>JAOEGL010000005.1:46967307-48167307 GCA_034509955.1 Urosaurus nigricauda
TCTCTTCTGGTAAGCCTTTCCAAATTAGCCTTCCCTATATTGATATTGATATTGATGATCCCCATCCACCCCAAGAAGAAGTTACTTGTCTCACCTCAAATCCATCTTTAATTTTAGTTAATCTTTTACTTTAAAAATTTTAATTAATTGTTGCTTATTGTTTTTTTACTGTTATTGCTTTACTGTTGTTTAGTTGTTATTTTTATGATTGGGGGGAGGGGATTATTTAAAAATGTGAATTTTATATTATATCCTATCTTACTCTACATTTGCTGTAATCCACCGTGATACCCTTGGGAAAAGGAGGGATATAAATATTATTATTATTACTATTATTATTATACACCTTTACCTGGAAATATCCTGTTGAATTCAGTGGATCTGCTCTGAAATGTGACATGGAAAAAATTGCACTGCATGTCATCTTTGATGTGTGGGAATTACTTTTTACTTCTATAACTATGAAGAAGTGTGGGTGCAGAGAAATCCATACCCACCCACTTATTTATCCATTTATACAATTATTTTTATTCAAGATTTTTGTTTAAGATTTTGTTTAAGGTTCCTGGATTCTCAATGGAAACTAAAATCAGTGGATGCTGAAGTCAAATTGCCAACCTGGATGGCTTTTAAAAAGCCATCAAGACGGATTTCTTTCAGCAGGCCTTCCCAGAATAAATCACATGGCCAAAATATCCCCCCACATAGGCACATAGGACAATGACTCTGCCATTGTTATTGTTGGGAACTGTTGTAATTTTATTTAACTATGTTTTAATTGTTTGTGTAAATTTTAATTGTAATTTGTTTAATTCTTTTTAAGGGGGGTATTTATATATATTGTTGCATGGTTGTACATATTGTAAGCCGCTTTGATTGCTATGGCAAAAAGTGGGAGTATAAATAAAAGTTTTATTATTTTTTTATTATATTATATACAATTTTGTAGTAAAATGGTGGTCCTTAAATAAAATGGTAAAATCAAGGTTTCCTTTTTGGATATTTTAAAAAATATTTTCAAAGCATGGATGATTGAATCTGTGGATACAGAATCAATGGTTATGGAAGGCTGACTGTACTTTAGAACTTTACAAATGGTTAGATGCTTAGTGCAAATTCAAATGGTGTAGATCAGGAGAAGATAATTATTGCCCATGGATCTTGTGTTACCCCAAAGCCTTTACTGTAGATTCTGAAGACCCACAAGACCCCTTCCCCAAGCCTCAGAACCTGAATTTGAGCAAAAAATAATCATAATTTGAAAACTGTCTAAAGTGCCCCCAAAATGCACCAACCCTCCCCCAAAACAAGGAGGAAACAGCCAGTAACATAGGTAACTCTGAACTAGAAGTAACAAAAATGAAGCTAAATCAAAAGTGGTTCAGTGCCTAACCCTTGCCTTTGGTGCAGTTGCTCACTTGGATGTCAAAAAACAAACAAACGAACCAAAAATGGGCAGGTCATTACATGTATTAGTGTTTGCTCAATTGTCTTCAATTATTTAATCAAAGGTAGCAGGGATTCTAGACAAAGGACTTTGTCACATGTGTTTTTTAAACTTCCATAAAAGTTTGATAAAAGTAACTTTAGAGATACAGTACCTATCACACAACAGCATCTCCCTCTCAGAGCTGCCTTGCATTCCTATTGTTGTTAGCCTGCACCTTGCCATTGATGGGGAAAACCTGTTGATAAACTCCCAATCATGCTAGTATCGTGCTAGTCCACTTGTGCAATAAATTATCATGTGGCAGTTCCAGGATTGCATGGTCATGTGGTCCTTCTTTCCCCCATCACCTCCCCTTCACTATGTCTGTTTTTTTGTTTTGTTTTTAGAACTACATTAGCATAACTTCTGAATTGCATTAAGAAAAACAAAACATATGCACACACACAAGAAAGGAAAGCTGGGTAGGGCATACGGCAGGGAGGTGGTGTTAAGGATGGAATAGAGCACAAGGAACCAGCAACGGCCAGGTTATGCTAATGAAATGACGTGTTGTAGGGAGTGCTCCCAAACTAGTATGTGCTCCCAAATGCTTCATTAACGTGTTCACAGTGAGAAAGGGAGTGCTGTTATAAAACCCTAAAATGCAAAGGGGTGGACAGGGAGTGTGAGAATGTATTTCTTTAACTACAAGTACTTCTGATTATAGTTCTGATAAGGCAGACAGTGCAGGGTCTGTTCATTGGTTTTAAAAAGTGCACTGTAATCACCACCTCCTTCTTAATTCTATGCATTCATTCATGCTGGACTAAGTGGAAAGGTCTACTGTGAAAAAACATAAAACTACATAATACCTGATGCAAAATGTCTGTGCATCTCAAGGCCATGTATAATTGAAATCCCCATTCACTACTTGGAACACAAACAAACATAATTATGGGAGCCACAGAGCATAAATTTATTGAAATATACTGGAAGCACATCACTGCCTTCAGGCGATGACCACAGCACGTAATCTCTTCAACAATACAATTTATAGTTTCCAACAGCCTCACTTTAAAAAAACACCAACCACTAGCCCTCAAAAACTAATTAATACAACCCACATACAATAATGTTTCTTTGTCTATTTTGTCCTGGAATTTATGTTTCCATAATATCTCCCATTCTTTGTGTGTCATCTTTTGATGTGTGACCTCAGGTGTGTTAACCCCTTGCTAACAATATAAAAACATCATTAAAATGAAAACCATTCATCTGTGCATAGGCTGCTAAAAAGTTAAATGAATGGATCCTGGAGCAAATCAGTCCCAAACAAGAAAACAAGATGACTATACTGAGACTGGCTGTCATGCTTTGCTTCCAGAACATGGTCATGGACTCTGACTCAGACAATGAAGCAGTGAACCTGCTGGGACCTGCTGCTGAACTAGAGTAGTAGGAGGTTCCAGAGTCACATGCCTCAGAGACACACCAGAGTGCAGTACCACTTTTGGCAGAGAGTCCTGCCCATTCAGATACAGAAGACCACTTACCCCTAGCTACGTCCATCAAGTGGGGACAACAAAAAGAGGGCTTAAGAAGGTCTCAGAGGATTTATAAGTAGCAGCAATTAATTAAGCAGAAGTTACTTTGAGCGCTGATCTATAAATTACCATTTGGAGATTATTTGACCTACCTGTCTCCCTGTTGTATTTCTGAACTCTGCACTCTGTGTCTTGACTCTGGATGCTGTTTGTCTGACTTGGACATTGCTGGACTCTGTTTAGAATTTAAGATCTGTATTTACTAAAGTAAAGTAAAGTGCTGAACTGTAACCTACTCTGTGATTGTGCTTGCTCATTAGCTGCTGGCTATCATCTGTGTAATGATCAGCCTTCAGTTGGTTGCCTGGACTGTGTTTGGGACAATGTCATACTTCAGAGATATCATGAGATGACATGACTTTAGGGGAAAAATACTTAGAAAAGATGAAGACCACATTATCAGTAGGTTGCTTCAACAAAGGAAGCCACGGCCCTGAGTTTGCAAGACCTGAGCAGGGTGTTAAGCACCACGGCTTTTGGACGCTGCTCATTCATAGGGTCACCATAAATTGAAGCCAATGTAATGACAAATAACAAAAACAATGTTAACAATAAGTTATAAATAATGACAGGAATAATAATGTTAGTCAGTACTAATATAGCCAACTCATGCTTGTCAGGCAACATTCCAGTATAGTAATAATACTGTGCATCCCTATGCCTTCTTGAATGCAAGGACTGTGGTGTCACAAATGTGTCATATGCTTCATTTGGCTTGGGTGACTATACTGTGTTCTTTTAAAGAACAGCAAGGTTCAAAAACCATGGGACAAGCTCTCAAACAATCTTTTCATTCAAGAAAGCAAAATAGAAGCATGTCCTGAGTTTCTGACCAAGATGACAGCACAACTTCAGCACATTCCAATACCATCTGCTTTGTTCTTTATCTTAATAACTGCTTAATCTCCTTCAGTCAATCTGAGGACAGGTGATAATTTGTTTCTTTTTGATACTTCAGGTGTTTGTTGCTGAATTGTTCCAGATGGAACCCAAGACAGGAAAAAAGCATGTTCCTGAAGAGTTGCTGAAGAGAAAAAAAGAAAAAGAAAAGAAAGAGTACAGTATATTCAGTGGCATTACTAGACTTGGTGTCACTCGGTGCAGAAACTGGATTGGGTCTGCGGCAACCTCACACCACAACCCTAATGCGGCCCCTGGAGGGCACAAAAAAAGGAGCTTCAAAAAGCTGCTCCTTTTTGTGCCCTCGAAGGGGTGCCATAGCCACTGTGGCGTGGCTGCATGCCACCCCTTTGGCACTGTCTTTTGGACACAGTGCCAGAGGTGTGTCTTGATGGTGCATGCTGTCTGGAGTGGCTCATGCCATCATGGCACCATGCGGACAGAATTAGGGCAAGTGTCATCAGGACACTGAGCCCTGACTCCAGCCATAGGCTGGCACTTCCTGCTGGTCTGTACATTCTTGATTTCAATTGCAAGAGAACAGGTGCATAAGCAGCAGCAGTAGCAGCTACTACAACAACAACACTTCTCTGGTTCTCTCCCTGCACCCCATGTTCTTTTTTAACTCCCCCTCCAGAGTTTACTCACTCTCCTTGCTCCCCATCACTCAACAGTCTTTCTTCAGTTTTACCCCATAATACTCCCTCTCTTTGCTATCACCCTCTTCTTATTCCTCCTTCTATGGCATTTCTCTCTTCATTCTTTCCTTCATTGTTTGATATTTCCTTGTTGCAGAGTTTGCAGCTCTCTCTTTCTTTCTACATACAGAAAAGTGTGAATGTACAGTGAATCTGAAGTCACACCCAGTACCGTATTATGATTTCCACAGAGAGCATTTAGGACCTTTGGGGGCCTAGAGTTTGACAGGACAAATAAAGTCAGTATGACCAAGCTTCTTCTGTTGGTTGAAAAAGGAAGGAAGGAAGGAAGGAAGGAAGGAAGGTCTTCCCAATTGGTCCTTCAGATGCCCAGAGACACTCCCTCAGCACAAACATCAGGTGTTCTCTGGGCGTCTGGAGAACCAATTGGGAAGACCATGTGACGACCACCCAAGAGATCGCAGAACATGCCTGATGATCTTGTGTCACAAAACAGGATGGATGAGCCTTGATTGCTTTTTTCTGGACATCTCACAATGCTAAGAAAACAGTGAGTCTTGGGGAGGGCAGGAATACTTCTTGGGTCTACTGGAATACTTGGGGGCAGGGGAGGAGGAGACAACAAAAAGGCTGCTTACTAGGGCCAGAACATTGACCAGGATTCACATCCCTGGGTTTTCCAGACACTCAGAAGTGCCCTTTTCCATCTCCCTTCCAAGTTTTCATCCCAATTTCTTATCCAGTCAGGCACAGCTTATACATTGGAAATGTTGAGTAGTTTTTTAGATTATAGTCATGAAGTATGGGCTTTTAGAGGAAAGCAGCATTGCAATGGTATGCTTAGAAGTCTACATTTTAAATTAATGTTGGCTGAACTGTTCTACATAATTATTTCTATTTTAATTGCATTTTATTCTTTAATTTGAGGCTGAATCTTTTTAATACTTTAAATAGATTTTAATATTCACTCCCTATATGTGTTTAATTGTATTGTTCTTTTAAATTGTGACCCACTTGTGTCCTGTTTTTGGAGAGAAAGTGGAATGCAAATAAATACTTTTAAAAGAAGCTGTTATGAAGACCTCCTTGAAGGAAAAATCTCCCCCTGCCCAGAAAGAATTTTCTTGTTATTCACATCCCTTCTATTATTCCAACATTTACTGTTTTTCAAACACATATATTTAATTTGTTTCAGCAGCCAAGCTATACCATCTGCTCATATCTATATTAAGACATTTCTGTAATAACACCAAAAAAGTCCATAGCACCGTAAATATCAAATTTATTATGGAACAATGAGAACCAGCATGCTGTCGTAGTTTGAATGTTGGACTTATGACTCTAAAGATGACCACTGTGAGTCGCACACTCTCAGCTCGAACCTACCCCCCATGATATCACCTTAGGATCACGATAACTCAGAAATAACTTGAAGACACACAACAACAACAACAACAACAACAAGTAAACTACAGTCACTTCACCAGATGACTAGATAACGTTGATTTAAAGTTGTACATACTATAGTACTGGTTGTTAATCTGTCTCAATGCTTATATGTTCATTGTATACTTGGTGTATTATTTTAGAAGTGTTTTAATTTTGTACATTGATGTTTTAGATTGTACGCTGTGTGGCAGGTTTTTCATTATCATTATTTCATTGTATTTTGATTCCTACTATGTAAAGTGCTCTGTAAATTTTGCAGTACTCTATAAATAAATGTTAATAATAATAATAATAATAATAAGCATGCACACACATATGGTTCTACTCTACATCCTTCATGATCAAAGAAAATTTTTACTGCCATCCAAAGGGACAAAGAAGAAGGCTTGAGAGACCAGGTACATCAGAGCCTCCCCTCCCCTGTGAGACCAGAATGGTGCTGCCATCCGGAGAAACAAAGAAGCAGGCTTGGGAGACCAGGCACAACAGAGCCCCCTCTCCCCCTGAGACCAGAAGGGGACTGCCATCCAGAGAGACAAAGAAGCAGGCTTAGAAGACCATGTACATCAGAGCCTCCCTTCCCCCAGGATATGGGACACTTTGATTCAGACAACTATAAAGTACAGTGGTCCCCCGGGTTATGAAAGTAATCTGTTCCGGATTACCTTTCGTAACCCGAAAATTTTCGTAACCCAGGAGAAAGAGAAAGAAAAAAAGAGACCTCTGGAGGCCTCGGAGAGAAAGGGAAGGCCCGATCTGCCGGATCGGGCCTTCCCTTTTTCTCAGCCGGCGGAGAGGCCTCCTCTCAGCCGGCGAAGAGGCCTCCTCGGAGAGGAAGGGACGGCCCGATCCAGCAGATCAGGCCGTCTCTTCCTCTCAGCCGGCGGAGAGGCCTCCTCGGAGAGGAAGAGACGGCCCGATCTGGCGGATCGAGCCGTCTCTTCCTCTCAGCCGGCTGAGAGGCCTCCTTGGAGAGGAAGGGATGGCCTGATCCGGCGGATGAGGCCGTCTCTTCCTCTCAGCAGGCGGAGAGGCCTCCTCGGAGAGGAAGGGATGGCCCGATCCGGCGGATCGGGCCGTCTCTTCCTCTCAGCCAGCGGCGAGGCCTCCTCTCAGCCGGCGGAGAGGCCTCCTCGGAGAGGGACGGCCTGATCCGGCGGATCGGGCCGTCTCTTCCTCTCAGCCGGTGGAGAGGCCTCCTCTCAGCCGGCGGAGAGGCCTCCTCGGAGAGGAAGGGACGGCCCGATCCGGCGGATCGGGCCTTCCTTTCCTCTCAGCTGGCGGAGGCCTTCGTAACCCAGGGATACGTTCATAAGCCAGGGCCATTTTTCCGGCCCCGGCTCTTTCGTATCCCGGGATTTTCGTTCCCTGGGGGATTCGTAACCCGGGGGACCACTGTAATCTATTCAGGAAATGAAAAAAAAGAAAGAAAGAAAGAAAGAAAGAAAGAAAGAAATGGGGTGGCTTTCATACTAAGAGAAAGATAAAGATAGAGCACTCAAAGGATATAATTCAAAGTCAGACTGTATATTACCAATAAAGCTTGGGGCTAAACCTATAAACATCACAATAATCCAGGAAAATATGCAATAATATACACCAACCACAGATGCAAATGAAGAGGAAATTGAGAAATTCTATGATGCAGTCCGGGAAGAAACTGACAATATACTATCACAAGATTTCAAACTAATCATTGGAGACCTGATCGCTAAAGTTAGCAACAAAGAAGAAGCAAAAACAGTAGGAAGGTTTGGATTAGGAACAAGAAATAAAGCAGGAGAGCATCTGATAGAATTCTGTCAGTCCAACAATCTATTCATTGCAAATACCTACTTCATACAACCAAATAAGAGATTATACACCTGGATATCACCAGATGGTAAACACAAAAACCAGGTAGACTACATAATTGGAAGGAGAAGATGGAGAAGCTCTATCTTTTTGACCAAAACCAGACCAGGAGCTGACTGTGGCACAGACCATAAACTGCTTGTAACAAAAATCAGAGTTAAGCTGAAGAAGAAAGCAAAAACCATCATTGTACAAAAATATGACCCGAATAACCTTTCAGATGAATTCAAGAACTATTGAGTATAATCAGCCGGGAAGCTGAAGAACTGTTGACAGAGGTCAAAGACATAATTAAAGATGAATGCAAGAAAAAAAAAACCCAACAGTAGCCAAAAAGAAAAAGAAACAATGGATGACAAATGAAACACTTCATGCAATAAAAGAAAGAAAAAAAGCAAAAGCAAAGGGAGATAGGAACAAAGCAGAAGTATGAACACAACTGCCCAACATCTGACATGCAGGGATAAGGAGAAATACTACAATGATCAATGCAGAGAAATAGAAGAAAATAACAAAAAGGGAAGAATGAGAGACCTCTATCAAAAGATCTAAGAAATTAAAGCCAAGTTCAAACCGAGGGCAGGGATGCTCTATGGAGAAAAAAAAAAGAAAGAACATAATGTAGGAACAGCAAGGGGAAAAAAGATGTTGGAGAAACTACAGAGAAGAGTTATACAAAAGAGATGTGGGAATGAACGATATTTGGAATAAGGAGCCATATGAAGATGAACCCCAAATTTTAAGAATTGAAGTGGAATCTTCAATAAAGGAAATGGGGGAAAAATAAATCACCAGGAACAGATGATATCCCATTTGAACTAGAGACAAATGCAACTTTATTTGCCCACAGACAAATGCAGCCTTAGCGGTAACTGAAATATGCCAACAAATATGGAAAATAAAGTGGTGACCAACAGACTGGAAACGCTTGATATACATACCAATCCACAAGAAAGGAGATACAAAAGACTGCAGCAACTATAGAACAATAGCACTAATCTCACATGCAAGCAAAATAATGCTCAAAATTCTGCAGCATAGACTCCAACCGTACATGGAGAGAGAAATCCCAGAGGTGCAAAGCACGATTTAGAAAAGGAAGGGCCACTAGGGACCATATTGCAAACATATGATGGCTAATGGAGTGCACCAAAGAATTCAAAAAAAAAAAGAAAGAAAGAAAGAAAGAAAGAAAGAAAAGAAAAGAAAAGAATCAACATATATTTTATAGAATACAGCAAAGCATTTGATTGTATAGCTCATGAAAAGCTATGGAATACACTCAAAGACATGGACGTGCCACTACATCTGATAGTCCTGATGATGAATCTGTACCCAAGACAAGAGGCCACAGTCAGAACAGAATTTGGGGAAACAGAGTAGTTTCCAAGAGGCAAAGGGGTCAAGCAAGGCTGCATCCTATCACATTACAGTGGTCCCCTGGGTTATGAAAACCCCGGGGTACGAAAGAGCCGGGGCTGCAAAAACGGCCCCGGCTTACGAACGAAACCCCGGGATCCGAAAGGAAAAAACCATGCGGCCCCTTTAAATTTGCCGCGCGGTCTGTCAAAGAATGCGATCCCCCGGAAAACGAAAATTTCCGGGTTACGGAAGGTAATCCGGAACTGATTACTTTCGTAACCCGGGGGACCACTGGACTTGTTTAAATTATATGCTGAAAACATCATAAGAAAAGCAGAAATAGAATGAGAAAAAGGAGGAGTGAAGATAGGAGGAAGCATCATTAACAACTTAAGATATGCAGACAACACCATAAAATTAGCAGGCAACATTCTGGAATTGGAACAGCTAATAAAGAAGTTCAAAGATGAAAGTGCAAGGCAGGTCTGATGCTGAACATAAAGAGAACGAAAATAATGACCACAGAACAAATACACACATTTAATCTAGACAATGAGGAAACTGAAATAAAGAATTCCTATATCTAGGATCAAACATTGACCAGAATGAAGGCTGCAATTAAATAAGAAGACTAGGAAGGAGAAGGGCAGCTATGAAAGAACTGGAAAAGATACTGAGAAGGGCAGCTATGAAAGAACTGGAAAAGATACTGAAGAGCAAAGACATACAACTGAGCACAGAAGTCAGAATTGTTCAAGCCATTGTATTCCCAATTACCACGTACAGCTGTGAGAGCTGGACAGTGAAGGAAGCAGACAGAAAGAAAATAAACTCATTTGAAATGTGGTGCTGGAAGAGTACTTCGGATACCATGGACAGCCAAGATGACAAACAAATGAATTCTTGAACAGATAGATGAGGGCTCTCCTTGGAAGCTAAGTTGATCAAGTTGAGTCTAGCATACTTTCGCCACATAATGAGGAGACATGGATCACTAGAAAAAACAATAATGCTAGGAAAGGTAGAGAGTAGAAGAAAGAGAGGAGGAATACAAACCGGATGGATAGACTCAATCAGGGGGGTTATGGTTAAGGGATTGCAGGATCTGGGCAGGGCAGTGGAGGATAGGGATTCTTGGAGAGGTCTCATCTAAAGGGTCACCATGAATCAGATCCAACTCAAGGGCAGCTAGCAACAACAAAGATGTTAATCTCTTAGAAATACAAAGATGTCTGTGGTATCACCTGACAACTGTTTTGTGATTGGCCTCTTCTAACATCTTTAGAAGAAAGGGTAGAAAAATTTACCCATTTTACAAGTTATGAACACAAATGATTTTTTAAAAAATGTATCCCCCCCCCCCCAATTTTCAATACAAGAAGAGTTTGATACTAAAAGCTGCTGGTAAAGGTGAAGGTGGTGATATCAGTGGTGGTAAAGAAAGGAGGAGTAATGGTGGCATTGACACTGATGTTGTGGGAGAGAAGGCTACTGGCTTTGTGCTTTCTATTTCTCAGATACCTGGCATCTGGGTCTAAAGTCACAATGTTCATATAAGTCACTAACATTAATGGTGTGTTATTAATGGATGCCAGCCTAAGACCCTCAAATAACGCTAATCCCCTTAAATTTTTAAATCAATAAATTACACTGTAAGACTGCTACTGAATTCCAGCTTCATTCCCTTTGTCAAAAAAATTTCAATAGAAAGCACCCAGTTTCCTTTACTTTTCATGCCTTTACTCTCTCCTCTTTTACAGGCTACTGCGTGTTGAGTGAATTCAGAAAACATGCCATTGTTGAGATTATCCTTCCGCTACCCAAAACAAAAAGGATAAGCTTGTGACCTTATCCCAGATATTACTGGGTTTCTGCCTATCACACCTACCCTCTGAGGCTGATTGTTCTGGAAAGAAGTGCTACTGGACACCTGCTATCTATTGCTTGAGAGATCATCTCACTCAGCTAATGGCAGGGCTGGCCTTGGAAATCTTGAAATGCACGTACAGTAGTCATAATTAATGGTGTTTCTAACTCACAGTAGAGATGTACTGTGTTTGTTACCCCCCTCCCACAAGCAATTCCCTTCTGTTTCTCTGTGTGTTTCTCACATTTCCTTTTTGGCAGACTTGCCTGTTTTAGCTTCAGAGTTGCTGCCAAGCTGATAATATGTGTTAATATACCATGAGATGAGAAACTCATGACCTGCTCATTTTATAAAATACACTTGGAAGTCAGCTGCAGTATATTTGCTACCCTACTGAAATGTTTCCAATATCCTGGCAGCTCAGAAAAGTTTTTTTAAAAAAGTTATTTTTGCTGAATTTCAGGAATTGATTCTTCCAGGAAGAATGGAAAATCATGTGGAAATCTAGTTACTTTTCCTTAAATGTCCATGTGTGCATGCGCACCCACACCTTCAAGTCACTTGTCAACTTACGGCAGCCCCATGATTTTCATAGGGTTTTGTTAGGAAATGAATGCTCTGAGGTGATTTTTCCATATTCCTCTGAAATATAGCCTAGAGCATCTGATATTCATTGGTGGTCTCTCCTCCAAGTATTAACCAGGGGTAACCCTGGTGGCGCAGTGCTTAAATCCCTTTACTGTAGCCACTCACTCAAAACCATAAGGTTGCGAGTTCAAGACCAGCAAAGGGCTCAAGCTCGACTCAGGCCTGCATCCTTCCAAGGCCGCTAAAATGAGTACCCAGATTGTTGGGGACAAGTAGCTTACAGTTGTAAACTGCTTAGACACTCCTTAGGCGGTATGAAACGGTATATAAATGAAGCTGTTTGTTTGTTTGTTTACCTTCCAAGACCAGACAACATACATGAAATGGTGAAGACTGCACTCTTTCACTATCACTAGCTTGGTGTGAGTCTTCCATTGCTGATGGTTAATACCAATCGGTGTTCAGTTTGGTCTCCTACTGTCATAGAGAACTGTTTTCAGTAATGCCATGTCAAACATTAACATCTATTGTGTATACAGAATGACCTGGAACTTGTTGAAGTACTTAACCAGTCTATACCTTTCTAAACATAATTTACGAGTAAGATTAAAATATATGTCAACAAATCAGAAGTTGTCATTATACATATATTTTCCCCACAAGCTGAACTTCCTGGGAATAGCTGGGCATGGTAGTCCCCTCTTTAGATTTTTGTGGGTTTTTCAGGCTATGTGGCCATGTTCTAGAAGAGTTTATTCCTGACATGGCCACATAGCCCCAAAACCCCATAAAATCTATGGATGCCAGCCATGAAAGCCTTTGAGTCCCTTCTTTGTTCCATCTGGGTTCCACGAATATGGTCTATGGCATGCAGCAAACCCTCATTCTTCTTGAAACTTCCACTAAGTATCTGGGATAATTATGTAACTGTTGGTTGTGGGACAAACTTTTACCCTCTTATGTGTTAATGTACTTTGTTGTTGTGTGCCTCCAAATAATTTTTGACTTATGGTTACCCTAAGGCAAACCTATCATAGCATTTTCTTGCCAAGTTTTTTTCAAAGGGGGTTTGCCATTACCTTCCTCTGAAGTTGAGGACTCTTTAACACAGGAGGCTTACCATGAGTAAGTCACCATGAAATCATCAGAAATTGTGAAAGCATGATCTGTGCACTTCTCCCATTAGTAAATCATCATGGAGGTACTGAGGCTCACTTCACCCATGAGTAAATCATCATGGAGCTGCCATTTCACAAATAATGGAAGATCCCATTATTACCAAATGGCAGCTCCAAGGTCACTACTAACAGGAGAAGCGAGCCCTAATGCCTCCATGAGGATTTACTGATGAGACAAGTGCACGGGGGTGTGAACCCTGATCATGCTTCTTTCATGATTTCTGATGATTTCATGGCAATTTACTCACAGTAAGCCTCCTGTGTGAAAGAGTCCTGAGAGAAGGTGACTTGCCCAAGGTCACCCAGTGTGTTTTTATGTAAATCGTAAATTGAACAGGGAATCAAACCCTGTTCTTCAGAATCATAGCTCAATGTTGAAACCACTACGCCATGTTGGCTTTACTTCTTTTTATTTTTGTCCAAACTTCACATGTGGACACTTTTAGTTTAGAGGAGCTGCAGGCCCAACCTCAGTTTTGGAGATCTTGTTAAGGGATCTTGGAGTGAAGGCTGGATCCCAGGTGGCCTGGGATCTCCTCAATGGTTTATATCTATCTGAGATCCCATTTCCTGTCATCTTATGTTTTCCCTAGTTAATGGGCTGGAGTGGACAGCAAACAGGACATTCAGTGTCCGGACCATTGCCCTATGGTCTATGCTGCACCATGACTCTCAACTTTAATCAATCAAGCTGTGACCATTTTCCACTGGAATAGTATCTTGTGTTTTTGTTCCCCTCACACTCCCTTTTCCACCCCTGGGGGTATAATCAATAGATTCAAAATGTAAGTCTTTTCTTTGCTAAGTTTGGCAAGCTCAGCCTTTCACACAAGAGGATTGTCCTGTGGAAACTTAACCAAAGATACAACTAAAGATTGATAGAAAAGGATCACCAAGAAGAATGTGTTCAAACCCAGTTGATGAGGTGGGTAGATATACCTATGAATGGTCAGGCCAAGGTGTAAATTTGAGATGTCCATTTATTAACATTTTCTACCAGAAGAGGAAGTCCCAGGAAGACCTGCCCTGGGCAGTCAACAAGAGGAGCCAAGCATCCTCCATCCAACTTCTGCTGGTGTTGCTGCTACTGCCTGGTTTTTCTCTACCAGTGGAATTGTGAGGGGAATGAGCTATCCTTTTGCAGACTCAGGCACACCACCAGCTGAGACTTAGCAAATTCCGCCAGCCAGTTTCACCTATCTCAGCTATAGAGTTGAGAGAGATGGCAGATAAAAGCAGGGATCCAGTGGGGGCAAGGTGTTCCTCTGAGAGAGACACTCTGAAAGAGCCACTTTAGGGGAATACAAGAGTGAGGGCCTGTTGTGTTCCTTGAAATAGGGCTGCATCCTATTAATTTGCATTTTACTTTTATAGTATAATTAAGCTAAGGTTTCAGTGGCAGTACATTTGCACAGTTAAAACTTGTGTGCCAACGATGTCGGTTCCTTGAAACTTCAGAATCAACTATGGTGACACTGGACTTAGTTACATCCCAGTTGGATTACTGTAACAAGAGGAGCTTATCACACAGCCTTTATAACATGACTTACTGCTCCTGAACTGAAGCCTAATTTGGGATGTATCCTATTCCTATTACATGGCTTTTGTCTCCCAATATGCCATCCAAGTACAGCCTGGCCGCAGCCCATGTCCCTCAATGCGCTTTGGCGGCCATTTTTCAAAGCTGGAAATCTCCCACGTTAAGGGATGCGGGCTGCAGCCAGACCATATTTGGATGGCCAATTGGGAGACAAAAGCCATGCAATAAGACCAGGATGCAGCCCGAATTAGGCTTCAATTCAGGAATGGTAAATCACATTAGAAAGCTGTGCAATGAGCCTCTCTGTGTGGGGATGCCTTTGAAGAGTATTCAGAAACCTCAGCCAGTCCAAAGAGCTGTAGCCAGAGTGGTAATTCAGGTTGGCTACAGGGAAGATTGGGTGCCAGTGATGTTTCCTTGAAACATCAGAATCACCTATGGTCGCACTTACTTCAACAGCTTCACTGACTGCAGGTCCATTTCTGGGCACAATTCAAGATGCTGGTTTTGACCTATAAGACAGTTCCAAGTTATTTGAAAGACTGTATTATCTACTAAGAACTTGCCCATGCTTTGTGATTTGCTAGGGAGTCCCTTCTCTTTGCCCCACTACCCTCACAGGTAGAATATGGGAGAGGGTCTTCTCAATAGCTGCTCCCAGGCTCTGGAACTTTCTTCTCAGAGAAGTTAGACTGAAATCCTCCTTAATTTCTTTTCACAGACAAATAAAAATAATTTTTTGATCATATAATCTTTAACTGTTGTATATTGTAATTTTTTTAAAAAAAAGATGGCATAGAAATAAATATAATTCACTTTTTTACTGTTTTGGGGACGGGAACAGGACTCTCGGGGGCATGCGTGAACAGATTTTATCGCACACCCAAGCATCCACAAAAGGTCTGTTCTGGCACCTGTACCCAAGCCGTCCCTGTTCAGTGCTGGTGGGCACCATTTTGTCTGGACGGAAGTCTTCCAACCAGAACATTTAATGCTTCTCGGCACTGAACAGGGATGGGTGCCGGAACAGGACCTTTTTGTGGACGCTTGCATGCGCGGTAAAATCCATTCACGTGCGCCCCCGAGATTCCCATTTCTGTCCCCAAAACGGTTTTAAAAAATGAATGTGATAAGGTCCTTAGTGCTGCTGCTGTAGCAGTTAGGAAGTAGCAGTGCACTGCGGTAAGAAGTCCAAGCTACCAAGGAGCAAGATAGAAAGGGAACTGGGATCATTAGGTCATAGGATCAAAGTTAAAGCAAGATGGAGTATATAAGTAAGAGACAAAGAGGCCTAGAAATAGTAATTGCTTAGTTGGGCAGCTTAAAATTATCAACATTTTGTTATTTTATTTTGGTATTTGCAAATCTGATTACTGAAGCATGCATCTCTAAGGAAATTCCAGTGGATTATCTGTTAAAGGAAGAATATCAGGGATCAGGAAGTTTGTTTTGTGAATTTATTACATCATGTGATAAATAGGTTGGCTAGCTATGGCTGCTATGGACTTTTACTTGTGGGTGGCATTTGTCACTACAAAATGTTTTGTTGAATCAGTTTTCCTGCTTATCCTTTCTCCTTTCTTCTCTCGCTTCCTTCCTTGCATGTTCCTTTCAGAAACCACTGCTCTGTAAAACGTGAAGGCTTGTTCACTGTCTTATGATTTTGAAATTTAGAAAAGTAATTTATCTGGATTGCAGTTTTCAGAATCTCTCAACCAACATGGTCAGTAACTATGCTGGTGAGCAGATTCCAGTAGTAAAAGGAAAGCAACTTTCCCAGTTTCTGGTGATTATTCATTGATTTAATTTTGGTTAGTGTTTAGTTTAGTTTAATTTAGCTTAATTAATATATTCTGACTGTGATCTTGTTTGAATTGTTTCTAGTGGACCAGTTCTGCTAACTACATCTCTTAAACTTATGCATTGAAATTTTTGGCAAGGCTTTCAAAAAAATATCCATTATGTGATTGCCTATGTCCCTGTGGCATGTTTCCAGCTAGAAGTTCAAACTGGACGTTCAGCACATAATTACAATGTATTTTATACAAAGATTGAAGAATGTAACTGCATTTTGACCTCAGTCCTATTCTTGATTTTCTTCTATTGCATCACATACATTTTTAATGTAAAGAACAAGTATCACAATGGTATATAAGGGAATATCTTAGTAGTATAGAGGTTAGTCGCACATTAAGATCTGCATATGTTCTGAAGAAAATTCTATATTTGAGACAGAATGATAGTATTCTGTAACTGGTTATGGAGGACAAAGCTCTAAGAGTCACAACTAAGGCGGCAAACACATTTGGGACTATGTCCTATTGAAATCACTACACATTTCACTGAAACCAGTGACATCTCATCTCATTCCATTCCAATTCTATTCAAGGGGACATGATCAGAATTAACCTTTGAAGGGTGCCTCAGAACAATAGAAAGGGTAGCCCAGTGACTATGCAAAGAATGACTCGTTGGGAGTTTGTTTTGTTTTTTAAACATACATCTTACAAAAAGTAACAATAAAAAGAAAAATAATCTTAAATATAGCTTTCATTTTTTAAAATTCTTCTCAGTCCTTAAGGATGAATTCCTGGCTGGCATACAAACTATGACCAGTTCAAAATCCTATTGAAAAGGAATTGCCCTGCTATCCTTTGCTTTATGTGACCACTAAACTAACCTCAGTATCCCAAAGCATTTATTTTCCATAAAATGTTACAAAGGCCTTATTCCTTTGCCGCTATGCAGCCCACAGACCACCAGCCAAATAGAGATAGCATCCCCTGAGGGCTGTTTCAAAATCGGTCAAGTATAAAGTTAGTCTGTGGTTTTCTCTGATATGCACAAACAGATACTTTGCACAAGGTTGATGCTAGACCAACAAGCACATTGCACTTATGACCGACTTTGGACCCCAACCTCCCAAGAGAGGCTGTGCTATTCCAGTCTTGGCAGAAAAGAGTTCATTGCTGTGAGAAGCAATGCTTGAGTCAGAAATCTTGAAAATAAATGAGCCATGTACTTAATGCTCCTTCTTTGGGAAACACCATGCAATCTGTACTAGACTGGGTGAAGTGGTATCTCAAGGCTGCAAGCCAATAAGAAGCTACCTGGGGCAAACTGCTGCACAACCATGCCTCTATCAGCACGGTCTGTCCTTACCATTCTGGCACACAATCTCTCCATCCAGCCTTGTCCTCCTCTGTTCAGAGGTCTTCCTCATCTCACATCCTCCATTAAAAGTGTTGGTTATAATCTTTAAAGCTCTATATAATAAAGCTCTATATAAAGCTAATATAATCTTTCCCACAAACACAGGTCCTCTGGGAAGAATATACTGCAGTCAAGAAAAACTAGACTGACCATGACTTCCCAGAGGACCTTTTCAGTTGATGCTTCAAAAATTTGGAGTGACCTGCCGGAGGAGAGTCACCAGATTACTTCCACTGAGGCTTTTAAAAAGGTGATAAAAATGATCCTCTTCCAGACTGACATCTGCCCAGAATAGAACTAATCTGGTCATTTTACCATATCTCTTGGTATCGTCACTTTTGTGAACTGTTTTAATTGTTGTTTTGTAGTTATATGATTTTATTGTTATAATTTTATATTTAAGGAGGGAGGACTGAAGGGCTGGGGTATTGTTTCTTTTGTTATTATCTTTGTATTTGTATTGTATTTGTATTAACCTGTGCTGTTACCCACCTTGATCCTCTAAAGGGAGACGCGGGATACAAATAAATATTTATTATTAACCGTAGTGTTGGAAGTGTCCTCAAGGGCCATCAAGTCTAACTCTCTGCCATGCATACACAATCAAAGCACCCCCAAAAGATGGCCATACAGCCTCTGTTTAAAAACCTCCAAAGAAGAAGGCTCCACTACACTCCAAGGAAGGATATTCCACAAGGAACAGCTCTTACCATCAGGAAGTTCTTCCTAATGTTGAGGTGAAATCTCTTTTCCTATAGTTTGAATCCATTGCTCTGGGTCCTATTCTCTGGAGCTGCAGAAAACAAACTTGTTCCATCTTCAGTATGATATCCCTTCAAATATCTGGGCCTTGACTATCTGAAAGACCTCATTAACTCATTTGCACCTTTAAAAAAAGCTGTACATTGTTTTAATTTACTATAAGCCATATTGAATCCTGTGCCTGGAGAACGGCATCTACAGCTTTGACAGGTGACTCACTCCTCTTCTGTAGGCTTGCCAACTTCCTCCTTTGGCCTTAGGTTGGGGCCCATTAATCAAGAAAGGCTGCTGCTGCTGCTAGCTCCTGGGCCACAGGAACTAAGTTTTATGCCCTCCAAAGAGCCACCCCAAGAACATCAGAGCATTAGAATTCCTCGGTCTCTTTCCCACTACTGCCAGAAATGGATACAGCTGAGTCTCCCTTATCTAAAATGTTTGGGACTAGAAGTGTGTTTGGTTTTTTATTTATTCAAATTTGGGAATATTTGCATATATATAATGAGATACCTTGGAGATGAGACCTAAGTCTAAACATGAGATTCATGTATGTTTTGTATATATCTAATACATATAGCCTGAAGCTAATTTTATACAAAATATTTTTAATCATTTTGGGCATGAAAAGAAGTTTGTGTACACTGAACCACCAGAAAGCAAAGGTGTCACTATCTCAGCCACCCATGTGGATAGTTTTAGGTTTTGAAGTACAGATGACCCTCCATTTTTGCAAAGGATCCAATCTGGACCCCACCACAGAAACAGAGGCTTGTGCATACTAAAGACCCAAAGGTTTGGATGGGGTGCACCCCTGGGTGCACGGCCCAGGCATGCACCCATTTGGAAATAGCGGAGGTTACTCCTCCATGAACATTCAGATCTGCGAATTAGGAGGAGCAACTGTATATTGGAATTGAGAATTCTGGATAAGGGATATTCAACCTGCATAAAGCAGAGAATCACAGTTAAACTGCAGGAACATTAATGCACATTTACAACTGCATGGAGATAATTGCAGGGGATTGTGTCTTGACTAGGGGATTGGGATTTTGGACCATATCCTGCAATATTTCACAGATGAAAGCTGGGATATATGTGGCCAAGC
The DNA here is from genome assembly GCA_034509955.1 of Urosaurus nigricauda. Lineage (NCBI taxonomy): Eukaryota > Metazoa > Chordata > Lepidosauria > Squamata > Phrynosomatidae > Urosaurus > Urosaurus nigricauda. Next base: position 46,986,815 of record JAOEGL010000005.1, read on the forward strand.
AACATCAGCATCAATATGGCAACATCAATATAGCAAAAGTTATCAGAGAGGAAAAGCACACCGGCTAGGATTTGCTGTAGCAGTCTGCTCTTGCCTAAGTCTACAGGTAAATGCAAGATGCTACCCACACTTCTCTCCTTTCTGCTGAATTAATTGACTTAAATTACTTTTGCACTTGAACTAAGGTGGCAGCAATGTAAATAAGATGAAGAGAAAGAGGGAAAGTGAGAGAAGGAGAGGCAAACTGGGACATTTTAGAAGCATCAGAAAATGTGAGATGACAGGGGATTAATCTGGATTATTCCTGCCAAACTGGCAGAGTATGTTGGAGTATTTTCCATACCTCAGTGAAACTAATTAAACATGGGAAGATATTACCATAACTTTGCATTATCACCACCAAACATAGGTCAATGCAAGTTCAGCAACATAAAAGGCACCATAATAACCTCTCATTTTTTAATTAGTCCATGTTCAGAGTGAGTGTCTGTAACTGTGAAAACACCAGCATAATTAAGGCTAACTATGTGTTTTGGTTACCTATAACAAGAAAGCAGACTTTCAACTGGGGGAAAAATACTACAGAGATTTTAGAGATTGTGTAACTGACTAAAGACTCAAATTTCAAGTTTTTAGCTGGCTAGAGCCAAGGCTCCAGTCAAGATGTTTCCCTGTGCTCTTCAGGGAATAAAGAAATGATAATTATAGTGACAAATGACAGCCTCTGGTTTCATTACCACATTCACAAAGAGGAGCTGTTCATTGGTAAAACCACTGTACTATTGCTGCATAAAGCAGTGCAACTGAACATTCCGTTCAGAACAAAATATAATCTGTTGTCCTAAAGTATACTAGCAAGATTTTAAAGAATGTTAGCAAGACACATGCTTATATGCTGAAGCAGAGCTATTGTTTTAAAAAACCTCTAAAACTCATAGAATCTTCTAGCCAGACTCTGGAAGGTGTAGTTTTGTTTTTTGTTTTTTAAATAACATTGCTGATCTCTGTGTAGAAAGTTCTAGCTTCACCACCTGCAATCACCATTCAAAAGGCCATTCAGGCTGCATCTGCACAGCAGGAAAAATCTAGGTTGACACCTCGCTCAATGAAGGAGAAATCTAGGTTGACACATTCACTCACTGGCTCAATGGCCTGATCTAGACGGGCAATACAAGGCGCCATTAGGGTTTGTGAGTATGCAGCTTTCGCACGCTCACAAACCCTTGTACGTAATGGTGCTGGAGCCATTATGTAATGCTGTTTAGACAGCGTACGTAATGCGCCGGCGCAACTGCGCAGCTTCCACATGGAGCTGTGCAGTTGTGGTGGCGCAAAGGTGCCAAATGGCACCTTTTCCTTAAATCGCACCGCAACTGCAGCGCAAAAAAGGAGCACTGTTCTCCCGCTCCTTTTTTGTGACGGAGCTTCACTGCGGCATCTAGCTGCTGCGGTGAAGCTCCACAGCTAAAAAGAGTGGCGCCAGACTGCCCCTTTTGGGTGGTCTGGAAAGGGCCAATGTTAGCAATTCTGGGAACTGTAGAACTTTAGCCTTCTCTGTCACAGAGCTCTGGTGCCACAAGTAACTATAATTCCCAGAATTCCATAGCATTAAACCATGGCAATTAAAGTGGTTTCAAACTGGATTAATTCTGCAGTGTGGATGCAATCTCAGGCAGGTTTTTAGAGTTGAAAGGTTTTAAAGAAAGGTCTGTAAGAGCTGTGTTATTTTCAATTGTATTAAATTTTAAGTGGCCTAGGCAGACAAACAATATGACCCTATATATGACAGCTTCCTACTGATACATAATTGTGGCAACATGTTGGCTACTGATGCCCTAAAGTGAAGTCCTAGCACTCAACCAGTGTTATACTGCATACTTAACCAACCTTAAAGTAATTTTCCAAAATGTCATGGCATAACTTAAGAGTTCAGGATCCCTATATTTCCTTAGTTTAGAGACACATGGGGGCCATGAAAGCTCCTAATCTCCACTTCCTGGGCATCAGCGGCTGTAACTGATGGGGGGTCTGTTCCTCTGTTCCTCAGGTAGCAGCTGACAGATGTTTCCATCACACACCTCACACAATCTCCACTGTGAGGGGGAATTGTAATAGGGACCCTGCTTCTCTGCCTGTCACATAAGGGATCACTCATGGGAGGGGGTGGAAACCTTAGTCAGCTGCTTCCCAAGCAACAGGGGAACAAACCTTCACTGATCACAATGGCTGCTTCTTAGTAAGTGGTGATGGAGAGAACTGGAATTAACTCCATAGCTGCATAACTATGCAGTTACACACTTGTAATTCCCCAGAGAGAATTCTGGACAATATAATATATGTGTATCCATGTGTGTGTGTGTGTGTGTGTGTGGAGAAAGAGAGAGACCGAGAGAGACCGAGAAGGAGAGAGAGACAGAGAGAGAGAGAGAGAAATATATCCTGCCTTGAGTTCCAGTTATGGAAAAAGATGGGATATAAAGTTACTACCACTACTACTACTACTGCTACTACTACTAAATAGCAGAGATCAGTAACAATGAAGAAAAATGAAAACAGATCAGCAGATTAAAAGAAATAAAGAAAAATTTGTTCATCCTGCCTTACCAGGAAGGCAATGCTTAACTGACATACACAGTTAATAAACGTCACTTTCCAAGGAGAAAATCTCAAAGCAGTACTGTTTATAACAGACTTTTCACTAATTTTTATGCTGGGGGTAGGTGTGTATGTGGGTTAATTACTACCTTTGAAAAATAATCTAGAAAGTGATTTAAGACACCTTCCCCAATCTGGCTGGTATTAGTGTGTTGCACAAGGTGGATAATTTAGGAATGCTTGTCAATAAATACCCCCCCCCCAATACAAATTTTCTTTGAAATTTCATATGCTAGGGCTGTGATGACGAACCTATGGCACCCGCGCCAGAGATCGCATGTGACACCATTTTCCCTGGCATGCAGCAGGGAGAAGGAGTAGGAGGAACAGGCACCGGCCTCTTCTTCCTCCTTCCCTACACTCTCCAGCTTCCAGCTGTCTTTCTGGAGGCAACTGGAAGCCAGGGATGATAGTGGGGGACCCTGCCTGGCTTCCAGCGGCCTCTCCAGTTGCAGCTGAAGGCCGGGGATGGTGTGGAGGGAGGAGGAAGAATAGGCATGCACCTCTTCCTCTTCTTCCCCCCTCACTTCCCAGGCTTTCAGCTGTCTCTGGGGAGGCACTGAAGGCCTAGGAGGGCAGGGGGAAGACATCCCACCCCAGAAGTCCTGCCCCTGGAGGGGAGAAGTCCCACCCCTGGCACCATGTAACACCCAGTTCCAGAAGATCTTTTAGTCTTTTAGAGGCAGATGGAAGCTGGGGAGTGTCAGGAAGGAGGAGGAACAGGCCCCTAAAAAGTTTGCCACCACTGTGCCAGTGTTTCAGTTTTTAATAGACATGGTATTGTTGCTTTCAATACATTTTTGTTCAGATATTCACCAAAGTTTGGTACTATTCAAGTTGAAGCTGAATGAGAGAATCTGGTGTGCATGTGTGTAATGCAATATGAGAGCAATTGTGGAGCAGCAAAAGTGATGTAGATGGCAGCTGGCAGCAGCAATGTGGCACCGGGAGGGAAAAGACTGAAGTGAGGAGCAGTGAAGGACATCAGACAAAGTCATTGCTTCATTGTTTTTTGTTGTTTTTTGGGGCTATGAGGCCTTGTTCTAGAAGGGTTTATTCCTGATGTTTTGCCAGTAGCTGTGGTTGGCATCTATTTCATTTTTATAGACAATCACGTCAGTATCATCCCAGCTGATGCTGGATGTACTGCATCCAGTGCAGTGCATCCTTTCTGTGCCCTCTCAGTGATGGCACTATCTCAGAGCCAGGACGTTCTTGAAAACTAGCATAGAAATCTAGGATGTCATAGGTGATTTAACAAGCCAGCCTACTAAGAATACTTTGATTCTCAGAAGCCACCTAGAACTAGGTGCGGAAGAAATAGACTCGTCAGAGTAATAGATTTCAGATAGTAGTAGATAGCCTTTAGGGCTGAAGGGTGGGGTATTTAAATAAATAAATATTTGCTCTTGATATAAATGACTTTGTTTGCCTTCTCTTGCTGCTGGCATATGATCCAGGAAAAATTGAATTACCAGTGTAATGAATCATTACTGCAACATAGTCCCTCAACATAATTTCATATAAATATAATATCACAGGCTACCGGTATATATAAAATATAGTACACCAACAGAATTCCCACCATATTTGACTCCCCCTCAAGTTGACCCTGATTCATGGACACCCTGTGTATGAGACATCTCCAAGATGCCCTATCTTCCACTACTCTGCTTAGGTCCTGCAAATTAATGTCCATGACATCTCTTATTGAGTCTAGCCATCTAGTGTGCTGTCTTCTTCTCTTTATGTTACCTTTACCTTTCCAAGCATTATTGTCTTCTCTAATGAGTCATGCCTTCTCATGATATGGACAAAGTATGACAGCCTCAGTTTCGTCATCTTGGCTTCCAGGAAAAGTTCTGGGATGATCTGTTGTAGGACCTATTTGTTTGTCTTTTTCACCATTCATGGTATCATCGGCACTCTTCTCCAGCATCACATCTCAAAGGAGCTGATTTTTCCCTTCATCTGCTTTCTTCACTGTCTATCTCTCACATCCATACATTGTGATGGGGAATACAATGGTTTGGACAATTCTAACTTTAGTGCTCAGTTGAATATCTTTAGGATCTTATCACTGCTTCCCTTCCCATTCCTAGCCTTCTTCTGATTTCTTGACTAGAGTCTCCATTCTGATCAATGCTTGATCCAAGGGATACGAGATCTTTAACTATTTTCTTTTTTAAATTTTTTTACTAAAGTTTATTGAATAAAAAAAGAAAACAATAGATACATACATACATACATAACAATCAAAAACAAAATAGAAAGCAGAAAGAGTTCATTTTTCCATACCTATTTAACTATTTTCTGATTTCCTCATTATCTAAGCTGAAGTTATGTAGATCCTCCATGGTCGTTATAATTATTTTATTTATTTTCAGCAGTAAGCCTGACCTTGCACCTTTTTCTTTGACTTTTCTTATTAATTGTTCCAAGTCTATGATGCTTTCTGCTACCATTGTGGTGTCACTCCATATTATTATTGTTGTTGTTGTTGCTGCTGCTGCTGTTGTTATTAATTTTATTTATATAGCGCTGTAAATTTACACAGTGCTGTATATACAATGTTAAATTAGATGGATCCCTGCCCTCAGGCTTACAGTCTAAAAGAGACAACACAAAAGGAAAAAGGGAAGGTGGTGGGAAGGGGATGAGGTCCAGTACTTCTTTTCTCCCTCTGGGGCCTGGACCAGGGCAGATGGACTGGAGGGAGGGCATGGCTTCTTAATACATAGTTAATAGGAGGCATCCTGGGGCAGATGGCACAATCCTGGGAACGCTTGCCTAAACAATATAGTCTTTAACTTAATTTTGAATCTGGTTAGAGAAGTGATGAGGCACACATGTAGGGGAAGAAGGTTCCATGAGTGAGGGGCAGCAAGTGAGAAGGGACGAATCCGGGACAGAGCAGTAGAAATCCTCGGCTGGGACAGGAGACCTTGACTACCAGAACGGAGGGTACGAGAAGGAGTGTGAGAAGAAAGAAGTTCAGACAAGTTTTCATTTCAGTAAGGCCTTTGCATTTCAGTAAGGCCTTTGACAAGGTTCCCTTAGGTATTGTAAACTTCCTGCGCATTTTGTTTCTCTTTGACAAGGTTCCCCATGACATTCTTTCAAACAAGCTTGCAAAATGTGGACTAGACAAAGTAACTGTTACATGGATTTGTAACTGGTTGACTGGCCACACCCAAAGGGTGCTCAACAATTGTTCCTTTTCATCCTGGAGAGAAGTGACCAGTGGGGTTCCACAGGATTCTGTCCTGGGCCCAGTGCTATTCAATATCTTTATTAATGACTTGGATGACAGTGTTGAGGGCCTAGTTATCAAATTTGCAGACGACACCAAATTAGGAGGAGTAGCTAATACCCCAGAGGACAGGATCAAAATTCAGAATGGCCTGAATAGACTAGAAAGCTGGGCCAAAGCTAACAAAATGAAATTCAATTCATAGAAATGTAAGGTTCTGCACTTAGGGAGGAAAAATGAAATGCACAGATATAGGATGGGGGACATCTGGCTGAATGAGACCACATGTGAAAGTGATCTAGGACTCCAAGTAGGCCACAAGTTGAACATGAGTCAACAGTGCAATGCAGCAGCTAAAAGGCCAATGCAATTTTAGGTTGCATCAATAGAAGTATAGTGTCTAGATCAAAGGAAGTAATAGTGCCACTCTATTCTGCTTTGGTCAGGCCCCACCTAGAATACTGTGTCCAGTTCCAGGCACCACAATTCAAAAAGGATGTGGAGAAACTGGAGCATGTCCAAAGGAGGGTGACTAAAATGGTGAAGGGTCTGGAAACCATGCCCTATGAGGAACGCCTTAGGGAGCTGGGAATGTTTAGCCTAGAGAAGAGAAGTTAAGAGGTGATATGATAGCCCTGTTTAAATACTTGAAGGGATGTCACATTGAGAAGGGAGCAATCTTGTTTTCTGCTGCTCCAGAGACTAGGACCTGGAATAATGGATGCAAGCTCCAGGAAAAGAGATTGCATCTCAACATTATGAGGAACTTCCTGACAGTAAGGGCTGTTCGACAGTGGAACACACTCCCTCGGAGGGTGGTGGAGTCTCCTTCCTTCGAGGTCTTTAAGCAGAGGCTGGATGGCCATTTGTTGGGGATGCTTTGATTGGGTGTTCCTGCATTGCAGGGGGATTGGACTGGGTGGCCCTTGTGGTCTCTTTCAACTCTATGATTCTATGGGGCTTTCTAGATTGGCAGGAAAGTGTGACATGAAGTTGCCTTTTCCTTAATGCTTAGCAGCTGCACCGCAGCCTTTAGATGAAGCTACGCTGTTCCGCAGTTTTTAAAAAAGAAGCTGGGAAAACCAGCACCTTTTAAAAGGCGCTTCTTCTCCCCTAAAACACAAAAAAAGCGTTTTCATGGCACACTTTCCCTTTTTCTCATCTAAAGGCTAGACTTTCATGCAGCCATGAAAACCCTTCTTTTTACCAATCTAGATCAGTATGATTCTATGATTCTAAGGAAGGAGGGGCCGGTCCGTGGAGGGCTTTGAAAGTCAATAACAAAAGCTTGTACTGGATGCAGAAGGAGAAGGGGAGCTAATGAAGGGAGGATAAAAGAGGAGAAACATGGTCAAAGCAGCAAGCGGATTTGATAATACATGCAGCTGAGTTCTGGACAGAGATTAAAGGATGGAGGTGTGAGAAAGGAAGCCCTGTCAAAAGAAGGTTACAATAATCTAGTCGTGAAATCACTAGGGCATAGACCAGAGTTTTGGCAGTGGAGACTGAGAGGAATGGATGGATTTTAGCAATGTTGTATAGAGAGAATCTACAGGTCTTGGCGGTGGCCTGAATCTGGGGAATAAACGACAGAGAGGAATCAAAGATTGTTAATATTCCTTCCTCTTGTCTACACTCCTCCTCCACCTGAGTCTAACCCTGTTCTTCTTATGATATCTTCTGCATATAAATTAAACAAATAGAGTGATAGTATGTAGTCTTGCCCGACCCCATTACCAACTGGGAACAGCTCTGTTTCTCCATATTCTGTTTTGAAAGTAGCCTCTTGTCCTAAGAACAGATTTATCATCAGGAGTATTAAATATAGTACCGTACAAATATGTATATATGTATCTTTGTGTATATGTGTCCATATTATTTATAAATATTATATAAATACATATACAAATGTATCTAATATAATACTATATAATAAATGCAACATGATATAACAATGTAATATCAATTTTACTAGCCCTTGGTTAAGAGATAATTGTAGTGACTCCTTACTTTATTCACTTGCTATAGTCTTTGCATTTTTAACTGTTCTTTCTTGAGGCAGCTCTCAGTTCAACTGTCTAGATTTGGTAAAATATTGCTGCATGAACCCATGAACCTCAATGACTTTACAGAGTGGCTTGTCAGTCTCTAAGGGAGGGCCTGGAGCAGTGAGGCATGGAAAAGCAGTAAGAGCTTTTTTTAGATGAAGGAAGGAAGCTTACTGTGTTTTAAAGAGATATTCACATTGCTTCTTTGTGGTTCTTTTTTTGCTGAGAAGCAATAACAGAGAAAAGAGCTAGGACAATGTGACTGTAAGTCAGCAGAGCTACCTACAGTTGGGATGAGAGCAATTGCTAGATCTCCAGACTCCACCTGAAGTTTCCAGGGATCAAGTGACACCTGTGGGCCTCAAATGGCTGTCTGAGATTGTCCAAGGATGGGTTTTCCTTCTTTCCCTCCCACTTTCCAACAGGAAAATGGAGGGGTGCGGGTGTATTTGTATTTTCAAGGAAGACAATTAGTTTGGCAGAATGCAGAGACTGAGCAGCCCTTATTACTGGCACACCAGTAATGATTAAATTATAGCTTCCAATAAGCCATGGAGCTTACATTAGGATTTTCTATGTGTTCCATCTATCTCATGTTAATCAAATATTCTTGTATCCATATATTTCATGTTAATCAAATATTACAAGTGGAATATGGGATCCCAATCCAGATGTGAAGGACCTTTAACTACACACCTGTAATATTTTAGACTATGCAAAGTTTGGGAAAGATTCTGGTGTTTTTGTTTGTTTGTTTTTGTTTGTTTGTTTTTGTTTTGCTTTGTTGTTTTATCACAAGTTCCATCCCATGTGCTATACCACAGCTAGGAACATTTTGTGTGCATTTAAGATACAGCTATGAAAAGACCTTGGGCAAGTCACATGCTCTCAGCCTCAAGGGAAAGCAATGGCAAACCACCTCTGAACAAATCTTGCTAAGAAAACCGCATGATAGGTTGTCTTAGAGTCACCATAACTCATTTGGACCCCCAAAAGACAATGCATTGGATACATGTTGACTCATACTTGGAATACACTAACAACTGTTATAGTTGTTCAGTTAATTAATTAATTATTCAGCTCCCAGGTTTGAGATGTAACTCAAAAAAGAAATAATAATAATAATAATAATAATAATAATAATAATATCCAGTTCATCCATGTTATAACCTCTCATCCATAACAGGGCATTAGGTGCTGAAGGGCTGCCTGAATAGAAACATCTTTGCCTGGTGGTAGAAGGACCACAGGGGAAAGACTAATCTTTTTCCTGTTGCCTAATCTTCCCTTCTTCAGAAGGTAGTCCCATCATCTTAGAGTAGCCACCAAAAAGCCTGTCTATTGTGTCCGCACCAAGGGTGGAATGAAGGGAGGGGCATTTTCTGCAGATCTCAAAGCCCAACTAGCCTCATATGGAAGAATGCACCATTTCAGATAGCCTGGATCCTTTGAATTATGCCAACACTTCGCCTTTAAGTCCTGGATTTTTTTTCCAATGAGCGGAATCTAAAAAAATCTGGATACAGCCACATAAATGTGAATGGCGTTTTAAAACAAATAATAGTAGTAGTACATGAAAGAGTTTATGAGAAGCAATGAAAAAGACTTCACACTGCAAAGTAGCATCAATGACACCACTGGATGACATAGGTCAAAATGATCATCAGGAAATTAGAAAGCTTATTCCAGCACTGATGAGACTGATTTCCATTACATCTGGGATCCTTTAGTCTTGGCCATATTTGGTCTACTTGAAGTTGTTGAATGAAGAAACATGGCAACTGTGGAAACCTAAGCAGAATGAATGTCCCCCAAATGGATATGGATATGTAAGCAAAATAAACTACCAAGAGGAAGGTATGTCCATTGCTCTGTTCTAAAAATAACATGTATTAAAATAGACTCAAGAGGGTGGGTTTTTTTCCACAATGTGTCCCAGCAACAAGAAGTAATATTGCAGTGACTAGTAATTCCTAGGAATGTAGAGGAGTTAGCCAAATGTCCTAAACTTCCTAAATTATAAACATTGGCAGTATAGAAACAAATGTAGGAAACCTTTGCATCCCATAAATTTAGGATGCTAACTTCACCAAGTGAAAGCAGCAAGGAAAAAGATGTTAAAACCTTGAGGAGGGAAAAGAAATCCAAGCATCTAAAATTACAGGGCAAAGTTAAGGACAGTTGAAACAGTTTTCTCTGTCAGCCATTTTACCCATCCTACCTCTAACAGGCCTAAAATAAATGAAAATAACAGCTTAAGCACTCATCTGCGAGGTTTGGCATCACAACAAATATTAATAATCTCTTCCCACACAGGTTTTTAAAATTACATTTAATTCCAGAAGGTTCTTCTGATACTGTGCAAAGTGTACCACAAATATATTTCCTCCATTCGTTTGGGAACTTCTGGAAGCTAATTAGGGCCTTGTTTATTTTGGAGAGCATCTGCATATATCTGGCACAACCAGTTACCACAATTTATTTTTCAAGATACTGTGTGTGGTCATGTAGAACCTTATATGCTGGGAGCAGTGAGAAATGCTTTTAACCTAAATATTTTTGATGTATTAACACTCAAACATGAGAGTAAAAGAACTTAATCACCCAGTAACTGGTTTGACAACTCTGATTCTGGCTGACAGACTGTATTTTATTTTCTTGTGCTTGTCTTCTTTATGAGACCACACTTCTCGTGTGTACTTGATCTCAACATTTGCTGCCAACCTCACAATCTAATGTGATCTGTTGAAGGCATAAAAGAGTCCACTAAGTGAGAGTCCAACCAGACTTACCTAGAATATTCATTGCATTTATGGATATTTATACATCCATACGTTGCCCAAGAAAAATGGTTTTGAACTAAATTTTCTAAATCAACCACTCCTTTAGCCAATGATGTTAGTCACCGTTTGAAGGTCCTCCTCCCCATTTTGTTGAGTGCAATCTTGGACTTCCCCTTGAATGTCTTACTTCATAGCACCCATCATCTCACAGGCAGAACTAGGAAGCAACTTTTTAAAATAAGTTACTATTAAGTTTACCGCAATGCATTCTCAAAATGTTCTCAGAATGTTCTCAGAACAGTACAAAAATGGGAGTGGCCACTTCCAGTCCCATCCGCTCTCGTTTTGTACCATTCTGAGAACGTTCTGAGAATGCAATGTGGTAAACCTATTTGACAACTATTAGTAACATATTATTTTGTCTGTGAAATACATGGCTGGGAGTCACAGTGGAATAGGAAAGGCTTGTCTTTCTGTAACTCAACAGTGTATGTGTACAATACAGTGTACAGTAATAGTAGTAGTTGTTGTTGATATGTGTGTGGAGAGGAGCAATCGATGGAGGAAGGGTCAGATGATGGCTGAGAAGGAGTGCTTTCTAATTTCTTTCTTGTTTTTCTTAGAATTTCCAAGATGTAACATCTGAATTAGGCACTTTGTTGAAACAGATAACATTTTATGTGTTTTTCAAAGGCGCAATGGTAATAGTACTAATAACATTTTAATATCAAGTAACTATAATAGTTAGCTCTCTGGAATGCAGTAAAAGTATTAAGTAATTATTTGCTAGGTTGCCAAAGTAGGGAATAAAGTAACTAGTACAATCTTAGTAAAATTCTAAGCTCTGCTCACAGGCAAATAAGCATTGTTGTTGTTGTTGTTGTTGTTGTTGTTATCCACCTTTGAGTGAATCTCAGCTCATGATGATCCTGTGGATGAGATACATTGAAGACTTCCTGTCCTCCAGTGCTCTGCTTAGGCCCTGCAAATTCGAACCCATGACCTCCTAAATAGAGCCCTTCTATCTAGTATGTGGCTTTTCTATCTTTTTATACCCCACCATCTTTCCTAGCATTATTGTATTTTCCAATGAGTCATGCCTTCTTATGATGTGCCCAAAGTACGACAGTAGAAAAGTAGATGCTAGGGCAAAATTTATATAATATATAGTAATGATTTATTTCTATTCCGCCTTTTCCTCATGGTGCTCTGTGAAGTCTTTTCTAAAGAATAATAACACTTTTTCCTAGCAGCAAAAAAAATACTGTTCAATACAAATACTAGGACAGTAATTAATTAGTGTCTAATTAAAAGGAGGAAAGGAAAATGGATAAAGTAATTAAATACAAAGCTTGCTTTTTCTTCTAGTGTCTCACTAAAAAAGTTTAAGTATAAATCTTAATGTCATGCAGTTTGTCCTTGGGATCAGAGGTTACAGCTAATATAAAATAGGAAATAGTTCTGGATAGGTTTATAGTGCTATGTTCCAGGGTGTTTTATTTGTATGGTAAAACTGTTTGTAAATTTATGTGTAAAGCTAATCAGATAATCCTAGCACTGTTAATCTTCTTTCTTTCTTCGTAGATGTTTTGAGCTGAAATTATACCCTTAAATATTTGCCTAGACATAAGCCTTTCTCAGTTCAGTTGGCTTATTTTTGAGTGGACATGTGTAAGATTCTACTGGGTGAGTTAATCACTAGCTACAAATATGGAAACTTCTTGTGTATATCAGAATTATCTGTAGCAAACTGCAGCAATCCAATGTTCAATGTTCAATTTCTAAAAGCCTGATTTAAAAAGTAAAAGAAAGTTTTTTTTAATATTTATTCTGTCCTTCACTAGAGATATTTGAAGAATTTAATTATTCCAGAAGTGGTCAAATTTTAAACTGGATGCTGGGAAATACCAAGCACTCACTACAATTGACGCAAAGCCTTATCTTACATGTTCTTCAGAAGTCATATTTGGGATTTCAGTTGGTCTCATTTTAAACCATCTCAATTAATCTGTACACTTCCCATCACTCTCTTTCACAATATCAATACTAGCTTATGGATAATTTTAATGAGACATTTCATTCAGTGATAATGTACACACAACAAGCCTTTTAGAGTGCTATAAGTACACCTGATCCCATTTGTTGAGTTACTGAGCCATGGACGCTTTCATGCTTTACAACTGTAGCACTATGATTCCAACGAGTATGTTTGGCTATATTTTCATGGTTATTTTTAAAAATCTTCCTACTTCTTCTAATTTATCTCTTATTCTTTTTGGTCTTCAGCCAAGTGGCTAAGCATTGATCTTGGTTCCCCCCCCCCCCCACTACCTTCTTATAAATAGGTTTTGAATTTACTCTAGTCCCTACTAGAGTAGACCAAGTGATTTAGTAGCAATGTGCTATGCTAATACACAGGTACAAACTGTAGACTAAAGGTTTTATACTGGTTGGGCTAACAATTTATTTATGACCCATTTGAATTTGCAGCGTTTTAAATAGATTATCACACATGCCTGCCATCATTTAATAGATGTAAACTGGGACATGTGTTGCCAAACAGCATCAGAGTGTGGTCAAGAAGGCAAAAGCTGTTAATGAAGAAAAACATACAAGTTAGGAGATGCTGCTGCATTTTGCTTTTGTCTGAGTCTACCAGCAAGGACAAGATTCCATCTCCTCTCCTCTCCTCTCGTCCCTAATGCATTGAGTTCAAGCTACTTCTTTACTTTACTTTACTTTACTTTAAACTCTGTTTGTAGTAACTGAAGTAAGCTAATGACAAAAGAGCAAAGTCGGAGGAGGAAAGAGAAACAGAGACATTTTAAAACTAGATGAAAAGGTAGGATGATAATGAATTAAGTAGGACTGTTCCTGCCGAATTAGGACAGCTGGAGGATATGCATGATTATGACCTTTGGGTTAAGATTTGGGCAAAATGCTGCAATCTTCTCTTTTGAAGGAGTATATGACTGAAAGACATGATGTTGGTTATCATGATGTTACATGATCTTATAACTACACTGGAATATGTGTTATGCATAAATATTGGCATAAAGGCTGGGGGGGGGAGCATTTTGGGGAAATGATAGCTCAAAAGGAAGCCTGCAAGAGGAGCGTAACTGCAGGGATCTTTTCACCTAAGTATACCAGTACTTATTGCAGAGAACACTTCAGTTTCAGTGAACAGAAGGGTTTTACTTAGAAATGTGCAAGGTTTCATGCAAACATATAACCTTAAGAACCATACAAGGCATTGAGAAAGAAAGCAATGGAAGGTTAAATAGTGAGGAATTGGGAGTTAATTACCCCTCCTAAGAGATCCACAGGAAATAGAGGGTAACTTACACAGTGTCTGAGGGCTACACACAGAGAGTAGAATGAAGCCCTGCTCTATAAGCAAAGTATTTAAAGCTAGGATGCATATTTATACCCCATTTCATACCCTTGAGGGGTGTTTTATTCTGCCATACAGTATAACAAAGGCTTTGATTGTTTTCACATGAAACAAACAAAAAGGGTCTTGAAGGTCTGATGGTTTTGGCACCAGAGAGTCAACACACTAATTAGATTTGAAACAATCCCTTGATGGGCAGGCAAGAATAGAAACATGAGCTGAGGTGAGGGGTATGGTCTCTGACTGCTTTGCAATGAGACTCCTTTTGTCCTCATTGGAAGAGGAAATGCAAAGAGCTGGTGGAGGTGTGTGAGGTGCTCAGCAAACCCATTTCCTTGGCCCATTTTAGATTGGCAAAAAGAGGTGTGATGAAGGCTGCATGAAAGCCCAGCTTTTAGATGAGAAAAAGGGAAAGTGTGCCATGAAAATGCCATTTTGGCGCTTTAAGGGAGAAGAAGCGCCTTTAAAAAGAAGCTGGATTTCCCTACTCTTTTTTTAGAAAGTGCGCTATAGCGCAAGTGCATCTAACAGCTAAGGTGCAGTTGCGCAGTTAAATGGGGCTCTGTCTCTTTAAATCGCCCATTTAAAGGCAGTGCTACAGGTGCGGAGCATAATGGATCGTGGGTTGGGAGCATGCGTGGTGTGGAGTTCAGTTCTAATTAAAACGCTCAATGCCCTGCAGGTGTAAAAGCTGGGGTTTAACCACGCAGTTTTTTAAAGCTCCCAAACCCTAGCTCCACCCCTAATCGGAACCCTAGATATGCGCAGTAGGGACTCTGGGATGCCGTTGCTATTATTCTACTGTGGATAACATGTCAATTCATTCACAAAATAAGGGGGTTCATTCATGATGCACCAGTGCAACTCCACAGTTTAAAAAAGGTAGAGAAACTGCAATGATAAACTGCTGAACCTTTAAAAAAAAAAATTATTTGCCGGCTGCGAATTGCGCAATTGTGCAACTGCGCAGTTCCCCTGGCAATTTGACTGTATCCTGTACCTGTGCAATTGTAATTCAAAGATGTGCTGATGTGAAAAGCATCTGTAGTTTAGCCCTGGAATTGCCCCCGTATCAATTCCCATGGTCCTCTGTTTTGTTTTGGCTTCCAGGCCCCCAGGTCTTCCCCGCCTGCCTCCGGGAGGAAAAGCAGCTGTTTTTGACAGGAGGCAAGAGGGAGGGGGAAGGCTCTCCCTTCTGTGCCCTGCAAGCTCTCTCTTGCCCTGTTCCTGGCCCCTTGTGCCCCTCAAGGACCCTTTTGCCTTCCTTCCTCCAGGGCCAGGGGCTTCACAAAGAGAGAAAACTCCCCCCCTTTTTTTCTAATTCTCCCCAAAGAGTCCTTCTTCCCTCATTCCTCCTCCTTTGGAGGAGGGTGGAGTGGGGCAGCCTGGGGGATGTGGGTCTGTTTTGCTCCCCTGAGGGGCATTGCTCTGGGGCCACAACAAACTCCAACTCCCAGAATTCCATACCTTGAGCCATAAGGGCTATTTCTCCAGTGTGGATGCAGTAAAAGCCCTGATTTTGCACAGCTTTCCCTCTCTTTTCACCTCTTCGGAGTCATTTCCTTCAATGGGAGTCCCAGCCAGGTTGGGACCAGAGAGGAGTGAGGCCCTTGCAACCTGGGTGCAGCAAAGAAAAAGCTTCCCCAGCTTGGGATTTAAACACAGAGACATGCATAGTCTCTCTCTCTCTCTCTCTCTCTCTCTCTCTCTCTCTCACACACACACACACACATATACACACAGAGAGAGACACCCATTCAGTGACAGCTGACCATAAATAAGGAGCAGGCAGGACTCGGCAGAGTGTCCTCAGTGTCCTCCTCACTGCCTTTTCCTTTCTGGTTGTGGGGCCAGGCAGGTGAGAGAGGCCCTCAGTCAGGGAGCGAGGGAGGCTTGGCTGCTCCCACCTTCCCTGGGGACTCCTTCTGGACCTGCAGACCCTGGGCTCGAGGGGGAAGGATGCAGGAGGAGGCAGCCTTGCTTCTCCTTTGCTGCTGCTGCTGCTGCTAAAAAGGTGCCCTGC
The DNA here is from genome assembly GCA_034509955.1 of Urosaurus nigricauda. Classification (NCBI taxonomy): domain Eukaryota; kingdom Metazoa; phylum Chordata; class Lepidosauria; order Squamata; family Phrynosomatidae; genus Urosaurus; species Urosaurus nigricauda. The sequence goes on from JAOEGL010000005.1 coordinate 47,002,974, forward strand.
TCTCCTGGGACTGGGCCAGGGGGGGCAATGTGGAAGCTGAGGGCAGAGTCCTCTGGGTCCTTCCTCCTCCTCCTCCTCCTCCTGCTGCGCTGCTGCAAGTCACGCTCTCACCCAAGAGTCACACTCTCTCAGCCAGAGGGAGAAGGAGGAGGAGGAGGAGGAGAGGGACATGGAGCGCCAGCCACTGTCTGCAACTGAGGAGGAGGAGGAGGAGGGAAGGAGGGAGGGAGCGAGGGCCCAGAAAGGAGAAGTGTGGCAATGTGTTAAACTCCTGTATGATGTACCTGCGCAATTGTGCAGTTCCCAGCAGGCAATGATAATGTCGCTGTATTGTGTACCTGCACAATTGTGCAACTGCACAATTGCGCAATTGCGCAATTCACAGCTGGCAAGGAAAAAAATTTAAAGCGCGGCTAAAAGCCGCGTTCCTTGCCGCCCATGTAGCTGCTCCGCCTGTGTTTGTAGCGTTCTGACAGCTTCCCATGTAGCTGCTGAGCCACAGAAAAGACCTCAGATAAGTCGTTCCCAAACCCCTCAGTCTAAAAGCCCTATACCTTTTAAGTGCACACCTGGAGCTTGCAGTCTAGCAGCTAAGCATTAAGGAAAGTGCGATTTCATGTCACACTTTCCTGCCAATCTAAAAAGCCCCCTTGTTTCTAGGTCCTCAGGTTAGTATGACTCCATACACATGTAACTTTTGTGGGTCATTGTGACCTCTCAAACTGTGCCAAGTGCTAGCACCCCCACACCCAGTGGTAGTGGGGTAGGGTGTGCTAACACTGGTGATAATGGGAGGAGGAAAAGACCAGAGTCCAGTGCATGCAACCCTTTAAAAATGCAGCTGATTTCATAATGCACCAACAGGATTCTGGTGACAAATTTGTAGTATTTGAATCTAGAACAAGTGCACAAGTATTTGAATCTTGAATAAGCTCTGCCAGACAAATGACCATGTATTGATCCACCTAGATCAGCATCCTGGGGCCAATCAGAAGCCTCTGGACAGCCCTCAAGCAAGCCTTAAAACAGCCAAATGATTCTATTGCATTTCTAGGATGTTTCAGCATCTGAAACTAGCCTTGTAAAAAAATCCTTAATGGAACTCTTTGTCAAAACTCAAAGTGGTCTGACCTTCTGTGCCAAATCCCTCCTTTTTCAGACAGAAAAAAATAACCCTATACAGTGGTACCCCGGGTTACGAATCCCCCAGGGTACGAAAACCCTGGGGTACAAAAGAGCCGGGGCCACAAAAACGGCCCCGGCTTACGAAAAAAACCCCGCACAGCCCCTTTAAATTTGCCGCGCGGTCCGGCAAAAAAAGCGGTGCCCCGGGTTACGAACACTTCCGGGTTACGAAAGTAATCCCGGAACGGATTACTTTCGTAACCTGGGGGACCACTGTATAGCCTGAAAGAAGGCTTCCATGGGCCTAATAGAGATCAGAAAATATGGCACACAACTCTCACAACCTTCAGAGAGTGTTATTTGGCATTTGAGCCAAAAATAAATAATTATACACACACACACACACACACGCACACTACATATATATATATATATATATATATATATAGTATACTTCTTACTATTATTTTAAAGATATTTTAATCACGTAATGTTGTTGTTTTAGACTGCATGCTGCTTAGCAAGTTTTTATTCTTTTCTTTCTTTCTTATTTTATTTGACTTTTGCTATGTAAAGCGCTGTGCACACTTTACAGAACTGTATAAATAAATGTTAATAATAAATAAATCCATTTTTGGTGGAGATCAGAGGGACCCTTGGGTGTTGCATGTGGTCTATGGGGGTCAGTAAGCCCAAGGGGCTTTACGACTGATAGCCATGGATATGGCTGTCTTCACTGAATTTGTCTATTCTCCCTTTAAATGCATTAAAACTTGTGGTTATCCATTCTGTGTCAATGAATTTTATAAATTAATTATGTATCACCAGAAGATGCTGAATTGCTTCTTCTTCTAACATTGTCGGAGAGTGTGGACCTAAAAGCCAATTAGTAGCTGGGAATCCTGCCATAAAATAAAGTGGGGAGGTCTACTCTCTATATGGATAATGTGTGTGTAACATAGACTTGGAACTTCAGTGAAATGGCTGATTCCCAAGTTAAGGACCAAAGTGATCCACAAAACTTAGAATTAATAATTTGATTTCTTCATTTATGTATAGGAATGCTCGAAGTGTTTTTTATACATTGTGTTAGAAATATTACAGATAAATATGCAAATGGCTTAGGCTTTTTAATATTACTGGCACTAAGAAGGAGATATGTATAGCAATTCAATCACAATGTTTACAAGAACTAAGTCTTCTGAAAACTCAGCAGACATAAAACAGAAGAGATTAAAGAATTGCCATGTAAAAGCTGTTCATGTGTTCTTTGTAAAACTCTAAGAAAACTACTGTTGTGCTTACAGTCCTGTGAAATGTTCCTTCATCTGCAAGACAGAGCATTAAATGCTGCAACTATCACAGCTACAGGGATAGTTTAATGTAAAAGAAAAACTGTTCTATCTCTACCTGTTTTGTGGATGTGTGAGTTTGAACTCATTTATTTGGTATATAATGCATGGACCATTGTGCATTGTTCTTTTAAATTAATGGTCTTTGTTTAATCATCATCATCATCATCATCAATAATAATAATAATAATAATGCCATGAGGTTAACAATGAAGCAAAAACAAGATGTTGTATTGCATCCTTACCAAACATGGTTCCTTCCAGATGTTATGGATTTCAGCTTCCATCGCCACAGCTAGTATAATCAATGGTTAAGAATTCTGGAAACTGTAATCCAAAATACCAGCTTGGGGATGTTATTCTCATGTGTGGGGTTTGTTCATGTCCTGCTGCTGTAGAAAGATTTTGTAACAATATATTGTTAGCCACAAGACTCCAACATTTTAAGTAATTAAGATTGTTCGTTTAGGTGGATTATTGTCAGGTTCTTGAACTCACTTTTATAGTTGTCATAATTTCAATCAGATTTAATTACCAAGATGCCCAACCCATTTGGGTTCATGTCACATACTTAACGACAGAATTCTTATTTAATCGATGGCTGCAGGGTGTTCATGTCAGTTTCAAAAGAATGCTGAACATTTGCCAGGACTAAGAAGCATAGTACTCTAATGGCTATCTTGACACCCACACACACCTAAAAAACTATACATGAATTAAAAAACAACTAATTATTAATTAGGTGCAATCAGCATCTTTATCAATCAGATCAGATATTCCTTTTATCTTCTTCCAGTCAAAAAATATTTGTCAACAAGAAAATTCAAGCAGAGCATTATGCCATGTGGTGGGGAAAAGGTACTAAACATAGAAGCCAGCCTTACATCTTTCCATCATGCAAGAGTTTCAAATGTAAAGGCAGGTTCACAAAAAAAGGTTGTTTCATGAAGGGCCTCAAGGTCTTTTTGAAAGGATTGTGTTATATAAAATGAAGAAATATCATACAAACAAATACAAATATTGTAAAGGAAGGTTATCAGAGTCAAAAGAAAAAGAGAGCCAGTGGTTGAGTGCTCTGTGAAGTCTTTTCTAAAGGATTCTGATATACTGAGGAAAGAAAATAAATGCAAAGGAATCTATTCCAACACCTTGTCCTTGTTTACAGCCAGTGTCTCCAGCAGACACAAGATGAAACCATACCCAGAGATAACTAGGCTGTGCAGGTTAACCTGGATATGGGCATTTAAAATTAACTTGTAAAAATTAAATCCATTTTATCTGCTCAGTTTTCTGGGTGATTCTTCATTTTCTCTGTGACTTTTTAAAAATATACATTTTACAAATGTTTTAAAACTATTTTATAATGTTTCTATACTCCCTGCAAACTGCTTGGAGATTTTGTTTCAAATGATACAAAAATAAAACAAAACAAAACACTAATATGTAGAAACCCCACAAAGATTACATAATGCATTCCTGAGTCTCCTCTATTTAAAGAAATAGGTACATTTCCCTCTTCAAATCTTCATGCAATAATTATCCATCTTATGATTTCTCCAGAGTGGCCACTAGTTCCAGGAGATATCTGTTTTAAGATTTCATATCTCTCCCCCTTCAAACTGTCAAATTCACAAATAAAATACTGGAATTTTTTTGGTCCTATCTTGTAGCTGGATGTAGCACTACCCCAGTCTGTATCTTTCTTTTCTGCCATTATTTTCTGTCTTGAGTTTTAGTGTGACATATTTTTCCACCATTTCCCCGATGAACTGAATGCCATGCTCCCCTCACAGAATCCATGTCCCCCGTCTCACACTTATTTCTATTTTTTATTTCTATTTTTCTATTTAATTTTTCTTAGGGTTTTTCTTTTTGTATAGTCATAGTGCTAAATATGAGCTATGATATAAGCTATGTCACTTTAACACAATAACTCTAAAAAGAATTAGGGATCAAATTTGGTAACTGGAAATGTAATGAAAAAACAAAGATGGGGGCAGGGAATCTGTGTTAAAGTTTACATCCTTTGAAAAACATCCTCTATGGGTGTTTATACAAAATTCTGCCCAAAAATAAAACAGAAAGAACTGAAAGAGCATGTTCAGAAATGTGGCATTTATTCCAGCTGGTATAAGAAACTGGTGGCACAGTGGTTAAATGCCTGTACTGCAGCCACTCACTCAAAACCATAAGTTGGCGAGTTCAAGACCAGCATAAGGGCTGAAGCTCGACTCAGGCTTGCATCCTTCCGAGGTCACGAAAATGAGTACCCAGATTGTTGGGGGGCAAATAGCTTACAGTTGTAAACCGCTTAGACACTCCTTAAGTGTCATGGCCAGCCAAGAGTTGGAGTCAGAGGATGAGGAGGAGGAGGACATGGCTCCTCAGGAGCAAGAGGAATTGGAGGCTAGGCCAGGTCCCAGTTCTGTCATGCCAGACCCTAGCCCTGACAGTTCAGCCCCAGGAGTGGAAGCACAGCCAGGCTCTGGCACTGTGGAGCTCCCTTCAGGGGCTCAGCAGATGAGTGTGGGCTCCAGGGAGGAATCTGGCTTGGAGGTTATGTCCTTTAAGGAACGAAGGGCTGAAAGTGCTTGCTTATGCCGATCTCTCAGGCTGGCTGAGAAACAAGTTCTTAATAAGGCTCAGCTGATACCAGGCAGGGTGTCGGCTACTTAAACACCTGTGAGAGGCCATCCCTTTGCCAGAACTTATTGTAAGTCTCTTGGTGTGACTGTGTGCTGGCTTTGTGTCTCTGGAACTCTGGTTTGCCTTGACTTGGAACGTTTTGGACTTTTGCTGCTTTCTCCTTGACCTGACCTTGGACCGGACTGGCTTCTGTGATTTCCCCAACCCTGACCTTGGCTCTGGCTTTTGGACTACTCTGTGGATCACATTTAGGTTTGTGGAACTGACTTATCAGCTATTGTTGGTGAGTGCTGGCCGCAGTCCGGGACATTAAGTGTATGAAGCGGTATATAAATAAAGCTGTTTGTTGTTTGTTGGGAAAGAAAGAAAAAATACCCACTCTTCTAAAGAAATATAAAGTTAGAGCTGATATTGAAAATTCACATGAAAAACATCGGATCAGGAAAAATGTAACATGCGTGCAGAGCAGATGGCCACGGTCAGGTTGGGATTGTGGAAACTGCATGGCCTGCTCCTAAAGTGAGCTGCCACCTGCAGTGCCAAGCCACTGCAACCAAGAGTCAGTTTAAACCAATTCCTTTTCAATCTTGTCCTTTGAACAGGAGCACAGCCTCGGCATGGCTTCCATTAGCTTTGGGGCATGGGTCATCTAAACACATTTAAATTTTAAAAAGTTAAAAACTTTACACAATATCATTTCAAATATATTAAAATTGCTATACAAAACTCTATACAAACCTTACACAGCATTTAAAGTCCAACCCTTGTCAATTTGAGACATTCTGCTACCAAAAGAATTTTTTTATCTGCCGCCAAAAGCAAAGCAGGGATGGGGTCTTCCTGGTCTCTCTAGGGAGGGAGTTCCAGATCCTGGGAGCAGCCACTGACAGCCACTGTTCCCATGAAACAAGTCTGAGAAGTTCGTGAGATGGAGACAAAAGCCTCTCTTGATGATCTCAGTGCTCTTGTGGTCTTGTAAAGACCAGGTTAACTTTCATATAACCTGGACCCAAGCCATATAGGGCTTTATATGCCAAAACCAGTACCTTGAATTGTGCCTGGAAATGGACTGGCAGCCAATGAAGCTTTTGCAACAATGGAGTTGTGTGCTCCCTATAGCCAGGTCCACTTAACAACCTGGCAACAGCTCTTTGGGCCAACTGAAGCACTTTTCAAAGCAGGGCACATTAGGATAATCCATTTAGGATGTAACTAAGGCATATATCGCTGTGGTCAATCTGATTTCTTTAGGAATGGGCACATTTGATAAGACTTTCCCATATCAAATGAGAAAGTCCACAAAAGAGAAAGTACAGCTATAAATTCTACCATATTACCAGCCTGGAGGACTCTGGAACCAGGCCTACTCAAAGCAGTAGTTCATGCACCAATGTCAGACCACAAGCCATTGCCTGCCAGAGTTTGCGCACACACAAAAAAGGGGGGGAGTATCCAATGGATACAAATTTAGTAGCAGTCCCTGACACAATAAAGAGAAAAATGACAGGCTCCTCACATCACACAGCTTGAGATGCAAAGCCCTACACCATTGCATAGTGCTATGCTAACAGGGTGGTTGTCTACAAAAGCCTGACCCCTGACCCATATTACACAATGCAATGAGACATTTCTCACAAGACCATTTCTTTGTTGTTTTGCAAATGAAAATGAATAAATTGTGACAGTAGCTTAAAAATGTGCAAGGCTTATCTGTCTCAAAATCTATTGCATAAAGATATTACAGCTGTTTTACACCTACATCAAATTATTAATCCTAGCTTGATTAGACACACTTAATCAAAGGAGTTTGTATAAGCAGTAATTTATCAAGATCCAACATTCAGTTTTTCTACTGTGGTTGGCAATAGCAATCGGATTTAGGGTTCTGGCATACCTGCTGACATCAAACAGTCCATATGGCATAACGGGATGAATATTTGGATTGGATTCAATCATTTTAGGAGTTCACAAATTGTGCAAGAAGTGTAGTTGAACACCTAATCTTTCTTGGTGACATAGTACAATTTGTGAGAAAAGCTGCTGTAATTTTCATGTGACTTTGCTCAATCACTTTTTAAAAAAAGGGAAAAAAAGAAATACAAAATGGTAAAATCTCATATGAACTTCATATAGTAAGCCAAAGATACACAGAAGCAAAAGTGGGGTTAAGTAGAATACCAACATAAATCACTTCAATTGTTTTTGAATTAATATTGAGCAGACTCTTTGAGAAAATTTGAATCTCTTCCAACATTCATCCACAGGAAGATGCAGATGAAGAAAATAAAATTAGAGCTATAAACAGTGTTTGATTAAGCTGCCAATATTTTTTTAACTTGTAAATCTAATCAGAGAGGTTGGAGTGGGAAAGTTATAGAAAACAAAATCTTTGCAGATTTTTATCACACAACACATTCTACATCAGTTCAGTACGGTACAAATACATTTAATGCTATGCTGAAGTATTACATGAAGTAAGGTGCATTAGATTTCAAAATATATTTTCCCTACTGATTTTAAGCTGAGTTGTGGCATTTAGTAGTTATTGGCAAAAAACAACCTTTTGTGTCAGTCACAATGTATAACACTTTGCCCCTTTAATCCTAAGCCAACTGATATTTCTACAAGGTCATTTTCCTACAGAAGCTACAGCAAGCATACAATGGAATTGTATTGTGTCTTTGTAACAACTGTGAGAGTATGAAACAGGAATTCTTTTCAGTTTTTCCTGTAACTAACATGCTGGACCTCTTATAAGAAGGTTTCCTCAGAAATACACAGTTTAGGATTGAGTTTGCAAATGAAACCCATGTTTACCTTCAACTGACCAAGCACAAAACAAGGTACTGTACACTAAAATGCAAGATACACACCTGAGGACAAATAGATGCCTTTTGCCACTTGAAAGAATACCTCAGTGTCTAGTAAATATATCATCTGCTTCAATTTTTAGAAAAAATGCAAGCATTCATGGACCAAATGAAGTCCACCTCATAATATACATCTGACAAAGTAGACTGCAATTTATGAAAAATTATGCTATAATAAATCTGTGTAGCAACTGTTCATTGCTTCACTGAGGGTGAATCTAGGGGCTGTAGATTGACTTTAACTTTAGCCCAACTCTGTTTTATGTGTGTGTGGGGAGGGGGAGGGAGCTGACGGCATATGATTTCATGGCAAATGTCCAGGGCCTCATTCAGAAGAGCAGGTTTCCCCATCTCCCCTACAGCAGGCTTGGCTTCCCACTCATAGAAATAACTCAAGTACTACACATGACTATCTAAAGAGAGGATGTGAGATCATTATTCAGTGCAGCTGACATTCTTGAGCAGAAAATCAGTGGGGCTTTTTACATTGGCAAGAAAGTGTGACATGAAGTTGCACTTTCCTTAATGCTTAGCAGCTAGACAGCAAGCCCCAGGTGTGCATTTAAAAAGTACAGGGCAGCTAGACTGAGGTTTTTTTTGTGGCTCAGCAACTATATGGGAAGCTGTCAAAACGCTACAAACACAGGCGGAGCAGCTACATGGGCGGCAAGGAACGTGGCTTTTAGCCGCGCTTTAAACATTTTTTTCCCTTGCTGCCTGCGAATTGCGCAATTGCGCAGGTACACCATACAGTCGGAGCTTATCACATGGGGGAGTACAGGACCATTCCGAAAGAGGGAGAAAGTGAGGTCAGTTCGGAAATGCACGTGATTACGCACAAGCTCATCACACACAAAACAAGAGAGCATCTACACAAAAAGAAAATGCAGAGTCAATACGAAAGAATTCATCACATGTGAACATACTGGTCGGCTTTCTGTTGCAAATTAAGGCATCTTGGGAAATGGTAGCAAAGGCTCATGGGAGTTGTAGTCTGTGTTCTGTCAGAGCATTATATTGAGTTGTCTTGAGGTTTCAGCCCTCTGTCCAGGAGGGATTCCCATATTTTTCTCATCTAAAGGCTGGGTTTTCAAGCAGCCTTCAACACACCTCTTTTTGCCAATGTAAAACGGACCTGTGAGTGGGAAAAAAAATCTCAACCATTTCCCTCCTGAGGAGTTTTCCCACTGAAATTCCCCTTCAAACTTTTTGAAACTTTATGGATGGCTAAACAGTTCATTTCTGTTCACTTCTATAATAATTATTTCCCTTTGTGATAATGTATGGATTTGCTCCTCAAAACATGATCTTTTAGACGCATGATCTCTTCATTTACTTAACTTAACTCCCTGTTATGAGGTTGATGGGTTTTAAAAAAAATCATTTTCACATTGTGTTGGCAAATTCAATAAAAAGAGTTATACTAAAATCCTTTCCAAGCAGCTTTTTCCTTCTCCTGGAGCAGAAAAAAAATGCAGCCAAGAGGTAGAGGCCAATGAATTTCATGAATTTTGGGCAGCAGGATAGGGAGGTCTCTCCCAGATCCTGAGAAAGAATCTTCCATTTTTAATGTTTTAATTTTTTAAAATTAGTAATATAAAACAAAATATAAGGGTGGAAATACAACACATACACATCTACAGTGGTCCCCCGGGTTACGAAGGTAATCCGTTCGGGATTACCTTTCGTAACCCGGGAATCTTCGTTTCCCTGGGGACCGCTTTAATGGACGGACCACGCGGCCAATTTAAAGGGGCTGCAATTCCATTTCTTAACCCGGGGTTTCCTTCGGATCCCGGGGGCTTTTTGGTGGCCCCGGCGGTTTCGGGTCCCGGGGATTTCGTTCCCCGGGGGATTCGCATCCCGGGGGACCACTGTACATGCTACACACTGAGCACTACCCATACTAACATACTACATTTAATAACAATACAGCAACAATAAAATGGCAAAGAAAACAAAAAGGGAATAAATGTGACTAAGTAATGGTTAGACCTGTTAAATGTTTTTGCTTCCTCTAAACAACTATGGGGCTGTGCAGCCACCCCTTTTACAGCCAGATTGGGGCCATGGCAACTGAACACTGTGGTCTCAATTTGACCTTTCCAGGGTATGAGAAGGAGCTGCAAAAAAAGCTTCTTTTTGTGCCCTGGAAAGTGCCCAATAGCCACATTGCCATGGCTTTAGAGTGCTCCTATGGCACTGCATCATGCAGACACAGCACCAGAAGAGCACTGTGATGCCGCATACCATGCAGTGCAGTGTGCGACATTACAATGCCTTGGTGGCGGAGCCAGTTTGTGCTTCCTATGGACGCTATGCCCTGACTCCACCCCTAACCTGGCATTCAAGGCCAGTTTGCACAGTGTGTAAGTAAAATAAACTTCTACTTATTAATCCAAGCTATTGTTTTTCAGATCATAAAATTGCTATTTTTCCCCAATAATTTATCATAAAGTCAATTATCAATTCCCATCCTTTTGTAAAGTTACTCACAGATCTTTCTTTAATCAAATTTGTCAGTTTATCCATTTCTGCAAAGTCAGACAGTTTTATCAACCATTCTTCTTGTGATGGAGTATCTACACCCTTCCATTTCTGTGCATACAGAATTTTTGCTGCAGTAAGAATCTATTCAACAATTTGTCCACATTCATTCTCTTTCTATTTTTCCAGTATTCCCAATAAACAAAGTTCTGGTATCAACTGAAATTTAAGCTTCATGATATCTTCCATTGTAGAATGTATCTAAATCCAGCATTTTCTTGCTTTATCACAAGAAAGTGGCTTTTTTTTTTTTTTTTTTGCTTACATTTCCAACATATGTTAGTGGAACTCTTACATCTAGAAAGAATCTTCCCTTTAATGCTGGGGCATTAATCTTTTTCACCTTGCCCACTCCCCAGATGTCCACTCCATACACTAAGGTTCAAAACCCTGCTGGTCACATAAACCCACAGAAACCTTGGAGAAGTCACACAGTTTGAGTTTAACAAGAAAGCTTAGCAAGAAACTTCTCTGAATAAATCATGTCAAGAAACCCCACAATAGGATTGACAGAAGTGAGAGTCAGCCCGCCCCCCATAAATAGTGATTTGAGTCAACATTCAAATGTCCATGGTTGTGCTGAATTAGAACATATCAACAATTTTGATTTTATTCATTTAGACTTGAACACAGAGACTTTGGGGCTAAAAAGAAAGAGGTGCAAAAAGAGGTGCTTTCAGGCTGGGTTGAAGGCGTGGCGTTTAGATGACACATGCCTTGAATCCAGCAGGAAAGTGACCTCTAGATGCCTTATGCAGAGAAAAGCCGTTTCAAACAGAAGCAGCTTTTTCTGCTTCTTCCTGGCTTGAAGCCATGTCATGTGGTCACAACATGAGCACTCCAGTTGCTTTGGGAGCCGGCTGTGCGGTTGGTGGGGTTTCAATGTGGCTTTAGAAAAGGCAGCTTCAAGCCACTTTTTCCTGCCCATCTGTTTCACCCCAATGTTTGCTGTCTGACTACAGGTGTCATCAGACCTAACAATGCAGGAATAATTGTGCGATTGTTGTTTATCAATTGCTGCTGTTGTGAAAGGCCACTATGCTTATCTTGTAGGCACTCAAGCTCTATAGGCTTACCACAGCCTTTCCTTTTTGTATTGCTGGACCATCTTGGTACATTTTTACATTTACCTTGATTTTATTTTATTTAAAACATTTACCTTCTCCCTTTTGTTAGGAACCCAAGGCAGCTATCAACATAAGTGAAAAGGGACAGCAATAAAATAAATAAAACACCAATTTTAAAAACACTCAGATTTAAAATTATCGAAGCACCCATTAAAAATAATGGTTTTAAATTACCACAATCACCTCAAAAAAGGGAGCAACTGCTCATTGCCTAACAACCTTCCTTAAAAAGGAAGACTTTGACAACACTTGAAGAATCACTAGAGAGTAGCTAAGATGGCTCTCTCTCAGGAAAGAGTTCCAGGGCATGACACTGGGTTTGAGTCTAGAATATATATGTGTATAGGTGTTTGTGTCTGTGTGAGAAAGAGGGAGGGAGTGACCAATACTTGGACATACCAGCAGTGATTCTAACAAGTCAATGTGAAATTGTCAGGGTAAATCAATTCCTTCTTTCTATGTTATTAATGTTTTAAAGTTTTTTAAAAAGCCAATTGGATTGCTAAAAATAGCCCAAGATAGCCCAGATTCTCCAAATACTGTAAAAACCAATGAATTAAATTAATGCAAAATGCTAAATCGTTACTTTTGTAAGGTTAACGTTGATGGTGTTTAACAAACAAAGTACCACGCCCTATTTACCTAGTTTCCTCCTCTGTGTTCTACCAGTAGTGGCAATCTACTCTATGTGGGTACTGGAAAGGATTTTCTCTCTTGTGATGATCTAACTATGGCATACTATCCTGTTAGGAGGCCTGGTTGGTGCTGATGTTTGCTTCTTTCCTATGCCAGTCAAAACAGGGCTGTTTAGTGCAATGTCTTTAGTGTGATATGGTTTTTAAATTGCTGGTTTGTTTTAGTTTTATTTGGCTAATATATTTTTAGACTTTTAACACTACTCCTTACTGTTTTGAGAGAGAGGAATAAGTAAGTTAAACAAATTTTAAAAATAAAAAATTTAATTGTTGAAAAATTCAACACAAAGGGCTAATCTTAGCAAATTATTTACAAGTGATATGATATATAATTTATTATGAAATAATAGTAAACTTTATTACATCATATACATAAGATATTATCCACAGTTCTCTCTTCTCTCCCTCTACCCACCTCTCTCCCTCTCTGTCTTTCTGTCTGTCTGTCTAGTATATTATGCATCTGATATAGTTGGCTTTGTCAATAAAAGATTATACCACAATAATTGTATCATACTTTAAGGAGCCATATGCTATGTATTTTATTACTGCAGATTAACCAGTTTAGTTATATTTCTGACAGAAGTGATTCTTTCAGATCTCACACGGTTGCAGAAATTGAACTACAAGTTAGAAATTTGATACAGAAAAGAGTGTTACATTTTCAAAGTGACCAACTGGTGTCAATGTCTCAGCCACCCAGCACTTCCTGGCTTTGTGTGAGTTGGCATCACTACCTCAGAGCTGCTCAGATCAAACAATGAGTAATAAGAAAACATTACAAGCCATCTTCTTTTTACTATTTACTAAGGGTTGTTTTTTAAATTATGTTTTAAAAAGAGCTTGCCATCACCATGTTGCTGTCCTCCATATTTATGAAAGTCAGTTTTTAAGGCTAACAATATTTTTTGTAAGAGAAAATTACAGTCTAATGAGCCTTTAAATCCTCTCTTCAAGGTTTTGGAACATCTGGCACAAAGTACAGCTTGGGTGAAAGATGCTTGTAGAACATTCTGAACTTTACAAGGGCATCTATATTTTGTTCCTTTTAATCACTCTTTTTGTACTGAAAAGCAAGGTAATTTTATGTGCATGCACACACACATACCCACACCCACAGAGAGATTTCAGTGAAATCTGGGTTCATAGAATATCTGGCCCATCAGTAAACATTAACTATTGCTTTGCTCAATAGTGCAGTACTCTCCCTGATGCCAGTGATCTACCTAGAAAATTAGAAAATTAGTTAAGGCTGGAAATACCAACTTTATGGCTTCACCAAATACATTTACATCTCAAAGAAATCTTGCTCTTGAACTCAGGTAGTGCCTTCTGAAGAATAAAAAGGTGAAATAACATTTTTTAAATGTGATAGACATGATGCCACCAATTTAACTGATGTTCAGGGGTCATTCTTAGTTCAGAATATGAATCAATAGTGTGATGCAGCAGATAAAAAATCCAATTTGATTCTAGGCTGCATCAATTGAGGTACAGTGTCTAGACTGAGGGAAGTGATAGTGCCACTCTATTCTGCTTTGGTCATGTCTCACCTGGAATACTGTGTCCAGTTCTGGAGGTTGACAAGCTGGGGCATGTCCAGAGGACGGCAACCAAAATGGTGAAAGGTCTGAAACACATGTCCTATGAGGAACAACTTAAGGAGCTGGGTATGTTTAGCCTGGAGAAGAGAAGGTGAAGAGGTGATATGATAGCCCTGTTTAAATATGTGAAGGGATGCCACATTGAGGATGGAGTTAGGTTGTTTTCTGCTCCTCCAGATACTAGGACACGAAGCAATAGATGCAAACTATAGGAAAAGAGATTCCATCAAAACATTAGGAATAACCTCCTGACAGTAAGTGCTGTTTGACAGTGGAATACACTCTCTTGAAGTGTGGTAGAGTCTCCTTCTTTGGAGGTTTTTAAACATAGGCTGGATGGCCATCTGGCAGGGGGGATGTGCTTTGATTGTGTATTCCTGCATGGCAGGGGGTTAAACCGAATGGCTCTTAGGGTCTTTTCCAACTCTATGATTCTATGATTCTGCTATATAAGGGTTTTTCACAGTATGTAAACACAGGAAAGACTGATATTCTCCAATGCCACACCAAAAAAAAAAAAAGATGGAAAATTGTTTATACTGTTTTCTACTTTCCTGAAATTTCAATTACTTCTTTAGGGTGGAGAGTTATTGAAATTGTTTTTGTTTCTTCTGTTGATTTTATAGTCTGTTCCCCAGTTTCTACTTCTTTGGGAAAAAAATACTGACAATTGATGGTTTTCATGTAGTCACTTGGCTCTTGTGTTATGTCATTGCTTGTTAAAGTGACATCTGTATTCTCTCTTCAGCTCCAAAGCATTAGATTATATAGATCGTGAAAGACTATGAAATGCATTTAAAGAAATGGGTGTGCCACAACATTTGATTGTTCTGATGCATAACCTGTATTCAGGACAAGAAGCTACTGTGAGGACAGACTACAGAGAAACACAAATGTTTTCAGTTTGCAAGAGGGTCAGGCAAGGATGCAATTTATCACCTTATCTGTTTAACTTGTATACCAAAGATATCATATGTAAAACAGGATTAGATACAGAAGAAGGAAACATGAATACTGGAGAAAAAAACACCAACAATCTAAAGTATGTGGATGACAATCATATTACTAGCTGAAAAACAAAAACAAAACAAAGACTTGGAACCACTACTGAAGAATGTCAAGGCAGAAAGTGCAAATGCAGGTGTACAGTTGAAAATTAAGAAAACAAAAATGACCACACATTATATACATAGTTTCAGACAACAGATTTTATCACATGGGGAAACAGCCAGGTGTGGAAAGCGGTCTCCTTCTCACTCAGCAGCCTCTTTCTCGAATCCCCTTGGTCCTTCAGGCACCAGGCAGGAGCGAAGCAGGGCGCAGGGGCCTCCAGGGCCTGTAATACAAACCGACCACCATGGGGACTCGCTTTCCCATTGGCGCTCAGGCCCTGGCATGCCCATGCCCTACCCCCTCCACTGCAGCCAATCAACATGCAACACATCCATTGGCTGTGGTGGAGGGTGTGGGGTGTGTGCACGCCAGGCCCCGAGCACTGCTGGGAAAGTGAGTTCCCACGGCAGCTGGCACGTATTACAGGCCCTGGTGGCTCCCGCACCCTGCTTCACTCCTGCCTGGTGCCCAGAAAGCCAAGGGGTTTCAGGAACGAGGTCGCCATGCAAGAGGAAGACTGCTTGACTCCTTCTCCTCCTCAAAATTTGGTATCCGTGGGGTGTGTGTGTCCTAAACAGATCCACTGCAAATACCGAGGGACAACTGTACTTCTTCACACTGTACATAATAAACTTCTGTGATATACTGCCAGAAGATCTGGAAAGGACAACCAGCTTTAAAAAACCTTTAAAAAAGGATTATGCAATCATGAAGAGTAATTCTCCAAATAAGAGTTGCTGGTGAACAACTTTGTTGTTTTTCTTTCTTGCTTGTGGGTTTCACCCAGGCATCTGGTTGGACTCTATAAGAAACAGGATGTTGTACTAACACAAATCCTGTGTCTGTTTTAGCATTGTTCTTGTGTTCTTCCAATATAGTTTCCATCCCAAAGTTCTGTTAATACCCTTCATTTATCATTTTCAGCTACTTAACAGGTTTCTTCTTATGTCCTTTGTGTGACTGTTTCCATTCCACATATGAATTAGTCCAGATAATATGTCAATGTCAGCCACTTAACATACTGTTCTTAATCATTCCATTGTGTTGTATTTGCTTTCCAATACTGTGAAGCAATCACATTTACATCACTAAGAAGATAAATAAGGGTCTTATTCTTATGACTTGTAGATATTATAATCATTTTAAAAGTTCAAAAAAAAAATCACCACACTTAGAGTCATTACTAAACAATATCTTTCCTCTCAAACTCACTGATCAAGGGACACTTCCACCACACAGGCATTAAAGCAGCTTGATTAAAGTGGTTTTTCTAATAGTTAAAATAATCTTCATTACAAAGCTCATTGAGTATAGGAGAAGATAAAGCCAACACATAATTTTAGATTGTAGCATCCACACTGCAGAAATAATCCACTTTGACACTATTTTAACAGGCATGGCTCAAAGCTATGAAATTATTGGAACTGTAGTTTTGCAAGATAAGATTTGCAGCCTCCTCTGGCAGAGAGCAATGCTGCCCTACAAACTACAGTTCCCAGATTGTCATAGCATTGACTCATAGCAGTTACAGCAGTGTCAATCTGGATTATTTCTGCAGTTCAGATGTAGCCTCAGTGTACTTTGGTGAAAGCAAAGGAGGTACTGATAATTTAAAATAATCAACTGGTTGAGCCTTGCACTAATGATCAGGATCACAGAGCACTCCAAATGTTGCTGAATTACAGTATGCCCTATCCAAAAAAGCTAAAGGTGAGAGAGGATGGGGAGTACAACCCAATAATCTCCTGAGAGACACACAATTCCTATCCTGCTCTACAAGAATCTTTCTTTCATAGAACTTAAGAGATAACACCATTCAACTTTTATCTCAGGCCATTTCTAATTTTATCCCCATTAGTCTGGATGTGTTGATTAATCTCTGGTCCAAAACACACTGAGATACAATCTAGTTTGAAACCAATTTGACTGCCCTGGCTCAGTGTTAGGGAATCCTGGAACTGTAATTTATTATGGCACCATAGGTCTTTGACAGAGAAAGCTAAATGTCTCACAAAACTAAAGTGCTCAGCATTTCCTAACAGTGAGCCAAGACAATTGAAGCAGTCTCAAACAGGATTACTTCTGTAGTGTGTTTTGAACCTATATTGACACACCCAGATGAAGATTAGACTTTCTCTACAACTGCCATATTTCTGCTACCAGGGAAATACTTTATTATCATTGTTATTATTCAGACAGGCTTTTAGCTTCTTTGACTGCTTTGCTTGCCTGTAAATATCAACTGATGAGTGATACTGAGTTTTTTAACTGATACACTTTTATGCTTTAATTATGGATTAATATTTTATTGTTATGTATTATTGTTGGTTGTCTTATGTACTGTTTATAGAGGATTTTTTTAGGATGGGATTTTAATAAAGAAAACAGTTATTTTAGAAAATGAACAGATGGTAGTTAGTAAACTACTTTATTTAAAATTCAGTTAGATCATCTGCAGATAGTAAAAGTATCCCACTCCAAAAAGTATTACTTCAGTTTTTGATTCAGCTCTTAGGAGATTGTCACACAGGGATAAGAAACAAAAGAAAAGTGCTATACTCTCCTCCTGTTTGCACAGTCGCAGGAAAATTTTCACACGACGTTGTGCACATACCATACTTCTCCCATCATCAGAGTGTCGTGCTAGTGCAACTTCTCATTAATGACAAAAAGGTGTTAATGGCTTGTCAATAGTGCTTCATTAGTGGTATCGTAATATGTGAAAGGCAATCACATTTCATTAGTGTCACTGAGAATCCATCATTAAATCTTCCAGAAAAAAAAATTGAATCCCCTAGTCCCCTAGTGTGCCATTTGACAGAATTACTCCCTGTGTCAAAGTTGAGAGTCACAAGAGAGTTCCTTAACAGTGAGAGATTATCTGTTTTTTTCTCTCTGATCACAACCCCTTCCTTCAATATGTGGAATGTAAAAGCACCATTTTACCATTTGTGAATCATTAATGCCCCGTTATTGTGTCACCATGTGGAAGTAAGTGTTGCAATTTTGCCATAGTATCATTCTTACTAAACAGTGGACTCTTTCAAACGGGGAGGAATTTCTCCCAACTCCGAATGGAGCCAATGCGGATTTATGTAAATTCGCTTGTTTAGCGAATTTACATGAACCCCTGCTCCGTTCGGAATTACTTCCCATTACCCGAAAATAACCCCCTCCTGCCCGAATTTGCATGCGAAGCTTTAATTCGCAATAAGGTAAAACCCATGATTGCATTCGAATTGGCTTCCCTCTTGCCCGAATTTGCATGTGAAGAGTTAATTTGCAATAACATAAAACCCATGATTGCATTCGAATTGACCTTAAATTATACTTCCAATTTAGCCTTGTATGAAAGAGTCCAGTGTTAGAATAGTGTTATTAAACTGTAAATTGCCCTTGTGTGAGAATCTCCTAGATTCCTTTATTAAAGATTTCTGTTTGAAAAAGTGGGAGGTAGAAACAGACACTGATGTTTAGAGGCTGGGGTGATTGCATGTCTTCTGACCACTAGGTTTTGTTGTTAACTGCCTTTGAGTCGAGCCCGACTCACGGTGACTCTGTGGATGAGAGATCTCCAAGACCCCTTCCACTGCTCTGCTGGGTCCTGCAAATTAGTAGGAATTCCTACTAATTCCAACTTTTGTTGCATCTTATATTTTCAAAAGGAGGAACAGTATTCATTCAATCCCAAGTAGCATTCAATCCACTCTGAAATTATTTATTACCTAGTATGTCCTTACCTAATTAAATCTAAACTTAATACTGCCTGTACTTAGGCTTGCCAGATGTCCCTTAGGAATGGCCCAATTTGAGGGTCAGCTATTCCTTTTATAAAGACAAAATTACCCCCTCCCCCAAAAATCCTGTATTTGGGTATGTGGGCCCTTCATAAAAACAGAAGTTAATAGAAATCTGTACATTCATTTGGTATTTAGGGAGAATGCCAGCTTGCTAATAACAACTTCCTGATTGTCAAGTATACATGTCATAAATGTTAATTGTCCTTTGTCACTTTTTCAAAAACCTGGCAACATTGCCTGCACTCCCTCCAAAACTCTTACAAATTACAGTTTGTTGGGATCTTTCAACCATGTTACTTTTTTAAAACTGGAATTTAGATTGAAGAAATGTTCTGCCAAATTCAGATATGTGATTGCCACTTTCTGATGTTTCAGTCTGTTTTAATAAAACTAATTCTACACTGCTGTTCCCGGTGGGTTTTATTGTTGCTGCAAGACATTCATGGCTACCTGCAGGAGCCATTAAGTTTGAAGCAGGAAGCTTAAAAGTTGCTGATGTTTAGCAAAAGAAAATGACAAGCTCTTCAGTTATAAAACGTACATGTTATATTTTGCACATGAACTAATTAGAGAAATGTCCAACCCATTTGCTAGAATATTATAATTCCTGCAAGAAGTTTCTACATGCTAGGTTTTTGTTTAGCGTGTGAAAGTGTTAATTAGAACCCCTTTGAAGTCAATGAATATCTTTCAATTTGCCCTGAAGACATCACAAAAGATATTTGTAAGGCTAAAAAATATATTTTCCCATAGCCCCAATAGAATTATAAATATAACTGCTTACCCACTGCAGCTTTTATTTACGTACTCTGTAAGCAGAAGGTTTATGTTCAAAGACAGAACTCAGACGTATTTTAATGTTTAAAGCCATGCCAGTAATTGCTGTATAAAATACATTGGTTCCATCATAAAATGGTTCCATCATTTGTAACAGAATTGTCCCAATGAGAATCAGATTTATTCCAGAAATGGATGTTGCATTTTTGTGGGTTTTTTTTTTTTTTTGGTATTTGGGAAATAATTAAAACATCATTATTTCACAGCAATAGATTTATCAAGAATACTCCTCCCCCCACACGTTTTAGATTTAGTAACTTCTTCAGCAGCAGCTGGTCACTAAATCTATCCAGGGAGTTTTGAGCCAAATATGACTTTTATAAGCTCTGTCTCCTCCCACCCCACCCCACCTTTGATTTTCTCCTCCTCGTTTACCTGTCTGGCCTGACTGTCATTCTGTTTCTGTGCCTCTGTACTGAGCACTCCCTTGCCTGATACCAGTGTAAAAACACGGCATCTTATTTGTGACATGCACAGATGTAAATCCAACATATATTGTGTAAATTCTTCTGTGGTCATGCCAGAAAGACCACATCTCCCAGAACTTCCAGAGGACTCCCAGGAAGTCCTGAAGAATGTATTCATTGTTGTGAGTTCAATTGTAAGAACATAACTGGAAGCCTCTTGGCTGATCCTTGCCCTTCCCAGGTTACTCAATGGCGATGTTGGCAAGGGAATGGAGGGGTAAGTTGAATTATTCATGCAGGCAGAAGGGGTAGGTTGGAATTCTATCTGGAAGGATTTTATATTCTACCAGATGATGCAGGATTGTGGACAGAACATTATGAATGTATGGAGTAGGCATGCATGCTCAGAATGATTCCCTAGACTGATAAGTTTGTCAGTATTAGCAGTGGTAAAGAACACTCATAAGCTCTCTAGTCTTCAGCAAAAAAGAGGGTTTTGAACACATTGAGACAACACATCTGAAACCAGTAAACTCTGACAATATATTTTGCATTATGGGATTTTTGTGTCTGAAAGATTCTGTTTGCTCTCCCCCAAAAAATGTATGCAGAAATTTTCACAGTTGGGAGGAGACAGTCTATATTTTCTGAAAAATCACTATGCAAGTATACCTCAATTAACAACTAAAGGTGTTCCTGGACATTTTTTTTCTCTTTTATCACCTTAATAAAATGTATCTAATTGCAGTCTTAATTTCCAGCAATGAAGGTTCTCAGGATGGCTTACAGTAAACCTTACAATATAAAAGCAATATGACACAAATAGGAAATAAAAAATGGGGAGGTGGAATCAGAAACAGCACAAACCAGCATTCAAAGATGTATACACAGAGGAACAAAAGAAACACCTAGCAATTTCTGGCATTCAGACATTCGCTGCCTAGCCCCATACTAAGATGTTATGTGATTAAATTCCTGGGAACATTTTTTTTAAAAGGAACAATTGGTGAGAAAATGTGAGGACAATGTGGGGAGATTATGGAAATCTGGCTGGGCTGAACAGAAAGAACAATTTTGTTTTTAAAAAATTGCTAAAGGAAGGAGCAGCTGGGGAAAGAAGGATGCCAAACAGCATCTGACGAATACAGATAACAGGAATGATAAATTAATGATAAATTTTTCTATCTCTGTCGACAATATCTCTATTCAGCCAGTTCAGGTAGCCCACAGTCTTGGTTTCATTTTTGACTCCTCTCTGTCATTTATTCCTCAGATTCACGCCACAGGCATGGTCTGTAGATTTTTTCTCTATAATATTTCCAAAATCCGTCCATATCTCTCAGCTTCTACTGCAAAAACTTTGGTCCATGTCCTAGTGGTCTCATGATTAGATTTCTGTAACCTTCTCTTGGCAGGGCTTTCTCTCTCTCACCTCCACCCGTTAATTTCTGTTCAGCACTCAGCTGCTTGTATTATCTCACTCGCTCACCGGTACGACCATGTCTCCCCCTCTATTGTCATCCCTCCACTGGCTCCTCTTTCCCTTCCGCATTCAGTACAAGCTTCTCCTGCTTACTTTCAAAGCCCTGCACAGGCTGGCCTCTCCCTATCTCTCTGAACTTCTTTCTCCCTACATTCCCACTGGTTCCCTCTGTTCTGGTAGCCAAGGTCTTCTGTCCCAGCCCAGGATGTCCACTGCCCCATCCCAGATTTGTCCCTTCTCACTTGCTGCCTCTCACTCCTGGAACCTCCTCCCCTTATAAGCACGGCTCAACATGTATCTAACCAATTTTAAAACCGAGTTAAAGACCATATTGTTTAGGGAAGCATTCCCAGGAAGTTTGTGACTGTAACCTGGTTGTTTTGATGCCTGATTTAATATTTGATATCTGCTGTTTTAACTTGTTTCTTATGAGGTTTTTAACTTGTTTTAATCTCTAGATTGTACGCCATAGGCAGGCTTTTTACATATTCTTGATTTTATTTGGTTTTTGTACAGTGCCGTGTACACTTACGGCACTTTATAAATAAAGCTAATAATAATAATAATAATAATAATAATAATAATAATAATATCGTGCCTACTTAGCACTGTGCTAGAATGGATGGTCTGGCTTCCAAAAGAATGGTTTCAATGGCCTCTGATCCCTTCAACTTTATTTCATGGTTCTTGCCACCTTGTGTCCTATTTTTAGTAGACAGATGGTAGAAAAGTTAAATAAATACCAGTTTGGATAGGGCAGCCAAGCACAGTCGGGGCGTGGGGAGGGGGGGAATCTATAATTTTTTTTACAGTGAATGGCTAGGTAACAAATGAAAAAAAAAATCAGTTCTTTCCTGGATGAGTGAAAATTCAGAACAGAATGGACCTCCCAGAAGGATGCAAGCATGCACAAACTTGCTTCTTTCCACTTTTCCATAACGTCTGAGGAGTCATAAGTTGATTCATGCATGCCTGAGTGACCAGTATTGTACATCCAAGATTCAAGAATACTGGTTCAGCAAGCTTTGGTCCCACCTTCAAAAAATCTAGTAGGAAAGCAAAAGGATCATTCCAAACTAGTTTAAAGGTATCAAAATAGCAAATGTAGTTTAGTGGAAACAAACATAAAGTGATTTACACATGAGAAAATAAATAAATAAATAGTTTCAACCACACATATCTGCTAATGAATGACTGGCTGGCATAATTTTGGGAGATGTAGCCTTTAAAAGTAACTTTCCCAAACTTGAGCATCAGATGAAGTTGACATGTAGGAAATGTCGGAAAGAAACAAGAAGTAAGGGCACTTAGAGTTGGAGCTGAAGTAGTCAGCTTGATGAAAATACCAATTCATTTTGTGGTGGCTGTGCAAAAGGATAATCTCAAGATGGAGGTCATTAGAAAAATTATCAAATACATTTTTGACTATTACAAAATGCATCATGTGGCCACACTTTTGAGTATTGTGCACAGATTGGTGATTTGCAGCAAGCAGGATATGAAGGAATGAAAAGATGCAGGATTTGTAAAAGATGCAGGACAACTTAGGGCCAAACCAGACAGGCCAAATGAAGTGGCTTTGGGCCACTTTGGAGGTGTGCTGTTTAAACGATGCGCATATCTTAAGAGACCAGAAGCCACGTGGCTTCTGCCCTCTGATCCCGAGGACCAGAGTGTGGCTTTCACATGGCTTCCAGCCTCTTAGGACATGAGTATTGTTTATTTGAATATTTGGTTTCTTTATTGTTTAAACAGCACACCTTCAAAGTGGCCCAAAGCCACTTCATTTGGCTTGTCTGGTCGGACCCTAAGTCTACATCTGCAGTGCAGAATTAATGCAGTTTGATACTGCTTTAACACACATAGTTCAATGCTATGAAATCCTGGGATCTGTAGTTTTGTGAGATGTTTAGCCTTCTCTGAGAGTGGTGATGTCACAACAAACTAGAAATCCCAGGATTCCATAGGCTGAAGCCATGACAGTTAAGGCAATGTCAAACTGCATTAATTCTACAGTGTAGCAGCAGCCTCAGATTACATAATGACTAGACTCTAAAGCAGGAAAATGAAAGAAATAAAAATTGAATGAAATTAAAGAATAAGAATATAAAGTCATTCCTCCCAATTCACGGGGGATCCATTCTGGACCCCCTGCGAATCCGGAAAAATGTTGATATTCCTGTTGCCATTAATTTTAATAGTGGCACGCTCCCACATGCGCTACTGCATTCATGCCTCAGGCACATGGACCATTTTGTCCCACCCTGCTTGCCAAGTCTCCAAATCAGGAGGGACGACTGTATTCGTATATATACGCCTAAACACCATTAATTTGTAAGACATAGGGTAGGCCTCTTAGGGGCTTTGCCATAGAAATAAGGTCTCTGTGAGTTAAAAAAAAGGTTTGGAACCCCTGTTCTAGATCATTCTATAAGGATAGGCTACACAAATTGGGGCCCTTACAAAAGGCAAACAATGTATACAGAATTATGCATGGTGTTGAGAAAGTGGCTGTGGCTTTTCTCCCACAATACAAGAGTAATCTCAGAATTTAGGGAGGTTACATTTTTGGGCTACAACTCTCAGTAGCAGCCTTGAAGAAAATGCTACTAGTCTTCGAGGATTTGGCTGGCAATCATGAGTTCATCTGGCACCTGCAGTGTCAGAAGCAATATGGCATAATGGCTGTCAATATCAATTGGCTAGGAACATGAATGTGAACATGAGTGTGTAGTTTAACTTATGTCACCCTATGGGCTATGCATAGGTATCTAGTTGGCCACATTGGGAAAGAGGATACTGAACTGGACAGAACTTTGGTCGGTTCCATCCAACATAATTCCATAGAGGTTCCTGATGAAAAACATATTTGCTTTTCTTAAAACTGGGCAGTGTTACCCTCAACCTGCAAGAAATCTTACCAAACCATTAACAAGAGTTGACTGATAAAAGTTATTTAATATTTGGTTTGGCCTGATACCTCAACTCAGCCCTGTTGTTTAATAAGCGTGTGTGTGTGTGTGTGTGTGTGAGAGAGAGAGAGAGAGAGAGGAACACTATTTGAAGTCATGCAGATGCTGACATATATTTGTGACTCATAGATGATGTGTGAGATTTGCATGAACAATTATTTCCTTCATGTGAGTAAAGTACAGCTCATGTCATTCATTATGGCAGCTGCCTAAGAATAATCTTCAGTCCCTCAAAAATGTTATAATCTTACATGAAATGCAATTTCTATTCTGGAAGGATATGGCATATATATATATATATATATATCAATTAACTCCAGGCTTCCTGCATGAGCACATTTCCTAAAGATGCAAAAATGTATCCATTGTGTCAGATCTGTTCTAACATGGCTATTCTGCAGAAGGTTTCTCATATATTCATCTCTTCACAGCAATGTGCCTTTCAAAAAGGTACAGGAGGAGAAGGAGGATTATGAATTGTCTGGGATCCCCCCCCCCTTTCCGGGTTTTCCTAGAAAGATTGGAGAGGCATTTCAGTTAAATGGCACATAACATAGAAAAAGGAGCAGCACCAACAACAAGAGCAATTATTTATAAAATGAATTACTAAAACATGGCAATTCGTATAGAAGAGATTTTGATTCCTCCCTTCAACCACTGGATCTAGAATGCTACCATAATTTAATGATAAATAGATGTTGGATTCCAAGATCAAGGTGCTGAGATATTCTTCACACTGCAGCAATAGTCAGTGATGATGCTGTGCATATGCTTGGGGTGCTCAGATATAGTCACTAACTAGTTAAAAATAATTAAATTAGCTATTCAGCTGGAAATGTTTCTAGTAAAATGGGGAAAAGTGATTACATTTCTTTTGACCCTAATTGCTTAAATTTGAATTCCAGCAAATTCAGTTATTGATTGAATTACTAATTAAGTAAATGAAAGGCAATGCTAAGGCACTAACAAATTTTACATTTCCAAGATGTTTATTTATCCAAACCCTAGTTCTCTTGGATTTATGCAAAATTAATTCTTGCTTTTTGTAAGGGAATTACCATTTTTGAGGTCATAATATACAAAATGCCTAGTATAGTTCATGGGCAGACTATAATACTTTAGTTATTTCCAGAGTTAAAAGATTTTAAACTACTAACAGTAAAAACAACTTGTGAGGATGTGCTTTCCTTTGCCTCCAGATGGTAGTTCTGTGTTCTATACCACACACAGATTCCTCTGTCCCAGGAAACAATTTTGAAATTCTTAGCCATGGGAACTCTGCTGAGATGCATGGAGAAATCACTAAACCAAAGAAAGAGGAAGAGTAAAGAACCGCAAAAGGAGATGAATGGGAAAACAAGAAAAAAGTTTTAGGTGTGGATGAGAAAAAGGTGTTTTTTTAAAAATAAAAATAATGCAGCTACTTCTTTCTCTTCCAAGCTCAGAACATGTAAAAATAAAATAATGGATTACATTTTCATTGCTTGTAAATGACAATTAAATATAATATTCTTTTAAAAAAATCTAATTAATTCTATTTGTGATAGAGGAGAATTAACTAATTCCTTTCCATCACAAACAGAATTGAATTAGATGTTTTTGGTTTATAATTAATAAAATAAACGAATTAACACTTTTCTACCAATTTCCCTCTTTCTATGTGTGCTCTTCTTTATATTCTTGCTGTTGCTGTTGTGTGCCTTCATGTTAATTTTTACTTATGCAACCCTAAGATGAACCTATCACAGGGCTTTTTGGGACTGAGAGTATGTGACTCACCCAAGGTCACCCAGTGAATTTCAATGGCTGAGCAGGGAACTGATCCCTTTTCTCTGGAGTCGTAGTCCAGTGCTCAAATCACTACAACATGCTAGCTCTCTTCTTTACTACCTTACCTATTTTACAGCTAAACAGCAGTGTTGAAACTATGTACCAGAGATGAACGTGTGTGAAATTAATCATAACAGGGGGAAAACACTACAGAGAAACAAATTTGTTAAATGTCACCTGTATTTCCACCATTTTTTAAAAGCTATTGTCGATTACATCAAATATTAACTTCATTTTAAATCTCTTCATCCTTTCTATGGTAAGAGAAAGGTAGTTGCAAACTGAATTAATTAAATAAATAAATTGTATGGCAGCAGGGTGCTAGACATCATTTTCAGATGTATTTGTATCCTTTTTATTACTCATTTCATTCACTGCTGTTTTGAAGAAAAAGCCACTGCAATAGCCTGCCTTTTTAAAACATTCCTTTCTTTGCAGCAATATAATCCTCACATATAGCTGATTTTGACTTTCTAATAAATTGTGGGGTTTTTTTCTAAATAAAGCCTGAAGCACACAAATTCTGTAAATACTTTCAATCAGAGCTTGTGGGTGGGGATGGGACTACATTTCTTAGAAATCTTCCCTGATAGCTGTGGAGTTCTGCAAGCTATAGTCTAAAAAAGCAACTTTTAGACCCAACTAAATGCAACTCGGTTCTGCTTTGAAATTCTTCTGATGAAAGAAAAAAAAAAGGTCTGCAACTTTTTTTTAAAAGGTGTGTTGAACAACAGGCCATATTCAAAAGTTTTTTTTTCAGAATAATTTCTTTGATGAAAATAAAACAAAAAAAAATTCCTCCAACACTAAGGCTTTCCTATTAAGCAAACATATATAAATTATATATGTACACAAATACACACATCATAAGAAATATAACAAATATTGGACTATACTTTTGAAGTATACTAAGCTTTTTCTGGCCTATGATCTATGCAGATGTGAATGTTGTTGAAATATTCATGAGGAATCACACCCAACAAAGGGTTTCAGTTAAAGTGCTCTGCATATACCAATTTGTTCCAAAAAGCTGTGGAATCCTGAATTCTATTTGTCTAGAGCTACTCAGAGTGAAGTCACATTTTTGACCAAGCAATAGATTTGAAGTGAAAGAATTTTCACTGGAGAGGCAGAGATGATAATGTGGATGTAGGAAAAGTCAAGAGGGTTCACAGATCCAACATGGTGTAGTGGTTTGAGCTTTGGACTATACTCTGGAGACCAGGGTATGAATCTTTCCTCAGCCATGGAAACCTATTGGGTGACCTTAGGCAAGTCACACTTACACAGCCTCAGAGAAGGTGAAAAAAAAACTGAACAAATTATACACACACACACAACACACCATGATAACTTTGCCTTGGGGGTCACCATAAGTTGAAAATGACTTGAAGGCAAACAACAACAGCAACAACAACAACAACAGGAAGGTTTTTGGAGGGGAGTTTTCATTAGCAAAGACAAAAATAACCTCAAATTAATGCATTTTAAGTGTGAGCTGTAGAGATACAGAGGATCCTACTACATTATATCCTTTTCTTCAGATGCATAAACTGTATTTTTAAAACCTCACTTGCAATGCTAGAAATTTTGGGTACTGAATGAAAAGGTAATTGGCAGGGTGGAATTTTTATTTGAAAGAGAAAAACTTTCATTTTGATATGTTTAAAGTTTGTTACTATATTAATAAATGAGGTAGGAGTGTTCCTCACTCTGAAACAGTGGGGAAATAGCCTTCGCTGCTTGGTCTATGAGACACCTATACTGTAAAATGTATGTAGTACATGTGAATTAAGACTTATTATGTACATGTCTCTGAAACACAGGCAGACAACACAGATAGAATGATACAAAGGGGAGAGTAAAGACAATGAACATGATAAACAAACAGCATAGACTTCAATCAAAATAGGTTCAATCTAACAAAAATACACACACACTTAGGGTCAATATTGGGTAGAGAATGGTGGACAAATCAGTAAGGATAGTGCCACTTCCTAATAAAAATACTAGAAAGCAACATTGACTCAGGAGTTCCACTGTCTGAAGAGAGAGAGAGGAAAGCAATACTTCTTACCATGCTTTCCCCCAGCACTGTGAGATTGCTAGTGATATTATTCTATCAGGGCCCCTTTCATACTGTGTGGTTATAGAGCTATGATTCCACTTTAACTGCCATGGTAACATCCTATGGAATCCTTGGGATTCTGATTTGGAGGAGCACTATAGCTGTCTGGCTAAGAACTCAAAAGATCACCCTCTCAAGAACAAATCCAAGGATTTCATAGGATGGAACCATGACAGTTAAAGTGGAATCATACTACTACAACTGTATAGTGTGAAAGATCCCTGGTGCCACTGAGCAAAGTCTAGCTCTCCTCCTCATTTCATCTCCTTATCCTGGTGGTTTCCTTTTATTGTTCTGTCTTATGACATTTTTGACATGTGGGTGGGTGAGTGAGTGCCTTCAAGTCCTCTGTCAATTTATGGCAATCTCATGAATGTCGAAGAGGTTGTGTTGTTTTGTTTGTTTGTTTGTTTGTTTGGATAAGAAGTACCTATAG
Source organism: Urosaurus nigricauda (assembly GCA_034509955.1). Classification (NCBI taxonomy): domain Eukaryota; kingdom Metazoa; phylum Chordata; class Lepidosauria; order Squamata; family Phrynosomatidae; genus Urosaurus; species Urosaurus nigricauda. The sequence continues at coordinate 47,031,946 of JAOEGL010000005.1, forward strand.
GGTTTTGCTTTGTTTTGCCTACAGCACTTGTTGTTGATCTCCCTGTCTGGTTTCATTTTATTGTGGTTTGAATCACAATAAAGGGATCAATCCAGTTCAAGCCCACTCTATCCCTTGCCTAGTCCAACTTTTCTGAAACAGAAAGAAGAACTATGGTCTCAGTGGTCTCAGTGAAGGAAAGGAAACTGTGGATGAACAAAGGGATGCAGTAGCACCAATGAGAGGGAGAATGGGAATGAAAAGGGTGTGGTCAAAAGAAGCTACAGGTAAAATGCAAGACCAATGACAGTGATGGTGTCTGGAAGTAGAGACCTGGAGATCAGTCCTCTCTGGCCTCAGCTGCATGGAAGGGGAGCAACAAAGCTGAAGTACCTCCACTTCTGCAACCAGCATGAGCAACTTTCCCAATTGACTGTCAACATCTCTGCCTCTCAGAGCAGATCCTGAACTGGTTGACTGCCACAGGAAAGGTGATGTGGAATGGGGAAGACATTTGGATATAGGTCAAAGAATAAAGTCACACAGGTGGTGGTGGGGAGAATGATGGTTGTGGATGGGAGTATGGTTGTGTGTTTCCTGTACTCCAAAATGACCTGAGAGACTTCGAGAGGATAAACAAAATTCACCAAGGGTTAAACCTACTCTCAGAAGTCCTACTATCACCTGTCTTCCATTCCGTGGTGTGAAGACTACAGATAAAAAGTGATGGATTGGGGGCAACCAGAAAGAATGGGGAAAACATTCTTTGAAGTCCCCCCCACCCCCAAACAATAAAAAATGGATTATAGAATATTTATAAAATAAAATATTCTCCCCACAGTACTTTTATGACTTTATGTAAACATTGATCAGAATGGAGACTGCAGTCAAGAAATAAGAAGAGGACCAGGAAAGGCAACCACAAAAGAACTAAATGAGATCTTAAACCATAAAAATATACATCTGAGCACTAAAGTAAGAATTGCTCAAGCTATTTTATTCCCCATCACAATGTAAAGCTATGAGAGCTGGAAAGCAAAGAAAACCGACAGAAAGAAAACCAACTCATTGGAAATGTAGTGCTGCAGAAGAGTGCTGAGGATACCATGCATGGTCAAAAAGACAAGCAAATGGGTCCTTGATCAGATCAAGCCTGAATATTCCCTTGAAACCAAGATGATGAAATTGAGGCTGTTGTACTTTGGCCGCATCATGAGAGGGCATGACTCAGTAGAAAAGACAATAATTATAGGGAGGATAGAGAACAGCAGAAAAAGAGGAGGAATGCACACCAGATGGATAGACTCAATAAAGTAGGTCACAGGCTTATATTTACAAGACCTGAGCAGAGTCGTGGAGGAAAGAGGGTCTTTGAGATGACTCATCCACAAGTTTGCCAGAAGTCAAGCTTGACTTGAGAGCAGTTAAGACACACACATGCACAGTTGTTTCACATCATTGCAATTTGTCATTATGGTTTCCTCATCTTGCTATTGGTATTTCCATTACTGGCTGTAATGATTGTAAAGCAATCCATTTTCATTATTCATTGTAATGTTTGGAAAGCAACTACAGTTGGATACCAAAATCTGTGGATGCTCAAGTCACATTGTCCTTAATGGCAGTGGTGCTGCTGCGTGCACACACTGCCATTGAGGACAATGTAGGCTTGCCATAGATGGCAAGCCCACAGATACCAAAGTCCCACTGTAGCTATATTATTTGATGCATTGCTCCTTAATTTTCATTACCTGAGGGAGGAGGGCTTAAGACTAAAAATGGAATAGCATAAAGGTGGTGATGGTGGGGGAAAATCCTGTCAAAATGTCTGTTAAAAAAAACCCTTTACATGCCCTTAATAGTATACAAAGGGATCTTGCAGCACTTTTGAGACTAACTGTATGAAAGAAATTATAGAAAGAGAAAGTATACCAAGTCGATAAAAGCTCATGCTACAACTTCTTTCATAGAGGCCTGAAACAGATGGGCCAAAAGTGCCAGTTCTGGCTACGTTGGGGAAATGGCATTTATAATAATAATAATAATAATAATATTATTATTATTATTATTATCTTTATTTATATACTGCCCTTCCAATGATCAGGGCGGTGCACAACATATACACAAGTTAAAACCATTCCAACAACAACAATAACAATATCAACCCAATACAGCAATACAATGACAATACTCCAACCGGCTCATAGTGAGGGAGAAATAACAATGGGGAGTGTAAAAAAATCAGGGGTAAGCCTGCCTGAATAAATATGTTTTTAACCCCTTTTTAAACTGGGTAAGAGATGCAGCGGAGCGGAGCTCGATGGGCAGCAAGTTCCAGAGGCTAGGGGCTGAGATGGAAAACACCCTCTTCATGGTGGTTGATGATCTGGCCTCTGGAACTCTTAGTAACTGTTGCCCGGTGGATCTAAGTGTGCGGGGCGGATTGTATGAGGAGAGGCGGTCCTTCAGGTACTCTGGGCCCAAGCCATTTAGGGCTTTATAGGTAATAACCAGCACTTTGTACTGAGCCCGGAAGCGAATAGGCAGCCAGTGGAGATCTTTCAATACCGGTGTTATATGGCAGGCCCTGGGAGCACCAGTGACCAGCCGTGCTGCCATATTCTGCACTAATTGTAGCTTCTGAGTGTGATACAGAGGCTGCCCCATGTAGAGCACATTGCAGAAGTCCAATCGAGAGGTTACCAGGGCATTTACTACAGTTTCAAGGTCCCTCCGGTCCAAGTAGGGGCGCAGCTGGCGTAGCAGCCGAAGCTGAAAACAGGTGCTCCTGACTGTCGCATCCACCTGAGAAGTTTGATGGAGCGACGAATCAAGGAGCACCCCCATACTGCGTACAGTGTCCTTTACGGGGAGCGTGATCCCGCTCAGGACAGGAGGAACCACCACCACCCCTGGGCCAGGAGAACCTATCACGAGCACTTCCGTTTTCTCTGGATTCAGTCCATTACCGATTCCAGACAGGCCACAAGAGGAGTGATGCCATCCCTGGTCACTGCATCAGTCGGAGATATAGAGAAGACTATTTGGGTGTCATCAGCGTACTGATAACCCCACGCTCCATGCCTCCGGATGATCTCTCCCAGCGGTTTCATGTAAATGTTGAAAAGCATGGGGGACAGAATAGCTCCTTGAGGGACCCCAGATCTGAGGGCACCATCTGGAACCTCCCAGAAAGGTAGGACCGGAACCACTGGAGCCCACCTCTACCAGGCGTTCCAGAAGGATACCATGGTCAATGGTATCGAAAGCCGCTGAGATGTCCAAGAGCACCAGCAGGGACATGCTACCCCTGTCGATGCACAGGCGGAGATCATCGACCAGAGCGACCATGGCAGTCTCAACCCCGTAGCCCGCCCGAAAACTGGTTTGAAATGGATCCAGATAATCCGTTTCGTCCAAGATCAATTGAAGCTGGATCGCAACCGCCCTCTCGATCACCTTCCCCCCAAAATGGCAACAGTGAAACAGGCCGATAGTTGTGAACCAGGGGGTCAAGGGAGGGCTTTTTCAATATCAGTCTTACTGTGGCCAATTTTAGGTTATCAGGAAATTGCCCTTCCTTCAAAGATGTATTAAGAATCCGGCGTAACAATGATGTTACAGCCGGTCCCCCCTGTGCCGCTGACCACGAGGGACAGGGATTGAGCGAGCAATTTGTTTTCCTAACACTTCTAAGGATCTTGTCCACATCCTCGGTACTAACAGACTCAAACTGATCCAGTACAACTGAGTCCATGGAAGCTCTGGACGCCTCTACTCTGGATTCTGCTTTAACACTGGCATCCAGACCTTCGTTTATTCGAGAGATTTTATCTGCGAAGAAGTTGTTAAATTGGTCACAGCAGGCCTTAGTAGGTTCAAGGATCTGGTTCGGGGCAGGGGGGAGCTGAGTTAGTTCTCTTACTACCCTGAACAACTCTGCTGGACGCGACCCCGCGGACGCGACACGAGCAGCATAGAAAGAATTCTTAGCTGCTCGTATCGCCTCTCCATAGTCCTCCAAAAGGTGGTCTAGGAGAACCTTGTCGGATAAACGCTGGTATTTCCGCCAGGCGTGCTCTATCCGTCGCAGAACCCGCTTCCTGGCCCGGAGATCTTCCGTATACCAGGGCTTCTTTTTGGAAGCAGGCCTGAGAGGGCGCTTGGGAGCGATACTGTGTATAGCCCTGGAAAGATCTGTATTCCAGATGTTAACTAGGGCATCAACAGTGTCGCCGTCACTTCCAACCATATATCCCTCTAGGGCTTCTTGGAACCTACCAGGTTCCATCAGCCTTCAAGGGTGGACCATTCTAATCGGTCCGCCACCCCCGGGGGGGGGGGATATGGGTTATTGCCTTGATGGTTGCCTTTACCAAGAAATGACAGGGCTGAAATATTAGTAATTTCTGCCCACGGAATTTCCATGTCCATACAAAAAACCAAATCGAGTGTATTTCCCGCAAAATGCATTGGACCCATAATTAGCTGAGACAGGCCCATGGCTGTCATGGTATCCATGAATTCTTGAGCCCCACCAGATGGAACTTTGTTGGCCGCGAGGGGGATGTTGAAGTCTCCCAGGACTAAAAGCCTGGGGGACTCCAACACCAGCTCCGAGACCAACTGTGTCGGCTCGTTAAGGGAGTCAGTTAGCGCACAGGGTGGCCAGTAGACCAACAGAATCCCTAAACTGTCTCTAGCCTTCAGGGTCAAATATATACACTCGATATAGGAGGTTTGACGAACATGGTTCCTGGTTAGAGACAAGAAGTTTTTATGCACCAAGGCAACACTCCCCCCGCCCACCTAACCTGTTCTGGTCCTTCACCGAGTACCCGGAAGGGAGGGCCTGAGCCCACACAGCATCCCTTTCAGGCCCGAGCCAGGTTTCGGTTATGCACGCCAGGTCACAGTTGTTATCCTCTAGCAGGTCATGAAGAATGTGGGTCTCGTTTTTAAGGGACCTGGCATTGTACAGGAGCAGAGACAGGGTTTGTGGTACAGCTGGAGTGACCCTCAGGTCCCTTTGGTTAGGAGTAGGACTGGAAGGAGAGATAGATATTAAGCATCGATCTCGCCTTCCCTTGTAACACTGGTCCTTACTCCTACCGCCATACCTCCCCTTGCCCCACACAACTCGAATAGGGGCCCCGCTCATATCAAAGGAGTTACCCTCTACCTCCCCAACCAATCCTCCTCCTCCTCCCATTTCCATAGCCCTCCCTCCTTCCACAAAACAAACAGTGGCAGTAGAAAGGAGATTAAGTAAGTGTTAAAAGTTGTTAAGAAATAGCATACGGTCACAGTCCATGTTCTCAGTGCTTGTGCCTGGGCTCTAAGGCTCAACAGGCCGGGTGAGGTACAGGGTGCCACTCTCACTAGCATCCCCACCCCCAATAGAGTCCTTTCGCTGTCGATGTTTCTGGCGGTGGCGCTGGCACTGATGAGACTTCGGGCTATGTGTCCGGGAGGCCGATTAGAGTAAACACCGCTCCCACCACTTTCTTTCCCCAGTCTGATGCTTCGTCTCCTCCAAGTTCTTTATGGTAATCCGCTATTCCTGCACAATTGCGCTACTCCCCAGCTGCTTCATGGCGGGATTGTGGAACTGCACAATCACGCAGTTGCGCAGTTGCGGGCGATGTTCTGGTGCTCTCATTGACTTTAAAACAGTGACTTTAAAATAGTGGGATGCGGAGGAGGGCCGGGAGCCGGTTTTAAACAGTGCCACTCTCACCGGCACCGCCCCCTTCCAAGTCCACGGTTGTTCCGGCGCTGTGGGATGCGGAGGAGGGCCGGGAGCCGGCTTTAAACAGTGCCGCTCTCACAGGCACCGCCCCCTTCCAAGTCCATGGTTGTTCCGGTGCTGTGGGATGCGGAGGAGGGCCGGGAGCTGGCTTTAAACAGTGCCGCTCTCACCGGCACCGCCCCCTTCCAAGTCCACGGTTGTTCCGGCGCTGTGGGATTTACATGCCACCCACCCTGAATGAGGCCAAAAGCCACGCTGCACCCATCTCTTTTCAGAAGAACCGGGTGTAGAGAGCAGGCAGGATTATGCTGAGCTAACAACAGCCAATCACTAGCTACAGCAATCAGGAGTTAGCTGGCAACAGCCAATATTTTAACATGTAGAGGAAAAGAATTCCGTTGCTGACAGAATAAGATAGGGTTTTGTTTTCAGACAGTGAGGGTCTGGTTTTGTGAGAGTTGAGAAGTTACATACTGTGAGGGCTGAGGTTTGGAAGGAAAGGACTTAGCTCTAAGACCGTGCTCAGAGGAGGAAGTTTTGGGGTCAGATAGCCTGAGGGCTAAAATAAAAATAATGTTGGAAAGACCACAGTACATAAACAGAAAAAAAAGTACATAAACAGAAAAAACAGAACAAACAGCTTCATTTATATACTGCTTCATACCCTTAAGGGGTGTCTGAGTGGTTTACAATTGTAAGCTATTTGCCCCCCCAACAATCTGGGTACTCATTTTAGCGACCTCAGAAGGATGCAAGCCTGAGTCGAGCTTCAGCCCTTTGCTGGTCTTGAACTCGCCACTTTATGGTTTTGAGTGAGTGGCTTCAGTACAGGCATTTAACCACTGCGCCACCAGGGCTGATAAGGATGGTGTGAGGTCCTAAAATATATTACTTGTTATTTAATAGATTTATAAAGTTGAAACAAAGCGTAACACAAACAAGTGAACATAATCTTGTAGCAAATGAAACACTGACAATCAACATTTAAATAAAATTTTATTGTTCTTTTATTCAGGCTTGTGTGAACCTGGAATTATTTTCCACGCCACTAACAAATAAAGTAAACCCATTGATTATAAATAAAAGTAGTCTGAAACTTTACATATTGGGACAGCTGTGGGTGTATAATACCCTCTACGGCTGCCCACTGAGGTAAAAGAGGTTTGGTGAAGGAAAGGTTCATCACACCAGGCCAACAAGGAGCAGTAAAATACTGCTCCTTTTGCCAGCCTGGTTCAAAATTGTGGCAGCAACCTGGTTCAGGGCTGGGCATTTGTGGTTGTTGCAGCACTGGCATGATCAGAGCAGCATGGCTGTGGACCACCCTTCCTGGCCTGTCTGCTTGACCCTCAAAGTTAGTCTCAAAATTGCTGGAAAATCCCTTTGTATACTGATAATCCAGACAAACATTACAAAATAGATGGGCAAAAATGAACGGCTTCTGCCCGCTTTGGGGGTGAGGCATGCAGATGACACACATCCTCAGACTGACCTGCTTCAGGAACATGGCATCCAGTTGCTGTGGTCCCATTCCATCTGGAAGCCGATTGGTGTTGGAGTGGCCAGAAGCTGCTCCAAGCTGCCAGTCTACATGACCCCTATGTGTCTGAATTCTATGCCCTTAATATGTAACTGTTAGAAATAACTGGGAAATGCTACCTGTACTAGCAAAGTAACTTCATTCCTACTAATTATGTTACTTTTGAAATGGTTAACTCCATTGTACCTTCTATCCCATAACAATAATTCATTACAAGTGAATTCAGTAGAATCTCAGATTAAATACAGCAGTCAGACATACAGTTGGCCATCCTTATCCACGGATTTTTTATCCATGGATCCAAGCACCCACGGCTTGAAAATATTCAAAACAAGTATAAATTCCAAATAGCAAACCTTGATTTTCCATTTTATATACGAGACACCATTTTGTTATGCCATTGTATTTAATGGGACTTGAGCATCCACAAATTTTGTTATCCAAGGGGAACCAAACCCCAGCAGATAACAAGCTTATCTTCTAATAACCAAACACATAACAACACACACGACATGCAAAATACACATGTGAAGAAAAGCATATGCTGTGGCAAACTAATGACTTTCATTATTTGGAGAAACATCCCCTGAGAAGGTATGAAACTAGTGAGTGCAGTCATGTCCTTTTTAGTGAGCATTTAGTTAATTTTCTCTACTATGATGTTTTGAAATGACTGCAATCTTCATTGAAATAAGTGAATATAACTCTACTTGTCTCCTTCACTGGCTCCTTTACCCACCTGCAAAGAATGTATGTAACATTTTTACAATATTCATGAGTCTAAGACTATTTTTTTTAAAGTGTTAGTTGGATAACAAATAACCACCATCCCCCCAACAACCACACAATTAATGCAAAATGATTCATTCCCACCTATGATTCATGATCACACAGCACACTTGTAAATACAGTGGGGACACCACTGAATTTGTACTTCAGTTCTTCCAAATTGAAGTTTCTCTGTTTATCAAGATTTGTCAATTGATATGATTGTACTTGGTTTGCTACTGTGACTTGCAAGTAAACTAGATTGAGAAGCCAGTAGAAAACACTGGAATTCATCTTCCCTTCTAGGAAGACTCTACTTAGAAGGCTCTTTTTTGCTCAGAAACAGGAAGAAAAACAGACAAATGGAGGAAAAGAGAAAATTGATTCCTTTCAGCTGAGAAGTGTGAACCTCCATGATGAAGGAAAGGCCTGGATTGACACCTGTCTCCTTGTGGGAGCCTTTAAAACCTGTGGTATTTATATTTATAGAAAGGTTTTTCCTCTACCTTTTTTTTATTCTTGTTGCTATAGTAGTAGTAGCAGTTGATGGTGTAATAATAATAGTACCACTATTACTTGTAAATAGATGGATTTTTTTAAGTGTTGCAGAACTCTGAAGAGGAGAGTCCAGCATTGAGAAAATCTATGGAGCTTGGTTTTATTCTGTTCAAAATTTTCTGATTATTAATATACAGAACACATTTTCTGTGTAAAAACATACTTTTCACTGCAAAATGTTTTTCTGTGCAAAACATGTAGATTTTGCATAGAATAAGTATCCAACTGCATATTTTTTTGAATGAAACAGCATTTTCTGCACTCAAAATAATATTTATACATAGAAAATATTGTTTTTATCACAGAAATTTACAAAATCAACACAGATTAGATTCCAAATTGCAAATACTGTTTGAAAACTGTATCATTCTCAAAGATTTTCTTACAGTAAGAAAAAAAAATGCTCATTGCTTTCTTTGAGAACAAAATGAGTAATGAATCACATCCCTATTAGGATAATATTGAAAAAGTATTCTCAACAACACCTGTTAAAGAATATATAACCTAAAATTCAGTATGTATCAACATCTCCCTTACCACATGATACAGAGCTGTAGTTCTCAAAGTTTGGGCCTCCAGATGTTTTGAACTTGAATTCCTAGAATTTCTGGTGAACATGATCAATGGCAAAAATTCTGGAAACTGAAGTCCCAAACATCTGGAGGGCCAATGTTTACAACCACTGATCCAGAGCATATTTACTTGGAAATATGTTTTGTTGACTCACTTCTAAGCAACATCTTCAAACCATTTGGGAGTCAGCTGGATGTACCAACAGAAATAGGCTGATGAAAATACTCCATTGCTTGAATCCCATTGGTTAGTTCCAACTGGAGTAGATCCATTTTATCAACTCTTACATGCTCAGTCATCATGGGTTTACTCTTGTATGGAGTAAAAATTAACGAGTGTGAGCATGTGTCTTGTAGTGACTGTTAAATTTTCTCTCTGACAAAGCTTTGAAATGATTGCAATCTTCATTGAAATGAGTGAATAGAATATAATACTATTTTTCTCCTTCTTTGGGCACCATTACCAAAGAACATTACACAAAGAACTTATGTAATATTTTTTACAATATTCATAAATCTAAGACCATATTTTGAAAAAAGTGTTAACAAATAATCATTATCACCCCAACAACCACACAAGTAATGCGAAAGGATTCATTATTTACTTTCATTTTTATCACATAGCACATCTGTGCATTTAGAAAGCTCAGACAGCTTCCTTTGGTAATTAGTCTTCTTATAAAACAGAAGATACAAAAGAAGATATTTGTATGTGGGAGGCACTCTTAACTGGTTTTACAGAATAATGCATATGCATTATAATTACACGGAAAAAGTCCTTAAAGATGGTGTTTTGTTTTCTAAAAGATAATCCTTTGAAATGAATCTGCATGATTTTATCTGCCTCAAGGTCAGTGCTTAAAAGAAAAGTCCCTAGTTTGCATGTTACAAATTTTAATGAAGAATATTTCTATGATTACATGGAGTCTGATCCTCAAAGTAGTCTGCTGGACCAGATCCCAGGTGAGGCTGTGAAGGTAACTGAGAAATACTTTCAATAGTATTCAAGGGGAGAGGGCAAGCACATGAAGAACCAGTTGTGATTCAGCTGTTCCAAATGGAAGTCTTTCTGTTTATGAAGACTTGCCATTTAATTTGACCTTACTTGATTTGCTACTGCAATTTACAAGTAAACTAAATTGGGAAAGCCTCTCATCCCAGAAAACACTGAAATTCTTCTTCACTTCTAGGGATAGAAGTTCTTGCTGTATATATAATAAAAGCTCTTGCTGTAATAATAATTGTCACAATTATAATAGTACTAGTATTATAGTAGCAGAAGTGGAGTTGAAGGAAATGAATAAAGTGCACATTTGTACATAATAAGTCCCCACCTACAGATTTATTTATGTTTTTGGCGAATAAAGCAAGATTATCTGGAAAGAAAATAATATTTTTGCATATAAAATATTATTTTTCATCACCGAAATTCACAGAAATCTAATTAACATACATTATATTAGTAAATTGTACAGATGAAAAATCTATACTCAGGACAAGATGCTATTGTTGAGATAGAATACAGAGAAACAGAATGGTTCTCCATTGGCAAAGGGGTCAGACAAAACTGTATTCTGTCATCCTACTTGTTCATTTTGTATGCAGAAAACATCATATGCAGACCAGGTTTAAAATCAGAGGAAGATGGAGTTGAAGGAAGGAATATCAAAAATCTAAGATATGCAGACAACATCAAACTCCTAGCAGAAAACAGCAAAGGGAACAATTACTAAAGAAAGTCAAAGAGGAAAGTACTAGGGCCGGCTTAGTGTTGAACCTTATAAAACAAAAATAATGACCACAGAAAATTTACACCAAGGCAGCCCCAGTGCAGAAAGAACTCCTGGCTCCAGCTATGTGTGTGAGAGAGAGTGAGAGAGAGAGTGGTGAAAGTATATCAGCCTGCCCTCCCCTCTCAAAACAATGCTGGCCTTGACAAGGATGTGGAGGAGAGTAGCATGCCAGCTCCAATGCCCCCAGAACATCTGGTTGTGCTGGTCCAGACAAGGATGCCAAGGAGAGCGGCAGAGGCCTTTAATGCTGGCTCCACTTGCCCCAGAACACCTGGCAGTGCCTGCCCAGACAAGGACGTGGAGGGGAGCAGCAGAGTATTTAAACGCAAGCTCCAAAGCCCCCGGAACATCTGGCTTTGCCGGCCCTGAGGAGGATGAGGAGGAGAGTGGTGGAGGACTTTAATGCCAACTTCCCCCCAGAACACCTGGCTACACCAGCCCAGAGTATAATTATTTCAGATATGTAATTGATATTTGATAACTGTTTTATTTTATTTTATTTTATTTTGCCAGGGGAGAATTGGGGATTGTTGTTTAGATCATTATGCTATGCTATGTTGTTCAATTATTGCTGTGCTATGTTATGTATTTTTTTTGTACCGTATTTTTATTATGTGGTTTTGATTTTTGTATTATTACTTTATTTTGTAAACCGCTTTGATCTATTTGGAAAGGCGGTATATAAATAAAATTTATTATTATTATTATTATTATTATTATTACATAAATTAAGTTTAGATGATGAAGAAATTGAAATACTAAAGGAATTTCTGTACCCTGGATCAATCATTGACCAGAATGGAGATTGCAGCCAAGAAATCAGAAGACTAGGACTAAGAAGCGCAGCAATGAAAGAACTAGAAAAAATCCTAAACTGTGAAAACGTGAAACTGAACTGTAAAGTCGGGGTAGTCCAAGCAATCATATTGTGCATCACCATGTACAGATGTGGGAGCAGGAGGTTAAGAAGGTTAAGAAGACTCACAAAGGAGAATCAACCCTTTTGAGATGTGCTACTGGAGAAGAGTGCTGGGGATATTGTGGACAGCCAAAAAGCCAAACAAATGGGTCCTGGATTATCAAGCTTGAACTCTCACTGGTAGCCAGAATGATTAAATTGAAACTGTCATACTTTGACCATTCTGAACTACATCTGTTAAAATTATTATCAACTCCTTTATACCATGATGCAGAACTATAGTTCTCAGTTTGGTCTTCCAGTGTACCTTCATACCAATGCTCGAAAGGTTTCTCAGAAAAAAATTAGCATATTACAGATTAGAGTGGTAAATGCAGTGTTTATTTCTTATTAGTTGTTTTCAGTACTATCTGTTTGAGATTTAAGGATGGGTTTTGTTTTTGTTTTTTTCTTATGTTTGGGATTTTTCAAGAATTTTGTCAAAACTAAGTAAGATAAATCCAGTTTTGCTTTCAAGTTAAAACCAGAATAATGAAATCTTTAACGCCGTAGAAGGGCAACAAGGTTTTAAATTCATCATCAGAGGCAAGGATGTATTTACTTGCCCCGGGTTAAGGGATGATTAGGGGGAAATGGTTTTCTTTATGGTCATGAAATATTTCTGAACTATATAGATATAATTCTCTTTTATGTGTGTGTTTTTTTCATAACAGATCGGAAAGTTTTGAAAGCTATTTTCATCTTTGTGGAGTACCCAGTGATTTTTAATGTATCTTTTCCAGTTGCCCATTTGCATTTTGAAGTTCTGGGTGGAGGAACAGGATGGAAGAGAAACAAAACATGAATACATTAAAAAAATGAGTTTGCCCTGCCATTTCACAAGAAAAATCTTTAGATAATTTAGATTATCTTTAGATTGACATTTAAGAACCATAGGGTAAATAATAAATAATATGTGGAATCCATTTTTAAAAAGCTATTGTGCTAGCAAAACTTTCAGAATGGAAAACTGTAGCAGTTATGATTTAATTATATGGGGATGGGGAGGAAGGGGGAGAGAAGGAGAAAGAGAGAGATTGAGAGAATGTGGGGCTCAACAGACCACACCTATGGAGTGGCCCGCAGTCACCTTTTTCTTTGCTGGGTTGGAGGCACAGCAACTACATGCTGCACCCCAATCCAGTCTTTCCCCAGCACAAAAAGAAGCAGCAAAAAGTTTCTCCTTTTTGTGCCACAAAAAGGGTGCCCTAGCTGCGGCTGTGGCTTTTCACTGATTCTTCAACACAGTGGGGCTTTTTAGATTGGCAGGAAAGTGTGACATGAAGTTGCACTTTCCTTAATGCTTAGCAGCTAGACTGCAAGCCCCAGGTGTGCATTTAAAAAGTACAGGGCAGCTAGACTGAGGTTTTTTCTGTGGCTCAGCAACTACATGGGAAGCTGTCAAAACGCTACAAACACAGGTGGAACAGCTACATGGGCGGCAAGGAACGTGGCTTTTAGCCACGCTTTAAACATTTTTTTTCCCTTGCTGGCTGCGAATTGCGCAATTGCGCAGGTACATCATACAGTCGGAGCTTATCACATGGGGGAGTACAGGACCATTCCGAAAGAGGGAGAAAGTGAGGTCAGTTCGGAAATGCACGTGCTTACGCACCAGCTCATCACACACAAGACAAGAGAGCATCTACACAAAAAGAAAATGCAGAGTCAATACGAAAGAATTCATCACATGTGAACATACTGGTCGGCTTTCTGTTGCAAATTAAGGCATCTTGGGAAATGGTAGCAAAGGCTCATGGGAGTTGTAGTCTGTGTTCTGTCAGAGCATTATATTGAGTTGTCTTGAGGTTTCAGCCCTCTGTCCAGGAGGGATTCCCATATGTCCTCCATTCTTGAGCAGAGGCCCCTCTTTTCCAAGTTGACCAGGCACGTCCTCCTTTGCCAGGAGACGTCCTACTTTTCCAGCCTTCTTTTTGAAGAGGAAGCAGGAGGGCCAGGTTGCTCTGGCCAGGCTCTGGGGGTCTCTTCCTGGCTCCTTCCCTCCCTCCCTCCCTCCCCACTGCCTTCCTCCTCCCTTTGGCTGAGAGAGTGTGACTTGCAGGGAGGAAGGGCAGCGGTGGTGCTCCAGGTCCTCCTGATGCTGGGCCAGGGCAAGCTGGAAACAGGAGGAGGAGGAGGAGGAGAGGGGCCCCTCTGCTGCCCTGCAAGTCACATTCTCTCAGCCAAAGGGAGGAGGAAGGCAGCCAGGAGAGAGCCCTGGAGCCTGGCCAGAGTGTGCCTGGGCCTGCCTTCTCCTCCCCCCTTTGGCTGAGAGAGTGTGACTTGCAGGGAAGCAGGGCAGCAGAGGGGCCCCATGTCCCTCTCCTCCTCCTCCTCCTCTTGCCAGCTTGCCTTGGACTGGCTGAGCGCCTCCAGTGCCCTGCTGTCTCCCTAGAAGTCACACTCTCTCAGCCAAAGGGAGGAGGTGAAGGAAGGTGCAGGCGCACTCTGGCCGGGCTCTGAAGGTCTCTTCTTGTCTTGGCACCTTCCCTCCCTCCGCACTTGTATCGCTGCCTTTAAATGGGTGCTTTAAAGAGACAGAGCCCCATTTAACCGTGCAACTACACCTTAGCCTTTAGATGCAATAGCAATGTTGCGCCCTTTTAAAAAAAGTAGTGGGGAAATCAAACTACTTTTTAAAGGCACTTCTTCTCCCTTAAAACTCCAAAAAAGTGTTTTCATGGCACACTTTCCCTTTTTCTCATCTAAAGGCTGGGCTTACATGCAGCCATCAACACACCTCTTTTTGCCAATGTAAAATGGGCCAGCTCCTTTTTAAAGCACTTCTCCTCCCTTAAAATGCCAAAATAGTGTTTTCATGGCACACTTTCCTTTTTTCTCATCTAAAGGCTGGGCTTTCATGCAGTCTTCAACACACCTCTTTTTGCCAATCTAAAATGGGCCAGTATGTTTAAACACTGCACCAAAGATGCAGTGTGATACTGCCTGCCATCTGGTCAGGTAGGCAGTGTGGGGGAAGCATGGAGGTGGAGTTGGGGTGGCCAGTGTGCAGTCACCATGCCCCCACTCTGCCCCAACGCCAGCTCTTTATGCCAGTCTATAGAGGGCCTGTGCTCCTATCTCAGAGACTCTAATCCATTTTGAAAGCCCTGAGAGGCTCCTCACCCACAGACATTTCTCAGCTTTGTTTCCCCTCTTCAGGGTGGCAGCTCCCTCTCCTCCTCCTCCTCCTTCTTTTACTCCTCCCACTCACAAAAATACAACCCTTATCGCATTGGAAAGGAAAAGGAACATTAGACCAGAGTTGTACCCAGTTGTTTTTAAAGTTTGTTCACTCAAAATTGGAGGAGAGAAAGTGTACTAGCATTAATCTATCAATTGTCATTTTCATTGCCCTGTACACACACAGAAGGCAACTTTCTGAAATGAAAAGTCCTCTGTACTCATGGAGACTATCCACAACATTTTGGATGTCTAGAAAATCAGGTTTGCAAACTGTGTGGAGAGACTTCAACTTGGGCCAAACACCATGGGAGTGTAAGTGTGACTTGTAACACAGTGATATCATACTTCCTTGACCCATAAATACAATCTCATAACCTTTAAAACAACACTTTGATTTAATCCCAGTGTGGGATGGGAGCCTATTTTACACACTTTATGTTCTACTCCTCCTAGTGATCCTTGATTTTAGCAAAGACAGGAAAACTCTCAGTCTCACATTGTCCTAGTAGATTATCACACTGACAATCAGCCAGCCTTAGCTCGGGCTGAGTGCAGGCTGAAATTTTTGAAAAAATTGCTAAGGTCATGTGTTACTGCACACCTCCATGCCCAGTTCAGAAGCATCACATTCTGATCTTAGCCATCCTATAACCAATCCGTCCTCCCGCCAGTCTCATTTTGGGACAAGGACGGATTGGGTTCACAATGCCTCTGAACTGAGCATGGAGGTGTGAAATAACACCTAATCTTAGCAAATTTTCAAAAATTTCAGCCCACTCATCTTGGGCTCAAATTAGCCAATTGTCAGTGTGATAATCTCTCTAGTTTAACTGCATCAGTACACTTTCCTGGTCCCAACTCAGGGCCTCAGGATGGAGCCAGCTCAGGAGGCCTGGAGTCTGAATGTTGCCTGGAATTGATCTAGCATTACTTCTGATTGGCTGTAGAAGCCTTATAAAATCTGGAAAATAGACACATAGATACAAATAAATATCCTTTGGTTTGATCTGTAGTGTGGCATAGTGGTTTGAACTATGTTGGACTATGACTCTGGAGACCAGGGTTCAATTCCCCACTGAGCCATGAAACTCACTTGGTGACTTTGGGCGAGTCATATGCTCTAAGCCTCAGAAGATGGCAATGGCAAACCTCTTCTGAAGAAACTTGGCAAGAAAACCCTGTGATAGGTTTGCCTTATGGTTGCAACAACAACTTGAAGGCACACAACAACAACAACAACAACAACAACAACAACAGTCAGTTATTATCCCTGCCACCACTATATATCAGGAACTGCAGTCTGAACCAAGTTACACTGGACACCTAGGCTCCCCCTGGACATCGAGGCATCAGTAAAGTGTGTCCTTGCTCCCCATTGCCTTGTGTAGGCCCTGCATTTACAGGTTGAAAAGAGTTACCTCTTTAGATCTTTGCCCTCTATGTGTATAGGATGACATTAGGAATTAGAGGGATGAGAGGCAAACTTACTCCTGTCACATGTTTATTTATATCTCATTTTCCTTCAAAAATTGGGAATCAAAGAGGCTCACAATTTAAAAGAACAATACAATTAAAAACATACAAAAAGTGAGCATTAGAATGAAATTAAATATTGAAGCATCAAAACAAATCATACAATAAAAGAATAAAAGACAATTTAGAAGGACAAAAAATTCTAAAAGCAGTTGTTAAAACACTACAGAATCCCCCTAGCTTATTCTTTAAAAACTTTCAGTTTTAAAAGCCTCTCTGAATAAAAAAGATGTTAACCTGCCAATGGAAGGACAAATAGGAAGCAGCCATTCTGGCTTCCCAAGGAAGGGGATTCTATGGTCTATGGGCAACCATTGAGAACGTCCGCCCTCCTTTCCCCACCATGTTTGTGACTGAGTGAATGTGCTTCAATAGAGATCAGTTGTGAGGCACATCTTAATTTCATTCTACCATGATAGGTTTTCAAAATGGTGTGGACCCAGCATATTCATATTCTCTCTCTCCCTGCTTGCTCCCACAAACCTGACACTCACCCACCCTTTACAAGATGTGAAGTTTCAATGATGAAGTCTCTGAAGATGCCAGCCTCAGACGATGGTGAAACGTCAGGAATAAACTTTTCCAGAACACAACCACATAGCCTGAAAACCACACAAAAAAACCTATGGATTCCAGCCATGAAAGCCTTCAACTCCATAATGAGGTCCAGGTTTATATGGGCAGGAAAATGTAGATTTTACACTTGTAGATGAGCAGCCTCCATGTGTCTTTAAAGTGATACAATGCTGCATAGAACTGAGCAGTTTTGAAAATTAAACATTTCTTTTAGTTTTTTCTGTCTTGCAGAAATTACTTGCAGCTTACTTTTCTGCTAAAGACTACACACCTATTGTTATCCTTTCCCCCCTCCCACGGAGGCAATTATTCTCAATTATAGCTTTGACTCCCCACCCCCTCCACCCCAATAATTTCAGGAAAACTTATGCATGGAGTTTTCCACCACAGGTTGTAGAGAATGGAATGAGACAAATCCGGATCATTTATGAAAACTCTCTTTTGAAGTGTGAGTGAGAAAAGATCTCTGTTGAGATAACTTAAGAGATAACTTAACTATCATGTCTAAATCACTATAGACAGCAGATACTCGAATTTCTCTGATATGTCATATTACACTTTCAGCTGTATTCCTCCACTATGGTTTCTTTTGAGGAAACAGGCTCACCTTCAGGGCACGGCTATGAGGACGATCTTGATGAGGACCAGCAATTCTGAATTCACAGCTTCACTACTGAAAGTCTACTATATTCTATTGCTACAACATAATTTTTCCATTGCAAATACTTGTCAATTAATGTTCTTAACTGGAATAGAAATTATAGTTATTTCCTGATGATCCACTCTGTTCTGATAGTTTTAACAGCTGTAAGAGGAATTAACAGAAGTCACAAAATTCAACAAAATAATCAGTATAAAGCTATACAAGGCAAAATTTGGGACAATGACTAAGGGGTTTGATCCCACTTCCAAGCTTGACTAAATTTCCCATATTTCTTTTGTTACAAACATAAGCCACATGCTATATGGATCCAATAATACTGTTGTAGCAAAACTGTTAATTAAAATCACATTAAGAAATGTGGGCTAAATGTCCAAGGCATTTCATGGCCAGCATCCATAGTTTTTCGTGGTTTTTTTTGGGGGGGGGGGTGCGGGGAATGTGGCCATGTCCTAGAAGAGTTTATTCCTGGCCTTAAGTTGAAGGCTTTCATGGCCAGCATCCATAGTTTTTCATGGTTTTCTGAGGGCTATGTGGCCATGTTCTAGAAAAGTTTATTCCTGATGTTTCACCAGCATCTGTGGCTGGCATCTCTGAAAAACTATAGTAATCCACAGTATTGATGCTAATGCTTCCTTTGCCTGTCACTGAGTATCATATAACACCTGCAGCAACTGATAGATGACCCATGAGAAAATGTCTGGGGCACTGGCTGTAACACATGACAGCTGGCTATGCTGAAATACTTTTGTTTGGGTGACAATTGTTAAGTATTTGGGGGAAAAGGACTCTATTTCTGTGTATTGATAGGCCTATGAAAAGTCTTATTTAGAAGATTGTTGTCTCCCATTCAATTTGGAGAAAAATCTTGAACTTTTGGAAGAAGACATTTCTGTACGGTGGTCCCCCGGGTTACGAATCCCCCGGGGTACAAAAACCCCAGGGTACGAAAGAGCTGGGGCCGGAAAAACGGCCCCGGCTTGCGAAAAAAACCCGGGTTAAGAAACAAAAAAAAGCGCCGGCCCTTTAAATCTGCCGCGTGGTGCTACAAAGAAAGCGGTCCCCCGGGTTACGAAGATTTCCAGGTTACGAAAGGTAAGGCGGAACGGATTACTTTCGTAACCCGGGGGACCACTGTATAACTAATATGAACTAATAGTGACTTTATGACTACACAGATTCATATTGTGCCATCTTACTTAGGTATGTAGGCTATCGGTGTTGCCCATTTATTAAAGGGGATTAGGGAAATGATCTCTTTAGTTCGCAGTGCTAATAGCTCCCAACTTCTGCCTCTCCCAATGTATATGGTCCTTTCAACACAACAACAACAACAACAACAACAACAAGGAATAGGAATAGCTTCTTCTTCGATAGCAGGATTTACCTGACACCCTTTTAGTAATCATTTCTCTTGAGTAAATATGGATTTATACTTTGTTCACAACTGGTACTCTATACCTGGCCTGTCCATTTTAAAAAAGTTGATCCAATCCCACCTGGAAAGAGTTTGCTGCTCTTTTGCTGTACCTGGTCAGCCCTTACTGCCTCTTCACTGCTAACTCCTTTGTTGCTCATGCCCTTGCCATCCAGCAGTCCTTTGCCATTCATTGTTTGTTCCTTCACTACCACATCAACCATTCTTACTTCTTACTCTTCTTTCTTCTCTGGGGCATTTCCTTGAGAAAGCTTGAAGACAAACTGACATCCACTGACTGGTTGCTCCACATATTATTTCCCAGAAAACATTACTGAAAATTTCTGCTTCTGACATCTACTGTGAAAGTCTCATCTCCAGGCCAACATAACTGGCCAACTTTCTTGTCTTTTCCAGGGTTCCTGGGAAATAGACAGGTGCTGCTACAGCTTTGCTCTAACTCTCAGACTGCAAATAAGGATTTCCAGGTAAAGCTGGGGGCTCTGCCTTCTCACACATGAAGCCGACATATTAATTTCATTTCATAATCAACACACCTGGCACATAATTGTTAGTTGTGGACCCTCACTGGAACCACAAAGCATACTATGCCTATTAGCAATGTTCTTTAGTCCGAGTAAAGGTCAGGAGCACTTAGAACCCACTAACATTCTGAAAGTCTCCTTATACAAAATGGTCTTAATGCCACAGGGTTGAAAAACATTTTCATAATTGCGCTGGACATGAAAGCTTCTGCAAACAGAATTAATTACTTTCTCACATTATTTTAATTTATTTTATTAATGACAATTATTGTAAATCTTGACAATTGGTTCACATTGTGCTTGTTCTATTCTCTCTGTCAGCAAAGTACCACTTGCAAGTGAAGGTTAGGGATCAGGAAGCTTCATCCACTGATCTTTCCAAGAACCTCCTTATGTAAAAAAAAAAAGTCTTAATGCAATAATTTTTTAGAAAAAAATCTTACTAAATAGCTGTTGACATTAAAGGTTTTGCTAATAGTACTGCTTTTTCACATTATTTTCATTTCTTTTTCTAATTACAGTCATAATAAATCTTGTTAATAGGTTCATATTGTCTTTGTCATATATAGCTTTTCTTCCATGTATCCTCTGTCAGTTCTCTAATGCCCTTTAATGTTAGTTAGGGGACATTACGGATTGTCTGGAAGCAGCATTATGGAACACGGAGTTATTTCCTACCAACAGGCTCATGTGTCTGCAATCTCCCTGCTCACTAATCTCCTCAAAGAATTCCCTTAGAACTTTTAGTACAAACCAAAATAATATTACCTCACATGACTTGACAGCCAGAGCAGTCTTACTGAAAACATCTCATGGAAGCTGCAAATTTTACTATGGAAGACCTAGCAGAGAAAGAAAAGTCTGATCTCCTTACCTTCTTCTTCAAGGAAGATCAAGCCTGTGTTGTGTCCAATGTTGCTACTCACCTGGATGGACTAAAAGAAATGTTGCTGGCTATTAGCTCTTCTGCTGAACCTCTCTCCATATACTGTACATCCTTTGCCAGAAGCAAACACACAAAGCTCTGGAAGGAAGATGCATTAAGCAAGAAGAATATGGAAAATGTGTGGTTCTCTGGGCCAAAGCAGACAGCCCCAAAAAAGCAGCCCGGTCTGCTTCATCTGCAAGCGGGTTGGGTCCATGGCAACTGCACGGCCTGCTCCAAAAGTGGGCCATGGCTGCAGGACCCAACCCACACCACCAGGAGCCAGATTATCCTAGCTCCTTTTTGCTCCAGTCCAAAGGACCTGGGCATAGCTTTGGGCCACTTTGGGCCCTGCTGGAGATGTGTGTCATTTGACCCCCATGCCTCCAAAGTGGCTAGAAGCCACTTCTTTTTGCCCATATCTCCTGGGCCTCTGGTTCAGGAAAAGTTCTGAAACCAGGAAAACAACGTTTGACTTATCAGGGAATAGTTTCACTGGTCTACAGTGCAAATAACTTATCTTTAATTCTGTGTCACACAGTTGGAATTGTTGCTTATGCACAATGTTGGTGCTAGCAAGTCTGTGCTTCTACCACTACTTTATGTGGTAGAAGACTGGTAAGACTATAAGAGTGGTAAGAGCTGCCCATCAGTCATCAGTAAGGTGCTGAGCAGAGAGAGAGGAAAAACCAGGGCATTCCAGGTTTTCCCAAATTGGGTGAAATCCCCACTCCCAAGGTGAGCCAAACACTCATGGGCAGTCTGCACCACATGGCATCAAGCTGCAAACTTTGGTTATTTTTTTGCTTCCCCAAATGCATGTGAACCATCACACAAACACACTGCCTGCTACTTCCCATTACTTCCCTCCTCCCACCCAGCTGCCATCTCATTGGACATCCTGTGTGCCAGCCAAACAGTTGCATGAGCAACTCCCTCTTTAGTGCATCAGTGCACCCAGTGACACATTGGGAAAGCACAATCATGGGTTCCCCCCATATATGCCATGTTCACCCCATGAACCCCTGCTGAACTGTCTAGTTCATGTATGTTTTAATTACATCTATTGCATTATTACTTACCTTCCATGTTTGTCATAATTGCACTTCATGGGGTAACAGCTTGATGATGTGATGGGTCAATGACGTAGCTGGTCACACATGCACATGTATGCTCAACAAATGAAGAAACCATATGGTGAGCAATGGTGCCAGCAGCTACAGTATATATTACCAGTCCCAGGACGCATACTCCAGACCATATGCTGACTGGGCTTTCTCACATTCCTGCACTCACATTGTGATGCTTATATGCTGGTGTGATAATGTGCATTTTCTGCATTAGAGTGAAGTAAAACTGCATTTTTCCCCTCTGATTTTTCATCCCAGAGTGAGGCTTCATCCCAGTTTCACCTGGTTTCAGCCTTGTGCATTGTCTAAACAGCTGAGGCTCAAAATGGCATAGAACCACTTTTTATTGTCTATAAGGACAGCCCCTAAATGTCAAAAGCATCTTTCAACCTAAAATCTCCCAATGCATCATGTTGCTAGCCTGCATTACTGGTCCTGGAACCAAACCCCAGGAGAGACCAAGGGCCCACTGTATAATCACAGAAAAATTGAATTATATTTATTAGGCAGTTATCTGCACAGTCCAAAGGGTTCATATTTCCCCACCTTCATGTCATCTAGTTCAGATGATGCAAACCAAAACCCTGGGTCCAAGATCACACCTGATCCTGGTAAACTGGCCACAGATCCGGTGGATCTGTTCCAAACCTCGGGTAAACAGCCTTTACCCCTATGTAATTTGATCCTTGGTTTGCATGAAGTCTCATGCAGCAAAGCCTGGCTTTTTACATGGCCACCTGTGCTCCTTACCTTGTTGCACCTTCACTGGTACTCAGAACCTCCCGATCACTGTGACTGACATAGAAACAAGATGCCTGGCCATGTGGGTACAGCCAGGTGCCCTGTTTTCATATGAGACATGGTGACAGAGGGTTTCAGAGTACCAGCTCTGAAACCAACCTTGGTGTGGCAAGGTAAGGAGGTGCACTAGTAGTGGGTACCAAGTGGGTGTGAGGATGGGTGTGTAAAAAACCACCCATTGCTGTGCTAACCTGGGAACTAACTTGGGTGAGCACTGGGGCTAGGATAGCATGGGCTGAACTATTAGAATTACTAATAACCATAACCACAGACTATTACATCATTAGAATTCTTATTGTTCAGAAAGTCCATAAGCAGTTTCCAGTCTTTCAAAACATTTTCAAATGGTTTAGCTTTTAAAATCCATATAAATTTAGCAATGTGGGCAAACTCAACCACCTTCGCAACCCTTTCTTCTGTCGTTAGTGCTTCAGTCTCTTTCCAATTTTGGGCAAACACTATTGTTAGAGTTGTTATCAAATATCAAAAAACCATATTTACTGTACAATTATATATCAATAATGCCCAATACAAACATTGCTGGTATTGACATTACAAAGTATTGGCATTTATTTTTATTTTTATTTTTTAAAAAATAATACATAAATCTTAACCCAATATTTTTCTGCCTTCTTCCACCACATATGGGGAAAAATCCTTCCTTATCCTGATATCCCAACACTGATTTTTTTTTTTTAAAAAAAATCTTATACAGGCTTTATTTTAAATTGCTGCATAAAGTAAATTTTATATATTTGGTCTACGCTTTCCCCCATAGATCCATTTGTACATTATACCCAAAATTTTGGGTTCACCTTATTATGCAGTCTTTTACAAGTTTATCTTCTGTTTTTAATTTTAAAACACATTTAAACATCTTTTTAAAACTACATGATCATCATCCTTGCACAGTTCCAAATAAATTTATTTTCTCCAGCCTCTTTGGCCAGATCTCACTTATCTTGGGCTTGGCCAGCACTGGTCAAATAAAGTGGCATCTAACCACTTTGAAGGTGGGGTGTTCAGACAATTCATGAGGCAAAAGTGGGTGGAAAGCAAAATGAAGCCATGCTCTGGGGCTAAAAATCGGAGCAAAAAGAAGCTGGAATACTCCGACAAGGTAGAAAATAATAATACATTATAATAATACATTTTATTTATAGCTCACCTCTCCCTGTGGATTGAGGCGGGTTACAACAAATGAGAATAACAATAAGATACAATATACAATACTCCGACAAGGTGGAAAATAATAATACATTATAATAATACATTTTATTTATAGCTCACCTTTCCCTGTGGATTGAGGTGGGTTACAACAAATGAGAATAACAATAAGATACAATATACAATTAAAATCCAAATTTCTAATTAATTACCTACCCCAACCCCATCCCCAAAAAAGAACAAATTAAGTGCGATAATAATATAAGATAAACAACAATATAAAATACTAATAAAAATAAAAATAAAAAATTAGCTAAAATTATACATAATTAGAGGAGAGACATCTATCTTTCTTGAAATAGATGGGGGCTATCAATATTAGTGGAGGGGTGGCTAATATGGAAAGGCCTGCCAGAAGACATCTGTCTTAAAAGCCTTTTAAAAGGCTTCTAGAGTGGTAATGTGACAGATCTCTTCTGGCAGGTCATTCCTTAACCTAGGAGCGGCAGATGAGAAAGCCCTCTGGGTTACTGCATCCAACCTGGTCTTCTTAGGCTGCAGTAAATTCTTCCCTAAGGACCTGATTATGAGGGGTGGATTATGTGGAGGAAGGTGCTCCCTCAAGTAGTCTGGACCCAGGCCATGTAGGGCTTTAAATGTTATAACCAACACCTTGTACCGTGTCCGGAAACTAATTGGCAGCCAATGAAGAGATTTTAGAACAGGTATTATATGGTCAGTTCTAGATATACCTGTGACCAACCTGGCTTCCATATTTTGCATCAATTGAAGTTTCCGAACTTGGCACAAGGATAGCCCCATGTATAGCACATTGAAGGAGTCAAGTTGAGAGGTTACCAGTGTATATACCACTGTTTCTAGGTCACCCGGCTCCAAGAAGAGTCACAGTTGGCATATCAGCCGAAACTGACAACATATATATCATTATACCAGCAAACAAACAGCCCAGTGCCAATATGGGACTGCAACAAAGCAAAAACACAATTGCCAATAATGCAATGGATATAATTGCAACATGCAAAAACCAGACAGTCCAACAGGGAGACATGGGGTGATGCGGGATGAAGGGGGCATGTATGAGGGGCCTCCATGATTCTGCTTTGCCAGTGTAACACTAGGCACACCAATGCACCAATGTACAGATGGTGCATCACATGTGCTACTGTGTGGCCAATCATACAGGCAAGTGTCCCATGGAATGGTATCTAGGCAGCAGAAGATCCTTTCTAATACAATGATTTTATATTCTGTGTGTGCCTTGATTTTATCATAGCAAAGAAATGCCACCGAAATCTTCAAGTTCCAAAAGTCTCTTATTGCTAAGCAAAATCCATTCTTTCAGCCATACAAAAAACAGGCCTCATAATACATTTTGATATTAGGAAATCTCAGACCACCCCTTTCTTCAGCATCATACATTGCTTTAAATTTTATTCTGAGTTTTTTTTTTTCTGCCAGAGAAATCTGGAAATATCTTTCTGCCTTTTTACAAAAGATATTCCTTTGAAAAATATCATTTGGAAAAAAATTAGAAAATGATAATTGACAATAAAATAGAAGTCCTGGCAAAATATTTACTAAAGGTTTACTAAATTTTTAGTCAATAATTTTGTTTTGTTGCAATTCACTTTAAACCCAGAGTTTGCCCTCCCCGAAACCTTCAGATTTTTCCAACAGAGTCTTCATTGAATTCATTGGATTTTGTATCACTATCACAAGATCATATGTATAAGCCTGAACCTTATAATCTTTTCTTACAGTCACTCCACAGATTCTATCATCTTGTTGGTATTTCTCAACAGAGTCTCTAGTGCCATAATAAAATAAATAGGTGAAAGAGGATATCCCTGCCTGGTTCCTTTTTGTATCCCAATTGTATTGTAATGTTGCAATTTGCTAAAATCTGAACTTTTTGAACTGAATATATAGTCTTTATAACCTGGATTATATTTTCCCCCAAACCCATTTTCTCTAGTACTAGAAACAAATAATTCCAAGAGATATTGCCAAACACTTTCCCTCCATCTAAAAAGGCCAAAGCAGCTTTTCCATTGTTATTGTATTCCAAATTTTCAATGATATTAAAAACTGTTCAAATGGACTTTAAATTTCCTGAACTTTGTTAAACCCCCAATTCTCACATGGCCAGAAGGAGAAGGAACCAGCCTTCAAAATTTAACCTCCTCATATCATCTTAACTAAGGGCAGAAACAACAAAATTCAGGCATCTTACTAACATCTCCATTTTCCCCCCTGTTTGATTTGTAACATCTTGCCTGATGAGGAAGCCAGTGAAGCTCTGAAAGCTTGCAACAAGTCTATTGTGCATTTCAGTTGGCCAATAAAGGTATCACTGTTTGGTGGATTTTTGTTTGAATTAATCCTTAATTGACTTTTTGGCAAGAATCTGCTCAGATACTCACAAATATTCTGAGAGATATGTTTCCTCAGCCTGTTTGCCAAGATGGTCGTGAATCTCTTGTCATCACTGCGTAGTAATGAAATAGGTCTACAATTCCATGATAATATCTCACCTGTGTCTTCTTTGTGAATCACTGTGATATATGCATTTTCCTAAGAATCTGGCATCTGTCCTTTTCCTAATCCTTCATTGCACACCATCTTAAATGGTTGAATCAATTCTTCAATTTTCTTTTGGTAATAACCTATAGATAGTCCATCTGGGCCTGGAGCTTTTCCATTTTCAGTCTTTTTTATTGCTTTAACAAGCTCCATAATTGTGGCAGAGCCATTCAAGCATTGCTTTTGTTCCAAATGCAGTTTATCCTGTTGGAGTATATCCATAATTTTTTTTCCATATCTGTTACGTTTTCCTTGCCTTTCCCATATAAACCTCTGCAAAACTTCTCAAAAGCTTTTAATATTTTCATATTGTCTATTACTTTGCATTAGACTGCACTGGCCAAATAAAACAACTTCTAACTACTTTGAAGCCTGGCTGTTTAGATGACACTTGAAGCAAAATGAAGCTATGCTCTGGGGCTAAAAACTGAAGTAAAAGAAGCTGGGATAATCCAATTCAAGGAAGAAAATGTGCATCATCCCACAAGCATATAAACAGCCTGGCACTAGTTTGGTACTACAGCAAAACAAAAATGTGATTGCCAACACCCATGGTTGTTTGGCCCACCTTGGGAGCAGGTGGTGTGGACAGCAGGGTTTTGACCCACTTTCAGAAAACCAAGGATTCAGTTGCTTTTTCCTGCCTGTCTGCTGCAACCCATATTGATTTCCCTCCTTGATCTTTGTAATACATTTCTTTGTCCTTTCCTATCTCAGCTTGTAGGAGAGTCTCTTCCCAGGTTTATTTCTACATTCAATTTTTTTCCATTTTTGATACACTAATTTAGCATTTATTTCTTTGATTGAAAATAATGACAACTGTTTCTGAAGTAGCTTAATATTTTGCTGAGTCTGTTCATCTAAATTTTCTCTCAGTCTCCTCTCTAGAACTTGTGGCACGGAACAGTTGGGCAGGAAGAAGCAGCCAGATGCTGCTTCTGTCTGGACCGCCACGGGACCATGACAACCACATGCCATAGTTTCACTGCCAGCCCCTGCCACGATCCACAATGGATCACTGAAAGGAGTGGAAAAGATCTGTTCCTTTTGGGGCCAGGTTTAGGCCATCTTGGGCAGCCTAGGAGCAACCCTGGTGTAGCTTCTGTGCAGGTTGGGGGTGTGCATCATTTAAACAACACGCCCCCAAGCTGCATGGAATCATCCAATAGTTCACACCTTTTCCTTCTCTTTCCTTTTTCAATCTAGAGTCATAGTTTATAATTTGTCCCCACCTGTAGACCTTACTTGCACCCCTGACTATTCTAGGATCTGTATCACAGGCCCAAAATAGATGGGCCAAAAGAAGTGGCTTCTGGCCACTTTGGGAGCATGCCACCAAAGCAGCCAGCAGCCTCTCTGAGGCCTCCAAAGGTAGCCTGAAGTTGCTGAAAAAAGGAGCAAGGCAAAAAACACTCCTGGCAGTGGCTTGCTAAGGACCACAGTGGCAGCATGCTTTGAAAGCGAGTCATGCAGTTGCTGTGGTCCCAGGCCAATCACTGCCAGAGTGGCCGGAGGCTGTTCCTTGCCATCCATCTTTTGGGCCAATGTAAGCAGCAAGTTATGAACAGGGGTGAAGGAATATACAGTTTTTTTGCTTGAGAAACAAATAGTTACAAAATAAGGACTCAATAATTCATGGTTTTAATAAACCATATCTGGAAGACACTACTACTTTCTACTTTGTAGAAATGGGAAACAAACACCATGATGGAAAGAGTTCAGAAAATAAAAGCAAACATGATTTTTTGTTGCTTAAGGGATGAAATGACTTTTGAGAAAATATGTTCTAAATACTGTATATTGCTTTCCCAATTGTTGATGAAGAAAAGACACACTGAAGCCAAGGAGGGCAGAAAATAATTCTCCAGATGTTTTTCACTCTGGGCTCATTCCCATAGGAGGAATGAACCGAATTCAAACCCGGTTCTGCCCCGGGGAAAACCCCGATTCCAAAAGGCCCCTCGTCCCCACTATGGAAGGGGGGCCTGTTTGGAATTGGGTTTTTTTCCTTGGCATGCTTGTCGTTTCCATTGGGGAAGACAAGCAGCCATCCTTTTCCCTCTCCCTCTCCCCCTTCCTTGGGGGAAGAAGCAGAGGCAGGCAGGGAGGATGGAGGGTCTCCCCCTCCTGTGCCACCCATAGATCCAGGGATCCATTGGTGGCAGAAGATCCAGAGGGACCCCCGTGGGTCTCCCTCTCCTCTGCTACCCATAGATCCAGGGATCCATGGGTGGCAGAAGATCCAGAGGGATCGGGATCCTCCTCCTCCCCATTATCCCTCCCTCCCTGTGCCAACCTACCTGGGTGGTGCTGGCCTGGTGGCTGCTGCAGCATTCCTCCTCCTCCATCTGGACTGCTTTTGGCCTACATTAGGAGGAGGCCGGGGCAGAAGGAGAGAGGCAGGCTGGGAGTATGGAGCCATGCACATACACACGTCCTCCATCCTCCGCACTCCTGGCCTGCCTCTCTCCTTCTGCCCGGGCCTCCTCCTAATGTAGGCCTGCCAGGGCAGAGACCATCAGTCTCCCTTGCCCACATGTACAAGGTTAAGGGATCATTGCAGATGGTATCCAAACCAGCTTCATATTCAAGTATGTAACTATAATTTACTTTGTTGTATTTTGGATTTTTGGGGAAACTGCACATACACACACACACAAATTGCTCAAACAGAAATGATTTCCTGTAAGCCTCATTATGTTCTACAGCCCTTAAGTATACAAATTATTTTTATTATTTTAAATTGTAAGTTGTTTAAAACTGTTTAATTGATGTTATCTTTATACCACCCTGAAATTCTGTAATATAGAGTCACTGGGCCGATACATGCCGGCCCTTTGTGGCACCCTCGTCACATGCTAGGGTTGCCTGGGGGTGGAGCGTATACATGCCCCACAACTCTAGCACGTGACGAGGGTATCAAGATGGCTGCGCCCTGTTTACATGGGTGCTGCCCTCATTACGTAAGCCCTGCACAGCATCCACATGGTGCCGTGTGGCACTTACATAACAAGTGTGCCAGTGGCACACTCGTTATGCCACCACTTTGTGCCACCATGGCTTAAAAAGAACCTGCTTTTTGCAGGTTCGTTTTCTGCCAGTGGGAAGCCGCGCGGTTTGGCCACTGTAGTTTCCCTCCGGTGGAAAAACAGGCACCGGGAGAGCGCCCTTTGGGGGCAATCTGTAAAGCCCCATTGAATTAGAAGGACCACAAGGGGCATCTCCTCCACCAGCAACCCATGCACAAGAAAGAGATATCACAATTATAGGGAGCATCTGTGTTTTAGAAGTACTGTATACAAATTCATAGGGAAAGGGATTGGAAGGGTAGAGGAGAAAGCTCATTGGAGAAAGCACAAGTGTTTATGGAAAGCTAACTGGTGATTGGGAATGGTTAGAAAACCAGGAGGTGAGGAATGGAATGGAACAGCAAAGCACTAAAATACATAGTTGTTAAGATACAATTTTAAGCAGCACTGAACCTAAAATTTTGGTTTTAGCTAGCAAACCAAACAGCTGTGTTTGGATGTACTGTATATATAGTGCCAGCAAAAGAAAGTCAGCATCATGCATTCAGACAGAACCCTTATTAAGATGATAGCAGGGGAAATTCCAGCAGTCACTGCATTACAGTGAGGTGGCCTGATGAAATCCTCCTTTTTTTTAAAAAAAAAAAAGGGGGGGAGGGGGTTTTTTGTTTTGTTTTTTGAGGAAGATACAGAAAAGCACACTCAAGACATGACAATAAGAGGTTCCTAGCATTAACTAAAACTACATTTTCACTGATTTCTTGAGCAGTTCCAGATAGACTCATCCAGAATTTGAAAATAGCTTCTCGCTTACTCCATGGTTTTTCTGGATTATTGCCTTATCTTCAGTGTGGTTTAATCATTACTAATTTTAGTTGGATTAAGACCAGTGCTTTTTTATTAGCATGTTTTAAAGAGCATGACTCAGTCAAACAAACTGAGAAACAGCTTGGTAATTTAGATGTACAATTTATTCAGATCATGTTTATAACAGCAAAGAAACACAAAAATGGCCTGTACTACTAGTTTTTTTCAGTCATCTGCAGACCCCTCCATAGAACAGATAAGAAAGGGAAGAAATTTATTCTTCCTTAGTTTGTAGCTTGGTGGGTGTTAACATCCTGCTTCATTTGTCTAGAAACAGAAGCCTCTGTTTATCTTCTCATTATTTCCTTCCTTGTATGAGGAAGGAACTGAGGTAATTCCTCAGACAAGCACATTAATAATCACATCAAACTACTACACTTCAAAATGTAAACTATAGCTATTTTCAAAATCTGATTTCCTAAATAATAGGTCATTTGGACTTCAAGCTTTGTTACTATATTAAGTTTAAAAAAAGTGAATATGATGAAAGATAAACTCATGGTTTTACACTGTAGACTGGACAGATGCTCCAAGATCCTATATTTATAATGCAATCACCCTGCCAGTTTCATAGCATTTTATACATTGTTTTCTCTTTGCAACTGTCCTCCTTTTTCCACTCCCAGATTTTCTGTCATTGTCTTACCACAAATATTGTTTTAGGGTAGACTAAATAGTGGCATATTGCCTTTTGGTTGGTAGAACTAAAAGGCACCCTGGCAGGACCAATCCAGGTCATTTTGGTGACTTACATGAAAGACAAAATGGTGCTGTAATCATCCTTGTTCCATGTACTGACACCACATGGACTGACTATTAAATTTTACTAAAACACTGGCTAGAGGACATAATTATGCAAATTCAACAATCAGGGGGAACCCTCAGCACTCACCCCCTCTATGGTCAGAATACAATAACCTCCAAATGGATCAAGGAAGTACTATGAAAATGTCAGTTACAATGCAATCCTTGTGAATGAAAAAGAAAGACTAGAGAACAGACATTGTCATCATCTTGTTTGAGTCACTATATTATTATTGTAATCACATCTGGACTCTATTTGTCAGTATATTCTGCGATTGTTCGAATTTATCTTTGCACACCACATTGTTCATTGCATTTCTCTTTTGAACCACCTAATTGATCATTTTGAGGTTTCATAAACAGCCTGATTATTTCAAAAATACATTTTTCTCTCTTTATATTTTCACAATACTTCCTTGATCCATTTGGAGGTTATTATGGTTTGGACATAATTATCCACATCTTAGAGCATCAGAATACAGGTACAGGTAAAGGTAGCATTAGCAGAGCTTGGGCCACATACCAGTGGTTTGCCAGCTCCACCTCCCACAGCACTTTAACTAGTTCAGGGGTGCACAACTTGGGGGTGGGGGGTAGGAGCCTATTTTTGTCCTTCTCAGGCTACACTGGCATGTTGCAGCACATGAGAAGTGATGCAATGTCATTTCTAGTCACCATTTTGGCTGGTTTTGGATAGAAAAAAGGTTGGAGGTTCAAGGGGGAGAGCCAATGTTGTATCATTTACAGGCAAAAACCTATCACCAAATCTGTATGCCAATTTAAAAAAAAAACACACAATGGGCCCTTTCTATATGCGGGGGATCTGTTCTGGACTCCCCTGCATATGGGAAAAAGATGTGTATGCTGAAATCTCATTGGTTTCCAAGGCGGCACATGTGCGCCTGCAGCATACATACCTTTTTGTCCTCCCAGGCTTGCCACGTACTGCAAGCCTGCATATGGGGGAAGCACTCTCTATATTGAGATAGTTCAGAGTTTTTCAAGGTGCCAGAGAGTTTCAGGTGGCATAAAGTAGGGTTTGGGGGACAAACTTTCCTCAGCTGCCATCTGTTAGAATCAACCCCATGGGACGAGTTTCTAGTATCTATGAAGAACATCGTCTCTCTCCCCCCCCCCCCCCCCATTTTGGGGATTTAGGGAAACATTTCCACAAGGCTGCCACAGAAGAGAAATGAAAAAGTTTGTAAAATGCTACACACTTTAATACCACTGCCTCTTATTGTTATTGAACAGCTCTCCTTTCCCATTGTTTTTGGATTTGGCTGAAACTGTAATGAGCTGGGAGATTTGTGTGGTCTTCATTAAAAGGTCCTTATCCACCCATCACTGCATAATTTGGGAATGATCTGGGATATCAGTCCTACTCTTATATACACATAGGTGGCCCTATGGGATGCAGTGGGAGTATATCTATTTGAATTAACTGGGACTGACCTTTGAGTAGACATGTGTGAAGTTGCTCTCTTAAGGGATGGATTTTTATGAGTGCCAGAAATGCTTGAAGTCCTAGGCACATTATTCAGAATGCACACCCTGATATATCAGCAAACATATGGCTGTGCTCAAGAAACACTCATTAATATAGATGGCTTGGGGGGGCAGTTTTGAAAAATCAGTCTTTTCAGTTTGGGCACAGACTACAGTGACACTTAATACTTAGAATTTTAGAATCAAAACTTTCATTTTTGTGAAACTGCAGTTTGAATTGAAAAAATGTAGTTGCTGCTGTGCACATTTGATTTTTAAAATTTCTGATAACGATTTTGGTTCACTATAGAAAACCCAAAATTACATGGGAAGCATGACATTTCTTCATTCCAGTTGACCAGGGTTGCTCAACTAGGTGCCCTCCAACTGCATTGGACTTCAGTTTCCAGGACCTAGAGCCAGTAAAAGCTTGTAGTGCAACATGTCGGTGGGCCAGGTTGGAGAAGGCTGAGTTAGCACCAAAAGAGATTAGTGGCACTGACTTTTCAAGGGTGTGAAAAAGTACATATGACTATGCCAGTGGCTATTCTGGCTGGTTTGTTCAAGGAGCTATAGTTGAAAACTAACTTTTTCAAGATCTGAGGTTCTCACAGTGATTTCAGTGGAATCTAGTTATGCCTAAGAGTTTCTGTGTTCATGCTTTGGAAAGATGGAGCAAACACTGTGCAATCTGAAATCTATTTTGAACCCCACAGGGTCTAACATAATTACAAAGTGAATATTATTACAGATTGCAGGGTTCTTCCATCATCCCTGCCATTCTTCCCTTAATCTGAAGCCCACAATAAAATTCTATGGAATAAAGAAGGTCAGTCATTATGTATGGCCAAATGCATACATGCACCTTCAAGTTGCCTGTCAACCTATAGGGACTCAATGAATTTCACAGGGTTTTCTTAGGCAAGGGATATTCAGAGGTGGTTTGCCATTGCATTCTTCTGAATTATAGCCTAGAGAACCTGGTATTTTTTGACAGTCCCCTATCCAAATATTAATCAGGCTTGACACTTCTTAGTTTCCAAGATTAGATGGAATCTGAAAACTTCAGGCCTTGAATTCAATTGCTACTTAGTAACATTTTAGTAGAGTTATCCTAAAATTAACTACTACTACTACTACTACTACTACTACTTCTTCGTCTTCTTCTTCTTCTTCTTCTTCTTGATTTGGAAATGTCTCTGGCAAATTTTCTCCTCCAAGTTGAAAAGATGCACTGAATTCCTAAACTTGCTTCATGGATTTGGGAGCTGGGGGCTATTATAAAGATGTCTAAAGCTCAAAATATAAGTTTAAGAAACACTTCCCCAAAGGGCTCTCCACCTCCTCCTCAGTTCCACCAAGTGGCAATCAAGACACTCTGTATTTATTCCCACACCTGAATGCTGAATTCAACTATACTGGAAAAGACTGAGCCAAACATTTGAATTAATGTGAATTAATTTTAATTGGATAAGAAAGAAATACACATTCTCCACATGATGTGTGGGACAATGTTGATATTATTGGGACAATAGCCCACATTTTATTGTTGTTTGCTTATATTTTATATTCCATGGTGTTTGGGTGTGTGTGTGCACACAAGAGATGGAAAGGATAATCATAATTAATTTTTTTACCATTCAAAAAACTGGTTTCCTGACACTCAGGAAGCCCCATTGAAAAGAATAATAAACCAGTGAGAACTTTGAATATTTTTTCTTGGCATTTGAATGTCCTGAGGTGTTTTGAATGAATTAAGCTGCAGAGAAAAACACATCATTTTTGTGCCTAACCCCCCCCCCTTCTTTTGTATCAAAAATGGGTTTCCTTTGGGGAAAATATTTTTCCTGCATAAGGCAATATATTTTTCTGTACAGAAAATGGAGGCGGGGTGGCTCAAAAGCATGCTTTTCTGTAAGGAATAATTTCTCAACAACACTTCATGATATTTTGAATATGGGAGAATAATGCAGAGAAATATTTGTTTATTCCCACGGTGAGGAGAAAATAACCATAATGGTTTGTCCTCACATTTGAAGACAAAATAATTGGAGATTTATATCCCTCCTGTATGCACACCCATGTGTGTAAGCCAAGGAGTTTCTAAGAACAGAAAATTTGTGGATATGAGTTTGTTAGACCTTACTGAAAAGGTCTTCCTTATTGTGCCAAATTAGTGGAGCACAGAATCCAATGTTTCAGGTTTCTGGCAATAGAACTTGAAAGTGTTTGGTGTTTTTAACAAAGTGAGTCAGCCACCTTAAGTGAAGGAACAGAGACAAAAAGGCAAGCATTATACTGCTAGAATGTCTTTTAGCAATATTTTTAAAGAAGGGTAGAAGTAGATAAGTCATTCCATGCATTGTTTTTTTCAAAAAAACATTTTAAAGCAGAGTTGAGAAAATCCAGCTCCTATTACATTTCTGCATGTCATATCTGTAATTAGGATCTCCCACAGTTTTAATTACCAACAGCTATCAGCAAAGGGCAGGCATAGAAGACCATTAACAGAGGAAGGAAGAGTTAAACACTCTCCGCAAAACATGGCTTATCTTCCAAACAGGCCCCCCCACCAACTGATAATTGGTAAAACAAAAAGGATTATCTAGTGTGACCCTCAGGCATCTGTGAATATTATCACTATAAGTGTGCACAGAGAGGAAAACATTAAAGAATACATTGCTTACAGCTCTGGAACTGTATATAAGGTGTGACTCTAAAACAACATCAACTTTCCCACATTGTATTATTTCTTCAGTGAGTCAACATACATTGCAGATCAGTGACCTGATCTAAATTACTCCTACACAAGAATGCAGGTAAAATGATTTACCACAGCAACAGTCCTAACAAATAAACCAAGCTTGTGATAAATTTGCCAAAGAAGATGCCAGAAGAGCTCTAGATTTTTTAAGGCACAGCACATTTATTTATTTATTTTATTTTTATCTCGCCTTTCTCCCAAAGTGGGACCCAAGACAGCAAACAACATATATAAAACACATTTAAAACAACAATGAAAATTAAAATTGTAATAATGTAAAATTTAAAACATATGAAGTTAAAAAAAAAAATCTAAAACCAACCCCCTCATCCCCCAATAAAACCAAACCTCCATGATCTTTAAAGGCCTGTTTAAATAATTTAAAAAAGTCTTTGTTTTCCTGTGAAAGGCCAGCAGT
This sequence comes from Urosaurus nigricauda, assembly GCA_034509955.1. NCBI lineage: Eukaryota > Metazoa > Chordata > Lepidosauria > Squamata > Phrynosomatidae > Urosaurus > Urosaurus nigricauda. Next base: position 47,067,781 of record JAOEGL010000005.1, read on the forward strand.
GAAGTGGCCAACCTAGTCTCCCATGGAAGGGAGTTCCACAGGGCGGGACAACCACTGAGAAGGCTTTCTCTCGTGTCCTCACCAGGTGAGCCTGTTTTGGTGGTGGGACTGAGAGAAAGCCTTCTCTTGAGGATCTTAGTGCTCTAGGTGGTTTGTATGGGGAGATACAGTCTCTCAAATAGTCTGGACCTAAGCTGTGTAGAGCTTATAGGTCATGATCATCACTTTGAATTGTGTTTGGAAACAAACCAGTAGCCAGTGAAGCTGTTTCAATACAGGAGTCATACTTTCCCTGCAACTGGCTGAGGTCAGCATTCTAGCTGCAGCATTTTGGACATGCTGAGGTTTCTAAACAGTTCCCAAAGGCAACCCCATGTAGAGTGTGTTACAGTAGTCCAGATGGGATGTAACTAAAGCATGTGTCACTGTAGCCAGATTTGGTGTCTCAAGCAATGGGTGCAGCTGGCACACAAGTTTTAATTGTGCAAATGCACTCCTGGCCACTGCTGAAACCTGGGCATCCAGGCTCAGAGTGGAGTCCAGGTGCACACCCAAGATTTGAGCCTGAGATTTCAGGGGGTGTGTAACAAAATCCAGCAAAGGCACAGCCCCAATCCCTGATCTATCTTAAAAGTGACCATGAGCACCTCTGTCTTGTCCGGATTAAGCTTCAATTTGTTTGCCCTCATCCAGTCCATTACTGACAGCAGACACTGGTTCAGCACAGAGATGGTTTCCTTAGAGTCAGGTGGAAAGGAGAGACAGAGTTGGGTGTCATCCTCATGCTGATGACAAAACTCCAAGCGGTTTCACATAAATGTTAAACAACATAGGAGACAAAACAGAATCCTGTGGGACCCCACAGGCCTGCAGCCAATGAGTCAAACAGGTCCCCCAAGAAAGACTGAAACCACTGCATAACAGTGCCCCCAAGTCCCTTCCCAGAAATATGGCTCAGAAGGATACCATAATCAATGGTATTGAAAGCCACTGAGAGATCTAACAGGACCAACAGGGACACACTCCCTCTGTCAAGTTCCCTGCAAAGGTCATCTACCAAGGCGACCAAAGCCATTTCTGTACATAGTGAGGCCTGAAGCCAGATTGAAATGGATCTAGATAATCTGTTTCATCCAGAAATCCCTGGAGCTAGGCTCCGGAACCTTGCCCAAAAATGGAATATTAGAGACTGGCCAGTAGTTATCAAGGATGATAGGATCCAGGGAGGTCTTTTTCAGGAATGGCTTCACCACAGCTTCCTTTAGGCAGGGTGGAAATTTGCCTTGCTGCAGTGAAGCATATGTGTTCATTTCCACCTCCTCTCTCAGGTGAGTTTTTTTTAACACTCAGATGTATTAACCTTATAGTGCCAAGTTGTTGTCATGCTCATGAGCAGCAGAATCACCAACACCACATGATCATTGAAATTTTGGCAAATGTTATTGGGAAGGATGAAAATTTGGAGAGAACTGGGATTAGAAAATTGAGTAAGATAAATCTTTTTGCTGATGAAACCCTATTGACAATTAAAGATCCATTTTTAAAAAATGGACAGCATAACAAAACATTTAAAGGAATTTGAAGAAATGTCAGGCTTATGGGTAAACTGAATAAATCAGGGTTAGTGCTGTTTAATTATACTAAAACAGAAGAACAGGATTTCTTAAAGGATAAAAAGATAGATATTATATTAAAAGATACAATTAGATATTTAGGAATAAACATTAAAAATACAAAAATTGGAGGAACAAAATTATAATAAATTAAGAAGAGAAGTTAAATGGAAATTAGAAGACTATAAAATATTAAATGATCATGATTTGCCAGACTTGCACTAGTAAAAATTAAAATTTTACCTAAAATACTTTTTTGTTGTTCAGGATGTTACGAATACAAATATTAGAGCAGAAATGAGAAATTGGCAAATATCAATGAATAATTTTTGTAATGGAAATAAAAAAAAGTGAGGATTAATAAAATATACTAGTACAAATTTCAAAAGATGGAGGATCTCCCAAATTTAAAATGGCATTATAACACAAATCAATTGAGATATATTATAGATGGAGTTACAGAGAAAGGGATTGCTTAGATATGTAAACAATAGAAATATTTTTAGGGACCTTATCATGAAATAATAGAATATATTAGAGATCTGGGGAAAACAAAGAAAAATTAATGCCTGCTATCTCACCACTAACCCCAGTAGTAGTGATGGAAACTTTTCCATTAAATTTAAGGCAGGAATTAGGGAAAGAGTTAATGAAACAGAAAGTACATACAGTTTAAAAGATTGGATAAAGATAATGAAGGATAAAGAAAAAATAAAGGAGAAATTGCAAAGTGCAAAAATAACCCGGTTTAATTGTATTCAGTTAGAACAATGAACAGAAAACTGGGAAAGGAAAATTTTAAAAAATTAGAGAATATATTAAATTTGAACAAATAATTAGGCAAAGAGATAGTATGAAGGAAAACAAAAATTTGAAAGATATTAAAAGTGATAGATATAAATCATTATCAAAACATAAAGAGAAAGAAGAATATCTTAAGACAATACAGAAGAATGATTTAGCACAAATGATAAACATTCAAGAATGGGGAAAAATTTGGAACCAATGCCATTTAAAAATGTATCTATATTAATAAAGGAGAATTACTATACATTAATTTGGAGGCAGTATTTAACACCAGTAAGGTTAAACCATATAAATAAGAATTATTCAAGTATAAGTTGGAGGATATGTTTGTCAAGAAATTGGTATTTATATTCATATGTTGTAGGGTTGTAGATCTGTAAAGAAATTTTGGCAATTGGTATTTAAAGAGATAAAAGAGAGAACAGAAATTGAGTTTGAAATACTGTATGCCCAAAGATAGCATTATTGTCTATATACTGTATGATAAGATCAACTGCACCCAGGCTTTGAAGGATTTAATTACAAATTTATTAACAGCAGCAAGACTAATTATAGCCCCCCCCCCAAAAAAAAACCTTGAAAAGTTCAGGGAGATCTGCCAATACAAGATTGGTATAAAGAAGTATGACAAGTGGCAATTAATGATTAGTTAACATGTGAAATTAAATTTAAAAGGGGAATGATGAAGAGGATTGATTTCAAAGCAATATGGAAGATATTTGTACAAAAGGTTCTAGTAAAAGAAGGTGGTTTACCTCCACAGGAAAAGTTACAATTTTGGAGGGTAGAATAACATGAAGATAATAGGCTCTGGTGGTGAGGTGCACTTGGTTACAGAGATAAGTTAATCAGTGATAAATTAATGTTATTATACTTTAGTGGAATTATGAATAGTATATGTGGAAAAAAGTTAGAAATAAAAATGAAAATATCAATAATAATTTTTGAGTTTTCTTTGAAAATTATTGGTTTAGCTAATATTAAACGGATTAATGTGAATAAGATTTAGATAAGTTAATTAAGAATAGATAATTAATGTGATTTAGAATATATTATATATGTAGTACTATGTATAAGATTTTTAAAACTACTAGTTTAGGTATGGTATATTATTCTTAATAAACTATTTTAGTGCAGTGAAACTTCCTTTGTCTCTTGGTGCAAGAGGAAATGCCTGCCACCTTTTCCTCAAAGTTTCCAGATCATCACAGTGCACCACAGTGCTTTTGTGGACCATGGGGCACTCTTCAGTGGGCCCTCTTTGCCCTCACTTCTATTAATGCTGCCCTTCTGTTTGCCTCTTCCTCTGAGCCCAATCCATAGCACCACCCAAAGGGAAAGGGAGATAGGATAGAATCATAAAATCATAGAATCATAGAGTTGGAAGATACCACAACTACTGTTCTTTCCCCTTACGCCAGTTACTGCTTGCTCACTTAGGGCAAATATACTGGCAGTGACTGCGAAGAAGAGGAACACCAGAGCCAGTAGCTCTTGAGGTTGGCAGTGAGTCTCCTACTGGCCCAAGGACCTCAGCAGATGCCCGGTCATGTCAGTTGCTGATCTCTGGCCTGACTTCTGAGCAAGTACTAGTGTCTGTGACCAGTGCAGTTGCCTCATTTCTCGGAGGCTTTCACTTGTCTCTTTGAGATGCAATGACTTTAGATTATCCACTTCCCCTACCACCTAGCCCTAGTCTGTGCTATAAATAACTATCCTTCCTTTGCATTCTTCAGCCCCATGTTATTTTCTTTTTTTAAAAGTGGGGCAGGACCTCTGAATTGGAATGAGTAGTTGCATCAGCATGCTACATTTATCTTAGATATGTACTCAGACAGCAAAGGTCAAACTTGCCATGCTGTTTATCTTTCAGTTCCACATTAGGAAATATTGCGCTTTGAAGTGACAGTTTCACCCATTTGGTTTTAGACAACTAAGGATTGCAGCATTTCAGGTTTCCTAGACTGTCTTTTTCCACACTAAAGTGCATCTCTCCTCCCCCTCCCCCTCCACACACTTGCAGTATTTGTATTAATTAAGCATAGTCTTAAATGCAATAATACACAATCACATTTATCCTTAACCTGACCATAACAGGTAGTAAGACATTATCATGCAAAAGCATGGTCTTTAAAAAGAAAAAGAAAAAAAAAGCATTAACTGTGATTGCTGTTCCCAGTTAAGAAATAAACATGTATTAATTTGAAGCATCTGGGTGTTTTTTTTTCTTTTTGCAAAAGAACTTTCTTTTTGATCTTCCAAGCAATTATCTCTTCAATCTCAAAATCAATGTGATGACTTGAGAATTATTTTCTAATTTCAGAATTATGTAAAGTAGACTAGTTTGACATTTCGTAAGAAGCAAACTGACATTTTATTGGAAGGAAGAACTTTTCATTTCCTGGATGAGAGTAAAGTGGACTAAGAATCTGGCATTTATTGATGGTCTTAAGATTTCTTTTCTAAGATAAGCATTCAGCTTTGTAGAATATTTGACTGAAAAAGTAAGCACTCAGTAATATTAAAGTTGCTTACATTGTACAATTAAATCTTTCCAGTCAAAGTAATGTATGTTCTTGTAAAATAACAATAATGATAATACCAAAATGGCAGTCTTTCTTTTATGCCAAATCTGCAGAAGGTAGTTATGTTATTATATTTTATCATCCCTTTAAAAAGGCCCCACACAGTATAGTTGCATTATTAAAACTGACAGTAAAAAACCACTTCCCAACAATGTCAGCCAAGGTCCTTCATCAAGATTTCATAGTATAAATTGATTGTGCCATGGAAGCCTTGCTCTGAATAGCAACATTATGTAATGGAACGTGCAGGCAAATGAAGTCAAATGTGCAACTGAATGCACAATCAAATTCACCTTAGCATGCACAATTGCATACCAAATGCACAAATCTCCTTCCATGACCTTAAACTAAAGATGCAAATCTTTGTAATTCCTCTTTCTTTCTTTCTTTCTTTCTTTCTTGCCACAATGAATAATGTTATGTCTGTTCTTACTATGAGAAAATAGTTGCAGTTTCCAAAGACATTTTGCAACTTGGAACTTATTTTGTGCAAAATCATATGTGCATAAAATGAAATTTTATCCTCACAAAAAGCATTTTTCCTCAGAAAACAAGACAAATCTTATTTTCTGTACAGAAAATGGAAACCTTTGCAGATTTCTCTGTCAAGAAGTCTTATTTTCTGCAAAAGAATACTATATTCTATCCAGAAAATACACATTTTAATTGCAAAAGCTGTATATTTTATGCAGAATAAGTCATGAACTGCAAAGATCCTGGTCCATCTAGGCTACTCCTTGTCAGTATTTCATGGCACTCAAGAAATCCGTTTTTCAACCATTTTTCAAATACTGCTTCCATCCCTACCTTAAACTGAATGTGTATATTGAACAGACAAAAATGTCCAACCATTTGGACAGTGGAACTTACACATGTAAAACACTAAGAGGATCAAGAACATTACATTTACAAATTTACATTGAGAAAAGAAGTAGCAGATATATCCACGGAAGACAGCAGGAAAAAAAAATACTGTTCTATTCTGGAAATTAGCTGACAATGGCTAAATTCTTATAATACTTTAAAGGCCAATTCACATAATTGTTTCAGCCTGTAGTGCTGGCTGGCATCCACATGGCTCGTTCAGTCCAGCCAAATGCAGAGGTAGAATAATTCTCACAGATCATATGAGGCCATTCCTTTCACTTGGCCACAATCCAATTTCTGCAAGGTGCCACAAGCACAAATTAAGAACTCAAGCTTACTTCAAATCTGGAGTACTATGTCCAGATCTGGGTGTAACATCCTAACAAGGATACTGTATTTGAAGAAGACTCAAATACACAAAGACTCAAATAGAATGATGAGATTCTATCCTGTGAGGAACAATTGAGAGCTGAATATGTTTAGCATAGAGGAGAGGTGAAGAAGAAGAAGAAGAGGAGGAAGAGGAGGAGGAGGAGAGATGGTAGAGTTGTCATAGATTCTGCACTGAACAAGAACAAATTGCCATAATAGTTCCTTCAAACTTTGTGATTTCATGGTAATCACAGAATACTCATCAACTCACAACAATATAATATGTACACACACACATATATATGGCAATTTGAAAAAACTATCCATTACTAACAAATTCAGAACACATTACTAGAGCCACCAGCAAGCCTCATTATAGCTCTCCTCCAGCCACCAAATCTACAGAGATTGCTGGTAAATGCTATCCAGAAAATACCTGTATCTGATATCATACCCTTATGATTCAAATGCATTAAGCAGACTGTCACTTTTAGGAGCACAGTGACTGGCAGGACCTACTGTATAAAACAACACATCATCTGTCAGTCCTGCAATCTTATTTATGTAACTGAATGCAGGTATAGAGGATGGCATCTGTAGTATCTGGACACAACAACCACAGGCTTGCATACAAGCTTCAGGATCCATAAGTCTACTAGTCTAAAGCTGGAACAATCAGCAACTAGGTATTTCACTCAGAACATCACAGTGTCTCTAATTGATCCCTGTTTGGCATTGAGGTGCCATCCCCTTCAGACATCTTGGGGGAAAAGGGAGAATTTTTGGTTTATACACTAAAAACTCGACCACAGGCCTAAACTTAGAGGATAACACCAACATTCACTAAGAATTCCGATAACATAGTGTTCTAAACTGGCTCCTAGTACACAGCCCACTTTCATCTTTGGCAACTGAAGATGGTGGGAGCCAAAATGTTTGGCTCTTGACATGTATTTTTAAGTTTTGATTGTTAATTGCCTCAATAAATATATTTACCTCCAATAATTAACTGCATCCTTCCTGGATAAGGACAAATTTGGGGAAAGTGTTTTTGGTTTGCTTTTTCATGACACACACACAAACACACAAACACACACCAAGGAGTTAAGCATTTGTAAAAGGGATAGATTTTTCTAGCCTGTCCTAAATGCTTTGCTCAGGGAACATGAGTGGGAGGGCACTGTTACACACCTGTCCTTCTCATGCACTTCCCATAAGCACCTGATCATCAATTCTGTGAACAAATATAAAATTAAATAGGCTTTTGGTCAGATCCTGCAGGGATTGTCTTAATAATAATAATAATAATAATAATAATAATAATAATTTTATTTATAGCCCGCTCCTCTGTCATCAATCGGAGCGGGTTACAATAATTAAAAGACATCAAGATAAAACAATCCCAATAACCCATAACCCCACCTCCCACCCCTTAAAAATAAATTAAACCAATATCAGATTAAAATCCAAAAAATAAAAAATAAAAATAAAATTGCATACATACAACATAGAACATAGAACATAACAAGCAGCTAGTCAATTCTATAGACACTGTAGATGTAAACTTCCTAGATAAAGTGATGGGAACTTGTAGGAGCGCACGTCCCAATGTTGTAAGCCAGTGTCAGGACCAGGAGTTAAGATGTTTCAGGGAAAACCTGCCGGAAGAGATGCATCTTTAAGGCTTTTTAAAAGCTATCCAGGGATGTAATAAGACGCATCTCATCCGGCAGGTCATTCCATAGCCTGGGAGCGGCAGCAGAGAAAGTCCCCCGGGAGGTCCGCAACAGCCTCGTTTTCACAGGCTGTAATAAATTTCTCCCGGAGGACCGGAGTGTGCGGGGGGGGGGGATTGTACGGGGAGAGGCGGTCCCTAAGATAAGATGGACCCGAGCCCTGTAGGGCTTTAAAGGTTAAGACCAACACCTTGTACTGCACCCCGAAACTAATGGGTAGCCAGTGAAGGGACTTAAGCACTGGTGTTATGTGCTCGCACCTCGCTATACCAGTAATAAGCCTGGCTGCCATGTTTTGGACTAGTTGAAGTTTCCGAGTTAGGCACAAGGGTAGCCCCAAGTAGAGCGCATTGCAGAAATCCAATCGTGAGGTTACCAAAGCGTGTACCACAGACTCTAGGTCCTTCTGATCCAGGAAAGGGCGCAGCTGGCGTATCAGCCGAAGCTGATAACAAGCACTCCTGACCGTCGCATTCACCTGACTAGTCATGTGAAGCGACGAGTCTAGGAGTACCCCCAGACTGCGAACAGGGTCCGTCGAGGAGAGTGTGACTCCATCTAGGACCGGAAGATGTATTCCCAAACCTGGCTTTGGTCCTGTGACTGTGAGTACCTCCGTTTTGTCTGGATTGAGCTTCAATCTGTTTTCCCTCATCCAATCCATTACTGCCGCAAGACAGTCATTAAGAGGGGAGATGCCATCTGAAGTCTGAGCCGATGATCTTGTCATGGAGAGGTATATTTGAGTGTCATCAGCATACTGAAGACACTGAGCTCCATGCCTCCGAATGATCTCACCCAGCGGCTTCATATAAATATTGAACAGCATCGGGGACAGGATGGCACCCTGAGGGACACCACAATTAAGCTCAATCTTGGAAGAGCAGCTGTCCCCGAGCCTCACCCTTTGGGATCTGCCGGAGAGAAAGGACCAGAACCACCGGAGTGCGGTGCCTCCGATCCCCAACTCCCTTAGCCGGTCCAAAAGGATGGAGTGATCAATAGTGTCAAAAGCCGCTGAGAGATCCAAGAGCACGAGCAGGGTCACACTACCCCTGTCGATGCTCAAGCGGAGGTCATCGGTCAGAGCAACCATAGCAGTCTCAACTCCATGTCCTGTCCTGAAGCCAGTTTGAAATGGATTAAGATAATCGGTTTCATCCAAGACAGCTTGGAGTTGGGAGGCAACTGCCCTCTCGATCACCTTGCTCAAAAACGGTAGCAAGGACACTGGTCTATAGTTGTTCCTGTCCAGGGGGTCGAGGGAGGGTTTCTTCAGGAGGGGTTTTACAGCTGCCTCCTTCAAACTAGATGATAAAGAGCCCTCCCTAAGGGACGCATTGATTGTATCCCGAAGGAACACCCTCAATGCATCCCCTCTCTGGACGACCAGCCAAGATGGACAGGGGTCGAGAGGGCAAGTCGTCTTCCTCATACTTCCAAGGAGCTTGTCCACGTCCTCAGTACTAACAGGTTGGAACTCATCCAGTAAACTGACAGCAACGGAGTTATTGGGAGCCTCACTTATAGATTCTGCTGAAACATTGGCGTCCAAGTCAGTCCTTATCCGAGAGATTTTATCTGCAAAGTGGGTGTTAAACGCATCACAGCAGGCTGTCGTTGGGTCAAGTAGGGGGTTTGGTGCAGGGGGAACCCGCGTCAACTCCCCCACCACCCTAAACAGCTCTGCTGAACGGGACTCTGCAGATGCAATGCGTGCAGAGCAGAAAGATTTCCGTGCTGCACACAAAGCCTCCCGATAGGCACGAAGGTGTTGCCTATGGCGAGTTCTGTCGGATAAGAGTCGAGTCTTCCGCCATTTGCGCTCTAGTCGTCGTCCAACCCGCTTCATCTCCCTAAGTTCCTCTGTGAACCAGGGCTTATGGTTGGGAGCGGGCTGGAGAGGACGCTCGGGAGCGATTGCGTCGAGAGCCTTGGGAAGATCGGTGTTCCAAGTATTCACCAAGGTTTCGACGGAGTCGCTGGTGTTGCCAACCATCAATCCCTCTAAAGCCTTCTGGAAGCCGATTGGTTCCATTAGCCTTCGAGGGCGGACCATTCGAATGGGTCCACCACCCCCGGGGGGACGGAAAGTGGCCTTTAGTTCCAGCTTGATCAGAAAGTGATCCGTCCATGACAGTGCGGAGGTTTTGACTACCTCCGCCCACGGATACTCCTGTTCCGTACTAAAGATCCCATCGAGTGTATGATCCGCACAATGGGTGGGCCCGTTGACCAATTGGGAAAGATTCATGCCTGTCATGGATTCCATGAACTCCCGAGCTGCTCCAGGTAAATCAGAAGGGCTGGTCTCGAGAGGAATATTGAAGTCGCCCAAAACCAATAGTCTGGGCGACTCCAACAACAACTCAGAGACCAGCTGAGTCAGCTCGGTTAGGGAGTCTGTTAAGCAACGGGGTGGCCGGTATACCAACAGAATCCCCAAACTGTCCCTGGTCTTATTCTCTTGTGTTGCATGACATTTTCTTGAATACATTGAATCACTTAATTGCATCACTTTTATTTGACCTTGGAATCTAACAGCCCATCCCACTCTTACTATCCTGTACTGTATCATTAGTCGCTGAAGTATACAATAGACAAATAGTACAATAATATGGAATATCTTTTGTTGATGTGTGCTTTGAAGTCATTTCTGACTATGGTGACCCTAAGGTGAACCTATCATGGGGTTTTATTGGCAAGGTTTATTCAGAGGGGGTTTGTTATTGCTATCATCTGAGGTTGACTTGCCCAAGATCACCCAGCAGGTTTGCATGATGAAGTGGGGATTGAACTCTGGTCTTCACATTCGTAGTCCAACACTCAAACCACTGCACCACATATAGGAATAGAAAATGTTTTGCAGATAACAACATACAAAATAAAATTGATGGAAGAGGCAATTTCTCCAGCCAGATTTGATGAAAATGGTGATAACCTGATGTTAACCTCTCTAGACATCCATTAGGTAAGAATGGCAGGCTCCAAATGCTACCTAGCAACATCTACTTCTGCTTACTCTCATTTTACTTCCTTTTTTTCTTTCTTTCTATTGTCCTGATTTAATCTCTCGCTCGTTGGATAAAACTATATACTAACTTAATGAGAAAGGTAAACTTTGTTATTTATAACTTTATTATTCTATATCATGTACAAGTAAAATCAATTTAACAGTTAAAGCAATTTAAAATGTAAAGCCATATCAATAATTCAAACAGACATTTAAACATATTAGACAAGTTAAGGCAGCATGAAAAACTAAAAGAGTTTAAAAGCCATGTAAATGTACATTTGACAGAAATCAGTTGGGGTGATTTCTTTTTAGGGAAAAGCCAGGTATTAACTTGATGTCAGAGTGATACCAATCAGGTTCACAAAAGGGCACCAGAAAAGAAAAGCCCCTCCACCCAAGATATCCCACACCATGGTCTTGGTCCTAATCAGACCTTCCTCCATTTCTTATTATTAAAATAAGGATGACACTAAATGTACATAAAACCCATTTGACTGACTGACTTATTTGTTCATTGCATTTTTAGACCTAGAGTTGCAAGACTGAAAACTGAAAACTGAAATAGTTCCTTTAATGGCAGCCGGTATTGCTTGTCATACAAGCAACACCTGTGGAAACTCACTCTTCTACACAACTGTTAAAGGTACAGGTGTCATCTGCAATTTTTACTCTGGTAACTCTATTTATACCACTCAATAACTAAAGTACTTCAGGCAGTGTACAGTTCATTTAAAATATATAATAAAACTATGGCTGGAGATGGCATATACGGTAATAAAAACTATCATGGCAGCATAAAGAAATGGCAGTATATGAAACCAAAATGAAACCAGCAGTAAGATGTAAATATGTAAAAAGCAGTAAAACAGTTGTTTGTAGGTTCAGATCAGCAAAATATTAATATTAATAATAGCCCTAGAATGATCACTAGTGCCAGTTACTTCCTGGAGTCCACTTGTACAACACAGTTACGGCACTATGATTCCACATTAATTGCTATGATTCTATCCTGTGATTTTTTTTTTTTTGGTTTACTGAGGGACATTTAGAATTCTCACCTGGTAAATTCTAGTGCTCCATTAAACTACCAGACCCAGGATTCTATAGGATCTGGGCTTGACAATCAAAATGGAACAATAGCCCTATAATTGTGTAATATGAAAGGGCCTGTTTGGCCCTTAAAAAGATGAGACGCAATCCAAAATATCTGAAAATTTCACTATATTTTCACTATATTTCACTATATTAGCTGTTTGAAACATTGAAATAGTTAAATATTTTCCATACCTTGGCTCAGACGTTAATCAGAATGGAGACTGCAATCAAGAAATCAGAAGACGACTAGGACATGGTAGGGCAGCTGTAAAGGAACTGGACAAGATTGTGAAGTATACTAAAGTCAAGATTGTGCATGCCATCATATTTCCCGTTTCTATGCATGGTTCTGAAAGCTGGATAGTGAAGAAAGCTGATCTGAAGAAAGGCAACTCCTTTGAAATGTGATGCTGTGGGAGATTTCTGTGGATACTGTGAACTGCTGAAAAGACAAATAAATGGTTCTTAGAGCAAATCAAGCCTGAACTCTCCCTAGAAGCCAAAGTAACTAAACTTTAGACATGTCAAAAAAAGAAGAAAAAAAAAGACATGACTACTAGAAAAGGAAATATGCTTGGTAAGGTAGAAGGAGTAAGTAGGAGAAGAGGAAGATCATATTCCAGATAGAATCATAGAATCATAGAGCTCGAAAAGACCACAAGGGCCATCCAGTCCTACCATGCAGGAAGATACAATCAAAGCACTCCTGACATATGGCCATACAAACTTCCTATTAAGTAGAATCAACCACTCTCTGAGACAGTGGATTTCACTGTCTTCTAGGGTAGCAACTCCTCCTAATTTGGGGGCAAAACAGACCTTGCACCACCATCTGGGCAACTTCAGAGTGTGGCATTTTGATGCTGCATGCTCTAAAGCCAACTGGAAGCTGGCTTCACATTGCCCGGTTGCCCACATGTAGGCCGGTTTCCAGGTGCTCTGGTGGTGTGGCATTTAGATGCTGCACACCACTGAAACACCATGAAGTCATGGTGGGGTGGGAAAAGCTGGCTTTTTGCTTGCACAAAAAGAGTGGCAATTTGTTTGTGCAAAAAGTAGTGGGAACTTGCCACTTCTTTTTAAGATGACAAAAAGGCAGACTGGGGCTGTGGTGTGCAGTTGCCAAGGCCTCCATCTGGCTTTCTCAGGGTTGGCTTCTAGCCGCCTCTTTAGGGCAGTCTGTTTAACCCCTAAGTGTCATCAGAAAATTTGATAAGCATGCCCTCTATTCCATCACCCAAGTAATTGATAAAGATTTCGGGCCCAGGACAGTACCCTGTGACACCCTGTAGGGGAACCTGCAGATGGATAGACTCAGTCAAGGAGGCCATGGCCTTGCATCTGAAAGATCTGAGCAGAGTTCTTGATGAAAGGACAACTTGGTGGTGTCACATTCATAGGGTTATCATAAGTCAAAGTTAACATGATAGCAGTTAACAACAAAGAATCAGAGCATTGTAGAGTTGGAAGAGAGTATAAGAGTCATCTAGTCCAGTTCATGCCAAGCAGAGATACCCATTGCTTTGGCCTTTGAGAAAAACTATAGCAGCTAGGAACAGCACAATCATGCCTTGATAGCAGCAGATGTGGAAAGACCCTCCTGGTATACCAAATACCATTGATTGGACCTTGGAGTCAGAGAACAGTAGCCAGCTTTTGCTGGATTTATTCCCCTTCCCAACTACTATTTCCTTTTCTTTGTGTGTCATGTCTTTTTAGATTGTAAATCTGAAGGCAGGAAACTGTAAAACTGACAATTCTGCAATGTTAGTAAGCCACCATGTACACAGCAAGGAGCACTCCTAAGAAATGGCCACCCAACCTCTGTTTAAAGATCTCCAAAGGAGAGTCCACACCTTCCAAGATAGTCCATTCCACCATCAAAGAGCTCTTATAATCAGGAAGGTCTTACTAATGTTTAGGTGGGTTCTGTTTTCTTACAGTTTGAATCCATTTGTTCATATCCTAGTCTCTTGAGCAGCAGAAACAAGCTTGCATCATCTTCTACGTGATATGATAATCTGATCTCACCATTTTGGTTTTCTTTTTTTATTAATTTCCCATCCCCCATTTAGCAAAATTTAAAATATTTTAAAATGACATAAATTAACAATAAATCTTAATAATTAATATCAATAAGAATTTCAATCTAAATTATGACAAAATTTGTACTATAACCCAGAGCACAATCACCATCCCACTGACATGGAAACTATCAACTGACATTGAAGGGAAAAGAGCAGATAATCGAATTGGACTTTTAACAAAGTAGTATTTTGAAAAGAAAGAAAAGAGGAGGAGGAGGAGGAGGAGGAGGAGGAGGAGGAGGGAAGAAGAAGAGCAAGGGGAAAAAAAAAAGGATTGGAAACATAAAGAGTAAGAAGAGACCACAAGGCCCACCCAGTGCAAGCCCCTGAAAAAGAAGAAGCTTAAAGAAAGTTAAAGAATAAAATGATAAGGCAAGGGAAAAGACAGCCTATTTTATTATAATTCAAAAAAACAGTGACTGAATCATTTTAGGTCACATTTCTAATTAATAAAGTTAGTGCCTATTCTACCAGAATTGAGATATGGGAATGATGGAAAAGACTGAGATCTTGGATTTCTGCAGCCTTGAAGAATGAAGGTTATCTCTAAGTTTTATCCTTCTTGTTTTATATCACAATCAGCCTTAAGGGAAATGGGAGAATTAAATCAAAGTCTGTGGTAGTTACTGCATAACAGAATATTTTACCTCAATAATAATTAAACTGTTGTATAATATGAGCCATAAGGAGAAATCTTCCACATCATACATTTGCAATTTACTCGTCACATTAAAAAAAGCAAACATCTCATTTTACTGATCCATTTGATGTGAAACCTATATGTTACAACACCCGAAATGTATCCTGAATTAATGTGCTTATGGTCAGAATAAAGTGGATATCATTTTTAAAATTAATACATTCATTATACTTGTAAAACCTATTAAATATATGTGTGACATAAAAATGTCAGGGACAAATCATTTCATGTTTGATGCATGCAAATATGTGGAATTGAGATAACAACCTTGAAAGTCATATGAGTATGTATGTATCTTCAAGTCGCTTGTCAGTTTATGGCATCTTCATGAATTTCATAGGGTTTTCTTAGGGAAGAAATAATTAGAGATGGTTTTTCCAGTTCCTTCCTCTCAAACAGAGCACCTGGTATTTGTCTTGAGACTGTCACACTTTGGCAAGGACATGAGAAGGCATGCATCATTAGAAAAGGCAATGATGCTGGGAAAGTTAAAGGGGCATAGAAAGACAGGAATACCACATGTGAGATGGTTAGTCCTGTTTTCTGCTGCTCCAGAGAACAGGACTCAGAACAATGGATGCAAGCTACAGGAAAAGAGATTCCACCTCAACATTAGAAGGAACTTCCTGACAGTAAGGGCCATTCGATAGTGGAACACACTCCCTCGGAGTTGGAAGTCTTTAAACAGAGACTAGATAGCTAACTGTTGGGTATGCTTTGATTGAGAGTTCCTGCATGGCAGTGGGTTAGACTAGATGGCTCTTGTGGTCTCTTCCAACTCTATGATTCTATGATTCCATGATCAGAAAGGCCACAGGCCTGAGCCAACAGGACCTGAGCAGGGCAGTCAAGGACAGAGTATATTGGAGATGTCTCATCCACAGGTTCGTCATGAACTGAAGTTGACTCAAGGGCAGGTAACAGCAAACTTCCATCCAAGTACTGGTTAGTGGTTTCCATGTCACTAACAGTCTAATTAACAAGATTTTATGTACAGCGCTGTGTAAACTTACAGTGCTATATAAATAAAGGTTAATAACAACAACAACAATAACAACAACAACAACAACAACAGGGCTGAGCCTGCTTAGCTTCTGAAAGCAGATAAAATCTGGTGCCTTGGGGGTATTTAGGCAGCAATTAAAAATCATATACTAAGCCAAAATTTCATTTTCTGTCTATATATATTGGCACTCTGGTTATGCCTTAAAATCTAAATTCATTAGACTGAAAACTTAGCAGAGGATCAGTGACAGCTGGAAGCCTTCTTATCAGACAGGTAGTGAATCCATTCTGAACTTTAAAGAGGTGAACTAAGAAGGAAATATCCAAGCCAATGAATGTATTGAGGGTGAGGGTGGTGGTGATGGGGGATGATAAAGTTCAGCATTTTTGGACAGCATTTTTTATTTTTTTATTTTTTAAAAAACCAATTATTTCTTTTTTAAAAAAATATTATAAGTAAACAACTATATACAAAACATATCACAACAATAAAGCAAAATTAATCAATTCATCTCACAACTTTGAATTGTAGTGCAGGTTTCCCTCTTGGGTTCAGTTTAATGTAAGTGGTCATTTTAAAGTCCAGTTCTGTCTTTGTGTAAATCTAGTCCAGAATGTCCAACCAAAGGTTCAGATGAGATGGAAGTTGCCTTCTCTTGTTTCTGTCTTTGTTTGTAAAGTGAATGGGTGGGAACCATTTGTCTGTAAAAGGTCCTAATTTTGGTTGTCCTGAATAACTTGTCATTCTGTCAGACAGTTTTTCAAGTAGCCACAGGTCCCATAACTTTTCCCACCACTTATCTAATGATACCTCCTCTGTTTTCTAGAAAATCTGGCAATTTCTACACTGACTGCTGCAATGAGGAAATCTATGAGGTTTTTATGTTCTGAATTTGCGTTTATGTCTACATATATTAACAAAAGCATTTCTGGACATAATTTTACTTCTTGACTGGTAATCAATGAAATTTGTTAATGTACCAATTGCCAAAATGTGTTTATTATGGGGCAGTCTAGCTACATATGTAGAAATGTGCCATTATCATTACAACCATGCCAACATTTGGAGGAAACATTTTTAACCATTCTAGCTAGCTTCAATGGAATCAAGTACCACTTGTGTAGAATTTTCAAGGTGTTTTCTTTAATCAATGCCAATTGGGATTTAAAATGGTTGGAAGACCAAACTGTATTCTATTTTGAAATGGAAATTGAAAGATTCACATCTGTTTCCCAGGTTAGTTGTATGCCATGGATGTTTTGGTAAAAGTGGTCAATAAAACAGTTGTAGATTGAAGATGTTAGTCCTTTGGTGCTTTGGGAGGAGAGAACACATCATGCCTCAAATAAGGTAAGTGATCTAGGTGGCCCTCCTATTTGGACAGCACTTTTAAAGTTTAAAATTTACTATAACCCAGAGCACATTCACCATCCCACTGACATGGAAACTATCAGCTGCCATTGCAGGGAAAACAGCAGACTTTTAACAAAGGCCTGATACAGATGGCCCAAAAGGGCTGTCTGTGCGGCAGGATTAGGGTTAGGGAGGGCACAGCATTTACAGCCTCTCTAACCCTAGCGCGTATGGACGGTGTCATTTTAAAAAGGAACCATCCATATGTGCGCACCACGATAACATCATGGCGTGCGCCGCGTTTATACAACGTGGCGAGTGCCTGACATCATGGTGCCACTGGAGGGTGCTGAGGGCGCCCTTTCAGCAGCACCAAAAGGAGCTCCAAAATGGAGCTCCTTTTTTGTTGTTGGTCCTTGGCACGGCCTTTACACGGTCGCGCCAAGGACCCCGAGGGGAAAGGGGCCACGGCAGCGGCTTTCATGGCTAGCCAAGAGATGGAGTTGGAGGATGAGGAGGAGGATGTGGCTCCTCCTACCCAAGAGGAGTTGGAGGCTAGACCAGGTCCCAGTTCTGCCCTACCAGACCCCAGCCCTGCCATTTCAGCCCCAGGGGTGGAGGCTCAGCCAGGCTCCAGCACTGTGGAGCTCCCTTCATAGGCTCAGCAGCTGAGTGTGGCTCCTAAGGAAGAATGAAGAATGAAGCCTGAAGGTCCCTTCCTTTAAAGAAAGGGGAGCTGAGTGCTTGTGTACATCGGTCCCGCAGGCTTGCAGAAAAGCAAGCTGCTGATAAAGGACAGTTGGCAACAGGGAGGATGTCTCCTATTTAACCACCTGTGGGACGCTGTCCCTTTGTCAGAACTTATTGCAAGTTCCCTTGGTGTGACTGTGTGCTGGCTCCGTGTCTCTTGTTTTGCCTTGACCCTGCAAACTTGGAACGAATTGAACTACTGCTGCCCTCTCCTTGCCCTGACCTCAGACCAGACTGATCTCTGTGACTTCCCCAATCCTGACTTCAGCTTTGGCTACTGGACTACTTTTTTGGACAATACTGTGCAGCCTTCTTATCAGCGTGGGTTGGTGTTTGCTGGCCGCAGTCCAGGACAGCGGCCCCTTTCTCCCCTTGGAACTGCAGGGGATAGCAGGGTGCAGCGGGCACCCAGGGCACCCGTTGAATCCCACTTTCACAATTCACTGCTTCTCTGTGGCCTGGAGAAGCGCCGGGATGGCAGCATACAAGCTGCCCAAAACCTACAGACTTGGCACCTACAGACTGCCCAGTCTGTACAGTCCCAAAGTAGTCTTTTCCATTACTTCATTATCATTCTAAAGAGTTATACATTATAGTTGCTGATTACAGTGCTTGAAAATTAACATATTATTCTTTTCACTATATTTCCATCACTTTTTTGGAAGAGGAACACTCTTAGGATCAGTAGTGGTTAATGGTTTCCACATCACTGGGGAAGGAAGTTCCACTCCAAGCTTTATTCCAAAGTTTAAAGGAACCACCCAAGGGGATGAGCCCTATTCTCAGTGATACTCAAGCTTTTTACCATTTGACCCCCTCCCTTACAACTACATGTTCACACTGTGCCCCTCACTCAACACAGTAAATGAATAACAATATTTTGTTTATTTAGTGTGCACATTTTTTATTCACACATTTATGTATATTTGTATTTTAACATTTTATAAGAAAATAACATCATTCAAATTGGAACAGTTTTATTTAAGTGATTTCCATTTTCAACTCAATGCATGCGTAAATTTTACACATAAAAGGTTTGGAAAGTAGAGGAGGAGGAGGGATCAGAGCCTCCAAATCTTGGATTAGGTTTCCCTTGAACAACTCTTGCATCTCCCCTGTGGGTCCTACCCCACCATTTGGGAACCACTGATTTAAACTAAAGCCCATGATGGATTTACCACCCCACTGACATGAAGAATGATAAGAGAAGGGCATTTTGAAGGCACTGTGACAGGAAAAATGTCTGTCAAAATGCTCTAAAATACCCTTTCAGATTAACTTTAAAGATAACTAGAAATTGTAATTTATGACACCAATGGAATAAGTTAGTTTCCACTTGTTACATTTTTTAAAATGTGACTTTTCTACCATCCACCTCATAAGTAACCTATTGCAGAGAGCTGTACTCTTTGTAATTCATTGCATGCCCTCAGTTTCCATAAATGTCTGGGCTTCTTTTTAGAACATCCTATTGAATATGCAAAAAGGAGCATGAGCATGGAGTTTGTATCTGTGCCTCATATGTCCAGACATGTTCTAGAAGGATGTGCTGGTTTCCAACCATCATTGCATCTTTTCCTCAACAATCAACACTCCCATTCCTTCTTCTGAGGCACCAAATTACCCCCCTCCCCCCCTTTTTTTGTTTTGTTTTGTTTGGGAGCTACCTTGAGTAATTGCTTCAGCTTTTCAAACTCCTACTTCAATTCTGCATTCCCTGTGCGCCTCTTTTTTGATGTAGAGTTTGTGGTTCAGTTATGTGAGTTGTGGCATTTGACATGAATTTCCTCATAACGTTTACCATCTCAAACAGCCTCTGTAGTTCCTGCTTATCTTTTGATCATAACGTATTTTGGATAGCCCAAATGCTGCTGCTTACATCTTTCCAGTTAGCCTTAAATGTAGTTTTTTTAAATCTATATTTGCATTTCCAATTATTCATTGGCAGACCTGCTTCTCTGGTCCTTCTAGAGCCTTTAGTTGCTTTTGGCTATATTCCTCCAACTACAAAACATTTGTTGCATTTACTAATGACAGATACTCAAAGCTGATATAAATCTGAAATGGAATTTGTAAACACAATGGCTGAGATCCTACAGTGTGCTTGTGTAATGTAAAACTATACTCATAGAATTGCATAGTGGTTGTAGTGCACCACCCTTCTGCCAAATACCAGCTCTGTGGAACTCATTTGTGTACCTGTCAATGTACCCCCTTGTTTTCACTTTGTGGAAACAGGAATGTGCAGTGGCTGTTTCTGCAGTCCTTGTGAATAAAGTGGTACATTTAAAGCACTGAAAAATGGCTGTGTGCCATGAATAGATACATTCAGTCTATTGCTGACTAGTGAGCCAACACATAGGTAAACTCAATTTATCCAATGGCTCTACTCTAGTTGGGACTAACCATTTAGATGTCACACCCTACCTGCAGGATGCCAGTACAGACTCTGACACTAACAGTGAATTCTCAGACTCAGAGACAAGGAGACATGCCAATGTCAGAGATAGATGGTGAGACACCCACCACCACCACCACCTCCTCCAGACAAGAAAGATACATACACGGTAGATGGAGATACATACACAGTAGTATTGTCTCAAGCAGAACATCATCGAGAGAATGAGCAGAAACACTCCAAGCCTTTATATCTAAAATGCTCAGCTATCAAAGAGCACCTAAAGGAGGTTGCCATACCATAAAAAGGAAGCTATTGCTGATAACTGACTTTCATGGTAGAAGTCATCTTTGTGTCTCACATTCCTGTTGTCTGACAGCCCTGAACTTTGCATTGTTTATTAACTATTCTCTTGGATCTCCCTTTGCACTGTTATCTGGATTTATCACTGAACTATTTTTTGGACTGAACTGACTTCTCTACTTCAATCTCCTTGCTGGTAATCCATGCTTTTCTGTGTGTTTTCCCAACTCGGCATTTTCCTGCATTCCCTTCTGAGGAACTGTTCATGTGCTGAGACCAATACAGAACAATAGGACCATGTACAATGGTTACACTTGTGAAATTCTTCATGCATGTGTAACTCCACATAAATAACCATGAACTGAATACATTCATAGCACCTCAGCCCAAAAATGTACAACTGCATGTTTAGGGGAACTTACACATGTAGGGCATGTACCAACAGGATTCTATGGGGCTTGACAGATTGCCTGGAAAAGGTGGTCTGGAGCCATCCCTCTTTGCTACTGCAACCAAATGTTGCGGTTGTGCAGCAGCAGCCAAACGATGCTGTGCAGCTGTGTAGCAAAAAGCAGCACTGAGAATCATTTCCTTCACTTTCTGTGCTGGACTGGGGCCAGGGCAGCCTCACCGGCAGTCCCTGTGGCCCCAATCCAGTTTTTTTCCAGCCCAAAGAGAAGCGGCAACAAAATGCCACTTCTCTTTGGGGTGGAAAAGTGGTGTCCATGTGGCTTCATGCCCCCAGACACCATGGAAGCCATGAGGAGAAAGGGGCGGCCTTTTTCTCCTCAGGATTGTTCCCATGGCCCTGTGGTCGCCACAAGAACAATCTGCTCTGCAAAGGGTATCTGTTTTGGAGCTCCCCAAGCCAGGCCACCATAAGCGGCCTGAGCAGGTGCAGAGATGCCACAAGCATGCTGTGCTGTCTGGAGGCGGCACGCACGTGATGCCCTTGTTACGCGTGCTGTGTGGAGGGAGCCGCATAACGATGGCACCCTCCACATGGGCTAGGGACCGTGCGTGGTCCCTAACTCTAAAATTGCCGCCACCATGCCTCATTTTGCTTTCTGTATCGGGCCTATCTTACCAAAAATATTGCAAATTCAAAAAAGAAACTCTATTTACATGATAGGATTGATAAATGACTAATAGATATACCTAGTGTTCAGAAATATTTATCAGTGGTCTTCGCACCAAATTTGGACACCCCAGTGTAATAGAAAATGTTCCCCCCTTAACATATTTATTTCTTTGACATTTGGATCTAGATTGAATCAAGAATCTTATTTTCCAGAAGTTCTTTTTACACAGCTTTGTATCTAAAATGCCAGCCTGACTTCAGTCTCTGTTGACTGTAATATATTTGTAGGTTTTGGTCACCAATTTCAAGTCTGTTAAGAATTCCTGAGATGACTTGCCTTTTTATAAAGTCCTCTTGAGATACAAATTTCTCAGATGTTTCACCATTCTTTGGAATACAGCAATCTGCAGCCTTCTGCGTTGTGTCATAACTTGTGCTCTCAGGTTGCACAAATGTATAATGTTAAAAATAGCCACTGCTTCTGGCTGTGAAAGAGGGAGAGGCATAGATGCATTCTACTTATTGCAGGAGTAAGCAACATATGGTCCTCCAGATGTTCTTGAATTCCAACTTCCCTCAGTTCTAGTCAGTACCAGAAATGGTGAAAGATAATAGGAGAGGCCATTCAACAACATCCAGAACACCACTCACTTGCTATCCCTGACCTGTGGCTTTGCCCATCATAAAATCTGTGACCTTCAGCAGTAGATACTCCAACTTTATTTGGCCTTTATCCATAGTGTTGTTTCCAGGATTCTGTATAATGTCAGCTTCAGGTTCTAGGAGCCATTGAACAAGATGCTTTCAATAGGCCCTCTTTCTATGTAAGTTTGCCTTTTCCTTCCTATTTGCACTACCTAGACCTGGCCCTATCATTAGGCAGAGAGAAGCACCTACATCAAGCAGAAACATGCTAATGTTATTCTTGTATTTTCACTTCTGGGTATGGAGGCAGGCACTTGTGGGCATTTCTGTGTTATGGGTCAAAATAATTTGGCTGCTTTTACCTTGGCTTGGGTGACATCATTTGGTGCTTTGCTTCAGGTCCTAAAACATCTTGGGCCAACCCAAACACTGCTTGTTTACCCACATTCTCTATTTTTGGGCCTAACAAGGGTACCAGTTTCCTTGTTCATTTGACTGCAGAAAGAGCAGCTAACTAGGTAGTGACAGCAAGAGGAAGCAACAGAAATTCAATGAGAATCTTGGCTCTGATTTGGGCTCCCTCCAAATAGGTTGCAATGGGTACCTAACACGCTGGCCCCAGCCAATGATGCTGGTTCAGATTCTGGGCTTGTCTACATTACTTATACACCCTGAATCCCCCTGCACTTGCTGAGTTGTTTACACATTCTGGAGGCCCCAAACCCCAAATTGAGTCTGGACTGTTTTCACAATGCCCAGACCTGAGTCAGGATTTCCACCCTTTGTCCCATATGAAAAAGACTTAACTTTTGTTCCAAGTTTAACAGAAAACCTGGAGTACAATGTGGCAGTGACAAGTAGCTGCATTCCCATGCAGTTCCTGAGACCATCCTTGCCAAATTGCTCCCCTTGAATTTCTGAGTGCTTAGAACCTCGTTCTGACCTCAGAGTGACTTACAACTGCAGTGATGATGCTGGTCACCTTGCAGGGACCATGTAAAAAGGCAGCCTTCCAACATTCATTGAAAACCCACAGCAGATAAGGCACGTATTCTGGAGCAGAATACTCCCGAGGAAGTCCTGTTAGAGACATCTGTAGGTCTTTAGAGGTGTCATCTCAACAAGTATTTCTTTCCTTAGTTCAACGTTGCTTCTCCTTTTGGGTAGCTCTCTTGCTACCTTTCATTCTACACTTTCAACACACTTCCCTCCCTCTTATTTTCTATTTTTAAAGATCTATTCAGCTACAGTTAACCTACTTATTAAAATGTCTGTTTTGGCTTTTTCCCCACTAGTTTGGATATGCATCCCCTGTAAACCAAACTAAGCTTTTGCTGCCTCTGTAGGTATCATCAGCTGGAATCAGTTATGCAGAATCTTCCTGATGATGACGCATTACTGACTTCTTTCCTGTATATATTAAAATATAGTCAGGAGAAGGTCCTCTTAATTAGCTGCAGCTGCTTTTCATTTCCACATCTCTATTAGATATGAAGATGTTCTGCAAGTTGGCTTCAATTCAATTAATTATTGCATGGGCCACACTGAAGAAATGTGAAAGTGTAGTGTTTCATATCACTGGCATACATGCATGAACACTTCTGTTATTTTCATGCCCACTAGCTGAAAATCCCTGGAAAAGAATGACATTCATGGTGGCCTCCTGAATTTCTGGTTCCCATTTTTTGTTTGACTTGACCTGGTGTATTGCATTCAGTTCTAGGTGAAGACCACAGACAAGCTGGAACGTACCTGGAGTGGTGAACAAGATGCTTAAAGATCTGGGAACCATGTCCTATGAGGAACAACTGAGGGAGAAGAGAAGACAGAGTGGTGATATGATAGCTATCCTTAAATATGCAAGACTATTTGATGATGAAGCAAGCTTGTTTTCTGCTGCTCCAGAAGGTACGACCCAAAGCAATGGATTCAAATCACAAGAAAAGACATTCTGATTAAACAACAGGAAGAGCTTTTTGAGCTGTTCAACAGTACAGTTCCATCAAAAAGCGGTGAGCTTTCCTTTGTTGGAGGCTTTTAAGCAGAGGCTATGTAGCCATCTGTCAGGAGTGCTTTAGTAGCAGATCCTTCATTGAACTAGATAGCCCTTGGATCGCTTCCAACATAAATTCTATGATTTTATGACTCCATGATTCTTCCAGTTCTATGGCTAGAACTCTGTTGGTATCTTATCAGTGTGTAAATTCCCCTGTGGAAGAGGTTATTGCTGTCTTCATCTAGTTCAGGATAGTGGAAGTTGAGTAACATTTGTACATGCATATACATTTGTATGTTTGGCTGCATGTTTGGGGATGCATTCAGTTGTGTAAATTTGCCATTCAGTGAAAGGAATGTACAACACAGTCAATGTGCAAGCCCAAATGTGGATATTTATGCAATCCTAATGTACAATCTCACGCTGTTATTCCTTCTCTTTCTTCCTGCTCCTTCTCTTTCTTCCATTTTGACCAATTCATTATTTTGCCTTTAAACAGTTTATGCCAGATACTTTGCATAACCTTTATAGAAAATAGCATTTTCTAAATTAGATCTAAGCAGCACTTTGTGTCTGGCTGGAAGAGGCAAAATGAAACAACAACAAAAGTCACATATTTGGGAGTTGAGCCAAAGCACTTTTTGGATCAAGTACATTTAGACCTCCGCCTGAACAGAGCTATTTGCCCCTCCCTCTCACACCAATGCATTGCTAAGATCAGCATAAATTGTCTGACCCTATAAATTTGGTGATTAGCTTTCATAAAGTTCAGACATTCTCAGTGCAACTATCTATCTGTCTATACACACACACATCCCTTTTGAAAGATCACTTTAAGATCCAAAACACACTGCAAAACTAATCCTGTTTAAGACCACTTTAACTGCCCTGGCTCAATGCTATCTAATTCTGGAAACTGTAATTTTGTGACACATTTAGCCTTTTCTTGTCAGAGAGCTCTGGTGCCACAACTAACTATAGTTCCCAGGATTCCCTAGTGTAACCAGGGCAATAAATTAATAAGCTGGGTCATGCAGCTTGGATCTTATCTCTGTGTTTACATAGATGCACAGACAACAAGAACTGCAGAAGCATACTCTCAATGAAATGTATTTTATTTACAGTAGGGGAAGACTTTCACACAAAGTACAGGCACTCATACAAGCATACAAGAACTAAGAAATAAAGAGGTTAGTGTGGAAGAGAATGAGGCTTCACTGACAGAGATACTTGCTTGATGGAATGCTGCTCCTCTTAATACACACTCATCCCTCCATATTTGCGGCTTTGATATTTGCGGATTCACGGATTTGATTAATATGTTCTCTCTAGGAATATCTAGGTCCTCCAGTGCAACTCTATGGTCAACTTGAACTAAAAGTTGCACTGAAAGACCTAGAGATTCCTAGAGAGACTACTGTACTAGGCATTTGTAGCTCCTCCAGTGCAACTCTATGGTCAGTGTCTGTCAGACATTGACAACAAAGTTGCACTGGAGGACCTAGAGATTCCCAGAGAGGTGTCCTCTCAGGTAAAAACAGGGTGTTTTTGTTATTTGTGGTTGTTCCATATTCACAGGGGTCTTGTGCCCCTAACCCTAGCAGATATGGAGGGACAAGTGTAGTTGTGGGGATGGGGGGAAAAGAACTCTAGTGCTCCTGTGGCAACATGAGATCGGGGAGCGGTGTTAGAAAGAAAACAGACAGCGCTTCCATCTGTACCCAAGCTAGTCCCAACAAAGAAAGGAAAGCCTGGAGCTTAAATAGGCTTTTTGGGCTCTGGGGCAAAGTCCATAGGCTTTCTGGTCAAATGGTGGGCACCTTTGATATGTAAGGTGGCACTTTGATGTAAGGGCTTCCAAAGGGTGATTAGGGGGTGTAAATGACCAGATTCCTGCATCCACTGGCCTGCAGGAGATGTCAGATGAGTTGTTACTTTGATCAAAACCATCCTCTTAATTTATGACCAGACCCTTTCTCACCTCCTCAGGGTAAACATCCTCTTGGCAAGTCTTAAGCTGGCTACATGACCCTCTCATTTACTCATCATGGCATCAACCTAAGGTCATAGGGGCAGATTTCCCTTTAATCCTGATATCAAATTGGGACATGTAAGAAAGAGGGCTGTCAGATAATAAAACTAGCACTGAGCCAGGGCAGTTAAAACAGTCTGAAACTGGATTGTTTCTGCAGTGTTTTGGACCTCTGATATGTTATTAAACATTAGTTTGAGTAAATCCCATGAAGAGAAAAAAAGGCAATGCTGCTTCCTCCCCACTTTTTGTTTTGGTGTACACTATTAGACTCACACCTTCTTCTCTGCATCTGTGCTAGGGCTTAGTTAGTAACGTAAGCAAAAGCATTTGTTGTATGCCTTAAAAACAGCAAGATTAACTTTATACCAGCAGATATTCAACTAGGTACACTTTTCTCTTGATTTAGTCAAAATTAGAAAGCTGATATGTGTCAAATCATGGCTAAAGAAATAACTGACAGAAAAAGCAGGTGAGAGATGTGTTGGGCACTGGGGAGGGGGAGCACCTCAACCCAAAATTCAATAGGATATTGTCATAGCAGTTAAGGCAGAATCGTAGCACTAGAATTGTGTAGTATGAAATGGGCCTGAGTGCATTCAAAGCACTTTTCAGCCACAAATGCTACAATTGGCAGCTAGGAAAGCAAACCCACCATGTTCTGGTAAATACAGAAAGAGAAAGGTTCAGCTATGTGCCTAAATTACCCTAAAAACTCCAGATCCTGTCTTAATCTCAGAATCTAAGCAGGATCAGTTAGTATTTGGATGAGAGACTGCTAATGAACACCAGGTGCTGTAGGCTACCTTTCAGACAAAAGAACTGGCAAAACCACCTTGCCACTATTCCTTGCCTGAGAAAACCTTATGAAATTCATGAGATCACCACAAAATCGCCAGTTGACTTGAAGACATACGTACACACACAAACATACAATATAAATCAGTTCTGCCTTGGGGAAAATGTTAACAATGAGCTGTGAACATGCTTGAGAGGTCAAATAAGGAAGGTTGCATGCTCTAAAGTGCATCAGGGTCACCATTTATTATTATTATTTAGATCTTTCTATATTCGGCTGTATATTCCTGTATTTTGCTGTAGGCATCTTCAGCAGTATGGAATGTACAAATGACAGAGTTTACTTTGCAACCTTTGTAGGCAAGGTACTCATGTTCTTTAAACAATTTTCTTTATAAAATGTCACTGCAGAATCTAGAATCATAGAATCATGGAATCGTAGAGTTGGAAGAGACCCCAAGGGCCAACCAGTCCAACTCTATTCTGCCATGCAGGAACTCACAATCCAAAAATCCCTGACAGATGGCTGACAGACTTCCAAAAAAGAGACTCCACCATCCTCTGAGGGAGGGTGTTTCACTGTCAAACAGCTCTCACGATCAGGAAGTCCTCCTAATGTTGAGGTGGAATCTCTTTTCCTGTAGTTTGAATCCATTGCTGCTACAGGTCCTATTCCCTAGAGCAGCAGAAAACAAGCTTGCTCCATTTGCAATATAACACCCCTTCAAATATTTAAACAGGGCTATCATATAACCTTCTTCTCCTCCAGGCTACAAAATACCCAGCTCACTAAGTCCCTCCTCATAAGGCATGGTAAGCCCCACTTTTTCATTTGATTAATTCATTTATATCCCACCCTTTCCCAATATGGAATTACAATTTGAATTAAAACAAAATGCAGTTAATAATTAAAAAAATAAACCATTGATCAGACTGCAATTAATTTAAAGCGATTTTAAAAGGCCATTAAAAATATAATAATTATGATGATAAAAATTCAAATACAAAAACAACACACCACAATTAAATTATCTTCTGCAACAGATAATAAACACTCAATGGTCTGGGTAAACAGACCTGCCAGTAGAAAGAAAGCAAAGAAGGAGCCAACCTACTTTCCTATAGGAAGAAAATCCACAGTCAAAGCAGCCACCAAGAAGGTTCTCCCATGTCCATAGATTATGAGATTTTGAGACCTTAGATGCACTCATCTTGCCCTCCCTGAAACAGAGGATCCTTTAATTTAAAGGGTTATTGGTAAAAATTGGTTATGTGGCTATGCTATAAGGCAGAGATGGGCAATGGTATGTGAGGCAGGGAGCAATTTTCACACACACACCACAGGCCACACCAGCACATCCTTATCCACCCAAAATGTTATCACATCATTTCCAATTGCCATTTATTTATTCATTTGCAAGTTTTCAGCTGAAAACCAGTGTTTGGAGGGAAGGGCTGGGGCTGAATCAACTAAGGAGTGAAACAGACCACCCCAAAAGGGCAGATTGGGGCTGCCCCAGAGCCCCTCTGGAACCACAGCAACCACATGCCTTGACCCCGATCCACCATGATGCCAGCCCAAATAAGAGGTGAAAAGATTTTCTTCTATTTGAGCTGGTAAGAGCCACGGCAACCTCAGTGCTGGGAGCTATAGTAACATTTCCAAGTGCTGGTCTTATAGCAGGGAAAAGAAACTGATGCATTCACACCAGGCTCTACAAAGTGTTGTCCAGTCCATGATGACAGTAATGATGATCCAAGAAATGGGAGCCTCTGGAAGTTCTGCACACAACATTTGGAGTTTCCTCCACTCCATTCAGAAGCCCGTTTTCAGAACAGAAACAGAAGTAGGAAACCTACAAATACAGCACCATGCTCAATCACTCTCTTGGTCAAAGAGTTGTGCATTGTCAGCTAAGAGACGAATGCCTCTGGAGACCATACAGTGGAGTTTCTTTTTTGGAGCATCCTGCAACTTGTCCAGAAGATTGCTGTAGTATGAGCCAGTGATTATCAGACAACCAAAAAGATAATCTTCATCCTGTTCCAACATCATCAACATCTGTCTTGAAAGGTCACACCTTGTTTGTTTCTGGAAAGGAGTTAGCAAATGTGAAACCCAGTGTGCAGACACCTTAGACATGTGCAGTTTGTCGCATAATTTCCCACACACTAACATAACTGAGACCAGTTTCATTCATGATCATTTGGATGGTTGCTCATTTGTCTTCCAGGATTAAACACTCTACTTTCTTCACTGTGGTCACATCGTTTACCAGTGATGGTCTTCCAGGTCTTGGCTCATCTGTGAGGGACAGCTGACCAGTTTGGAAATTCCTTTTCCAATAGTGTCATAAGAACATAAGATAGTGTCAGAAGGTTAATTGTTTCCATAAACTATCATAATCTCATCATGAATTTGTTAGGCAATACAGTGCACCCGTGTTATACGTGGGTGCGCCTTACGTGGCTTTCAGCATATGCTGAAAGCCACACCAGAAAAAGGCTCTGCTCGTCCCCGAAGGTATAATGGCACACACACACAAGCTAGGGCTTGAGCATACGTGGAATTCCCCTTATGCAGGGGGGGTCCAGAAAGGATCCCCCAAGTAAGGGAAGGGATCACTGTATTACCCTTCAAACACAGGAACTTCATCATGCTGCGAGCCTCAGTCTTCTCCATCTTACACTTTAGTCACCTCTGGCACAACCTGTAACAAAAATACAGGACACAATTAGCTGATTTTCTCAACATCATGCAGTTAGTGATCAATGATGACACTGACAAAATTTCATCAATATACCATAATAACTTCTGGGTGATAATTACTGCATTACAATACCCCCTTGTATAATATACTTCCTTGGGACAAGGATTTGAGACCCACGGAAAGAGGAAAGAAGCCTTTAATTGGCAAAGAAAAAAAGAGAACAGGGCTAACAAAAGATGCCACACCTGGAGTCTTATTGCTGAACCTTATGCCCCAGTAGCTCACTGACCATAGCAGAAATGGAAGGGAGTGATCGTGTGTTCAGTCCCACTCATGGCATTTTTAAATGATGTTGTGTATTTGTTAATCTGTTGTTGTTCCCTGTCTTGATCCACAAGGATAGGCAGGTAAGAAATGCCTGGGTCATAAGGTCATCTTCAGAAGTCTTTTTCTGGGTGCCTCCACCAACAGAGTCAGCAGGAAAAGAATGACATTGTGGAGGCAGTATCCTGACTGTGTAATGTGCTCCCCAGAGAAGCTCACATAGTGTACACTTAGTTATCTTTTCAGTGACTTGTGAAGACAGAAGTTTTAAAGTGTGTGTGTGAGGCAATCATGATTAAGTAGCTACCATGAATATGAAAAAGTTACCTAGATTTACTCTTCTGTAACTGTTTTGTATTCACAATCACTACTTAGTCATGATGGTGACACTGTCATCACAATTGTAACACCCCAATAGCTTCATGGATAGAAAGAGATCCATTCTACCAACTATGGAAGCAGGGGTGAATGCTGTCTCCATCTGCTTTTTTTTGGGGGGGGGGGGGGCAGGGTCAGGAGAGGTTACTTGCCTAAATAGCTGACACAAGATTCCATACATCCATTCATATAAATAAAATAAGTCTAGGTAGTGGCTTATCCAACAGTTATTTGATTTGGATTTTACCTTTGGTCTTTACAGTAGTTGTTTTTTATTTACTTGACTACTCACTGAAACATCTCTATATGAAGAATGCCTGAATTAACTTAAGAGATGTTGAGAGACAAAAAGAATATTACAAAAATGGTGAGAAAAGGCATTCAGGAAAGAAAGATAAGGTATTGAAAAGGCAATTTGGGGGGGGGGGGGTAGTATGCAGTGATGACAGAATGGAAGTGACCAATTACTGTATTTGGCAAATTAAGCAAAGTCGAAAAAACATCAAACCAATGGAAGGGAAAGCTGCTTAGAATGTGGTGTTATTCATGTCTACTCAGAAGTAAGTATCACTGAATCTAATAAACTTTACTCCAAGGTGAATGAATATAGTATTGCAATTTGAATTATTCAATGAAATCTTATCAGACAAAGCTTAAGCTGTGTGAACTACTAAACAAAAATACTAAACAATATAAATACATATTTTAATTATATTCTCAGATTATTTGGATAACTGCAGATGAGTAACATGTCCAACTCTCTGGTCCAAGACTTGAAATAGTAAAATGTTTTCAGTGAATGATAACATCATGTCTAAATTGCTAAATGCAACCCAAGTGCGGTCAAGGTTGCAATTCCTCCTGGAAGAAAGTCCTAGAGAAGTTAATGTGACTCACATTGAGTAGATATACATAGGATTGCATAACATCATTGCAAGGTCAAGTGTGTTTCCTTGAAAGTAAGTTCCATTGAACATGGTGGGAGTTAGTGCTGAGTAAGGTTGGTCTGACTGTGCTCAATTTCTATATTTTAGTATGTCACATTTTAATAATTATGCTTCACTTTGATGGTGATTGCATTATCCCAATCCAAAATTTGTTGCATGTTGTCATGCACACATGGAACTACAAATTGTTTCTCTGTTCCTATGAATGGAAGAGAAGCTCTACATCTGCATCATTGTGGATTTGTACATAGTTCTTTTCTTTCCATTTTCACATTGCATCTTTCAGGGCTCCAATGAAATTGTAGGATTGGGATGGCAAAATAATTACATATTTTATTTCTGCCCTAAGTTATTTCTCCTTGTTCTTCCTAATGGAAGATTAATTAAAACTGAATGTTGGTGTTGGATTAATTTTCACGTGTTATTGCTGAAAGAATAAAACTACTCTGTTTTGTACTGATCATGAATCACATATGTAGCACTATTGACAGTGCAAGTAAGGCTTTAATTAAGAATTAAAATGCTTCTCCCTGACCTTGTGGTCTGGAAAGGAGTTTTTGTTAGCCTCTCATTGGAGAAACCAGCATTTTAAATGAAAATGGCACACTCTGCTGGCCGTTGGGGGAAGAGGGGGCAGGTCTTAGCCTGCTTTAGGCTCGCCCACCCAACCATCTCTCATTTGACTTCAAATGCTGGCCCACCCTCCCGCCTCAACATCAGTGTGAGAATTAATTCTGGTCGCCTCGGCGCCGAGGAGGAATTTTCTCCCCTTTCCAAGGGCTTTTTGTCTACCCCCACAGTATTGGTTGAGGACTTTGACAATTGGCATGGGTGTGGTCATAAATAGGTTCCATGCATAGGTGGGGGGAGATAGAGATTCAGGAGAACACCTAAAGGGTGAAGGTAGGTCTCTGGAACTCACGTTTAGGTCTGGCCACTAAACGTGAAGGGAAAGAGATTTGTCTTGGGGCTGGCTTGAGATTTAAACCCTCACATAAGTCTTCCGTGTTAAGTGGAGGAGTCTTGGGTTGGCCTTTCAGATGCAAGCCACCTGGGGAGCAACCCACTTATGAATTGTCCTTGGGGCTCAGGTGTTTTCTCCCAGGGGAAGCTGGGGAATTGGTCAAGGATCTGACCATCTGCCAGGTGTTCCTGCATGACGTTCTCCCCCCAGATTTTACAGTTCTCAATGAAATAAGTTTAAATAAGTTGAGCTAAATAAAGTTGCCCATTTTATAACCCAGTTCTCTGTGTCTGGTCTTGTTATTCAATGAATTGGTCAGCAAATGAGGAGATACTGTGCATTTACTTGCTGTAATTTAGTAATTTACTAATTCACAGCAATTTAGTAATTTTCAAAGCAGTAGCAATATGACAGATGAACAGATAGTTAAGACGTTTCTGCAACTGCCCTAAAATAAAATCCAATTGTCATTGTATAGGTCAAAAGATTCCATATTAAATCATTCATATTATTTTTGGGATGTGAAGCAAACAAAATGCTTTTCATTTCCAGTGTTTTGCAACACTGAGAGCCAATTTCACAACACACACAAAGACACTGAATGTTAATCAAACACATTCGATAATGAAAAGCTGCCACAGAAAGTGGCCATCTTGAATAGCAGACCATGAGTAGCAGATAAGCAGGTGGGAAAAGGGTACATAACCCATTTGTTTTGTGCCATTTTGTTTTCATTCCAAACTCAGTCTCATATCTCCAATTGTTTCTTTTTTCCATAGGAGAAAAGATCCAGGGTTTGGTATGTAGTCAGCTGGGGGTATGTTGAGTGGAAAGTAGTAACAGGGGAAAATTTAGCCTGCTCAACCATTGTCTTTCACTCAAGATGACAACTTCTGGTGGCTGTCTTTCACTTAAACAAGTCAAGTTAAAGTAACATTGCATGCCATGTGTGCTTTGTCCTTATGGGTATCAACTTGAAGATCTTATCACAGAGCATTTTGTTGAGCTGAAAAGGTAGATAATAAATCTGCCAGAAAAGACATTACGTATAATGTAGGTCCAAAACACACCACTGAAATAATTCAGTTTAAGACAGCTTTGACTGCCCTGGCTAAATGCTAGGCAGTTCTAGGGATTGTAGTTTGTAAGACATTTAGCCTTCTCTGTCAGAAAGATCTGGTGCCACAATAAACTACAGTGGGCCCTTTGAATACACGGGGGATCTGGCAAAAAACATGGGATGTCAAATCCCATTTGTTTTAATGCCTTGTGCTTCTGCTCACTGGGGCTTGCCATCCATGTAAGGTTAAAGCCGCGGATGGCAAGTCCATAGAATCGTAGAATGATAGAATCATAGAGTTGGAAGAGATCACAAGGGCCATCCAGTCTAACTCCCTGTAATGCAGGAACTCCCAATCAAAGCATCCCCAACAGATGGTCATCCAGCCTCTGCTTAAAGACCTCCAAGGAAGGAGACTCCACCACTCTCCGAGGGAGGGTGTTCCACTGTCGAACAGCCCTTACTGTAAGGAAGTTTCTCCTAATGTTGAGGTGGAATCTCTTTTCCTGCAGTTCGCATCCATTGTTCCGCATTCTAGTCTCTGGAGCAGCAGAAAACAAGCTTGCTCCCCCCCTCAATATGACATTTAAGCAGGGCTATCATATCACCTCTTAACCTTCTCTTCTCCAGGCTAAACATCTACAGCTCCCTAAAATGTTCCTCATAGGGCACAGTTTCTAGACCCTTCACCATCTTAGTTGCCCTCCTTTGGACACGCTCCAGTTTCTCCGCATCTTTTTTGAATTGTGGTGCTCAGAACTGGACACAGTATTCCAGGTGAGTCCTGACCAAATCAAATAGAGGGCACTGTTACTTCCCTGGATCTAGACACAATGCTTCTATTGATGCAGACTAAAATTGCGTTGGCCTTTTTAGCTGCCACATTGCATTGTTGACTCATGTTCAAATTATGGTCTACTTGAACTCCTAGATCCTTTTCATACGTAGTCTCATTCAGCCTGGTGTCCCCCATCCTATATCTGTGCATTTCATTTTTCCGCCCTAAGTGCAGTACCTTACATTTCTCCATGTTGAATTTCATTTTGTTGGCTTTGGCCCAGCTTTCTAGTCTATTCAGGTCATTTTGAATTTTGATCCTGTCCTCTGAGGCATTAGCTACTCCTCCTAATTTAGTGTATGGGGCACTGTGTATGGGGCAGGCACACTCTACAGTTCCCAGAATTCCCTAACACTGATCCAGGGCAGTTAAGCAGTCTCAAACAGAATTATTTCTGCAATGTGTTTTGGATCGTAGTTACTGGTAAATACTTTCTAGACTCTCCTTAATGGTCTTATGGGACTCCCCAATTTAGATGGCAGTGTATATTACTTTATATACTTCAGATTCCATAAGAAGTCCTACTGTGTTGGGAGACTGCAGCTCATTCTGCAGATTGGGGTCTTGAGTTTCTACTCCAAAGTCCTACTGACAGGACCACTGCAAGCTATCGCATGCAGAAGAGAAAATCTTATTAATGAGGAATTAACTTGAAAGACTGTCATATCAGGCTCAGCTGCCTATAAAAATGTATTGAAGAGGATGTGCAACCCTAAAGCATGTGTTACTGCTAAAGGAAGTATTAAATTAAGGCATAAGTCAAGTGGTCATTCAATTGCTTCCCTATTAATTTAGGTAAAGAGCATCAGATGATGTGAAGCAAAAACATGCAATTGATATGCATGCACATGGCTTTATTGGAAAATACAGCTGATCTTATAACATTTATTTTATTTATATTACTGCATTTCTGAATATGTAGTAGGCTAAAGAACTGCTCGAAATAGTTTTCTTTTCCAGTGTGGGTTGGACTGGAGCTTTTAAAGGTCAATTTAATATTTTATGCCCTCAAAAATAAGATGGGAAAATAAATATTTTACAAAGTGAGCTTGAAAAATTGTTCAGATGAAAGCTACATTCAGGGATTCATTGTCTAATACTTCATTTGAGCTGAAAAAAGAGAGACAATGATTAAGAAATCTGTTTTGTGAAAAAAGCACAATCCAAATGTATTTGCTTGTATGTTTTGTTTGGTAAATGTGTTTTCTTTGATAAATTGGTTTCCTAAATGAGTTCCTGACAAGATTGTAGAGTATGTTGGCCGATTCCTGTGACTGAATGTTCACTTACCTTAACCCACTATGAATTCATTAAAAGGAAAGACTAAACCCAAGCATCTCTACCTGTCTCAAACAGCAGACAACAGCCTTTAAGAAAAAAGGGGTAGAGAAATGATTAATACATTTCAAAAACTTATTCCAGCTTAACAGAAATTGATTCAGGCACAATATTAATTAGATTAAGCAATTCAATGCTTAAAGAGGAAAGTATGCTAGTTTCACATGATGGGGCATGTAAAATCAAGATTCAACATGCAACCTGCAGAAGACATACACTTGGAACAGGCATGTCACTGGAAGGTCTCTGCTATGAAGCCCTGTGCAGGCTGCAAAGAAAAATTCCTGCCAGCCAGATAAATAACTGCTAGACTGCTGATTACTCACAAAGAGGATTTTAATCTTTGTTCTGACATGTACAATCGACTATCAGAATGCTTCGCCAGACTCCTATTTACAGCCATCACCACATCACCACATTGAACATTCACCTCAAACTCTTCTATAAAGTTCCCTCCTGGGGTTCTGAGTCCACTGAATTTCCTGTCACCTGATGCCTGTGACTCTGCAGAACTGAAGCCTGTTGGTTTCACCTCCTGCCCCTCTGTCAGCTTCCTATGACTCAGAACTCATTTTTTACCCAGAGTGCCATTTTCTACCCCTCTATTGTCACTCTTCTCACATAGAGAAGGATGGTCTGAAGAGAAGATCCTCCATGTGCAGAGGAGGTTCTCCTCTTTAGAGGGGAGAGCATCAGTGGAGAGGGGCAAGGTTAGCACATCCCCTTTCCTTTTGTTCACTGTTCATGTATTTGCTCAATAGATGCTATGATTTTGAATAAGCTCTTTCAAAAGAAAACATTGCTAAAATAAATATATATTTATTTGGACAATTAGACATTGACCAGTAATTGGTTTTTAAAAAATGATAAAAAGAAGCAACAGTACTAATGTTGTGAAGTGGTCTGGAGAGGCAGGATTTGCTCAAGGCATTTTGCTGCCTGTGAAGAACCAGGTCCTGTTTCATACACATGAGTTGTCTAGACTGGCAGCAGAAATTCCTAATGTGCTGGCAATAAGATGTACTGCAAAGCTAGTGTACGGTTGAGGGGATGGAGACTGCCAACCAATATTAGGTGCTGTATGCTATATTTTAGAGTAAAGAACCAGCAGACCACCTCTAAGTATTCTTGAAAACACTATAAAATTCATGAGATCTCCATAAGTCAACAGATGACTTTGAAAGTACATACATACACATACATGAGAAACACATCCCATATATACTTGACTATAAGTCAATCTCATGTATAAGTCAAGGGCAGGTTTTGGGGTCAAAATTATGTATTTTGACATGATCCATGGATAAGTCAAGAGTAAAATTTATAAGCATGTAACAAAGAATCCAAAGGATGAACTAGAGGAAAACAATGCCAAAGAACTTACAAAATTCCAGCAGGCATAACTGTTTGTGTGAATACTAAAAGCTGGATGGATGAGAGAATAAAGAGGGGGTCAGTGCTATCAGGACATATTGTGCTCTTGCCTTTCACCAGGGGATGGTTCCTTTCCCCCCATTATTATTATCTTTATTTTCAATTATTATATACAGGAATGAGCATGTTATCATTCCTTTTTTAATATAAGAGTTAAAGTACAGTACTTGCATTGACCCATGGGTAAGTTGACTCAGTTTTTAAAAATCAATTTTGGACTAAAATTTTTAGACATACATGAGCATAAATTTTA
The DNA here is from genome assembly GCA_034509955.1 of Urosaurus nigricauda. Taxonomy (NCBI): domain Eukaryota; kingdom Metazoa; phylum Chordata; class Lepidosauria; order Squamata; family Phrynosomatidae; genus Urosaurus; species Urosaurus nigricauda. The sequence continues at coordinate 47,105,268 of JAOEGL010000005.1, forward strand.
CTCTTGACGTATCCATGGGCTATATCAAAATCCATAATTTTGACCCCAAAACCTGCCCTCAACTTATACATGCACAATTAGAATTACAGGGACATATTATTGCACAGTTAGAATTATAGGGACATTGGTTCCATTTTACTACTGAGGAATATGTGAGGCACAGTGATTCTCCTGAATTGAGTCAATTCAAGGCATACAGTAGGATTTTTACAGACCAATAATAGTTCCTCAGACAATGTCAAAAAGGAACAATTTTTTCCTCAAATAACTGATTTCTATCTACATGGATAGAATTAAGGATCAGAACTTATAGACTAAGAGCCCAAACAGACAGGCCAAAATAAAGCTGTTTTGGGTCACTTTGGAGGTATGCTGTTTAAATGATGCATGTGTCTTAAGAGTCCAAAAACCATGCCAAACCCGTGCTCCAGTCCTAAGGACTGAAGCACAGCTTTGGCGCAGGTTCTGGCCTCTTAAGATGCATGTGTCATTTAAACAGCATACCTCCAAAGTGACCCAAAGCAGATTTATTTTGGCCTGTCTGTTTGGGCCGTAAGTAAACTCCAAGAAGCTTGAAATAGCTACCAGGCTTCATTGAGAGGAAGGGAAAAGAGGCAGCATTTCTCCATTCATCTGCCATTTCTAGCAACCAAAGTGAAGAGGTGGAGGTGCTGGGTAGATGGGAGAACAAGAAATTGGGAAGTTCACTATGAAGGAGGGATTGGTCCTACTTGATATCATTGGAAATGTGATATCATGCAAATTGGTCTCTAACATCTGGAATGTCATGGGTTTCCCACCTTTAAATGATTCATGAACACTTCCCTGATACATTTCTTTAATGAAAAATTAAGTGAAATGTCCTTGTGCCTCTTGTAGGAACAAATGTTAAAAACATATGATAATTTGGAGTGTTAATCTGAAATTTAAAATATTTTGTATTGTATACTAAAACTATCACACCACTATTATTAAAATATAGTAAGATGGATCTACATTTTTACACAGTATTCACTGTCAGAGATTATCTGTATGCTCAATCTAAACTGTGCCATGCATTACTCACGTGAAGGGAATACATGCATATCTATATAGTCACATCCTTGGGCTCAATTCAAATATCACACCGCTTTTTGTACACATTTTCCCTTCACAGAATCCACTCCAAAATGTGCAGGTGTAACTTTTGAAAGATAACTGGATTTCCACTTTGTACATTGGTTTAAAACTACAAATGTTCCCATTAAAAAATGCTGAAGAGATTTCTCTATTAACCTGTGGACGATGACGAAGGACCAGAGGGAAGCAATGTGATGTCAGGGACAGGACAGCTATGTAGCCATTCTGATCTTTTGCACATGTGGACTGCCTTTCTGCACGTAACATGTGAAGAGGGCTGCTGAGATCGATTAAGTTTGAACAGTACAAAAGAAAAGCCACTGTAATAGACAAAAAGAAGGGAGTAGGGGGAAGAAAACAAATGTGGCAGCAAAGCAAATGTGGCAGCATCTTTAAGACTAACTGGATCTTTATTTTAGCATGAGCTTTCATGATATCAATCCACATCTTCAGATGCAGAACATAATGTTCAAGAACTGTGATCTCTAAATCCCATACTGCATGTCCAGAGAAGTTGGAATGTTCTGCAACTGGTTTTTCAGTATTGCCATTTCTAATGTCAAGTTTATGTTCATTTATCTTCTTGTATAGAGGATGTCCTGTTTATCCAAGAAAGGCATGCATCAATGTAGAGGGGCATTGCTGGCATAGGATAGCATATATAACACTGAAGGAAGAATAACTACATCCACTTCAGATGTTGTGAGTGATGTTATTGGTCCCTGTAATATTGTCCCAGAATAGATGTGGGGACAGAGTTGGCATCTGTGTTTTGGCATAGTCTTGTCCATGTATGTATACCTGTGTCAAAGTTATGTGTCCTGTTTTAAATGAGTAGTTGTTTAAGATCTGGAGGCTGCCTATAGGCCAATAAAGGTCTGTGTCCCAGAGCTTGTGAGAGGGCTATGTTTTTCTCCAGAATTAGTTGTAATTCACTGAGGATGGGTTTGAGTGTTCTCAGCTGATAACTGTAGGTGACCACTAGTGGTGTTCTGTCTTTTTGTGTTTTTGGTATGTCTTGTAGCAAATTGCTCCTGGGCACTAATCTTGCTTTGTTTATTTGTTTCTTCACCTCCTTAAGTGGGTATTGTAGTTTGAGAATTGCCTCTTGTAAATGCAAGAGTTTTGAGTCTATGTCTTGTGAGTCTGAGCAGATGCAATTGTATTGGACAGCTTTGCCCTAAACATTGGGTTTGATTGTGTGTTCTGGGTGGAAACTGGAAAAATGTAAGTATGGGTAGTGATCAACGGGCTTTGATAAAGCATGGTGGTTAGAAGTATATTGTCCAGTTAGACAGTGGTGTCAAAAAGTGAATTTGTTGTGTGGATTATTCCAGGTTCAGGTTGTTTTGCTCAGGCAGTAGACAAGATTTCCATCTTAAAGTTAATTCATGATACAAAAGAAAATGAAACATGTCTCGGATTAAAACATCTAACAGTGGATAACTTTGGGCTAGTCAGCATTATCTGTGTATCCTAAATTTTCCCCAGGCTGGCTGCATACAGTTTATGGTACACAGCCCAAAAACTCTGGATATGCCACATTCTTCTCCAATTCCCCCAGTTTCCACCAGCCACTGACTATTCTAACCTCTGCAGCAACCAAAGGAAGATATACCTAAGCTTGACTTCTGCTTGCATATATCCCTAATGCAAGCCAGCCAATGTCAGGAAGTGTAACACATAATTTATTTTCCCTAGCAATTTCCTAGCAATGTGACTGAATACAGTACTGGCAGTCTGAAAACACACAGAGAGAAAGAGAGAGGGGGGGGGGGAGGGGAGTATATTATAACTCTTTTATAAAATAGGCAACAGTATTATATCAGATGCATACAAAATGTACTTTGTTATACATGGGATGCATGGGATTAAAAGCATGGGTGACTCATGGACTGAGGGTGATGCATCCCCTCCTAATTAGTCCATGAGCTTCTACAGGCTGAATTTCACACTCTCCATTCTAAGTAACTGGATTTATCTCTTCAGTTGTTTCTAGTAGTCTAGGAAAATGAGACTTGCATATTATCTGGAAAGTTTATACATTGCTCAAACACCTGGGCCTGTCTTAAGCACTAGGGATAAAGATGAATGACACACTTAAAATGATTCCTGGCAGGAAAGTGGAAAACAACATACCAGCAAGAGTCATAGGAGCCAAAAATTCCTCAGTCTGGGGAAAGCACCCAGTGTGCTAATAGTAAGCCTTCCACAAGCTCAAGCAGCACCACAGTACTGCAAAAGGTCAATACATATTGGCCCATTTTAGATTGGCAAAAAGAGGTGTGTTGAAGGCTGCATGAAAGCCCAGCCTTTAGATGAGAAAAAGGGAAAGTGTGCCATGAAAACACTATTTTGCCATTTTAAGGGAGAAGAAGTGCTTTAAAAAGGAGCTGGCCCATTTTACATTGGCAAAAAGAGGTGTGTTGATGGCTGCATGAAAGCCCAGCCTTTAGATGAGAAAAAGGGAAAGTGTGCCATGAAAACACTATTTTGGAGTTTTAAGGGAGAAGAAGTGCCTTTAAAAAGTAGTTTGATTTCCCCACTACTTTTTTTAAAAGGGTGCAACATTGCTATTGCATCTAAAGGCTAAGGTGTAGTTGCACAGTTAAATGGGGCTCTGTCTCTTTAAAGCACCCATTTAAAGGCAGCGATACAGGTGCGGATCATAATGGATCGTGGGTTGGGAGCATGCGTGGTGTGGACTTCACTTCTAATTAAAACGCTCAATGCCCTGCAGGTGTAAAAGCTGGGGTTTAACCGCGAAGTTTTTTAAAGCTCCCAAACCCTAGCTCCACTCCTAATCCGAACCCTAGACATGTGCACTAGGGACTCTGGGATGCTGTTGCTGTTATTCTATTGTGGATAACATGTCAATTCATTCACAAAATAAAGGGGTTCATTCATGATGCACCAGTGCAACGGCACAGTTTAAAAAGGCGGAGGAAACGCAATGATAATTTGACGGATCCTCATAAGTATACATTTGTCCTGCGCAATTGCGCAGGTTTGCCGGCTGCGAACTGCGCAATTGCGCAGTTCGCAGCCGGCAATGATAATTTGACTGTATGGTGTAACTGCGTTTGTGCAGTTTGCAAACCTGCACAGTTGCGCAGGACAAATGTATACTTATGAGGATCCGTCAAATTATCATAGTGTCATTATCATTAAAGCTAGGGTTTGGGAGCTTTAAAAAACTTCGCGGTTAAACCCCAGCTTTTACACCTGCAGGGCATTGAGGAATTGCGCAGTTCGCAGCCGGCAAGGAAAAAAAATTAAAGGTTCACCGGGGCTAAAAGCCGCGTTCATTGCCGCCCATGTAGCTGTTCTGCCTGTGTTTGTAGCATTCTGACCGCTTCCCATGTAGCTGTTGAGCCACAGAAAAGACTTCAGATAAGTCGTTCCCACACCCCTCAGTCTAGCTGTCCTGTACCTTTTAAATGCACACCTGGGGCTTGCAGTCTAGCTGCTGAGCATTAAGGTAAAGGCAACTTCATGTCACACTTTCCTGCCAATCTAAAAAGCCCCAGTATGTATAACTCCAGATAGGGACACAGGGGTGGGGGGAAGGAGGTAAGTGGGAATGGTAGCAACCATTGCAGGTGCTGGTCATGATTTTCGACCAAATAAATCCCCCCCCCACACACACACACAGAGGTGCCTGGCTGTGGATTAGGGTTGCAATATTATTCAGTTGGCTAGCTTTTTACCTGGGCTTTTTTTGCTAGGACTTCTTTCCCCCATGGCCCTTTCCACAATCAGCTGACCTAGAAGGTGTCACTTCCTATCCTTTGCCTGTTGATTGATTTTTCTCTCTTCCTTCCCTTCTACCCATTCAAAGTTGCACTTAGCTTTTTTGAAATGCCAATAACTGGGAAATAGCTACACATCTGATGCAAAAACCTTTAGGCATATGAAAATTAGCATGTCTGCATTGGTTATACTAGCATTTGCCTGTAAAGAACAACCTGGCCATTATGTTGCACACAATATTTGTTTTGGAGGTAGTGCAAGAAATCCACATTGTCTATTTCACTGTCTCATGCTTTCACATGTTATTTTGCAGTTGTTACATAAGGCCCATTCCCTGTGATATCTCAAGAGAATGACTCTCAGACATCATAAGAGCCCAAAGCTTGGTCTCAGGTTTTGTCTTCAGACAGTGGGAAGCTGCTTGTGAGGCAAAACATGTGTCTCAGACTATGGGGGGGGGGGGGGGGGAGATTTTTCTTCCCTGGAGTCACATTTCATTTTAGAATCCACACAGAGTAGGACTGAGAAGGTAAACATCATGTTGCATTGAACAGTTGTGAACAATTCCCTCATGCCACTTCCCATATGTAGGGGTGTTTTTTAAAGAAGAAAAGGAGGAGGAGGAGGAGGAGAGAAAAAAATTCCAACAATATTCCAGAAAATATTGTAAGCATGTTGAGAAAATTTTTCAAAAATGGAAGATATTTTGTCAATGTAATATATTAGGACAAAAAATGCTTTTACCTGAATTCTAGGTTAAAGAATGCCAAATGATACAGTGAAGCAGAAGCAATATGCTCTGGTGTTCAATAGGTTGGCCCCATTCAGAAGAAATCAAAATTTCCTTTGGATGGACACTGGAAATCTCACTGAAGTCATGAAATACAAGGATGGCCCATGCCTGACATGGACAAAGCCTCTGCTGTGTTGGTGATTTATTACAAACAGTTTTTATCATAAATATTTTAATTGCAGTCTCCATAGACAAAGTGCTTTAAAGTGAAAAAGTGAAACTAAGTGTTGAGAGAGACAGATAGTAGACTGCTAAAAATTTAAGATTAAATTAAGTGGCAATTTGGATTGGAAATTAGAAATAGATTTAGCATCTCCAGATTTAAACAATTAAAAGGTCAATGTGGGAGCAATATTTCTTAAAAAGGGAGATAAATAATGTCTCTGATGCTGAATTCTACGCAGAGAGTGATTTATATGACATCGTAAACATGGCCACCAGAAAAAGCTCCAGAGCTGGGCTACATGAAATTTAGTCTGTGCTCATTAATATACAAGCTTCAGTATACATGATGTCTAACCAGATTTTAGATTTAAATAAACATGTAACACAAAGTAATGGGGATTTGGAGAGGAAACTGGACTCGTTAATATTAGAGATTATTGTACAAGTAAATCATTTTAAAGAGCATGCTGAAAAACAATTTAAAGAGATCATAATGTCAGTTCAGAATCTCACAACCATTATATAGAAAATATGGACAGAAGGGCTCTGATAATTAAAAAAGAACTGACATTTTACAGCAGAATTTGGAAAAGGCATAGGATAGAATTATGATGAAGGATGTAAAATCAAAATAATGAGAGAGTAGACTAACAGCTGTTCCAGAAGAGCTCTCTGACTCTTCTGACAGTTTTAGGAGCTTTGGGGTGGGGGTATAATTGAAGCAATAGGGAACTTTGAAGCAATACATAGGCAAAACTCTGCTCATGCACAGAGGAAAAAATTTCCAAGAGATGTGATAATTCATTTCACACATAAAAACATCAGAGATGAAATTTTGAAAGCACACTCTAAGGAAAGGCTTTATTTAAATGAGAATGAAATAATTTTGTTTAAAGAAATTCCTGAAAGAATCCTGAAAAAATGCAGAGTATAAATTCTTGGAGGAGGCACTCAGAAAAAAGACTCATTATCTGCCAGTGTTCAATTATAAATTATAAGTCAGGTGTTAGAAGTCAGCATGGCATTGTGGCCTGAATATTGGATTGTGACTTTGGAGACCAGGGTTTGATTCCCAACTTGGCCATCACTGGATAACCTTGGGTAAAACACATGCTCTAGGCCTCAGGGGAAGTCAATGGCAATCTTCCTCTGAACAAATCTTGCCAATGATACATTCATCTTAGGGTCACCATGAGTCAGAAATGACTTGAAGTCACATTACAACCCCCCCCCCCAAATAAAATACAATATGTGAGCAGAACCTCTCCCCTCCCCTATCACATGCAAAATATGAATTAATTTCTCAGTCTATGAGACCATCTTTCACTGCAAAGCAACAGAGAGGTAGAATGAAAACACGTGGACTCTGCAAAATCCTTCATTGTGACTCAGTCTTTGTATGTTTTACAAGCAACTGAACAGGTTAGAGAGGTCTCTTTTTGCAACATTCTTTAACTAAGTTTGTTCTACATGATGATTATTATTTTAGGTTCTCTGTAAATAAGGGTTACATTGGGAAAGTTTACCCAAAGCTTTGCCTCAGGATAAAGACAGGTGAAAGTTTATAATAGAGAGATGAGCAAACTAAGCAAATCTCTATTCTGCAACAGCTGTGTACACCTGGCCATTTTACGACTCGTGAGGTTCGGTGTCTGATTACAGTGATTGTTTTAAATACATTGTGTGTCATACAAACATGAGATATTCCATTTCTTTGTTTCCATATATACTATTAAAAATACCAGATTGCCACCAAAAGACTTCTGCAATACGGTAACCAGAATATACCCTGTTTCCCCGAAAATAAGACATCCTCAGAAAATAAAACCTGGTAGAGGTTTTGCTGAATCGCTAAATATAAGGCCTCCCCCGAAAGTAAGATCTAGCAAAGTTTTTGTATATAAATATATATAGAGTATATAATAAATGTTCTTTATTTTTTTTTTTTTTTTTTTTTTTTTGTTCAACAATAAATATGAATTCTTCTTCATGGAAAAATAAGACACCCCTGAAAATAAGACCCAGCGCATCTTTTGGAGCAAAAAATAATATAAGACACTGTCTTATTCTGGGGGAAACACAGTAATGATATTTGTTGATCAAATATGTCATGAGCTGCTTACATTTTTATAATCAGTCTGATTGCTATCAATCAGAGCCTTGGGAAAGAAATCAGAGCAGTGGAGAACTTGTGAAAATCAAAACTGAAATTTGGTCAAGGTATGTAAAGGGATCATGCTGCACCTTGGAGAGTAACTGTGTAAAAGAAATTGTAGCATCAGCTTTCACACCAACAAATTACAAATCTTGGTGGGCTGGGTGGGTTGCGTGGTGATAAACAGATGTTTTCAATAACCAAGTATTCACTGCAGATATGAAGTTTGTACAAACTTCAAGGAAACCATACCTGCCAAGAATACATCCACCAATCTTAAGATCAGAGGGTTTTGCAGAAAGGGGGGGGGGGGACAAGAGAGAGAGAGAATCAGAAAAGCAGGAAATTTCAATTAATAAAGCACTAGTCCTTTTCCTGTCTGTTGTACTTGTAGACTGGGTGGAAGTACCAGGCTTTGTCTGGATTTGATCCAGCCCTATATCACTTAGAAAATGATGAATCGTAATTAATAACAGTATTGTATGATAATAATCTGTGGGAATACAAGATTTAGATATGCAGCCATTGCCCTTGAAAGATAGCTTTGCGGTTACAAGGCATGTTTACAAGACATATTGCAATATATAAATAATGAGTAGTAATTAATAATAGTATTATATGTTAATGATGCATCTGTGGAAGTTCTTATTTATGCCATGTAGACTTTCATCCAAAGTCATTTTCCTATCAGATATACTAAAGGGTTTGCAGATCAGCTACTCCCCAATTTAAGGAGTGGCAGGTTAAAGTTTTCCTGGCTTTTAACTGGCAATTCCTTGGTTTCTACAGTTTGGCTTCCTTAGGCCCCATTCCCACTTACAAATAATTCGATTTGTGATCAGAATTTATGGTTTAGTTGAGCAATGGAGTGTTGTTCACACTACATTTGAGCCGATCAAATTTTCCTATTGCAAATTAACCCACTGCTTGTTCATATTTATCAATGAATCGATTCAACAAGGACCCTCTTCTGCAGCTTCTCCCTCCCCGTCAATTATAGCAATTGCATCAGCATTTCCACTCACATTGGGTGACATGCTCTGCTGCATTCATTGTCATAAACAAAAAACAAAAAAACACCCCAAAATGCTGGCCAGCAAAAGAAAGAGCAGGTAAACTCAAAGTACCATGAGATGGGGGGAAATTCCCCAAAAGTTAAAAAAAATAACAAAAAAATAACAGAGGAGTGTCTGTAAAAAGCGGGAGCAGAGTGGTAAAGAGGGGGAGATGAGTGGCAACCAAAAAATGGTGCTCCAGCCTGGGGGGGGGGGATTCAAGTAGAGGGCAGACAATTGAGTGACAGGGAACCAATTCCGATCTGCATCCCATTCACACTTGCACTAAATCAATTTATCACAAAAGATGAGGGGGGGATTGTTAGTGGATCTGGAAGAAGCAGTTTAAATGGATCTAGCACCAGGACCCTCTTATCAAACTGCTCCCATGATTCAGCGCAAGTGCAAACAAGAGCCATTTAAAACACTTTGAACTGGTTTTCAAACCTGTTTATTCTGTAGTAGTTATGAGACTTTAATTTCTCAGATTACAGGTTTTGAAAATCTCTCAGACATTATGTTTGGAAAGCAACTTTTCCAAGATCAGCATTTTTTCTACTTAAATGGGGAATAGAATCTGAATTGTTAGGCCAAACTGGAATAGACCCACAGACTCAGTGGAAACCTGGCAAATCAACACCCCCTTCATTCATTGGGTCAGATATAATTGGAATTAGCCAATGGATGTAGCCACAAAGATACAATGCCTGGTATCCTATTAGTGACACGTGCATGCATAAATCATGTTACACATGCAGGGTGAATTATTTGCCATAGTGCAATGGACATATTTTGCTGATGGCAGTGGAAGTGGAGTTGCAACAAAGTGACATTGCAACAAAGTTGTGCATTGCACATTGCACAGCATCCATCCATTGGAATGTATTCCAGAATGATGCTATTCCTCAGGGGGCTGCATACTGTTGGCATAGCATGTCTCTTCATGTGGATATTTATGCTGAGGGGATGTTGGACTGCAGCCACTGTTTGCAGTTTATTTGAATGATATGGGACAGGGCTGGGAAACTTTCCCCTACAGTTCAGGTCTGCATCCCTTTGGGCGTAATCTGTTCTGGCCTGCATGTTGCCAGTGAGCAGAGCTGGAGCCCAAAGTGGGGAAACGTGCGGGTGATATTGTGTCTTCCTCTGTTTCAGCCTAGAGTCCTAGAGCTTGGAATCATTTTGGACTACAGCTCCCAGAAGTCCCAGCCACCATAGTCATAGCAAGTCCAAAAACAAGTTTCCAAGTGTTGCACTCTCCTTACATTGCCACCTCCCTTTCCCCCCTCCTAACCTTCTTTTTTTCTGTCCCGGTCCCTCCCCTCCCACCGTATGAATTTAGGCTACTGTCCTCATGCAGCCTGAGGCCCTATGTTTCCCATTCCTAAGGTATGTCTTTGCACTCTATTACATTTCTAGTTGTTGCTTTTTAAATTACCTTTTCAAAAAAATATGTGTCAGCTGTTCATATCTATTAGCAAGCAGCGACACCTGTTTCTAAAAATACATTTTCCTTTCTCCTTGAAGCATCAGTTTGTCTGCTTGTACTGAACTGAGTGCCATATCTCAACATGGGAACAGAAACCAAGTCTAGCTTGAGGCTGTTTTTCTGTGATTTTCATACTGGAACAAGTTCACCTTCAGCCACAGAAATGCTGAAAATAACCTTGAGACACTACAAAGGGCAGGAGTTAGCATGAATCAGCACAGAAAACATGAAAAGAGTAAGCATACCTTAGTTCAAATCATGCTTGATTATAATGCTAAACTACCAGTAAGTTGGTGAAAATTTTGCTTCATTTCAGTTCAGTTAATGGTAAGAATTGGGAGAAAGTGGGAGAAACAAGAACTGATATTTTTTATCATTCTGTGCCTACAGATTGGTGAGAATCTTTCTTCAGTTCATTTTTAATAAGAATTTATGCACATGCTCAAATTTCTTCATAAATCTGATGGTAAGAATTGGGAGGAAGAAGAAAAATTTGGGAGAAACAAAAACTGATATTTTTCTCCTTCTAGGCCTGCAACACTGACTGCTTTAATCTATAATGAATATTTTATATCAATTCAGCTTGGATTTGGCACTTCTCTTTTTATTTGGAGGGCCCCCATTTTGGATACCAGCATTGAAAACCAGCTACATTGTGGTCCTCTCCATGGTAATGATAGCTGAATTCATTGAATTTGTTTGATACACATGGAGAATTTTAGTTCAGTTACTCTCTGACAAATTTACCAGAATCTGAAAAAAATTCTTCTTATTCAGCCCAGAAATGAAAACAACAACAGTCAGAAACAACAACAACAACAAAAATCTTCATGCAGGAGAAAGTAGAACTTCAAGATTTCCTCATTACCAATCAGGTATTGATTTAAACTCTTGAAAACACTTGTGCTACTTTATGGTTGCTGAGACAATGACAAGACTAATAGTACCAGCCCTGTTGGTGCAGTGGTTAAATGCCTATACTGCCACCATTCACTCACAAACAATAAGGTTGTGAGTTTAATACTAGCCAGGGGCTCAGGCTTGACTCAGGCTTTCATCCTTCTGAGGTTGCTAAAATGCATACCCAGCTTGTTGGGGTCAATTAGTTTACAGTTGTAAACTGCTTAGAGTCTGCTTAGAAGGTATGAAGCAGTATATAAATGAAGTTGCTATTGTTATCGATACCACTGGCTTTGACTGCACTGGCCAGGATAATCCGGGGACAGTCTGGAGTATTTGTGCCTCAGAGCTGCACCAATTTCTCTCTGCATCATAAATTTCCTCACCAGGAAGGGTGTCTGCACAGACATACTGTTGAGCCACCTGGCACATTTGCCACCACTGTGGGTCGCTTGCCTCTGAGGTCAGAATGAGGCACTCAGTGATAGGTGCTTCATTCTGATGTCAGAGCAAGTGACTGGCAATGTCAGCAGACAGCTGCTCCAACACTTTTATTATTGTTATTTCTATTTCTGTTGCTTTTGTGTCTGTGCTGAATATGAAGAAACAGAGGGTTCTGGGTCATTCTTGGAAGACCTGGAGTAAGAGGTATGTTTTTAAAATTAATTTTAAAGTATACCCTGGTTCTGGTGCTGAAGATGCTGGGTTCTGGGCCAGCATCAGAATAAGGGTGCGGGAAGAACCTTTTAGACCATACAGAGAAAGCCACAGTCCAGTGGCATGAAGTACAGTTAGCCTTTGGTGTCTGCTGGGGTTTGGTTCCAGGACTCCCCATGGATGCCAAAATGTGTGGATGGTCAATTCTTATTATATACAATGGAAAAGTAAAACAGTGCCCCTAAAAAAAAAAAAGCGAAATCATTGTTTGTTTTCTGGGATGTATATATTTTTGTAATATTTTTAAGCCATGGATAATTGAATCTGTGGATAAAGAATCTGTATTTTCCCCCCAAAATAAGACAGTGTCTTATATTAATTTTTGCTCCCAAAGATGTGCTAGGTCTTATTTTCAGGGGATGTCTTATTTTTCCATGAAGTAGAATTCATTTATTGTTGAACAAAAAAAATGAACATTTATTATATACTGTATATATATTTATACAGTATACAAAAATTTCACTAGGTCTTACTTTCAGGAGAGGCCTTATATTTAGCAATTCAGCAAAACCTCTACTAGGTCTTATTTTCAGAGGATGTCTTATTTTCAGGGAAAGAGGGTATGAAGGGACAATTGTTTTTAGATAATACTTTAAAGATAACCATGTCCTTTCTGAGATATGCAAAAGTACATAGTTGCTTTGAAAATTATAACTACTAGGATGATGAACTGCATTTTTAAAGTATCTTTTCAAGTTCTGTGCTGATGTATGTGGGATGATATGGGGTATTTTTTACTATAACCTTGGAAAATCTGGACTCTTTTCATTGTTTCATTGTTTCTTACACGTAAAATATAATAATTATTATTTTTCACAGATGATGCTCGTTTGAGCTTGTGAGGAGAAACTAAATATTTTTTCACTATTAACAGGCCAAAAGCTTAATTAATCACAGCTACTTGATTTTAAACTGGCACAGATTCAAGAAAATTCTCAGAGTTTATAAGAACAAAGGTTTTTCCTTGTGGAACAACATGTAGTTGTAGAAGACTGTTTCAACCAACTAGAGTTCCACTAACTTCAATAGAACTAACACAGTGTTTGCATCACTGTTACTTCTAGCTCTGATGTGATAAAGCTTTGTACATCATTAAGCAAAAATAATGTAACTAGTAAAATGACCAAGTGCCTATAATGTTCTAAATTGTGTGCAGAACACATTTGATTTAACCAGTCATTGTTCTACTGTACTGCATGCGTCATTTCAACATTCATCCTATTGCCTAAATCTTACTGTTAGTCCCAGCTTGAGTAGAGCCATTGAATCAATTGGATTTACCTGTATTTTGACTCACCACTCAACAGTTGATTGAACAGGTCTACTCTAGTTGGAACTAACCTACAGGATTCCAGCCACAATTAATGGGCAACATAGTGTAGATTTCATGGATCATTTGGCCGTCAGCATCTTCTCAGATATTTCCCTCTAGCTGTTCCTCAGACCTCAGTTTCTATCATATTCTGTCATTCAGTGATAGCTCCTTGCACCATTTTTCTTTTCAGTATTGCATAAAATGACTCAGAACCCACCATGTATTCTGAAAACAAAGTTGCATTGTATGAGTCACAGGGTTTTCTGATGTCAATTAAAATTTCAGTATATTGCCCTACATGATAATGTCTGAAGCCCAAAAGAGTATTTCTGTTCATGGAAGCTAGTGTGTTCCACCTTAATACGCAAAGCCAGAAGACACAAGGTGGAATAAAAGCATAATAATATCAGAAAAAATAGTATAAACAAAAATAAAATATTGGCTGCTACATCAGGAGATGTGGCCATGAGATATATCTACGGTTGTCTCCCATCCAATCCCCAACCCCAATTGCACCTTTTTCTTAGCTAACCTCAGCATCAAGCTTGTTTCATATTGCATAAAGACTGACATCTGTAGGAAGCTCTGGGGGGGTAATCTTGAGGTTCCTGCAGATTATTCCATTGCTCTGTGGCCAGCTGCAGGAAAATAGCTGACTGCTTATCTGCTGCCCCTCCCACTTTCCACTGGCCAGGATGGCTGGTTTTAGGAGGGCTGAAGCTGAGAAAAGGTGGAAGGAATATTGGGGAGGAGGAGATTTTTGTCACTGTGTGGTTGATAGCAAATTCTCCATACAGTGGCATCACTAGGGTTGGTGTCACTTGGTGTGGTAACACTTGGTGTACTAATGTTACCCTTTGACCTCCTCCCATACCACACTACCATACCACAAAATCCTTAGTGATTTTTTTTGTACTAATGTTACTCATAAATCATAATTCCCATATATCACTGAATGTAATTGCAACAGTTGTGACATAAATAAGTAGCAAAATTACAATTATACCTTTAAATTACAACACCATACACATAGCCTAAATGTATTTATATGTACATGGTTTCATGTGGTTAAAGTGAGAATTTGGTAAGATGTGATTTTTTTAAATTTTCAAAGAATTTAAAAAATTAAAAAATATTTTAAAAAAACAATAAATTTTAAAGGTTCAAATTTTTGAAAACCTGGGGCCTCTCTCCTTCCAATGAGCCTTGCCCCACTCATAGCATCTTTTCAGTGTTTTAAAGGGACAAAGAGAAATGCCACAACCCATTTCTGTCAAAAGGCAGATGTATGGGGAGCACTAGTATTGCCCCTCTTTAGGGTCATCTGGTGCAACCCGTACCCCCCAGTGACACTCCTTTCCTCCATAATCACCAAAATGGTGAGTTGTTTTGTGGGGCTTGCTGTTATATCTTATCCACCTCTCCCCATAGACTGAGGTGGGGAATCAGCAACAGATTAAAATACAACTTTAAAAACATAGCTTCTGTTTAAAAGAACATATAAGGTCAATACTGTTCAAACAATCCATCCATAGTTAAAAATTCATAATTAAAAATCATCTGGATAGGCCTGTTGGAAGATACTAGTCCTAAATAATGTTTTAAATTCTGACAGCATATTCATCTATCAAATCTCTTCCAGCAGGTTATACCACTGTCTAGGAACCACTGAAGAAAATTTGTCAAATTACTTCTGACTGATTGGAGTAAATGTCCTGCAGAGAACATGAGTGTACAGCACAGATTATATGGGTGGAGGCAACTCCTGTAGGTAACCTGGACCCAAACCATGTAGGGCTTCAGAGATAATTATTGTGTTTCCTCGAAAATAAGACACTATCTTATATTTATTTTTCCTCAAGAAGACACACTATGGCTTATTTTCAGGGGATGTCTTTCAGGGGTGAGAGAAACCCACAGACTGTTGCTGGTTGGTGCTGGGGGAGAGAGGCCCACAGTGCTGAATAAGATGGCAGCCACAGCTTTATTTTTTTCCCCTGAGGATACACAATACCTAAAGCAGAGCATCTTGTGCCTCATTTCACTGAGGATACTTTTACTTTCACTTTCTATATCTTCCTCTATGCCTCAGGTTGCAGCATGCATAGAATGACCGGGACCTGACAGGGGGAGCTGACCTTGTTGATGGGGCTGCCCGCACCTCTCTGGTCACCTTTGAGATAGCAGCTGTCATGATGGGACAGATGAGAAGGGCTGCCTGTCTTCTTTACCGCTTCGTGCTGGTACACTGCATAGCCACACATATCACTATGTCTTATTTTCAGGGTATGGCTTATATTGCACTAATGCTTAGAAATCCTGCTATGGCTTATTTTATGGGTATATCTTCTTTTTGGGGAAACACAGTACCAGCCCTTTTTACTTTGCCCCAAAATTAACTGGCAGCAGTTGGAGTGATTTTAATATAGGTATAATATGAGCATGCCTAGACATACCACTGATAATGTGTTAGTTATAACTTTTAAAGCTCTACCTGGCCTGGGTCCAGACTACTTGCAGGAGTGCCTTCCTCCACATAAGTTACCCGACACACTTAGATCCTCTGCAAAGAATTTACTGCAGCCGAAGAAGACCAGGTTGACCGCAGTCTCCCAGAGGGCCTTTTCATCTGCCTCTCCTAGGTTATGGAATGACCTGCCAGAGAAGATCTGTGACATTACCACTCTAGAAGCCTTTTAAAAGGCTGCTAAGACAGTTGTCCTCCAGCAGGCCTTTCAGATTAGCCTCCCCTCCACTGATATTGATAACCTCCGTCTACTCCAAGAAAGATAGATGTGTAGCTTCTAATTACCTCTAATTTTAGCCAATTTTCTTTTTTTCTTTGAATTAGTATTTTATACTGTTATTGCTTTTAGTTTGTTACTTTTTATGACTGGGAGGGGGTGGGTTAGGGTAGGGGATTAATTAGAAATTAGAAATAATAATAAATAATAATAAAAACTTTATTTGTATACCACCCTTCCTACGATCAGGGCGATGTACAGGATATACATAGTTAAAAACATTCCAACAGAGGACAGAACAGCGTTAATGTCAATAAACATACAGTGACAATATGCTGATAGAAGAATATGTCAGCCAACTCAGGATGCAGGGAAGGGGGGGGGGTTTCAGGGGAAGGCTTGTCCAAATAGGTATGTCTTTAGCCCCTTTTTAAACAAAGTAAGGGAGGGAGCTAAGCGGAGCTCAGTGAGCAACGAGTTCCAGAGGCTAGGGGCCGAGATGGAGAATGCCCTCTTCGTAGTAGTTGATAATTTAGCCTCTGGAACTTTAAGTAACTGTTGCCCAATAGATCTAAGTGTGCGGGGCGGATTATATGGGGAGAGGCGGTCCTTCAGGTACTCTGGGCCCAAGCCATTTAGGTAATAACCAGCACTTTGTACTGCGCCCGGAAGCGAATAGGCAGCCAATGAAGATCTTCCAGTATTGGTGTTATATGGGAGGACCTGGGAGCGCCAGAGACCAACCGTGCTGCCATGTTTTGCACTAGTTGAAGCTTCCGAGTATGATACAAAGGCTGCCCCATGTAAAGCACATTGCAGAAATCCAATCGAGAGGTTACCAGAGCATGTACTACAGTTTCAAGGTCCCTCCGGTCCAGGAAGGGACGCAGCTGGCGTATCAGCCGAAGCTGAAAACAGGTGCTCCTGACAGTCGCATCCACCTGAGAAGTAAGGTGGAGTGACAAATCAAGGAGCACCCCCAAGCTGCGTACGGTGTCCTTTACGGGAAGCGTGAGCCCGCTCAGGACAGGTGGAACCACCTCCATCCCTGGGCCGGGGGAACCTATCACCAGTACTTCCGTTTTCTCTGGATTCAGGCTGAGTCTGTTTTCCCTCATCCAGTCCATTACCGATTCCAGACAGGCCATGAGAGGAGCGACGCCATCCCTGGTCACTGCATCAGTCAGAGACATAGAGAAGACTATTTGGGTGTCATCAGCATACTGATAACCCCGCGCCCCATGCCTCCGGATGTTCTCTCCCAGCGGTTTCATGTAAATGTTAAAGAGCATGGGGGACAGAATAGCTCCTTGAGGGACCCCAGAACTGAGGGCCCTCTTGTCGGAGCAAACATCCCCCAGCTGCACCATCTGGAACATCCCAGAGAGGTAGGACCTGAACCACTGGAGCGCAGTGCCTCCGATTCCCACCTCTGCCAGGTGTTCCAGAAGGATACCATGGTCGATGGTATCGAAAGCCGCTGAGATGTCCAAGAGCACCAACAGGGACACGCCACCCCTGTCAATGCACAGACGGAGATCATCGACCAGGGCGACTATGGCCGTCTCAACCCCATAGCCCGCCCGAAAACCGGTTTGAAATGGATCTAGAAAATCCATTTCATCCAAGATCGATTGAAGCTGGATCGCAACCGCCCTCTCGATGACCTTCCCCAAGAATGGCAGCAGTGAGATTGGCCGATAATTGTTGTATGTCAGGGGGTCAAGGGAGGGCTTTTTTAATATTGGTTTTACGATAGCCAATTTAAGGCTATCGGGAAAGTGCCCTTCCCTTAAGGAAGTGTTTAAGATCCGGGATAACAGAGATGTTACCACCGGTCCCCCCTGTGCTGCTAGCCATGAGGGGCATGGATCGAGAGAGCAGGTTGTTTTCCTAACACTTCTAAGGATCTTGTCCACGTCCTCGGTACTAACAGACTCAAACTGATCCAGTACAACCGAGTCCACGGAAGCTCTGGACACCTCTACTCTGGTTTCTGCTTTGACACTGGCATCCAGACCTTCGTTTATCCGAGAGATTTTATCCGCAAAGAAGTTGTTAAATTGGTCACAGCAGGCCTTAGTAGGTTCAAGGATCTGGTTCGGGGCAGGGGGGAGCTGAGTTAACTCCCTCACTACCCTGAACAACTCTGCTGGATGCGACTCCACGGACGCGACACGAGCAGCGTAGAACGAGTTCTTTGCTGCTCGTATCACCTCTCCATAGTCCTCCAAATGGTGGTCTAGGAGAGCCTTGTCGGATAAACGCTGGTGTTTCCACCAGGCGTGCTCTAGCCGTCGTAGAACCCGCTTCTTGGCCCAGAGATCTTCCGTGTACCAGGGCTTCTTTTTAGGAGCAGGCCTAAGAGGGCACTTGGGAGCGATACTGTGTATAGCCCTGGAGAGATCCGTATCCCAGGTGTTAACTAGGGCATCAACAGTATCGCCGTCACTTCCAACCATATATCCCTCTAGGGCTTCTTGGAACCTTTCGGGTTCCATTAGCCTTCGAGGGTGGACCATTCTAATAGGTCCGCCACCCCCGGGGGGAACCTTGGTTGATGCCTTGATGCTTGTCTCCACCAGGAAATGATCCGTCCATGACAGGGCGGAAATATTAACTATTTCCGCCCACGGATTTTCCATGTCCGTACAGAAGACCATATCTGGTGTATTTCCCGCAAAGTGTGTTGGACCTTTAACTAGCTGAGACAGGCCCATGGCTGTCATGGTATCCATGAATTCCCGAGCTGCACCAGATGGAACATAGTTGGCCGTGCAGGGGATGTTGAAGTCTCCCAGGACTAAGAGCCTGGGAGACTCCAACACCAGCTCCATGACCAGCTGTGTCAGCTCGTTAAGGGAGTTGGTTAGCGCACGGGGTGGCCGGTAGGCCAACAGAATCCCTAGGCTGTCTCTAGCCTTCAGGGTCAGGAAAATACACTCGATATAGGAAGTCTGACGGACATGGTTCCTGGTTAGGGACATGGTGGTTTTATGCACCAAGGCAACACCCCTCCCCCCGCCCACCTAGCCTGTTCTGGTCCTTCACCGAGTACCCGGAAGGGAGGGCCTGAGCCCACACAGCATCCCCTTCAGGCCCAAGCCAGGTCTCGGTTATGCACACCAGGTCACAGTTGTTATCCTGTATCAGGTCATGCATAATATGGGTCTTGTTTTTAATAGACCTGGCGTTGCACAGGAGCAGAGACAGGGTTTGTGGTACGGCTGGAGTGACCCTCAGGTCCCGTTGGTTAGGAGTAGGACTGGAAGGAGAGATAGGTATTAAGCATCTAACTCACCTTCCCTTGTAACTGTGGTCCTTACTCCTACCGCCATATCTCCCCTTGCCCCACATGACTTGAATAGGAGCCCCACTCACATCAAAGGAGTTGACCTCTACCTCCCCAGCCAAGCCATCTCCTCCTCCCATGATAACAATGTGGGTATTAATTGTATATTGTGTTTTATTGTTATTCTTCTTTGTTGTAATCCACCTCGATCCACAGTGAGAGGGGTCATCAAAGCTGGCTGCCATGTTTTGAACTAACTGAAGTTTCCAAATTTGGTACAGAGCTAGTCCAATGCAAAAATCTAGCCTTGAGGTTACCAACATGTACACTACCATCTTTAGCTCCTCCAGCTTTAAGAAGGGGCACCGCTGGTTTAACAGCCAAAATTGATATTAAACACTTCTGGCCATTGCATTTTTGTGAACTGTCATTTGGAATGATGGATTCAGAAGCACTCCCAGGCAGTGAAAGCAGTTTTTCAGGAAGAGCGTAAACCCATTCAGGACTGTTTGATGCAGAACACTTGTCAGTAAGTACTTCTGTCTTATCTAGATTCAGCTTGTTTCAGTTTGTTTTCCCCCATCCAGCACATTACCTCTTCCAAGCATTCAGAGGAGGCACTGTTAGACCATCACCATTTTATTAAATTTTGGAGTGTGTGGAGTTCATTCTGACCCCAAACTGACCTCCTAGTGGAACCATCATTTCTCTGAAGTAAGCAGATCAGTTAGACCACTTGCAAGGGAGGGGGCAGGAGCCTTAGGAATAATATACGTGGAAATTCCCTAAATGGGAAAACCATCACCTGCAAAATCAACACAATGCTGGCTGTTTGTTTTTAGCCTCCCACAAATCAACAACCCACCCATATATCTGTTTGTCTTCCCCAATTGTGTCAAGACCCAACTGCATTGAACACCTTTGTCTCAGCTTCGGCCAAACCATTAAGCTCATTGCTATTGTTATCAGCATCAGACTCCTGGAGAAGCCTTCAGAAATGAGTCTCCTGTAGTTCTGCCTCTCTCAATCTTTTCCCACATTTCCCTCCTTTGCTTTAATTGAGCATTGAATGGGTGGGTGCGTGGGTGCCCTTGGCTGTATGTTTGTCTCCCCTTTTAATACATATTTGGACTTAATTGCAGCAGTCTGTCTCCGCATCATCTCTTAAGGGATTACTTGTCCCTTTGGTATACACTAAGGGATACTGTCTTGAGAAGGTGTTGTTAACTCTCCCTCTCAGCAATTTGAGCTAATTAAGAAATTCCCCTAATTAGAAACTTCCTAACAGCACGCTGTCCTTAGCTGAGCCATTTTTGAAGACATGAAGAAATATACAGTTAGCCCTCCTTACCCACGGATTTTTTTTATCCATGGATTCAAGCATCCACGGCTTGAAAATATTCCAAAAGAGTATAAATTCCAAAAAGGAACCCTTGATTTTGCCATTTTATATAAGGGACACCATTTTGTTCTGCCACTATATTTAATGGGACTGGAGCATCCACGGATTTTGTTATCCATGAGGAACCAAACCCCAGTGGATAATAAGGTGTCAACTGATAGAACCCCACCTCTTGCCTCCAGATGATCTCCCCCAGCAGTCTGTAGATGCACTTTGTGGTGTGCCATATGGAAGCTCGTTTTTTGAGGAGGGAAATTGTCTATGGCAATATATAGAAAATCATTCAAAAAGTACTTCTGTGTTATTCTTAATTGCTGTAGTTGTGTACCTTGAAGTTATTTCCAACTTATGGCGACCCTAAGGTGAACCTATCATGGCATTTTCTTGGCAAGATTTGATCAGAGGAGGTTTGTAATTGCCTTCTGAAGCTGAGAGAGTGTAACCTGCCCAAGATTGCCCAGTGGGTTTCACGTCCAAGCTGGAAATGGAAGCCTGGTCTCCAGAGTCATGCAAGGCTTAATGGGACTGCTCTCAAAAACTAAGAGTTCTTGCAATATCTTTTACTGGCTTATGCCATTTGTTATCTCCTCCATGTCCATTGCAAGTATCCGGACATCCCCTAATGTATTTATCAATCTAGCAATAGTTTAATTAATTTATTAAACTATACTTAACTAATATAATTTATAATTTAGAACCAGCATGGTGTAGTGGTTTGAGTGTTCTGTTATGATTCTGGAGGCTAGGGTTCAGATCCTCACTCAGCCATGTAAACCTACTAGGTGACCTTGAGCAAGCCACACTCTCTCAGCATCAGAGGGTGACAATGGCAAACTCTCTCTGAAGAAACTAGCCAAGAAAACTCCATTAGAGTTTCCATAAGTTGGAAATGACTTGAAAACACACAACAACAACAACAACAACAACAACAGTTTAGTTACTGTATATACTCATGTATAAGTCTAGAAATTTTGGTCAAAAAATTGACCCAAAAAACATGGGTTGACTTATCCATGGGTCCAAGTAAGTCCTTTAACTCGTGTGTGCGTGTATGGTCACCTCCTTTTTCTGAGTAGAGAGGCAAAATGCAAGTGCTTTGTCCATCCTGGGAGCACCTAAAAAGAAACACCAACCATCTCTACTCTCGCATGCATCCAGCCTTTATACAATATTTTATACAATATATTTTTTAAAAATATTGTGCATGAAACAAAGTTTGTATACACTGAACTATCAGAATGCAAAGGTTCCACTATCTCAGTAGTCATGCCTGCCAGAATCTTTGTCATCATTTTCCTTTGCTTCATCTTTTACATCCTTTGTTGCATGGCCCTAAGTTTAACCCTCGACTTATCCACGGGTCATAGCAAAATCCATAATTGTGGCCCCAAAACCTGCCCTCGACTTATACATGAGGTCGACTTATAGTTGAGAATATACGGTAGGCACCAGTATGAGCAGACATGGTTGCAATGCATAGCTCTGTATTTATGTTCAGATCAATGCCAGATTAGGAAAAGACAACATTTCAGAAGAATGACATTCATTGAATAGTTTACTTCTCAAATATGAATGTAAATATTTAACAAGATGGAATATATGTCTATAGATGAGGCTGACACTCTTAAAATCAGGACTGTTGGCTGCTTTGAACTATAGTTATAAAGGCATCCCATACAGAAAGAATGCATATTTCTTCAATGAAGTTCCAGACAAATATACCATGGATTAAATAGCCAAGCTCAGTACTGAAATTAATATAAATCTGGGAGAAGATTTTGGAAGGACTGATTAATAGCAATATGTGTTCAATAGGAATACTTTGAAATAGTCATCATATATATCATGCATACCTTGCAGAATTAATGCAGTTTGACTCCACATTAAAAGTTTGTACTTTTGTGAGGTATTTAGTCTTCTATTTCATAGTTCTGGTGTCACAACAAACTACTAATCCTAAGATTTCCTAGGAAGGAGTCATGAGAATTAAGGCAGTGTCATACATCATCAACTCTGCAGTGTAGCAGCAGACATAGAGACAAAGGAGTAAAAAAAATCATCCACAAAGCACAGAGGGGTTGACAGAATGGCCAGTTTCTGAATGTGTCAGAGCCTAACTAGATGATGCATTAAACATGTATATACTTGCATGCACTTAAATTTTAGTTTGTTTGTTATTTAAATAGCATTCAAGGGATCAACGTGGGGAATCATATTTTAAATCTACCCTTTGATCCTGATATCCCAACCATATCTTTCCCTGAAGCTGCTACTGACCCCATTAGAAAATGTCTTCCCAGAACTAATAATTTTGTTAAGGGTGATTTTTACTGGGTTTACAGCAAGGAGGACATTAATCCGTTCTTTCATTAAGGTACAACCCTGCTCTTTATTCTCTGCTGTAGGTAAACATTACATTTACTTGCATTAGTCACATACCATGACATTAATATTAATCAGAAAGAAAAAGCTTAGATGTTGCATGCAATCAATATAGCAGGTTTAACATGCACACAATAATATATATATATATATATATATATATACTGAAATTGTTTTCAGGTGGTGTGAATGCCAGAAATGTTAAAGTACAGAATCTATAAGTATACCCCAGGCAGCACAAAGAATACTTGCTGCATTATATCAGCTAACTGTGATGTGTCATATGAGTTTGGCTGATGCTATTCTTACAGGCTCATGCTTGTTTAAATATATTCTACTGAGTGTTAAACACATCTTCAGCACACCTTTATAGATATGTAGAAGATTTATGGCATATCACAACTCACGTTGATAGGCGCTGCTACTACATTATTCAATATTTTCTTCTGAGCCAGGTAATTATGAAAGGGAATTGAGCAACCAAAGCTGAGAAACTACAAAGTGAGACTTGTCAGGTTGTTTCTATTAGCAATTCATAGCACTGGTTGGATTTTGAGGAACTCTCTGAAAATATACTAAGTTGGTTGAATTGTTGGTATCCTGGACAAACATATTCATTAACAGGGTGCCATCTAGATGTCCTCTCTGACCACTACAGAAAAAAATTCTGGCCAAGAGCAATACAAGAATTGTCTGATGTTTGACTACACAGATTTGGCATCACAATCTGCAGAAGACAGGTTTGCTTCTTGTTCCAGAATGGAGTTCAGAAGGGGACAGCTTTCTCTCTGAAATTAATTGAAATAAAGCACTTAGAAAGGCCAGTACTGACTCAGCTCAAGTTAATAATACATGTTATCAACAGTAACTAAATATTGCCATTAAGTACCAACAAACTTTCTGCAAAGCTAAAAGAATTCCAATCGGGTGACATTTGCATTAGAAGCTCAGAAAATCCAAGGAAGAGCATAGTAGTAGCCAGAACAGAAGAAGGTGTAAACATGGAGTGGACAACTATCCTGATGACAGGAGCCCATTTTTTGTCCCTCCCACAGAAGACTTTACCAAAATGTTCCAGGTGACATGGAAGGGACCAGAAACCTCCTGCCCAGGGAGGCCATGGTGCCCTCCTTGTTATTCTTCCATTGGTAGGTGTGTGTGTGTGTGTGTGTGTGTATGTTAAAAAAACTTTTTTTTATTCAGATAGGCTTTTAATACAGGGTACTACATTGTTTCAAATTAACTGTTTTAAAGAGCTTTTTATCTTTTTTCTTGCATTTTATTCTTTTAATTTGAGGTGTGAATTGTTTTAATACTGTACATAGTTTAATTCTATTTTAGTATGTTTTACTTACTCACTTTTAGTACGCTTTTGACTGTATTGTTCTTTTAAATTGTGAGGCTCTTTGAAGCCCAGTTGTGTCTATGGGTTTGATGCAGGATCTCAGACAATACGTGATGCACATTAGAGCATCATAGGAAAGGGGTAACTATAAGTTGTCTTTCAGCCATACTGGAGCCCAGGTGGCACAGTGATTAAATGTCTGTTCTGCAGCTACTCACTCACAACAACCAGTTCAATACTAGCCAAAGGCTCCAGATCTGTAGGTTGCTAAAATGAGTACCCAGCTTGTTGGGGGCAATTAGCTTGCACTTTGTAAACCACTTAGTACATCAGTAAGCAGTATAGAAATGTATTTGCTATTGCTACTGTACAACTTTGGGTTCCTTCGTGTGTCACTCAAATTTAAACAAGTTTCTCTTTTTTCCTTATTTAAATTAATAGTATCTCACTTACTAGAAAATACAAATGTATGACTCATAATGGCACAATAAAGTCCAAAGATCTCCAAAAGTATCTGTTTATCAGGGATGGGAGCTGTGTCATCCTCCAGCAGATGCTGGACTGCAGTTCCTAGCAGTCCAAGCCAGCAAAGCCAATGGTGAAAAATGCTGGAGTTAGTTCAACAACATCTAGAGGGATGAATAACTTCCACTCCTTCTGTAGATGTCATTTTATAATTTCAGTGCCCTTCTAATGGCCTACACCCAACACTACAGTAGTCCTACAGTGCCAATGCAACAAAACTGCTTTCCCTCCCTATGAAGTCCTTGGAGCTTTATCAAAACTATCACCACATGGTTTCTTAGCCCTCCAGAGTAAGTATTTCGAGGGCATGAGGGCTGCAGCTGGAAGAGTATATGGCTTCCATCCAAATGGCACTGTATTGCACTGTTGCCCCACTAGTGGATTCCCAGCATTAGATACTGACCAATATTTGTTATTTTTGTTAGCCCATTAAAAATTGGCAGAACAAACTGATTACTCACAGCCAAGAACAAGATGAGGTATAACAAGCTTGACCAAAGTTGGCAGGCCAGGGCTATCCCAGACCCTAAATACTTCATGGTGAAAAACCTCAGACCTAGAGATGACATTTTGTAATGTCAGGGGAATAGGCCATGGTGATAGTAACAAGTTTAATGTTACAAGGGGCAGCCCCTGCTGTCACTATTAGGTACAATACCTTCACCCTCAACTACAGATGCAGAGAGTATGCTATTCAAATCAAAAGCACCAGGTCTAGCAAATGAGGAGAATATATATATATATATATATATATATATATAGTTGGCCATCTGTATCCATGGACTTTGCATCCACAGATGTAACCAACCATGGTTTGAAAATATTCACCAAATATTCCAAAAGTAAATAGTGATTTTTGCCATTTTACTACACCATTATATATAATGGGACTTGAGCATCCATGGATTCTGGATCCATGGAGTGGGGGGGGGGGGGAGAGAAAATGACCACCACCACCACTACCACCTTGAAGACTGGAGAAGAGGGGCTAGGCCCTGAGACTCAGGGATAAGCCCTGAATCTGGGAAGTCTGGTGTTGATATTTATCAGTCCAATACAGAATAGACTGCATTTCTCAATGAATTTATTTCTTTGCTGTTATGGACCATTCACAGGCTCATAGACAACATTTGGCTGCTAGTGCAATGTTGCTTTTAGGCCTATAGAACATTTCTAAAAAATTTGA
The DNA here is from genome assembly GCA_034509955.1 of Urosaurus nigricauda. Classification (NCBI taxonomy): domain Eukaryota; kingdom Metazoa; phylum Chordata; class Lepidosauria; order Squamata; family Phrynosomatidae; genus Urosaurus; species Urosaurus nigricauda. The sequence goes on from JAOEGL010000005.1 coordinate 47,131,605, forward strand.
ATGATTGAATCAGGGCTCTTTGATCCACAGGAAGTTTCCATTAGTAAATCTATTTCTAGTGATTTCTCCTCCTGCTGCATGCCTCGATATCACTTCCTGTTCTATTCCAAAAGATTTACCAAACCACTAGAAAATATGAGAGAGAAAATTAAGACTGTAAGAGAAGAAGAAATCCATAAAAATTTCCTCTCTCTCCATTGCACACACAGATGTCTCAATAGGATCAAAGAAGAGTCTGTCAGCAGAATAACAGGACTGGATACAACCTATGTTTATTGATTGCTTTATTCAAAAGTGAATTAAATCAGGATATGGAATATACTAATGACATCCACCCTCATTCTGATCACACCCAAAGCAGCAGTTCTGAAAAGGAGAATCTCTTCTATGTATACTGGCTTTGCACAAAAGCCAGAACAATAGAAAATCCAACTTCTGGGTTGTGTGGAGACACCTTATGTAAAAGAAGCCCTCTGTTTCATCATCTTAGCTTTTCATGTGACCAAAGTGATAGGGAGAGGATCATTCCTCTGAATTCTGGTGTCATCCTGTTTGAATGATTCATGTCCTAAAGCCCTGTTCAGATGTGAGCAGTCTAAATGATGTTCAGCATATTCCACACCAACTTTTAAACTGTTTTAACAACATACTTATTCCTCCGGATCTCTTAGGAAGATCTGTAGCCCTCCATTCCTGCACTATAGTGGCTGTCTGCAGCCACATCTAACTAGCAGCTTTCTGCTATGATGGCATGAGCAATCCTCAACTTAGTGTTCAGTTGTATATCTTTGCACTTCAGGATTTTGTATAGTTCTTTCATAGCTACCCTTCCCATTCCAAGACTTCTCCTGATTTCTCTACTGTAATTTCCATTCTAGTCAATGGTGATACTAAGAACAATGATTGGTCTCCTACTACAACCAGCCTGCCAAACCCAGTGCTACAAAGCACTATGATGAGAGAGGGAGCTAAAGCTTTCCCTACAAATTCCCTCCAATGATTTGCAGTAGTGATGGTGGGGGGGGGGGGAGGATGTGGGATGTGTGTGCATATGTGAGTAAGGAAGAATCTTATTTTAAATGCAATTGTTGTGCATTTCATAATAACCATAGATGGTGCTGCTCTTCATAAGTATCATATCGTCTGAAATTGTCCTGTCTAAATCACATATCCAAACTTCTCCCTCTGCATTCTAAAATGGCTAAAATTGTAAATTCCCTATAAATGTTGTGATATGAATGAGAATTTTGTTCAATGAATGTGTGTTGCAGTTTACCAGTTTCCATGGTCTTTCTGCAATTTATGGCTGAATGCTTGGTTTTTATATGGCATCTTTTAAATAGTGATTTAGTTTCCACATAACTGGTGTAAATCTTGTTGAACTTAATGGAACATGCTTCTCAATACCCAGAGGACAGAGCTGTTGGGATGCTTCACAACTGTATTATTATTTTATCCTTTCATGTGGTTTAAAAAAAACCCTACAGTACATATGGAACTACTAAATTCAGTTTTATCACTTACTCACTTCATTATTGTGCCTTTCCTGTGTGGATTGACCACAGACAGAATTTCTGTTTCTATGAGAATTCTAACAATGTTGAGAACAGTCTGTTGAAAACAATCTTGATAACAAGTTCATAATTCAGCTATGATTAATACAGATATTTGAATTACTACACTTATATATTGCATTTTGTCTAGGAAGTTCAAAGCTGTGAAGATTGAGCCTCCAGGCAGCCCCAATCTAGTCACTGAAAAGATTCATAATTGCATAGTTTCAGAAAGGATGTGTGTGATATAGAATGAGTTGGCTCCGTACGTATATGTTTGTGTGTGTGTGTGTGTAAGAGAGAGAGAGAGAGAGAGAGAGAAAGAATAGAATGGAGAATAGGCATGGAAATAGTATTTGCTGTTATTCATTCTCTGGGTTTCCTGACACTTGGAAAGCTCAGCTGCAAAAAATAATGCAAAGGTGAGGATTTTTTTAATGGCTTTCACCCATGTCACATCACATCACACATATGTTCTGTTCATTCTTATGAGTAGAAAAAAAAAACCCCACAAGGATTTATCTACATCAAAATCAGGCTTTGTGTACCAAAAGAAGGAGGATGAGGAAGAGGAAGGCAGGCAGGCAGGCAGGCAGGCTCACATTTTTGGAACAGCCACACTCTTTCCAGCCATGTATTTTTTGTGCAAAATTGTCGTTTTGGCAAAGAAAAATAGAATGACAGACAGACCAGAAATTCTTCACAAAATTCACAAAGTGATTTCCAAGAATGCTATTTTTGTGTGTGTGCAGAAGATGTGCTTTTGCCCTAAAAAAGATTTCCATATAGAAAACACTACTTCCAGAAAACTATACAGGTTGACTGAAAAACATGATTTTTGCATGAAACCACATGTAGGTTTCTGAAAACTATGTTTAAAATAAGGAATTGTGGCATTTTACATGCATGTATGCATGCGCGCACACAGAGAGACACAGACACAGACACACTTTCTGAGCCTAAAGTGTTTGTAATGTAGTTAAAAATGTCATCTTTGAAACAGCTTTTGTAGAACTGATCATATGAGAAATCAGAATTAGAAAGCAAAGTCAAAGCAATCAGAAGGAATTAGGAGGATGAAGAAGAGAAGGGGGGGAAGCTATCCTTCCCTCTAATAGTGAGTTCTAGTACTTGAGTGTGCTTAAGTCTGAAAATGAAAAAGCTTATACATATCCTTCCTCTACTCTTGTTTCCTGCTCTCCAATCCACAAGGCCTGAACAAAATTATAAGATCTTCACGGCTTCGGTCAAGAATATCTGAAAGACCAATACTGGGTCTATATGAGCCAACCTGAGCAGTAAGCTTCCAGGGTAGGGATTTCTTTTAGTCACACCTCCATCACTATCTTCTTTGGTGAGAACATGGGAGGGCCCTTCTAGGTGGTGTGGAAGAAGAACTCACTTCCTCTGGAGGTCCAATTGGCCTCCTTCCTGTTGTCTTTTCACTGGCATGTAAGGATCTGTTTACTTGGGAGGCATTTGGGTTGTAATATGTTGCAGCAGACAGAGCTTGTAATGGGGTCTATGTGTGTGTTGTATTTCTACTATATTATATTTTAAATGTGTTTTTTAAATTACTTTTAATTTGTGTTTTTAACTTGCTTTTTTAAAACTAGGTATGGTTTAACCAACAGACAATCACTAAGGAAAGTCAAAAAATAGTGAGCAAAGACAGGACTAATGTTAAACTTAAAGGAAACAAAGTAATGACCATGAAAGATTTACATAAATTCAGCCTAGATAACAAGGAAGTCAAAATAGTTAAAGATTTCTCATACCTTGGATCAAAAGATCAAGAAATCAAAAGAAGATTAAGAATGGGAAGGGTTGCTATGAAAGAGACAAAATCCTAAAGTGCAAAGATATAAAGCTGAACACTAAATGTAGGAGATTATCACATGCCAAATCTGCACTGGGATAGATATGAATTGTAACCATCATGAACGGATCTTATTGCATTGTTCCATGCCCGGAGAGTAGGCAGCCCATATCAAATCCAGGCAGTTCCCGCAGCTTTTCTGTGATGGTTACAAACTGCATCTATCCCGGCATGGATTTGGCATACGATAATCTCTGTAGAATTATTCAAGCCATTGTATTCCCTATTACAGTGCGCCCACGCCATACATGGGTGCACTATATGTGGTTTCCTGCTTATGTGCAAGCTGTGCGACAATATAAACAATGGTGTGCATGCCCGTGGCATATGCACCACTGCACCCATGCACCCCATTGTTTCTTATGCGGCACAAGCATACAGAGTTCCCCTGCATAAGGGGAAGGCCCACTATATTATGTGCGGATGTCAGAGCTGGACAGTGAAGAAAATAGGAAGAAAATTAATTCATTTGAGATGTGGTGCTGGAGACAAGTGCTGAGGATACCATAACAGCTAAACAGATGAACAAATGGGTCCTAGGACAAGCCTGAATTCTGCCTGGAAGCCAAGATAACTAATTTGAGACTGTCATACTTCAGTCACATAATGAGAAGGCGTGGCTCATTAGAAAAGACAATGATCCTGGGGAAGGTAAAGGGCAGTAGAAAGGAGGACCACATGCTAGATGGATAGACTCAATCAGGGAGACCATAATCCTGCAGGACCTGAGCAAAGATTTAGAGGATGGGGGGCTTGGAGATGTCTCGTTCACAGTGCCACCATGAGCTGAGATCACCTTGGAGGCAGCTAACAATAACAAAATAGTTTAACAGTGCTGTTACTTTTGAATTAATCGGTTGTGGGTTGTTTTTAATGTACTGTGTGTTCAAATGGTTGTAAGGTTGTAAGCTGGGGAATATTTGGAATATAAATTAATAAAATAAATAACAAATAAGATACCAGTTTCAGGAGTACGTATATTTTAGAAGGCAATACACGCTTGGAGTATGATGGGAGGATGCCGCATATCTGCCATCTTAATTGTGACAATGACCCTCTAATATTCTACATCCTGAGTAGATGAGTTAAAAGAATAACCATGGGTGAAGCATTTTTGAAGAAAGAAATGGCTATGGCCCTAAAAATAATATTCTGGTGTCCTAAGAGCATTTTAACAAGCCATTTTCACTGTTAGCAGGGAAATGTAAGCAAAAGAAGGGTTATTCTAATGCAAATGAGCATTCTGACGAGGGATGTATATCTTCAGCTATTTCATCCTCACACATGAGGATGGATATTTTTTATAGTTTTTCCCTGCTGCTGCAGAAAACAAATATTTCTGCACAGTTTTCTGCAATAGTATTTGCGCAGCCAATTTATCTGAAGAAAAACTACATTTTTTTTGCACAAGCAGTGTGAGTTTTGTGCAAAAACACCTTTCCCACAGAAAACCACTTATTTCCACAAACACACCATATTTGCACACACATAAAAGGGTATCTTTTTGCAAACTGTTGTATTTTTTTTACACAATAGTGTATCATAAACCCCTTATGTGCATTTTGTCCACAGCAAAATGTCCCCAAATTTCACACTTTGGGATGTGTGAAAGCTGCATGAAAACAGTGTAAAATTCTTGTCTCTGCGTTATTCTTCCCAACCAGGTTTTTAAATGTGGAGAATCAATGTTTTGGCTAGATAACGAATAACTTCAAGTACCCTTGAATGTGGTGTTGGAGAAGAAAGCCAAGGATACCACGGACAGCCAAAAAGACAAACAAATGGGTTCTGGAACAAATCAAGCCTGAACTCTCCCTGGAAGCCAAGATGATGAAACTGAGGCTGTCGTACTTTGGTCGCATCACAAGGAGGCATGACTCACTAGAAGAAACAATAATGCTAGGGAAAATAGAAGGCAGCAGAAAGAGGGGAAGACCACATGCCAAGTGGATTGACTCAGTCAGAGATGTCAAAGGTATTAATTTGCAAGACCTAAGCAGAGTAGTAGAGAATAAGTGCTCTTGGAGATCTCTCATCCACAGGACCGGTGAGAGGGCAGTTGACAACAACAAAAAACCATTTTAAGCCATGTTTCTGACCAAAACATGTTTTACAGTGGTATCTCAAGTTTCAGATCTTAAAATGTCCTTAAGCTTTTACTATCACTGAAAAGTGTGTACTGTATGTAGAAAAGAAAGCAAAATATCATCAGTGTGAAATAAAATGCCCATTTTTGCCAGGGCTGATGGCACCCTGGAATCACACACTGGGGTAATGCAATTGTGAAAACAGCATTCCATTCCACTCTCTATACATTTATACGACACTGCTTGCAACATGTGTTGTATTAGTTTAACCCCTAATATGCTCCCTAAAATGCACATGGGGCTGCCACATTCTGTATTAGCTGTAGCCTCTGAACACTCAGGGAACAACTCTGGGAACTGCCTTCCCCCATGATGCAACATTTTATCACTGAACGACGTACAGAATTACACTGGGAATGCAATGTCTAGCTTTTGAGGGAGCCAAGGGGAACACACATCCTCCTTTTTCCAGGACACATCCTACATTTCCAGCTATCTATCCAGAAGGAATTCCAAAATGTCCCCCATTTTGAGGCTGATGAAGAAGCATGTATTTATATTTCTATAAGTGTCTTTAGCTTTTATTTGGTCATATCCTCCATTTTTCTTGAATTTCCTACATTTTGCAGTATCTTGTCCTCCTATGCAGTTAGGATATCTGGTCACCCTGGAGGAGAGAGGAGACATCAGCAGGCAAAGAGATGCTTGGAAGGCAATCCATAGAGGAGGGAAGCTCATCCTCCTCAAATTTGGTCCTTTTAGGTAGTCAAAGCCATTCCTTCTTTGAGGGAAGGAAATATATTCCCCAGACAGGGGTTCTGTGAGTTGTAGTCCAAAAAGTAACTTTACTAAGGCTTCTTGTTGCTTGTTTCTTTGCTTTTCAAGCAAGCATCTTCTTGCTTTCTCCACCAATGATGTTGGATGGATCCGCACCGCAGGAACCATCCAGTTTGACACCACTTTAACTATCATTAACTATGGTTCAGTGCTATGGAATTCTGGGGATTGTAGTTTGTTGAGTCTCTCTCTTTCCTTTCTGCAAAACCCTCTGGTCTTAAACTGGGTGAATGTATTCTGGGCAGGCACCATCACAACACACTTCTTTTAACATGTGCTAATGTCTTTTGGTATGGTGGTTTGAGTGTTGGACTAGGACACTGGGAGACCAGGGCTCGATCTTGCCAAGAAAACCCCCTCAGAGGTTCACCGCCTTAGGGTCGCCGTAAGTCCAAAATGACCTGAAGGCCCACAACAACATGGTTTCTTTGAAGTTTGTACCAACTTCATATAGGCACTGAATATTTATTCATTTAAAACATCTATTGATCACCCACCACCACAATAATAAAAATAAGAATAAAAATAAGAATAATACAATCAGCCACGGATTTCTTTTATCCACAGATTCCAGCATCCATGGCTTGAATATATGCAGAAAAGGCATAAATTCCAAATATTAAACCTTGATTTTCTATTTTATATCAAAGCCATTTGATTGAAGAGGACTTGAGCATCCACGGATTTTGTTATCCATGGTGGGTGGGTGTCCTGGAACCAAACCCCAGCAGATAACAAGGGCCCACTGCTATTTGTAAAGTGCCATGAAAATTTATGGTGCTATACAAATAGATGATGATGATGATGATGATGATGATGATAAGAAGAAGAAGAAGAAGACTACAACTAGGAATATGTAGCATTCAAGATATAGCTGTGTTAGTCTGGAAAATGAGTATACAAAATCTTTGTGTTGTTATATCATACTGCTTTAATTTTAACATATACATTAATTTGGGTGTGTGTTTTTTGTTTGTTTTGCAGAATGTATGCCTATGGCAAGCTTCTATTTCTATTTTCGTTATTTTAACTTAATTGTATGTAAACTTCAGGGCTGGGGAACAGGGGTGATTTGGGGGTTACTCCTTGTCCTACTCCAGAGTAAGATACTTTTTCTTAATGTTTCTCCTACTCCTGCTCCTACTCCTGTAAAAACCTCTTACTCCTTTACTCCTTACTCCTCCTCCTACTCCCCAGTCCTGGGGAAAAGACCTGGTTGCTTTGCAAGGCTGGTGTGTGTGTGTATGTGTGTGTGTGTATGTGTGTGTGTGTAAGTGTCTCACTTTGCCTCCCAGTCCCAGTTCCTCAGTGCAATATTATATATGCTGTTTGCATGTACAATATAATAACAGGAATAAGGAGTAACTCCTGCTCCTGGAAAAACCTCATACTCCTTCACTCCTCACTCCCAGTGCTTTATAAATAAAGCTTAATAATAATAATAATAATAATAATAATAATAATAATCTTTTAGCACCTTTGAGACTAATAGCTGAGGTTGGCAGCATGAGTTTTCCTAGGCTTCAATCTACTTCCTCAGATGCTTTTGGTATTATTATTATTATTATTATTATTATTATTATTTAGAGAGATCTGGTAGCACCTTTGAGACTCTGAAAGAAAGAATGTGGGCAGCATGGAGTAATGTCCTGGGCTCTCAGGTGCCTTTGGGAATGTGTGTAGTTTGTTGTGGCTTAAACCACAACGCCCCAGAGAGCATCCCTGCCAGTAAAAGCGGTGCCAAAGCAGAGGGTTCCTGCAGTGTGGACCCAGTTCTTCCAAGCCCCAGGTTTAATTCTCCCCCTTTCTTGTTGGCAAAAAGAGACGTGAGGGGAGGAAGGCGGGCCCTCCCCTCCTCCTTTCTTTTTTCCTTCTTCTTCCTCCTCCTTGTTAGGGCTGCTGCTGCTGCTGCTGCCTCTGAGGGAGCTATAAAAGAAAAGGACTTGAGGGGAGGCTGCTGCTGTGGAGCTGAGAGAGTGGCTGAGCTTCCCTCCCCTTCTCTCCTTTGGCTGACAGGGACTCCAGCCTAGAAGGGCAAATTAAGAAAAAGACAGAGAGAACTAGGCAAGCCAGAAAGAGAGAGAGAGAGACAGAAAGAGAGAGAGGAAAGGGAAAGAAAGAAAGAATAAAGAACTCCTGAGGAGGAGAGGAGGACGCCCAATGCATGGAGTAGCCGCCTTCCTTGCAACATGCTGGAGCTACAGAGCCACTAAAGGGAGTTTGGAGGACGACGAGGAGGACGCAGCTGCTGCTGGGGCTGGATTGCAGCGCTCTCTTTCCTTATGAAGAAGGCACAAGTGAGTAGTAGGCAGCAGCAAAGAGAGAGGAGGAGGAAGAAGAAGCCTGGCAGCAGCAGAAGCAGAGGAGCCAGGGGGAAAGAGGGGAGCATCTCCTGAGGGGAGAGAGAGGAAGAGGGAAGAGGCAAAACTAGCCTCCTCTCTTTAGCCTCACCTTTTGGGCAAGGGAGAGGCACTTCTGGGCTCCTCAGAAAAGGAGACAAGGGGGCTGACTGAGGCTGTGTCCGCACTGGGGGGGGGGGGAATAATCCGGTTTGACCCCGCTTTAAATTGCCAGGGCTCCATGCTCTGGAATGCTGGGCATGGGAGTGTGTTGGGGCACCTTCGGTGCCCCAACACACTCCCATGCCCAGCATTCCAGAGCATGGAGCCCTGGCAGTTTAAAGCGGGGTCAAACCGGATTATTCCCCCCAGTGTGGACGCAGACAAAGTGCCAAGGCTACCTGCAGAAGCACTTTCTTCTTCTTCTTCTAGTTGCCTCTTCTTGGTGCCTTGCACAGCTGCTCCTGTTATCAGCCCTGTCCTTTGGCCATGGAAAGGTTCCTTATCCTGCCCATCCCTGAGAGAGTGGAGAATAATGTCTGTATCTGATAAGCAAGTAGGCTCTCATTCAACCAGGGGCTGAGGATAATATCTATATGCAATATGCAGATATGCTCTCATTGAGCCAGGATCTGAGAGGAATGTCTATATTCAATAAGCAAGTAGGCTCTCATTCAACCAGGGGATGAGGATAATATCTATATTAGATAAGCAAGCAGGCTCTCACTCAACCATCTATAGTCAATAAGCAAGGAGGCTCTCATTCAACCAAGGGCTGAGAGTAATGTCTCTATTCAATAAGCAGATATGCTCTCCTTGAACCAGGGGCTGAGGATAATATCTATGTTCGATAAGCAGGTAGGCTCTCATTTAACCATATATATTCAATAAGCGGGTAGGCTCTCATTCAACCAGGTATCTATATTCGATAACCAGGTAGGCTGTCATTCAACCAGGGGTTGAGAATGATATATGTACATTCAATAAGCAGGTAGGCTGTCAGGGATGAGGATAATATCTATATTCAATAAGCAAGTAGGGGCTCATTCAATCAGGGATTGAGGATAATATCTATATTCAATAATAATTTATTTCTATCCCACCTTTTCCTGAAGGATCGAAGCAGGTTACGTAGCATAGATAAAACACATCATACAACACATTCAAAATTATATGTCGCTTGTCCCTTACCTAAACTAACAGAACAACGTAATGATTACATCAAACACTAAACTAATCATATTAGAGGTACAAATTAAAATTCAGCTTTAAAACGAGCGAACTTTAAAATAGTCAGGATTCGGGATAAGCAGGTAGGCTGTCATTCAACCCCGGGGCTGAGGATAGTATCTGTAGTGGATAAGCAAGTAAGCATTCATTTGGCCAGTTTGAGCAGGTGTCCTCTTTTTTACCCAGGACATGTCCTCCATTTCAACCTTCTGTCAAAGGAGGATATTCCAAACTGGAAGCATGAATGTATATTTCTAGAGGAGTGTGGTTGAGCATTTCTTATGCAAAAGCCCTCCATTTTTCTGGCATTGTCCTCCATTTTGTGGTGCCTTTTTCCTCCTTTGCAGTTAGGACATCTAGTCACCCTGCAGTTCAAAATGCCTCAGACTTTTGAATGAAAGGGGGGTAGAAATCCTGCCCAAGACGCATTCAGTACAGTTTCATTGCGATGCTCTGGGCATCACTTCTCCTTGCCCTCCATGTCTGGGCCTTTCGCTCCTTGCCTTTTGCTTCTTTGGAACAGAGTCCATTATTTTCCCACAAGAGGGCAATGAGTATACTACTATAGGCAGATAAACATGGGAAGGAGGCATTTTCAGAAAATAAAAAAGAAGAAGAAGAAGAAGAGGGGAATAAACCTCCCTTTTTATATATACATAATTGCAAGAAACTGAACATGAGCTGAACAAGGCTCTTTCTTTTGGCTTAACAGAGATTCTGTGTCCTGACCATCATTTGCAATATATTTGTGTTTGTTCTTGTTGTCTGCCTTCAAGTTGTTTCTGACTTACGGTGACCCCACCAGAAGGTTTTCTTGGCAAGATTTGTTCAGAGGAGTTTGCCATTGCCATCCCCTGAGGGTCAGAGAGTGTGACTTGCCCAAGGTTCACCTGGTGGGTTTCATGGCCAAACGGTGAATTGAGCTCTGGTCTCCCGAGTCATAGTCCAGTGCTCAAACCTCATTTTATATATATCTGTTGATTGTCTCATTGAGTTACTTCTTTCTCTTCTGGTTTGCAGAGAGCCAGTGCTTTTTTCTCCCTGTTGTCTTTTCCCTATGTTAAACATAAGGCATTTCCTGTTTAATTCCTGTTTAAATCCTGTTTGCCCTCTAGTGTGATAAACCTCTCAGAGATCTACACTTTTCTCGCCCCCTTCCTCTGGCACCTGCCCGTTTGCCATTTTAGACAGACTCATGTATCTGTGTGACTGCAGAAAAAGGCTGAAATAGAAGGAAGCAAGGAGATAGAGAGAGAAATCTAACCTGGGCTTAGATCAGAAAACATTTATTTTGGTGATACTTTTGTATAAAATTTGTTTGTATAAATTTGATTTTTTAAAGGAAAGGTAGTGAAACAGGTGCTCCCTGCACTTTGGAGAATATTAGCCACCACACGGACATGCACAGTATCCTACATGTTAAAAGAAGAGTGTTGTGATGGTCTCCTATCAGACAGGACACACACACACACACACATATATATATATCTCCAGGTCTGAGAGGCTGCCATCACCACACTTTCCTTTTAACATGTGCTAATGTCTTTTGGATAATCTCTAACCAAATGGGAAGACAGTTTTTGCAGAACCTTCCATGACAGGGAACTTTGAACCCTCCAGATGTTTTAGACTACAGCTTCCATAATTCCTTATCATGTTGGCTCAGCTTCTGGTAGTTGAATCTCAAAACACTGAGAGGATCAAAGGTTTTCCATCTCATTATATTACTTGTTAACTTACTTAGATTAATCAATCAACCAATCAATTAATTAATTAATATTCTGACCTTTTCAAAGCCATGACATTCAAGGTAGCTTTAATAAAATGAAAACAGATACAGCCAAAAGTACACATCATACCATTAAATTGTTAAAATTAAACTATCAAAAGAATTAAAAGTAAACTATTAAAAATAGTGTCGTGGCATCTGGCAAGGAAATAGTCACCAAAGGTTTAAGATTGGCTATCTGGATCTTAAATTATCTGGCGTGCACCAAAATGTATGGGTAGAGCTCGTAAAAGAGCTCGGAGAAGTTACTGATTGTATTACAATTCCCAGAATTTCACAGCCAGCATGTCCACTGGGCATTACCAGCATTCTGGAAATTGTAGCCCCCAAAAGGCACTTTCTAAGATCTGGGGTTTTAGGTTTATGCTAAGAATCTGATTATGGTGTGTCTGAATATGCCTAGAAATAAAAGAGCCCTTTTGAGCTGTGGATGTTCCCAAGCCTAGTTTCTATGCGATAAAGGCAGGCAGTGAGTGCACGTAAAAAGAAAGAAGCCAAACTGCACAGAAAAGCAGGCTGCAACTCATGGCTGCAACTCATTTCATTGCACCCTTAAGACTTGTCTTGGAGTCCTTTTAGAAGTTCACTTTTAGAGTGAATGTTACATTCTGGATAAGTGGAGATGACATGGTAGATCCCTTCCCATTAGGCTGACAAAAGAGGCAGCCTTTCTTGGTTTTCTAGACCATATGGCTCCACTCTGGAGTGAGTAGATTTGCTGTAGATTTTTGTGGCTCCATTTCCAACCCAGCATGAAAGCATTCACCAGCCACTCAGCACTTGGGCTTCTTGCTAGCCAGGATTCAATCTCAGACACGTTGTTAGCCTGCAAATGTTGTGTGTGGATGTTTTGAAAGAAAGTACACATGCAGAAAAAATCATCTTACTGAATTTGATGTTAATCTTACCTGAGAGACGGAGAAAGGCCAATAAAATAAAAATGTCTAAGTCTCTTTGGAGAGATGGGAACAAAAAGAGAGCTTGGAAAAGTTCCCTGCCTTGGGTCTTACAGTTCCCTGAATCCCGCAAGCAGTGTGGCCCAAAGTAAAATTTCCAGTTAAAAGAAGAAACTTCTAGCAGAAAAATCAGAACTCCTCCTACCCTCTACAGTACAAAAAGTAACTGTTACTGTGTGTACTCAAGGCAAATGGAAATTAATCCTGTTGCTAGTAAGGTAAAATATACCTTCTTTCCTTGTTTGCTTTGGTTGTGATGTTCCACTAAGTCCAAATGAACTGTTTGAATCAAATATATTTTCCTTCATTTTTGTATATTGACTGATGTGTAGTAGTTTGAATATTTGATTCTGGAGATCAGGGTCAGATTCCTGGCTCAGTAATGGAAACCCATTGGGTAAATTTAGGATAGTCACACAGTCTCAGCACCAGGAAAACCCATGATAGGTTTTCCTTAGGTTCACCTTAAGTCAGAAACAACTTGAGGACCCACAGCAGCAGCAGCAATGGATATGCTCTTGCTTTACTGAAGGATTTGTAGGCTCATTCAAAAATGATTTCATCAGTCACTATACCATACTACATCATCCACTGTTTCGTATTTTCCATCCTGCTTCAGTAAGATATCCTGTTGCTTGTATAGTTTTTGCATGTGTGGCTTTTTAAAGAAGAAAAATAGTTAGAGAAAGAAAGGGAATAAGGGAATTGTTTTTGCTTTATGGTCTTTGTATTTGCAACTTGTGTTCAACATTTGAATCGAGCATTTCAGTTTGATCCTATAGGTGCTTTTTTGAAAGTAAGTCACCCTGCAGGCAATAGGACTTACAACTTTGTGGGCATGCTTAGTGTTGCAATTTCAGGCCATAATACTGCAGGGAATAAGTCTTAGTGGAGCTCAGATGTTCACTGTGAGTTGTAAAAGCAAAGCTTTCAAAAAGCCAGTATGGATTTGACAGAAGATATGAAATCCTTGTGTTTAATTACTTGTGATAATTAGCGAAATACTTGTAATCAAATATCTAAAAGGTCCTGTAAAGTGGGCATTTAACTCTCCTTATGATAAGGACTCCAGCTGCATGAAACATATACAGAAAAGTGAAGAAAATTGTTTTCAGTTGAAGCGTTTGATGTAACAGACAAATGTTACATTATGTATAGGTTGTGACCTTAGAAACATTATGGCAAGGGACTATGCTGATACTAATGATACATGTAAACAGTTTTCAGAGCTGAGAACTATCTATGTAAATGCTTTTGAAAAACAAATAAACACTGTAGTAATGCCTTTCAAATTAGCCATTTAAGGTTTGCCCAGACACATTTTCATTCACAGTAATCACAGTGATGCAATCTCATTGAAGGATTACTCTTTTGAGAAGGCTTATGAGATTGTGCGCATTAGTAAATAAATGGTGAGAAAAGAAGCCAATCTATATTATTTTCATCCTGATTTTTTTTTAAAAAAAAGATTTAACAGTACAGGTAATAATTATAAATGAAAAATTTTAAAAGCAGATGAAAAATCTGGTTTGTAGTAGTGTTTTGAAGTTGTAATTTTTTTTGTAGCTATCAGTTTAATAGCAATTCTGTATGACATATTGAGATAAATTATTTTAAAAAGAAACCAGATGTAGAAGCTTGAAATATAGGCATTAATGACAACTGTGGTGATAACTGGGGCAAAGACTGTCAGAAATTTGATCTGCTGGCTAGACATGCAAACTTTAGCAGACCTTACTACTGGAAAAGAGCTAGAGGCAGAAAGAATACAGCTTTCTTTTGTTAAATGGGTACATTCATTGCCAGCAGTTACATGACCTTCAGGGCTTCTCTATGAGGACAGTCCTGGTAGTACAACATTCTTGCTGCTGGAATAGGGTCTTTGGATATAAGGAGGTAGCACAAATTGTGCAAGAGAAATCCTGTGGGAATGCAGCAAGGAAGGGAAGATTTTTTCCCCAGCCTTGAAAGATTTTTTTTTTTTTTTTTAAAAAAAATAGGACCCTACAAACCAATCTCCACTTGTCTGGGAGTTATCTCCTTTGAACTCAATGAGTCATATTTCTGTGTAGACATTTTGAAAGTTGTGCTGCTAAGCAATGTGTTTTAATACAACTGTGGGATTTGTGCACTTGATTTGAAAGCTCAGAGAAACACCCATTTCATTGACTTCAGTGACAGGTCAGACTTTAGAAGCACAGCACTCATTTTCTGGACCTGTGATATTGGGATTAGAGAAATTAAAATTGCAAAATATAAAGTCTTTGGGGCATGGAGCCAGCAAGGGTGAGAGGGCTGCAAAAATGCTGAGCTGGGAATAAGTTTTGGTTTGGATTTAAGCTCCTGTGTGAGCCTGAATGAAGCAACTCCTCTGTGTCAGCATAGTCAGAGAAACACTTCTGCTCCTGCTATTAATTTTCATCGTCAGTTGTCGTCATTAAAATTATTGAGGAACACCATGGAAATAAGATGTTGCTGTCTGGCCAGGAAGAATAATGTTTTAATGTGGAGTGATTTTTCCTCAGAAATGACTGATGATAAACAGGTTCCTCACCACTGGGATTAGGGAAAAGGACTCAGGGCAGACAGTGGAATCGAAGGCACTCTCTGTACTTTTTTAAGGTACTGCTCAGCAGCTCAAAACTTGTGATCCACTGTGGAATTTGGAAATATTACTTTTTTGGACCACAACTGGTACAGTCTCAAGCCAATTTCCCCATTCTACCTGAGGATTTTTGGAAATTGTAGTAAAAAAAAGTAACCCTTCAAAGGTTTGATTCCCTTGCATGGATTTTTAAAAAACTTGGTTTAACTTGAACTTGGTTATTTAATTTGGGCACAACAGTCATATTGTTTTTGGAACAAATATTAAAATGCCTTATGCAATGTTTCATTTACTGAGAGGAGTCATACTAGATAAAAAGTGGCCTATGCTCCATTCTTGGTTTTCACATGGCTATCTCACTGTGTTGCATGTGTTATTTTCCTACAGCGTATGTATGGGAAAGCAAATTATTGCATTCTAAGTCAGCTAGGGAGGTTGGACAACCGAGGATAAATATATGAAACAGCATTGCAATGGAAAATTGGCATCCGTTTCAAGTAAAGCCATAAACTTTCTTGGCTTTGGAAGGCTCCATTCATGGTACTGAACATATTGCTGGTGGGTGTTCTGGGATTTACCAAATGCCAAATCAGTAAACATACTAGATAAGTGGCAGGAAAGAGAGGTGGAATAAAGGTTACAATGAAGGAGTGTTTCTTCCTACTACTCACTGTGAATGTTTTTTTAAAAAAAAATGACTATTATTTTAATTAAAATAATTGATTTCTTATTTTAATAAGGCATTTAATGACTGTGACTAGTAACAAGAAGGAAAAGGGAATTTTTCTCCAGAGGCTTTGTCCTGTCCAAAACTTGTTTAATACAGGTTCAGTAATCAAAATAGAAATCTAAACTAAGAACTGCTAGAGGGAGTCAAGATGTGGGAGATATCACTGTTTTGAAAAAAAATTGATTATAAAATGGCAAGTAGCCACATGTTGCAATGTTCAACCTACTCATTCTGGCATAGATCCATCAAGGTCACCGGGTCTGCTTCTAAGAAATTGCTTTGTGATCTACAGTCTGGGTTTTTCAAACTTAAATTACAGTGGCTAAATTAAGTCCTTGGCTATTTAGATTAACAGGTAAAGTATGTAATGAAGAGTCAAAGTGACCAGAAATTGTTTTATGTTGATAGGAAGACACTACTGTTTAAAAAATGTAATTTGTAAGTGACTTGACTCCTGTAGCTGCTGTTTTCCTGTAAATGCATTTTCCTAGACTATTGCTGGACTGATAATTGCTTCTGTGGTTTGGGCTTGCAATAGTTACAGTTTATTTTGCTCTGAATTATCCTGTCATGTAATCAGCACTCCTGTTGGCTGCTTCCTATAATCTCGCCATGCCTTTTTATGTGTACATGTTAAGTTTTTACTGGAGTAACTCACTTGTTATCCTTATGTCTGGGATTTTATGAAAAACAATCAAATGGGAATTATAAGAAAATACAAGGCAGGAAAGAAGTTCAGCTGAATACATCTTGTGACACCTTTTGTGATATGAGAACTGATAAAAGAATAAAAGGAAAATAATTTGCTTTACTCATATCTAAGCGTGAACAGGTTATCCACTGGATTATAGCAAATCCACCTTAATTTTGCAGTGAGGCCAGATGACAATGAGGAAATAATAGCTCTTTAGAAAAAATACAAGTAATGGAGTGGAGAAACATAGCAGAGGTTTAGGAAATTACATGCAGTGTCATGAAAATGGTGGAGAGGTATTTTCTTCCCTTTCTTGGAATACCAGAACTGTGTATACTGGTATACTGGTCATTCCAGTGAAGCTGACTAGTAGCAGATACAGGGAAATCAAAAAGTACTTTTGCTATAATGCACACTTAAATTATGGAATTCACTTTGTAAGATGTAGCGATGACTGCCAACTTGGATAACTTTAATAGATGGTGAGAGAAATGCATAGAGGATGTAGCTCTCCGTTACTACTCATCATGATGGTTATACCCCTTCTTGATACAGCACATCATTATCAATTTCCTTCCACAAGATATAGTGACAGCCACCAACTAAACTGTTTTCAAGGCTATGTGTGGTTGGTTATGAGTTGCTTCTGAGCTATGCAACTGCAGCACTTTCAGATGATTGTTAGGCCTCATTCACACTATACAGTTATAGTAACATAATTCAGTTTTAACTGCCATGGCTACATCACATGCAATCCTGGTATATATATTCTGATGAGTACTAGAACTTTGTGGCTGATAATTTTAAGTACTCCTTTCTAAATTACAAATTCCATAGGATAGAACCATGGCAGTTGAAGTGGAATCCCAGGCTGCTGCCACATTATAGAAATAATGCAGTTTGACACTGTTTTAACCGTCATGGCTCCATCCTATGGAATCCTGGGATTTGTAGTTTGTAGTGGCACTAGAACTCTCTGACAGAGAAAGCTAATTATTTCACAAAACTACAGATTGCAGCATTCCACAGCATTGAGCCATGGCAGTTAAAGTGGTGTCAAACTGCATTCATTCTGCAGTGTAGATGCAGCCCCAGAGCTAATTGTCTCATGAATGGACCCTTAAAGACATTTGTATTGACAATAAACAAAAGCTTAAAGAAATCTGAAGAGTATAATAATGATGATAGTTAAATATTTGATTTATTCTTCATGATTATCACTCAGTAATTCTCAAAAGATGAGACAGGCTCTACACAACCTTATTGGTCAGGCTAACACTTTGCTATGAGCAAGAACAGATTTATATTTGATGGTTTGATTGAACTGGGAGACACTGGCAACATATGATAAAGTTTGCATTGCTTTGAAATCATTGGATTATTCAGAATGGGGAAGAATGAATAGTTCTGATTATTACAACCTCATGATATGTTATTGGTGAAGACTGAAATGGAAGTGAGAGACAAGGAATTCCATTCCCATTGGGAACACTTTTCAGGGTTCCTGATCACATGGATAGTGCCTCGAACCAAGATCCTCTACACTTTTAGCTTAGCGTAAATATATGCTACTATAGTTACACTGGGTTCCACAGTTGCACAACTGATTTCACAACAGCCATGGCTGTGAGCTCACACATCGCCCAATGGTCAATAAGTTACCATTCCCACCAAGTCAAAAATTGAAACAAAGTATCTCCGTGTGGTTTTTTTAACAATTGTTTCCACTAGAGACCTCACTTGGAACTATCCATGAGAAGGTGCAACCACTTTAATGTGGGTGTAGTGCTCCAACAAATTTTTGGCTTGTGTTTTTGTGTTTTCCACTTCTGTGGTCTTCTGTGGAGAAGAGAAGATGAATGATAAGATGAGGTAAGAGATGGAATGTGCTGCACTGACACTGTTCCATTTCTTTTGATGCACTTATTATAGTCAGTTGGTCATACAAAGACTAGTACATGTCAGTCCTATTTGGCCATTAAAAAACCCGTTTATCTTTATGTGTGAATGGGGAATGGGACCACATAACCCCTCTCATTGAAGTCACACAGATGGTGTAACTTGCCATGTCTTTGTGTGTGTTGTGTAAATATTTGCATAAGTCTACTATGTAAGCTCTAGGAAGGATACAGTCCACATGATCTTCTATGAGCAATTTGAAATGGTGTGGAGACTAATTCAGTAAATCACTCAATCACTCACCCCATGAGCAGAACATCCTCTCCACATGTTTGTGCTATATGCAGTGGGATGCTTAATAGTTCAATGGGATTGTAGGCAACATAGCCACTGTTATTCCTGAGTTTCTTTACAAGCCTGTGGTTAATGCTTCAAGATGAAGGGGGGAGGGAATATTTCTGGATTCCAATGGTCAGCCTCTTTGTTCAACTGCCTTTGAGATGATGCAGTTTATGTGAAAATAGGATATATATTTTTCTAGATGCTTCAATTAATGAATCCTACTAAGAAGAGTTTAATAAAGGATGGGGAATATTTGTCCTCCCAGATGTTTTTAAACTGCAGCTCACATTATGCCTCCTCAGTGGCTGTGTTGGCTAGGGCTAATGGACACTTCAGCCTAGCATCATCTGGAGGCAAGGCTGAATTATCATTGGTGCAATTGGACTGAATGCTCCAGAGCCTTCAGGGGCTACTACTCTTATGCTGTTCCTTGCAACACACGTGTGCACACACAGAGAGACAAGGTGCACAAACTTTTTTTATTCTATTATAATGTAAAGAGAAATGCTCGTGCAGAGGGAGAGCATAACTGAAAATCTTTCCTCCAACTCAATTCCCTATGGATTGGTAGTATTTACTAGCAGCCCCATTCTCCAACTGCACTGTGCAGAGATGCAGATGGTACATTGGCAACACTGCCTCTTAAACTCTGGTCTCAGCCATACATCCTTGGACCCAGATTGTGGGGTGTGGGGGTGGGATATGGCCACAGATGCATCCTTGCCTTGGGCACAAAAAGGGCCCCAGTTTTTTAAATGCTCCAGGGCCCCAGTCTTTTAAATGCTCCAGGGCCCCAGTCACTTTGATCCAGTATTGTCGGGATACCATGCCTTCCCCAGTATAGAGAAATGCTCAGTGGAAGACTGAAGGCTCTATATAGTTGTGAGCTACTTGTTCTGCGTTTGTCTTGTGAATCCCCACTAATCCACAACATTTATTTTAAGGAAAAGATAAACATAGCATAAGAAGTGGTTTGAAGACCCATCTCACTATGTTCCAAGGCAGAGTGATCCCTCACTAAATAAACTAACAGCATCCAGCCCTACTCTTTTAGCAGCCAATTGTATTCTTTTTTACCTCCCCTCCTGCCTTTTGTGTATTCCCGTGACTATTTTTATATGGTACATTGGTGTTCCCAACTTGCATGTGACTATCTGTATGCACCAAAGTTTATTAAAACAGAGCAATGCCCATGCTGGCCAGAACATTTTATGACTTGTAGTTCCAAAAGTAAAAATTTCAAGCTTGATATGTAGTAGAATAATCCCTGTTGATACTAAGTAGATATGTATTAGATTTGTAATCTTGAAATAATATTTCTTATTTGTCATTCCCAAATGTAAAGTATTAAGAAGTTAATCAGTCCAAATCATCTGTGGTTGGTAAGTATTAAAGAACATTTTCCTGTAGATTAAAAAGCTAGTTAAAAGTGCCCCAAACCCACAAGGATTTCAATCATGTGTTTCATTTACTATACTGGTAATATTAATGGTAATGAAATGCTAAGCTGACAAACGGCTGCTCTTTGTGCTTGTATTTAAACAACTCAGATTTTTGTGAGCTCCCTGCTAAGCCTGACTTTTTCCTACATTGCTATTTTGTTTCTCCAAACCCTTCCTCACATTTTTACCTGCTGTGCTGTTTCCCGCAAAGGAGACTCACACTAATACAACTAGAAATCGTATCTCCTCAGGGATGTTCTTGCTGACCTTGTTTATACTTTTAAAATCCCTAGACCTTCCTTTTCAGCTGGCGCCTAGAATGTATTAGGAATTGTAAATTGAATTATATTGTGTGAAAACAGCAATTTCTTGTGGTGTGAAGGATTGCTTTTGAAGCTTAATGGAAGAGAACCCAGGGTGCCTTTGGTAAACAGATGTTCAGGTTTATCAGACAGACTGTGACAGGATTTAAATAAAACACAATAGGTAAATAAGGTTGAAATGAGAATAATTGTAAGACATTTTAGAAATGGATCAGAGACAGAGAATTCTAAAAATATATTAGGAGATTGGGAAGACCTGCTTTGCTTTATCTTTAGAAGAGCTGACATCTTTAAGTGCTGCTGATCTTGTATTTTCCATAGTGGCATCTGCTGCATATCAGCAGTCATCTGTATATGTTCATCACATTTGCGTCCTTCTTTTCCTTGAAGGGACATTGAGTGGCATACCACAATAAGTCTCTTCTCAACAATTCTTGTGGATGTTGCTCCCCAAATGCCAAAACCATATTCCAGATTTGCTTATGTAGAAACTTTTTCTTTTGTTTTCTCCCTTGTGGGAGACAGATCCAAGTAACTTCCACATTGTAGCCTATTCTGTGTCCTCTTCACTTGCTGAGAGGGAGATGTGGGATACTAATTCTGCCCTCTTTTACACTTTTCCAAGCTTTCCACTCTTTATTATTGAGAGAAGGGATGTCTGCAATGCAAAGACTATACACAGAAGACTCTCTACTCAATATATTTGCTCTTCAACATACAGAGTAGGCTGCAACTAGACTGGACCCAGTAATGTCACTCAATGGATAGAATTTTCTAGGATATCCTACTCTCCCCTCACTTCTAATTCTGTGGGGAGATTTTAGGGTTGTTGTTGATGTTGTTGTGTGCCTTAAAGTTGTTTCCAACCAATGGTGACCCTAATACAATGGAGGTTTGTCATTGCCTTCCCTTGAGGCTGAGAGAATGTGACTTGCCCACGGTCACCCAGTGGGTTTCATGGCTAAGTGGGGAATCAAGCCCGGATCTCCAGAGTCACAGTCCAACATATATGGCTTTAATAATCTGCAAATGTGGGGGTCTACTGTGTCTGAACCTTTCAGCCACTTTTTTCCAGAGCAGCTATAGTGACTGGGGAGATCTGGGATTAGTCCAGAAAAGTTACTTTTCTAAATTGTGGTCTGGGAGCTGAGGCCCATTCACTCATCAAATCACATCAAATCATAACATAGCCTTAAAAACAGTAAAGTATTTACATTAACTGACTCTATCAGTGGATGCTTATTTTGTCAACAAGAATAGAACATAAATTCTGAGACTAAAAATGAGAAAGTGGGAAAGGTGTTACATCTTAATGGGCTAATTTCTGATGACTCTGCCTATTATGGTTTCCTTCTACCAGGAAACACATATCTGTGTCTGATATGCTGTGGCCTGTAGTTCTAATGGATTTGCTTCAAGGGATGTTTTACTGTACTTATGCCTTCTCACTCCAGTTCCAGTGACCGTCTGTCACAAATCCAGCCAATCTTCTGTGCAGTCTTATGTCTCCTGCCCATAGTGGGAATAAGAGTCTCTAGTCGAAATTGTATGGTATGAACATAGTAGCAAGTTGTACGACTGGTGAGTTGTAGCAGCAGATCAACAGATCAGACACAGTTATGTGGTCAGACACGCACACTTGGCCCTTAGTATCTGTGGAGATTTAGTTCGGTGACACACACACCCACGGATGCAAAAAAACTGCGGGACCTCAAGTCCCATGGTTTTCAATTACTGTTTTGCCACAGCTGCTTGCACACACAGCCATTGCGGTAATGGGGCTTTCTATCTGCGGATGTTTAAATCCGCAGATGGCAAGCCCGCAGTTGGAGTGGGTGGGCTGTATTGGAAATTTTCCTCTTGGAAGTCACGTTTCCCATAATGCTTTGTTTACTTACTGTTGCTTGGGTGGGGTGCTTTATTAATGAACATAATATTTGAATACCTGATGAGTGTTATGGCTCTAAATAGTTTATCATGGGTCCATAATATGTCCTTATTTGTATATTAAAATCCTACAGAGATTTGAAACAAATCAAGTTTTATCAGTCAAAAAATGGAAAAGAAAGCAAGCTAACTGCAGGCAGCCCTAACTTATGAGATACACTTCTTACAGGTTGAGTATCCCTTATCTGAAATTCTGAAATATTCCAAAATCCCAAACTTTTTGAGCTATGTAGTCGTATTGTATTTGTGAGGCTAAGTGGTGTGAGGTGTGGCTTCACTTCAAGTACTGTGCTTGGCTTCCCACCATTTCACAGTTCCTCTGTCTCTTTCCAGCCTCATTATATCTCATTACGTATATGAAAATACTGTACAGGTATTCCAAAATCAGAAAAAAAAATGAAATATGAAACACCTCTGGTACAAAACATTTTGGATAAAAGATATTTAAACTTTAGATATATTTACTAGTGTATGTTACACTATTATAACCTGAAATAGAAGCTGCAAGGCAAAGTGGAATTATTACTTTTCAATCCTATTGTGTTGTGTGTGTGTGTGTGTGTGTGTGTGTGTTTTAAAGGAACAGGAATTCAGACTTATGCAAGAAGAGATCCATAGTTGCATAAATGCACATGTAAGCATGCTTATAACATTGGATAGCGTGGAGGAGGAAAGTTGTTAAAATTCCAAAGTTGTTCTTTTCATCTCTTCTTCTGTTCTTTTACCACAAGTAAAAAGTAGTGCTCCAAGTATTATTAAATCCATTCGCAGTCTCATGCTTGCAAAAGATGTGCCAGATCCTTTTAATAAAAATGCAGAAGCATGTTGATTGAGCAAGCAAAGCTGATGCACAACTCTTTCATTCCCCGTTAATAAATAAAAGCACAGAATTTTAAAACATCAGCTAGCAAATGAGAGTGCTGGAAATCAGTTTGTTGCATCAGAATTGTCACAATCTTAAACAATTAAAAGGTTTAATTTCTTTCTCTTCCTGTTTTATAGCACTAATACCCTACCCCTCACCTTCAGCCATTGCATTTCTAGGATTTTGGTGTAAAAATTCGGATAAAAATAAATGTAAAGACAGCAGCTACACTTACCAGCATGCCTCACAGGGTTGAAGTGAGTGGCTATATGCTTCTCTGTGACATGTGATTGGTAGAAAAGAAGGATTGGAAAGGGAAAAAGAGGGAAGAATGTGTTGATAATAAGTTTAGAGCTGGTGTGATTTTCTACTTGTTCTGATCAGAAAGAGACCTATTGTGAACATTTTATTTATTCATTCCATTTGTATGTCACTTGGCTCCTAGAGTGGGACCCAAGATGGCTCCCAGGGAGAGTCAGTTAAAAAATATTCTCAATAAAAATTTAAAACAATTAAAATCACTATATGAAACTGTATACAATCATTTAAAAGACAAATATAATAAAAATATAAATAAAGCTTTAATTTATACCCCGCTTTTTGTGGGAACAATCAAAGCGGCTTACAAAGATATGAAAACAAATATACACCATATCCCCCCCTTAAAACAGAATTAAACAGTAATCCAATTAAAATCTAACATTGGTTAAAAACACAATAAAACTATTAACAATTAATGGTGGGCAGAATTATTATAACTAGAGTTACACCAATATAAACTGGGGGCTGTTCTGGGAAGGCCTGCTGGAAGAGATCAGTCTTAACAGCTTTCTTGAAGCTGTCTAAGTTGGATATTACAGTGGTCCCCCGGGTTACGAAAGTAATCCGTTCCAGGACCCCTTTCGTAACCCAAAAACATTCGCAAACCGGGGGACCACTGTAAGTATAGGAAAAGACTTGGCGCGATTTGAATTTCACGCTGCTTTCCTTTCTTAACCCGGGGTTTTTTTCGGAAACTGGGGCCGTTTTTCCGGCCCCGGCTCTTTCGAATCCCGGGGTTTTCGTAACCCGGGGGACCACTGTAGACGGATCTTGTCTGGCAGGTCATTCCATAGAGTGGGAGCAACCACAGAAAATGTCCTCTGGGAGGTCGCAACTAATCTAATTCTCACTGGTTGTAATAAATTCCTCCCAGTGGATCTGAGTGTACGGGGTGGATTATATGGAAGTAGGTGATTCCTCAGATAGATTGGTCCTAAGCCATGCAGGGCTTTAAAGGTGATCACCAACACCTTGTACTTTGCCCGGAAACTAAGAGGCAGCCAGTGGAGCAATTTCAGTATTGGTGTAATATGGTCGCTCCTAGTTGTTCCTGTAATCAACCTGGCTGCCATATTTAGTATCAGTTGAAGTTTCCAGACTAGGCACGAGGGTAGCCCCATGTAGAGTGCATTACAAAAGTAAAGTTGTGAAGTTACCAGTGCATGTACTATGGTTTCGAGGTCTCCCAGTTCCAGGAAAGGGCTCAGTTGGCGTATCAGCTGCAGCTGATAACAGGCACTCTTGACTGTCGCATTCACCTGATTCCTCATGTGAAGCGACGAGTCAAAAATGATCGAGACATGGAGAAGTATATTCGGGTGTCATCAGCATACTGATAACACCCTGCCCCATGTCTATGGATGATTTCTCCCAGCAGCTTCATATAGATGTTGAATAGCATCAAGGACAGGATGGCGCCCTGAGGGAGACCACAGTTGAGCTCCATTTGAAAAGACAAATTAAAAATCAAACAAGAAGTTCTTCTGCTCACACTTTTAAAAGCTTGCTAATATGAAAAGGTTTTTGCTGGCTAGTGAAAAGAAAGCAGGGAGGGTGGAAGCAACCATCAAGAAGGCTCTTTTTTGTATTCTTACCTAGTGATGCTGTGATTGTAGTGAGACTAAGAGAATAACCATTTTTGAAAAGCCTTTCCATCTTTGAAATACAAACCCAGCTCCCTCTCCACAGTGGCTCAAAATGGCTAACTGTGCCCCTGGAGTCTTCTTAGGATGCATGTGATCGGCCAATTTCAGGCCAAAAAGGGAAAGGAGGAGAAAAAATGGCAGGTGCATGCTTCTGAAGGTCCTGTGTTGATGTGACCCCTGGTTCCTCAATGTTGCATGCCTCTGTCTCAGGTTTCTTGTACAGACAGAAAGAAGAGGTAGGGGAAATTATTATGCGTGTGAGAGAGGAGTTCTGGGGTCCTGTCACATTACATAGTTATAATGCTATGATTCCACTTTATCCTGACAACATCCTATGGAATCCTGGGATTTGCAGTTGTGGGAGAGCTATTTAGAATTCTCATTCAGAAAGCTCCAGTAACTCCCCCCCCCCCCCCCCCAGGATTTATGCCTGCATGCAATAGAAAGCTGATAAAGGACTTGGAAGATGCAGGGGCTGTGCAGACTGGCATCATCCACATGATGTATACTCCCCCCAGGCCAGCATGCAGTGTTATGGTGTTCCTCTGGCTGTGTCTACATGCAGCACCAAAGAAGCGTGCAAAAGCCATACACCAGCAGCTATGGCGTCCTTTCCAGGGTGCTTTGCTGCTCTTTTTTGCACCATGGAAAGGAGAGATTGGGCTTTCAGTTGCCGCGGCCCCAATCTGGCACAGATAGAGGCGGCTGTGGGCTGTCCCTTAGGGACAGTCTGCATAGCCCCATAGTCTGTAAGAAAGGACAGCCACAAAATGAAGCCAGAGTTCTGAAAGATCCTGGAATCCTGGTGGGTCTTTCTTGAAGTTGTTGGAGAAAATCCTGCTGATGGCCCCAGAGAAAGAAGCCATGAAACACTCTATATCCAGGCTTCCCTCTTTGGCAGAAGTGGGAAGTTCAACCAGAATTGGGTGTTCAGAGGAGAATTGTTGAGGCTTTCTAGTAAAGTCCTGAATACTGTTGTCAAAATGACTTCAGCAAAATTATCTTGAAGTCACTTAAGCCACACACGCACACAAACACACAAGCACACACAGAGTTTTTAGACTGAAGCAGTCACAATAAACAAACACAGTTTGGGTGAATACCCCTTGTAGACAAAAAGAAGAAAGGAAGAGACACAACTTTGGCCAGTCTAAAGAAAAGTTTCTTAGTAGGGTGAATTCCTCAGTCCAAATAAAGACAGAGTCTTCCTGTAGCACTGTATCACAGGGAACCTTTCCATCTGTGGCACACTTTGGTAGCATGCAACTTGATCAGATTTAGTGAAGCTTATTTCATGACTGGCCTCAGTCATTGAGCAATACCCATTTTAGAGTTGCTAGTTCAGTTACAGTACTGCTCCTGGCCTGTGTATGATATCTGACATCCACTACCTATGAGCTGAGCACTTGATGGGTATCATCTGACCATCTGAGTTCTTTCCATGTACATTTGCTTGCACTGCCAGCCTTCCATGCTTGCCTCAATGCTTGAGACAAACAGAAGCCTCTTAAGGCAACATTTATACTTTACAGGAGTGGGATGTCTTCCAGGCTCTTAAGCAGTCTGCCAGTAGAGTTTGGCATCTTTTGGGCGATGGTCAGGACCAAGCAAAACCAAGCAATAGATATTCAGCTGTTCTTAGATGCTTGCTAAACACCCATTACTCACAGTAGGGTTTGCTCATTCATGTTAATGAGAACAAGTGGGGACTTGCAAAATAGTGCACGTCTTCAGGGGTCTAATATGAAATATAAGATATGTAGGATACATAAGGTTTGTGAGTTCTCAGGGTTTCTCCATAGAAAAGAATTTCTCCAATAACTGTCTATAATTGAAGGCGGCACATGTATCAGGGATGTTTAAAGTGCAGCCTATGGGGGGCATGTGGCCTCTGAAAACTCCTTTCTTAGCCCACCAAAGGCATCCTAGCCCCTGTTCCATCCCATTGTGTTGATTGGCAGTGGTTTTCCAGGTTTCTATAGAACCATTTCCCAACTTTATGTTTTCTGTGCAAAGGGTCTGCTTTGTCCCTGAACTGCTATACCAGACCTGACTTTATGCTGCCTGTCCCTTGCAGACAGCACATTCAATTCATCCTTCTTTCATACTGGCACTGGCACTGGCACTGACACTGACATGAGTTTGTGAATGATAAGATTGGGGTGTTTTCGAAACACTGTTTTAATGGTGAGGAAGCACAAACTGTGTTTTCTGTTAGATAGACACTGAAACGCGTGTGTGTGATAATTGAAAAAAGCAACAGTACAACACTGTTCTCAGATAGAACCTGGATTGCATAAGGATTCTATAAAGCTGAGCTAGCTTTAATGAAATGATTGAAAACTAGTTTTTCTTTTAAAAAAATCAGATGCCTCCAATTGCACCATCCTCAGTTACTTCAGTTAGGTGATAAAAGTATTGAATAGCTGTTATAGAATTCCCAGGTTCTGAGTATGGAATTCAGAGGATGGTGCTGTAGACAAGAGTGGTATTAAATTAAGGCCATATGGAATTAAGGTGTAAAGTCTGTAGAGCCAAGCATGCTTGTATCACAGGCTTTCTTTGTTGGAAACACCCAGGTTGGAAAGGCTGTATCCCACAGAATTGAAATTTTTAGCAAAAGAATGTTCCAGATACTTGTTGGAGATAGCTGATTTATTGTTCTTGAATACACAGGCATGCACACAAAGGTCCAAATTCACAGCAAAATGAGGTGGGAAACTTTTCAGATACACACACGGCAAGTAGACAACTAACATAGTAGGGAATATGATGGATTACTGCAAGGTGGGATTTGTTTGTTTGTTTCTGCTTTTTAATTTCTAGAGGTTTTTGCTTTGTTTTGTTTTGTTTCATTTTGAAAGAGTGCCTTTTAAAAAAAATGATAGCCTATATTGTCTGTTAAAAGAGTTTCAGTTCTATAAAATAATCCTCAAATTTTATTGTTCCATTCTGCTGTGTGTACATACTATGCATTAGTTGCTTTAAGGTGAAGCAGTGTCTGTAACTTGCATAAGACCTGATTTTTGCCGATGCTGTATCTATGTGGGCTTGTGTAATGAATTCTGTTTTGCCAGTTTCTAATGCAATAATTGCACGGCAACTGCTTTTAAAACTGTTTCAGATTTGGATGTCAACTCTCATTTGAAGTGAATAGCATCTGAGGGGGAAAAATTCTTAGACGCTTTGAGTCATATGTGGGAGGATGAACAATAGACAGCCATATTAATTTAGAAAACTTGTATAATACCTCTTGGCACACTCTATCATTTAAAAAAACATGTGCACAAACTAAACTCCTTTAAGGAATAATACAAAGAATTCTTTCCTGAACAATTCTTTTGAACATATAAAACTGGTACCTGTTTTAAGATGTGAAATCTTTTATATGTTTTATAAGCATTTTTAGGAATACAAAATTGACCAAGAGAAGCAGATTCAGTCCTCATTTCTGTAAACCTAGTGCTACCCATATGGCAAAGCAGAATGTTGTTTCTAGATCAACCTTTCCCAACCTGCTTTCCCCCAGATGTGGTAGACCTGGCTCTCCAGCCAACATGGTCATTCCTTTTCATGCTTACTTTTCCTTACTATTAAATAAGCACATTAAGCATGTACCTGTTTACCCAGCTAAATATTTTTGATCTCTGGGTGTCTCTGGAACATTACTAGTACATTGGCAATTTTCTTTTTTCATTATGGCCTTTCCAGGATGATTGCCAGATGTCTGTCTGTCTTTTTAAGATGTTATCTCTTATTACAGATCACTACAGCAGAGATGCAACTAGTCCACTGTCTCCTGCTTTGGAAATGTGTCTCAACCCTGTGCTCAGTGAGCAAAGCAATCCTTTGTGCTATTTCATGACTATCACCCCTTGTTCTTTGAAATGCCAACTATTCCTTTCCAAGTTCAAACTATCTATCTGAGATCAGATACATTTCGTGTATCCAGTCATCCATGCCAATGGTCCTTTTTAGACAATATCCTTTCGCTGCTGCTCGTTGCAGTGGGGCTGGGGGCTGTTTAAGGAAACAGTTTATGGATTATAAGGGCTCTTTACATGTGGAGGGAGGGCTAATGGGACATTATAACACATGGGCCTCCATTACAAATCAGAGGAAAACAACTCCATTAAAAATCAGAGGATAACCCAGATTGGATTTGTCAGACCACTGACATAGAAGACACAAGTTGCTGCTGGGGCAGAGAGCCTTTTGGGATTCAGTGTGAGAGAGAATGGATAGGTCAGTGCTGTTATGTTCTTCATTAATCAGAGAATTATAGAGTTGGAAGAGACCTTACGGGTCATCAGGTCCAACCTCTTTCCCAATGCATGATCTCCAGCTAAAGCAGTGGTTCCCAACATTTTCTGTGCCCCATATCCCTAGGAAATGTTTGATTAATGTTCACACACCCCAACAAAACAAATATCACATTTCTAATTTTTAAACTGCAAATTGAACCACATACAATACTGGGGGCAATTTGAACTGTTTTTTAAAAAAGCCTTTAACTTGGTCCATAAAATGCCAGTCTAAATTCAGTACTTAGATTCAGATTTATTCAGAAAATAATTGTAAACATCTGTAAATTGTAAATTTTTCTCCTTATGATTAAATAAACAATGAGACTGCTATCTGAGCAACAGTGCACCTACTGCCACTTCTCAAGGCACACTGAGAGCTGGCTGAGTGATGACTTGTCATTCAAGGACACAAATCACTCTGTTGAACTCCCTGAAATTTCAACTCACACCCCCAGAGGTGTGGGCTCCCCAGGTTAGGGATCCCTTAGTTACAGCATTCCCAGTATCTCTCCAGAATCTTTTTGAAGTCATCCACAAGAGACCTCACCACCTCTCTAGGCAGCTGGTTCCATTACCAAGCTGCTCTCACTATCAAGAAAATGAGATTTCACTGAATTCTTTGACAATCACATTTAATATTTGTACCATGTATGGGAGAATCTATTCTTTGAACAGAAGGTCATCTTTGGACTTCCTGTACCTTTAGGTGAGGGAAACTGGATCTTTCACTCTCAATGTCCCTTCTCCTTTGGAAATAATACCAGAGTTTAAAAGTGAAGATCTGACTTGTATATGCTCATTTTTAATTTTTCTTATCTGCTGTACGTGAAATAGTGGATGGATAACTATTCTTGCAAACATTGCAGAAATAGTAAACAGATAATATGTTGTGCAGAGAATATTGCTGATTTTACTTCTCAATTCAATTTTCAGAGCTGTTAACTTTTGCTGCCAGATAAGTTTTCAAAATTCCATTTTCCAGAAATATCACTCCATATGGGTGCACTTGCACTATAGAAATAATACAGTTTGACACCACTTTAAGTGCTATTGTTCCATCCTATGGAACCCTGGAATTTGTAGTTTTACAAGGTCCTTAGCGTTCTGTGCCAAAAATGTTGGTACCTCACAAAACTACAAATGCCAGCATTCTATAGCGTGGAGCCATAGCAGTTAAAGTGGTGTCAGACTGCATTATTTCTACAGTGCCAATGCACTCATACTGTATAAAACTTCCTATAAGACTTAAGAGATATATATATTTTAGAACTTAATATATAGAATAACTTACATGTGGACTTTTTGATTGTAGCATTTTGTACATCAGTAGCATTCTGATTCTGACGTGCCTGGGGCTCGGAAGTACATCACAGCATGGACAAATTCTGGATCTCTTAAGTATGACATTGAGCAAGGGATTAGGGAATAACCTTTCATATCATACTCTGCTGCATATGTGCTCAGAGCACCTCCAAACCTAGACACAATGCCACTGACTAAGGTGAGCTTTTATCCAGTGGGTAATAGGTAGGATGTTGATAACTGGTTACTGAGGTCTGTTAGAATTTATGAAGCCTTGATGAGTATCCTTCTAAAAGTTCCTTTTCATAACTTGAAAAAGTTAAATCTCATTGGCTTATGCTACAAGTCCAATAATGGTGCCTGTTAATTGGAGCAGGGCCTGTGATTTACACCAGAGCTGAGAAAAGTTACTTTTATTTGAACATAATTCCTACAGTCTGCAAACTAGCATGGCCCATAGCCATGTTTGCTAGGGGATTCTGAGAGTGTTAGTCTAAAACAGTTTTTTTTCTAAATTCTGTTAGTCCCTGTTTTGGCTAGTTTTCATTGGCTGTTCAAGCTGATAATTGATAATCATTGTTTGTGATGCATTCTTTGAAAGTTGAATATCTGATATGTGTCGGATGTGGAATGTTGCCTGGTATATGGTTGGCACACTACACCAGTGCAGGTGGTGGCAGCAGAAGGAAAAAGGCTGCAGGCACAGTCCTTGGAAGAGAGGAAGACACAAGAAAAACAAGCTGCTTGGAGCCAACAGATAGTCTGCCTTCCCTCACTGGTGCTGGATGAGCCTGGAAAAAATGCATAGCATACCCATAGGCTTCAGTGTTTCCCGTTCTGAAGTCTCTATTTGGGTCAGGCTTAAACTGAAAGAAAAAATGTTTCACACATACCCTTTAGAAGCTGGCAGTGCTTTCATTCATACTTGGCTTTATAAGCTAATGTGTTGTTTTTCAAACCTCTGCTGCTGGTTTCATTCTTGGTTTATTTGCTGTTGCTAATCATTCCTGTATTGTTTACATTCTATGTTTTTCTTTGTTGTATACTGCTGAGAAAAGTTTGGTTACTGGGTATTCTAAAAGTGCAATAAATAGATAAATGGGAATATATAGAGTTAATAGAAGGTTTAAAAGTCAGCACAGTGTAGTTAGCATTGGGTAGTGGTCTGAGTATTGGACTAGCTCTGGGAAGCTAGGATTCAAACTCTTGTTCAGCCATGGAGTAATAATGGGGAAGTCACACTCCCTCAGCTTAAGAAGAAGACTATGGCAAAACTCATTTGAAAAAAAATTGCCATGAAAACCATAAGGTTGCCATAAGTCAGAACTGACTTGGAAGCACATAATAGTAAAAATTAGAAACTTGCATTCCTCTACTTTTTGCTGCATCTTTGACCTGTTTTCACACTACCTTTTTACTTTGCCTTTTTTAAAATATGTACTGTGTTCCCCCCAAAATAAGACAGTGTCTTATATTAATTTTTGCTTCCAAAGATGCGCCAGATCTTATTTTCAGAGGATGTCTTATTTTTTCCATGAAGAAGATACACATTTATTGTTGAACAAAAAATTTGAACATTTATTATATAGTGTGTGTGTGTGTGTGTGTGTATATATATATATATATATATATATAAATTTTGCTAGGTGTTACTTTTGGGGGAGGCCTTATATTTAGCAATTCAGCAAAACCCCTCCTAGGTCTTATTTTCAAGGAATGTCTTATTTTCAGGGAAACAGGGTATACTCTTCCTTTGAACCTCACTGCATAATTTCAGTATGAATCAAAGTTTTTATACACATGACTACTTCATTATTCATTTTATTGTTTCCTTGATGTTCCTCTTCCTTGTTTTGTCTTTAAACAATGACATTCTAGTGTTCATCCTGCAAAATGATCTCTCTCTCTCTCTCTCTCTCTCTCTCTCTCTCTCTGAATATTTCTAAAATCTTTCTGAAACATTTTAGAATCTTTCTGATGTATTGGATCTTTTTGAAATGTTCCAGGTGATAAGTAAATTTAATCCAGTTTGCAGTTTACCACTTCATTTCTGTGATCACTAGGAGTTAAACTCTCCTCGCCTAGTGCAGCACCATCAAGTGAGAGTAAGCAATTTACACTTCAGTACATTTCCTTAAGTCATGGTACTAAATGTGATTGTCAAACTGTGAAGTTTCACAGTTAAACTACTGTGCAATTAATGAGAGTTGGCACATAAGACTTCTCCAGCTGTAGTTTCTTGTGCTTACTTCTTCCCGCCCCCAGCAAAGGGGATTTCTTGTTGGACACAATGTCAAAGATGGAGAAAATGACTGAAGCATAAAATAATAAAATAATAAATAAATAAAATTGTTAATTTAGCTAAAAAATTTACCAGTAGAAACCCTTGACTAATGGAAGTATTTTTAAAAAGCCTTTTGGGGGGAAATGTGCTGTATTATTAAAGCATATATAGCAAAAGTGCTCATTATGTCCATGTATTCAACACATCTCAGTAGGGATGCAGTAGCCTTTTATATTACAACACATTTTCTCAGTACTATTATTCATGGGAGCCAGGGAAACTGCATGCTTTTGCAAGGCTTCTTTTAAAAGCAGACATTTACAGTTGAATTGTAAGAACAGTGGGGCTGTGGCTCAGTAATAGGTCACCTGTAACATGGAAGGATATTCTTGAAACTTTTTTTCCATACAGTTCCATGCAGCAGCAGTGCCCTTAATGATAGTGTTAGAAATACTGCTTGCAGCTCTGTTCCTCAAAGGAAGAGACAGACAGATAGAAACATCTTCAATATAGTATGCTCAGCAAGCAGAATTCTTTCTCTGTTGGGTTACTGCCACTAGCACAAAGAACACTCTTCTGGCACACTTGTTTCCATTAATTATACTTTGATTACATTACATTTTTATTGGTTTCCATTATATTGCTACATTTAGTGTGATTATCTTAATTAAGAAAGATCCTGTTCAATTTACAGAATTTGGCATTCTAGATTTCATAGTCTAGGATTTCAACTGGGAGTAAATTATTACATCTTTAATACAGGATGGTTAGACAAGTGATATTGAGAGCCATATTAAGGTATGTTTGTCATCCTACATGAGGACACTGGTCCCAGTCATGGAGCCTGGAGATAGTACTTTTTGTTGTTGTTGTTGTTCACAGGTCCCAGGAGCCCTCAGGCAACATTGACATTTTTTGGATTTGTGGTGGAGAAAAGTAACATTACCAGGTTTTTGACATGGGCCAGAAGAAGAAGGCTTATTAAAAAGCTGCAGTACAGTCAATACTCCATATTTGAAGCTTTGATTTTTGTGGATTTCATTAATATGTTCTCTCAATTCTGCTGAAAGCTGATCTCAGAGAAGTGCTGGAAGACTTGGAGAATCTTAGAGACAACACTTTTCTAGCTATTTTGTGCCCTTCAGTGTGATTCTGTGGTCATCTTCCATTGGGGTTGTTGCTGGAGGACCTAGAGATTCCTAGAGAGGTGTTGTTTCAAGTTTTTCAAGAATAGTGCCTTTTTTATTTGTGATTTTCCCACTTTCATGGGCATCCTGCACCCCTAACCCCAGTGAATGTGGAAGGCCCACTATACTCCCTGTTACTTCACCATGGGCCCTTTCATACTATCAGTTTTAGCACAATTTCACTCTAACTGCCCTGAGTACATTCCATGGAATCACGGCATTTGTATTCTGACGAAGCACTAGAACTCTTTGTTTAAGTCTTCTAAATTCCACTAAGGCCCAGGATTCCATAGGATGAAACTAGGACAGTTAAAATAGAATTGTAATATTATAATTGTGTAATGTGAAAGGGTCCCAAGGTATTTTATATGAGCTTCTAATGCAGGGGTAGCTGTCTGTGGCTCTTCCATTGCATTCAGCCCTTTACCTTTTTCTCATATGGCCCATGGTTAAACTTCAAAGCCCCTGTGTACCTGATTATTTCAATCCTCTGCAAGTGTGTTCAGTGCTTTCCCTAGCAGGTCATTAAACTAGGGGGCATGGTGGTAGGAAGAAAGACAGCCCATTCACATTACACAGTTGTAACACTGTTATTCTACTTTAGCTGCCCTGGTTCCACCCTACTGAATCCTGGGGAAGTTGTAGTTTTGTGAGGCACTGGAGCACTTTGGATGAGAATTCTAAATGCCTGCCTAAACTATCAAATCCAGGGTTCCATAGGACTGAACTGTGGCAGTTAATGTGGAATAATAGTGCTATAATTCTGTAGTGTGGATGGGATCAGATAAGAGAGAAGAAGAAATAAGACATGGATTCATATACATTTGGCTCTGACCCTGCTCACCACTTTAGCCCTTCTAACGGCTGGCATGTAGTGTACAACATTCCAAGAGAATATAGTGTTTAAAAATGAATGGGCAGGGGGGAGAAGAAGCTTCTCCTACCCCAGCTTTAATGTCAAATATTTGCATAAGCTCCTCAGACCCTTTGGAGCGGAGTGGGATATAAATAAATAGATTTTACAGAAAATTATACGTGAGAGTATAGTTATAAATGAGAGTATATATGAGAGTATATAATTTATAGATTGATTGTAAATCTATACATGTCCATGCAGAAGGAAGTCCCATAGATCATAGGCTTATTATTGTTAATATGAAGAGTGATCAGAATATTTGTGCTACACAGTATACATTTAGGATATTTTACTAAGGGCTGGAAAAGACAATCCTGAAGGGGTGACTTGATGCTGCCTCTTCTGAAGATGGATTGTGGCCTCAGCAGTCACACACTGCAGCTCCAATCCACCTTGAAGCTGGCTGAAAAAGAATAGATTTTACAAAAAATTATACATGACAGTATAATTTAAAGGTATATCATTCTTCTGTTTCTACAGTGGGATGTGTGTCCTCATCCTATCACCAAATTGTGGAACTCATTCTACTTCCACATTGTGTTTAGATACAGGCATACAAATACAGAATCCATGCATCTTTCATCAAGGGTGATGAGTCTATTTACAAACCTCAGTGTCTGTCCCTTTCCAAGTCTCAGCAGCTACAGTAAAGACAAATGAGTCCCTGCTAATGAAGGTGTTCAGGGGGAAAGGGAACATAAAAAATTCAAGAGCTCTGCTGGATCAGATCAAAGTCTTTTTAACCAGCATCCAGTGTCCATACTGACCAACCCAATTCCTAAACTGTGTTGCAAAAGTGCATATATTTTGTGTAAAATATAATGTAAGAATTGACCTTGAACTACTGAGATTGTTAGAGTAACAGAAGAATGAAGGTTGTCATACATTAGCAAAAAAGGAAGTGAAGAGAAAGATGTTACTTTGGTTAAAATCTGGTTGGCTGGATGGCTAGTTTACTAGTGTGTTTCTTAAAAAGGGACAGGTAATGTGCAGCCTGTGAGACTCTTTATTTCATCATCTTACACCAGCCAGTTCCCCAAACTTTTCTTTTAAAAAATCAGCATATTTTGCAAATGTGCCAAAAAGAAATAAAAGAAAGAACCACTCCAGCC
The DNA here is from genome assembly GCA_034509955.1 of Urosaurus nigricauda. NCBI lineage: Eukaryota > Metazoa > Chordata > Lepidosauria > Squamata > Phrynosomatidae > Urosaurus > Urosaurus nigricauda. Next base: position 47,168,197 of record JAOEGL010000005.1, read on the forward strand.
TCACACATAAATCTCCCAGAATCCCCCCAGCCACAACAATCTAATTCCATCAAGGGTCCTTCTCAAAATGGTATCAGGGAGTAACATGACATTACAATTCTGGGAAAGACTTGGATGAAGACTCTTGGGAGTGGGGAAGTACTCCATGGAGACTCAGTGGGAAAGAATTGGCCCCTGAGCCCCATGCACTTGTCTTAAAAAAATAAAAAATGAGTTGCCTAAATACTTGTGGCAGTTAGTTGTAATCATGTAATTATAGCCTCAGAAATAATCCCTAAACTGTTAGGAGATTAAGGTTGAAATCCTGTAGGTAGTTATACTGGAGAAAGCCCTGTTAACCTCTGTTATAAGTAGAGATGGAAAGAATAGTAGAAGATATTTTAAAATTTTTCAGAAAACACATTGGGGGGTTGTGTTGAAAAGTCCTGTTAAGAATCCTGAACTGGCAAGAATTTTCACATTTTGGGACTGATTCTTCACAAAATTCTCAGAGTTGTTTTGAACAGAGAGCAACATTTTCTGTGCACGAAACAGCATTTTATGAACAGGAAATGTCAGTTATTGCTAAAATTATTTATTTAATTATATCCTTGGCTACATGCCTGGTTAGTATGACAAGTCAGATCCTGGAATATAACACTGAAAAAGGCAGATATTATATGTGTGACCCAGTGGAAGGATTAAGATGATTGTGTCATAAATAAAGGGAGTCAGAAGAGATACACAGGATCAAGAGTTTTAAATATGAGACTCTGAGACTTTGAATGCATGTGCATGATCCCTCTCCCCCTGCATATGTTACCTAGGCCTTGGTGTGCAGGATATAGAACAGGATAGTTGCTGTCTTAGACCTGAATTTGAAAACAGCTAATTGAAAGTAAGGAAATATTTGACATAAGATGGGTAAATAATACTGTTATGGGACATAGTTGACAGTGTATTTAAAGAGAATATCAAATACAGGAAATGTTGGATCCATTGTCATATAAGAAGAGGAATGAAGAGTGTTGGAAGATATGAAACTTCAGCCCTGGACAGATGGGCAGAAAAACGCCTCCCTTCTTTGCTGCGCAGCATGGGAATGCTGCGCAGCAAAAAAAAGCCACCTAGCGCAGCCCCTTTTTGCAGCATCCTAATGACGCTGCTTTCTCTAAGAGACATGTGGGTGCTCAGACACCCACACATCATCTACACGCCCCTGTATGGGCAGTACAGCTAAATAATGGTGCCTGCCACATGTTAAAGGGCTCGGGAATGTGTGGTTGGTGTGTGCTCCTGAGCCCTAGTATCGCCGCCAGGACACTACTTCCTGGCAGTGTGTACCAGCCCTTCGTGTACTTTAATTAAACCCTAACAAATTTTAAATACTAGATTTGTAATAAAAAGTCTCACTTGAGAAGGTAGTTGATATTGCACAATTGGATTTGTGCAAAGATGTTCCTTTACTGGAACATCTTGGTCCACTCCTGTCCTCATGTGAATGTTATTAAACAATTTAGTAGCCAAGAAAACATGGAGCCATAGCAGGCCATAATGGAGGAAACAGGAAGCATATTTGTGCCATGTATGCTTTCACCAAGTGCTGAGCTCCAGTCTTTCTTCCTCTGTTGTATTGTGCCCACAGTTTATTCTGTCATTGCTAGTCTGAACTCGGGTGTTCTGTCAATGGTGCCATGGTCACTGGAACAGTGACATTAGAACTGTTGCTAGAGAGGGAAGCTGAGCCCATTTGAGTCAGTAAAAGGGAACAAAGAATGAAAACAATGGTTCATGTTTTGCAGATTGTCATGGGACCTCTGTGAGGATTATTTCATACTGAGGGCAATGTTTGTGTGAATACCTCCATTGTCTGTGCACATTCCAAACATGATTTACAAATGGAGAAACTGCGCACTTGAATCATCTGAAGTAATTTGGATCCAAAAGGGTGCTTGGAGACTGGCAGAAAGATAAAGCAAGGTAATCAAACTGTCATCCTAGAAGAGAGGATGTAAATTTGGCAGCCCTATTAATTACATCATGGAACACTGTATGCTTTATAAAAGCATATCAAATGATTTGGTAATAATGAAAGAAGTTTCCTTAGAAACATACTAAATGCCAGCATGAATCCATAATTTGTCATTGTGGTGTGGTGTAGGACTGAGAATGTTAGAATGCATTTTTAAAATAAGAGTAATTTTATTCAGAGAGATTCTTTACATATAATCAGGTGATTTCATACCTGAGTACAGTTGGCCCTCCGTTTTCGCATTACACTGTATTCAGGCCTAAAGTTCTGAACCTTTCCATAACACCAGCTTTTGTATTCTGTTCTAAGAAATAATGATTAAACACTGTTAAGGTGGTTTGCTAAGAGGCTGAGGCCTTGTCTCACTGGCTAGTACTGTATAGAAGCAGCCTAGAGTCACCTGGCCCCACTCCTTTTCCTGACCTGCCCCTCTTAACTTGGCCTCTGTTTTCATGCCATGGAGGCTTTCTGCATGGATGTCACACTGAACCACCTGGTGTGACTGCTACCATGGTGGGTCACTCACTTCTAAGGTGAGAATGAAGTGCCCAGTGATGTCACATGACTGGCGGCCTCATTCTGACCTCAGAACAAGTGATCCACCTGTGCAGACAGCTATCATGGCATGGAAACAGAGCTCCAGATCTTCCCAGATGATCAAGAGTAATAGGTAAATTTTTAAAATTTGTTCCAAGACTGTTAAACCCCTGTTCTGGTGCCGAATGTGCTGGATGTCATCCGGATTGCTCCCACCAGAACTGGGGCTTGGGACATGACTTGTCCGAATAATACCAGAATGGGGACAGGGGGTAGGCCTTTTATCAATTCAGAAAAAGCCTGTTTGCAACTCCTTCAGCTGAAGTCTAACCTTCCCTAGAAATTTTTCTTGCCTACACCGTCATCCCCTACCTTCCTCCCAGGCCTGTACAGTTTTCCAGATCTATTTTAATGACCTCTAATTCTTCCTCTAACCACATATGAATGTTGGATAGTCAATTCCAGATGGTCTTTATATGCAGCCCGTAAATTCTTGTTGGAAGAAGGAAAACCCATTCTTACATGGGAAGGAAGGAAGGAAAATTTGTCTAGTATTTGATGGGGAAATGCATCTAATGGGTATTTTTCCGAAAATGCCCATTCATTCATTCATTCATTCATTTTATATGCTGCCTTTAGGTGGGTCACAAAAAGAATCAATTAAAAACTCTACTATAAAACTTTTTTTAAAAAAAGTAAAACTTATGACATTAAAACAGGATAAAATCATTTAAAAGGCTTGCAAAAGCTCTAAAATAAAGCACTTGCCAATAATAAATGCTCCTGTATGTAATGATATATTAAAATCCTGCTTAAACAAACACATTTAATGGCCGTGAGTGCAGGATGAACCTCACTCAGCCCACCACAATATAAAAAAGTCCTGTTGGTGTACATGTACAGTTTGTTGGTATTGTTTTTAATTATTTATATTCATTTATATCCTGTGTTTCCCTCAATATTGGGATTCAAGGTGGCTTACAAAAAAAATAAAACTAATACAGTGGTCCCCCGGGTTATGAAAGTAATTCGTTCCAGCACCACTTTCGTAACCTGAAAACGTTCGCAAGCCGGGGGACCACTGTAAGTATAGGAAAAAACTTGGCGCGATTTGAATTTCGCACCGCTTTTCTTTCGCAACCCGGGTTTTTTTCGGAAACCGGGGCCGTTTTTCCGGCCCCGGCTCTTTCGGATCCCGGGGTTTTCGTACCCCGGGGGATTCGTAACCCGGGGGACCACTGTACAATTAAAAGCATTTCCCATATCATAAATAAATGCAATCAAATTACATGTAGAATGAAAAATCATATTTTAAAACAAAAAGTTAAAAGCAGGAAATCAACACACTTTTAAAAGCCCCACTGGTTAGTTCCTAAAAGTGTGTTAGAATGGAAAAGTTTTCACTTCCCAATAGAAGGACAGTTCTGAGAAAGCCATGCTAGCCCCCATGCAGGGAGTTCTAAAGCCTGGGAGCAGTCGCCACGAGAGTCTTTTCTATGTTCCCAACAAATAAGCTAATCCTTGCTGATAGCAGAGACCAATTTGGCACAAAAACAGTCTCCTTAGAAATAGTTAGAAAGGAGAATTAACACAGTCATCAACACAGTTAAAAAACCTGTGTTTCTGCAACAAGTTTGTCTTTATATATCTTGTCTTTAAATACCTTGTCTTTAAATATATAATGCTGTAAGTTCCTGTGCTCAAATTTCTTTATGTGATGGCCTTCCAACTGTTTACTTTTAGCACTGTGATCAGCTCTTGTTGGACTACAGCTCTTATCCAGCATAGCCAATGGTGAGGACTGCTGGGAATTTCAGTTTAACACCATGTGAAGGGCTGCTTTTGCCCACCCCTGCTCTAAGTCATTCTCCATTAGCAGTAGCTTGTACTAGTAGATTGCTTGTGGACTCAAAGCCTAAATATAATAAGAAGACAGCCCTGCTGTGTTCAATGCAACTTGATTCCTGGGAAGTGTTTAGAATTTCATGATCCTTCTCTGTTCCCATTTGCTTACCTGCATGTTTTGCATCTTATTTCAGTGTTCTTGATATCTACAGGTGATACAAATGATTATAACAGATTAGTCTTTGTGATTATCAAAAGACTTTTGGAAATAATGCCATACAATTTTGGAAGCACAGGAGGTGTATGTGCATAATTAAAGCAACCTGCTGGTAATTCTTTTATGTCTCTTCCTCTTTGGGGTAGATATAGTATGGGATTATGGAGATATGACTTCCCCTTTTTCTGTGACTGGACTTGTTTGTTTGCTTGTTTTCAAATATTGTTATTACAATAAAACCAACAATAACATTATCAAAAGCAGTGACACAAGTATACTACATTTCTGTATATCTAAAGCAAACATCTAAGGATAACAAATTGCACTAAATTACAAATCTAACTAAACTAGCTACTTAAAACAACATAAGAAAATTTCAGCAAACAAAAACAGTTGAATTTGCCTGTCTGTGATTCTTTAACATTAACATTTCTGCTTCCTTCTTGTTACTCAGACCTTGCCACATACCTGAACAGTAATTTTAAAAATGAATACAATGTTATAGTATTATATTTTATAAAAAAACTTAAAATAATTCTATAAACCCCTGGATTATAAAAGACTACTTATTTCGTGCCTTTATATTATCTCATTAAAAAGAAGAAGCTTAAAATAAATCTATGGACCACTACCTGTACATTATAAGACATGTATTATTTTGAATCCCAAAATCATCTCAGGTTCCTGCTTCCTTTCCATACAATTTATTTAAAAGCATCCACTTTTATTCACAACAAGTTTCAAATTCATGTTGGAAATGTAAAAAGCAAGATAGGTGGACTTGTTTGTTCACTTTCACGTGGCCAGTTATGCTCTTCCATCTCAAAGAGGGGAAAGAATGTTTGCCTAGCAATGGCACTGCTAATGGTGGAGTGCTAGTTGCTTGCCAAGCGCATGACTATGCTCCATGTCCTAGTGCATCATTGTGCTTTGAACATTGCTATCTTGTAGCATGCAGCATATGCTTGGGGCCAACCATAATGTATGATTTGATATAAGATGCATCTGCACTACTGAATTTAACTCTGTTGTATTTAGGCCTGAATTTGAATTGAAGAAAAAAAAAATGACAGACACTATCTGTCCCTAATTGGCACAGGGACTTCTTCAAGAGTTTAGGATATTCCGATTGCTGGTGGGAGGGCATAGTACTGTGCCTTTACTCTCTAATATTTCAGTCATTTTTATAAGAGCTTAACTTTACAAAGTTTTTGGCTTAGAGTCAGAGGAATGAAGATGAAAAAGATAAGTATTATGACCTGCACAGTTTAGTAAATGTACTATAAGTCAGTTGTTTGGATAAATTTTTGATAGTGTGTCCCAAAATCATGTTTAAGTGTGGAGCTCATTAAATAATAACAGTGATGGCAGCCATTTTTAAAGTGTTAAATATCTCTTCCCCTAAGAGGAAGAAATGTTAGAGGATATTTTGTAAGACAGTCTGACATGTGTCTCTAATGAAATAATATTATAAGTAGCTTTTCATGTTAAAGGATTTATCCCTCCCCTATCCATTTCCTCTTGCTATTTTGAGTTTAGCATTCTGTATCAATTACCAAGTATTCCTTCCAGAAAGAAGGAAGGAAGAGAAGAAAATACTTTGTTATTCAATTTTCTCACAATAGATGTGCATAAACTGCACAGTTCAGATATGATAATTTATTATATGGAAGTGTCTACTCTAATAATTTGTATAAGATCCCCATTTTAGCCAAAGAAGCAGGAAAACCTCCACACCTGCCAATCTGAATAACTTCTGTCTCAAAATATAAGAGAGCACAGTCCATATAAATTAACACAGTCATGTTTCTGTCTATGGGAGGAACACCTTTTTACAATAACCAGGATTGTATATTAATTCTTTATTTTTAGTTTGAAAAACATAGGACTGTGAAAAATATGTATCATTGAGAGCTTGAGTGGGGTAGTGGTTTGAGCATTGGGCTATGGCTGTGGAGACCAAAATTCAGATCCCTGCTTGGCCATAGAAACCCACTGGTTGACTTTAGGCAAGTCACACTCAGCCTCAGGAGTCAAATACCTTCTTCTGTGAACAAATCCTTCCAAGAAAACTCCACCTTAAGGTTGCCATGAGTCAGAAACAACCTGAAGGCACGCAGCAACAATAACTGTCAGGTTAAAAAGTGGAATAGATAGAAAATTTTAGATCTTGGGGAGGCAGATTTAGAAGGCCTTGTTATAAAACACACAAAAACATCCAGTATTCAGAATTTCTCCACATGTGTGCAGTGTCATGTTTTAATCACTTAAATCAGATGTTTTTGTGCTGCAGCTCTCATAATTCCTTGCTACTGGCAAGGATTTGGAGGTGAAAAGCCCTCGTCTCTTTGATAATCATAACATCATCATTTATGACCACAAGAATAATCATTTATGACCACAAGAATAAAATGCTTTGGCTTTCCTGTTGCTAAACAAATTTACTTGGGCAAACAACAAACAAGCAAATGTTCAGTATGGGTTTCAAACTAGATAAAATAAAAGCGATATATTTAAAAGAACGATATTACAAAGGTATAGTAAGGTTACCAATAATTCAACCCCTCCTGGGAACTTTCTATCTTATTCTGCTGCTTAGGAGTAAGCTCCATGTTGTTATGGGAAAAGTTAATATATATTTTAAAGTGGAAATAGTAAACAGAGCATCTATAAACATTTAATTTTCCATTCTGCATTACCTGAATATTAAGATATTTTTAAAAATCAGATGGAAGGGGAAAAAAGAGGAAAGAAAGAAAAAGGCAGGCAGTCCCAAGTGCTCCCTTCAAATTTTGTTCTCTTCATCACCTGTTACTCCCTATGTGGTCATTTTAGGGCTTCAGCAATAGCTTTTCCACTGATCATAATACCTAACACTCAGCTTTTAATCACCATAAAGATTTAGCTAATTCATTACCAGCTCTAGGCTTCTCAGATAAACGGCTTATTACTAGTCTCACACTTCTGTTAAAGCTTAGTCAGATTGGAAGATTTCTAATACAGTACTTAGCAAGATTAGTCTTGATTACTAAATTATCCACTTCCAGCCAAGTTAGCTTTTGGTCTCTCTGGATTACAAGGTTTCCATCAGTGTGTCACTAAAGATAAGCATTCCTTTGCTAAATGGGGCAAGTTTTATGTTAGCTCTGTGTGCTGGGCTGAGGACTGTGGTAAAGGAAATAAAGAGCTTTAGTTAAAATATTTGAGTGTTTTTGATTCTACTTCTTTGTCTTTAGCCATGGCACTGCTGGCATGTGAGAACTTCCTGAAGTTGAAGTTGGCCCTTTGGTTGAAATAAGTTCTTTACCCTTGTTCTGTGTAGAACATGATACTTTTTTCCTGTCCCGAAGAGAGCTAGAACTAGAGAGCTCACATGGAAAGAGAAAAGATGAGGCTCTTTTACTAGTTGTTTGGAAAACAGAATTATCAGTAGGTGTTGCTTGAGTGACAGCTATTAAAAGTATAGGATAACAGTCCTGGTGGCACAGTGGTTAAATGCCTGTACTGCAGCCACTTACTCAAAACCATAAGGTGGCGAGTTCAAGACCAGCAAAGGGCTGAAGCTCGACTCAGGCTTGCATCCTTCCGAGGTCGCTAAAATGAGTACCCAGATTGTTGGGGGGCAAATAGCTTACAATTGTAAATGAAGCTGTTTGTTTAACAAATTGTAAGCCGCTCTGATAGTCTTGGCTGAAGAGCGGGGTATATAACTAAATAAAATAAACATTATTAGGATCCCTGTCCTCTTTTTCAAGTGGGCACCCTAAGGCAGATAAACAGCATATCCCTGAAGACCATTTTATCCATTGTCAAGAATTTTGTGAACAGTGAACAGTGATTAAAGGAGCTCATATCTGTTAACCCTGAACCCCTGCCCACTCCCTTTGGTAGTGAGGGGAGCTTGTGCCTTTGCCCTCAAAATATATGCAATGGAAGGTGGGATTTGATATTTGAAATTTGTTGCAGGGTTGTGAAAAAGATACATTGCCCTGTGAATTGTTCATGGGATCCTAATTTTACCAAATAATTGTCATCTGTCTCCACTTCACCTCAGTAATTTAGTAGATAAAAGGTTGATTGAGAGCTCAGAACTTCAGAGTATTAAAGTACCTTGAGCCTGCTATATTTCTCTAGCTATGTATCACAATGACAAGCATGGCATACATTTATATGCAGTGAAGATGCATATTTTTAATACTGCTCCATGAAATAATTAATGAATTTCCGATTGGTCTCAGTTGCTTGAACTGCTGACATGCTCTGGGAACATGGCTTGACTTTCTGTATGGATATGAAGTATTTAGCTTTCGTTTCACATATAATTTGTTTTTATTTTTATTAAATCTTTCCAGAATCTTCCTACCAGCATCCTCCTACCAGAATCCTCCTACCATAAATAATGCTGGCTGTGGGAATCTGGAAAATTTAGCCTTATCCCCGGAGTTTCATTTCTAAGCTGTGGTTTCACAGAGTGATCTTTGCTTTAGGCTTTTATTTCTGACACCTGTAGCATTTCTGTTAAAAACAACAACTTTGAATAACAATTGAAATATTGTTTTAAATGTATCAGTAGTAAGGGCCATGGTCTTGGAATCTTGCACAAGGAAAGCCCCACATTCAGTCTCTGGCATCTTTATGTAGGACTTGAAAAAACTCATGCCTCACACCTTGGAGAGTCATGACCTGCCAGAGTGAACAGTGCTGAACTTGACAGACCAATGGCTTGTAAAAGGCAGCTGTCAGTGTTCCTTACATAGATCAACAGAAGGAAATGCATAATATTGTGTCAGGATTATGCAGTGATGTCTTGCAGTTCCCACACACTCCGTTCTGAAATCCATCCTCCCTTGGGAAGCCTCAAATAAATACTTGCTTTCTTTTGCTTTTGATCTGATTGGCTCTGTGCCTTGGAGAAGAGTGGCCTCTTATCCATGGTTGAGCAGGAACTTGACTAGATCCAGAAAGAAAGTAGAGTGCAATCTTTGGTTTGTTCATTTGTTTTCTCTAGAATTCTTCCATCAAACTTGATTAGGTTTTTAAATGGAGGGAGGAGGAGGGACATAAAAAAGTAAAAAGATTGGGATAGATGTTATGGTCCTTGCAATGTGACCATGATGCCTACATTTCAGGTTTTGTCATCTTCATTTTCATTTATGAAGCATGAATTGTTTTATTTCTGAACTTACTTCTAAACAAATCTGAATCAATCAGCCAATCAATAGATTTTCAATGAATCCGCATTAGTTGAAACATCTGGAATAGTGGAAGTAAAGAAACTCCAGACAGAGTTGGATAAATTTACAGAAGACAAGTGCTTTCTTTTCTGTTATCTCAGCTGTCAAGATTACAAAGTTTGGGAACCACTGCTTTAAATGCAGAAGTACTGTAAAATGCTGATTAAAATATAATGATCCTGGAGTTCTTCTTTGAAATCTTTTAAATACAATGTTACACTGAGCTGTAGAGTAAATATTGTAAAACATGAGTGATGGAACAGTATAATAATACTGTTAGTTGTGGTCTTAAATTAGTAGCACTGGCAGAAGTGCTTGGGCTGGTTTGAATTAAAAATACTCATAGTACTGTGTTATAAAACAGTATATTATTCAGTGCTGAAAAGGCATTTTATAACTCCATCAATGGAGTTTAATTTAAGGCTATGCCACAGACTGAATGCCCACATTTCACTGTTTATCCTTAGCAGAGCTCTATTTGCAATATGAGTAGTACCAGTTTCTGATGCTATGTTGTTGCTATGATGGACTGAAAGCCCTGGTTTTTTACAACATATGGGGCATTGTTTAGCCTAAATATGGGCTTTACCAGTGAGTGCATGGAACAATTATTTTTTTAGATTACAACTTCCAGAATATCCCAACCAGCATATTTGTACAAGGATATGACATCCAAAAAAGCTTTCTCTGGGATCTGGTTTTACCTTTAAGGAATGAATGATGAGAATGCAAAGAAAACAACAATGGAGTCTTCCAATTCAGAAATTAAAGCCAGATGTACATCATAATGTTGATCTTTTGTAATCACTTGGCAATACCAAGCAAGACAGCTGCAATACATTGAACAGAAAATCTGGAAAATCTGCCAGTTATATGGAGAATAACATTTTATGAAGAAAAAAAAATTATGTTGTGAAAGTTGTTTGTCTTTGTTATAGCTAATCACTTTTCTTTTCTTCTGCCTTTTCACTCTTAAGGCAAAATCATTGGAAGTAGATGCTTGAAAGAGGAGATAATAGGTTCAGATAAATGCATTGTAATTTTTTTAGTTAGTCCTTAAGCAGAAGAATGTTTTATACACTGGCACACTTACTTAGGAGTAAACCTCACTGACCTCATATGACTTAATTTTTGAAGAGGCATACATATGATTGCATGGCCAATTTATTTAATGCAGTGGTTCTTAACCTGTGGTCCATGGACCTCCAGGGACCACAACGTACTCACAAAGGATCTGTGAAGGCTCAAAGAAAAGTTATGAGTTTTTACAGTTAACTTACAATGAATAAGTGGAAGGAAGAAAGTTTAACCAAGTTACATTTGTGTCAAATTTCAGCTTGATCTGTCAGTTCTACTAATTTTACGATCCTATCACCTCCATTAAAAACAAAAGCAAAAATCATTTATGAAAATGACTATTTCATAGCAAACATTGTGTTCAGCACTTGCTGTTTCTTTTTAAAAAATTAATACAGACCTTACAGAGACATAAAAACACATACATACAACAGCACTTGCTGTTTCTGCATACATTGAGAACATACAAGTGAATGACCTTGAGTGGGTAACAGTAGCCGCACATATAGCCAGAAGCCGTCTTCGTAGCTGCACTCAACTCTAGTATTGTCCACATTGTGCCATCACATTCTAGGAACATTTATTGCTTCCCATAATTCTGTAGTTGTATTGAGAATGTTCTTGAAGAAATTCTGCTTGCAGCCTGAGCAGACTCAGGCCACTTTCATTCCTATCTGCTCCAGTCTTTGAAAACCTATTTTAAAGTCTGAAGTCAGAACCAAGCAGATTTCCTGCATCATTGGCATGGAAGCTCTGGTGACCACTCTTGATTTTCACCAACTAAAGTTTCAGCAAACCACAGTTCCCTAAGCAGTTCCTGTGGTGTGCAGTAAAAAGTGGGGAAACCATGAGCCTGAGGGCATTAGCAATTTGCTTGAAGGCATCTTCTGAGTTCATGGCTGAGACAAGAACTGAACAAAGGTGAAGTTGAAGTTGAAGGCTTTCATAATTGGCATCCATAGTTTTTTATGGGTTTTTCAGGGTATGTTGCCATGTTCTAGAAGAGCTTAGTTTTGCCAGCCAGAGATGCAGGTGAAATGTCAGGAATGAACTCTTCCAGAACATGGCCACATAGCCAAAAAAAAAAAAAAAAAAAAAAAAAAAAAAAAAAAAAAAAAAAAAAACCTGCATAAAAAACTATAAAGGTCTTTCTGGTTCACATTCATCTATAGCAATATGTATAAAGTTACATAAAGGAGATATATACAGTAATTACAAATTTACAATAACACAATGAAAATAAAGATTCTCTGGGCCCCAAAATCCCCTGCGTTCTAATTTGATCTACATTGGTTGTAACATTTCTGTAGTATTTCACATTTTTCTGAGTATGTAATCAAGAGTAGTGATAGAGGTGTGTTAAATTTGATAAGGAAAGTGTTTCATAAAGAAGAAGATAATATATGTTTTTAAACAGAGGAGTGTGTAAATAACATTCTCTTTTGAACAATGGGCCTTGGTTGTTGCAGCAGCACATTCCACTGTCTTGGACCAACTTCTGTGTAAAGCCCTGTATCCTGTATAAACAAGTCTTTTGCAGCTGAGAAATAATTTTCTTGAACAAGCAATAGAACTGACAGTCATAAATCGATCATTAAAACAGTTGCATAAATGTTTTCAATGAAAATAATTTAATATACTGAAAATAAGGAAAAGAATCTCTAATTTGGCAGAAGTATTGTTGAGAAGCAGGAAGCAGACAGAGCATTAGGTATTCCAATATTATTTGTGGCCTTCACAAGGAATACATTTCTTTAAAAAAAAAAAAAAAACAATTTACCTTTGGGGAAAAATTAAGATCACTTACTGGTATACATTATTACAAATCTGCCTGTCTCACTATAGTTTGGCATTTAAGCACAGAAAATTTGATGGAAATACAGGTTTTGCTTACACAAACTCTTTGTTTGTTTTTCCAAAAAATTGAAGAAAAGGTTATGAAGTACTTCATTTTAGAATAAAATAAATATATAAATAAAACATGTATTACAAGTTGTTAATACATCTTAACCCTTTGGTTTATATTTTATTTTATTGGCTTTTCCATTAAAATAAGGAGGCAGCAAGAACAATTCACAATATTAAAAATGTAATTACACTGCAGATTTGCACAACACCATTACAGCACTGGGATCACCCTCATTAATATTTAATAATCTCCAATATAAAATTTACATTTTAGCCACTGAGCCAATATTGTTATTGAAACCTGCATTTTCTAATTATTCACTCTCACTTGCGATCTTATAACAACCTTTTGTTCTAGCATCTAGACCCATCTTCCCCATACTTCTTGGTGTTGTGGACTACAGTTTCCATCATCCACAACCAGAGCATGAAAACAGTTGCCTTTTTGGATTACAATTCCCCCTGGCCATGCCACCTGGAGGATTCTGGGAACTGTAGTGTAAAAAGTAATTTTTCCAATCTCTTATCTTTAGCCATTGGTGGGGGAATTTAGGAATACTGATCTAGACCACTGACCTTCTGCATGGACTCTTCTTAGAACCTGGTGGCTTTTCATAGAGATAGGAATGTTGGCACAGGCTCTAAGGTAAATAATGATAGGACTGTGGGGTGAGAATGTTACAAACATGCTGTATTTGCCTTGGAAGTACACATTTAATTTTGAAAATATTGTCAAGGAAAGTATATCTGTTATCCTATTTAATTCATAAGCACTTTTTGGCTTCTTTAAAGAAATAATCTGGTGCTTGTCTTAATTTTAGTATCCAGTAAGATTTCATTGTGAGTATGATAGGCATTTAGCCCTTGTAAAGGTTACCAAGCATATATCCCCTCTCTTTTACAGACTTGGATTATCACTTGCTTTTATCTTCAACTGCTCCTACTTAATCCTCTTGTCAAGGCCCAAAGTCCCTGCGGGAATCCTGTGACGGATGATGTGAATGACATTGCAAAACTGGCAAGTGGCTTTTCTTTTAAACTCCTATCTAAATACAAAACAGTAGTAGATGGAAGAGGAAGAGATATTCTGGGGAAATATGTTGACTGATTTTCTTCTTGACTTACACAAATAGGTGAACAGTTCACAAAACCTGTAATGCTATACAGCATGCAGGGCAGTACTTCAGTACTTCCTGTTCAACACAAAGTTTATTTTAACAGCAAATCAGCTCAAATGTCCTTAGTGTATTTTCTTTAGACAGCTGTTATGCCTATCTGTGAATTCACGTAAGTGCTACTTTTAGCTTTGCTCTCAAACTCATGGCAGGTTTGTTATTGTTATCTGTCTTCAAGTCACCTGTGACATATGGTAATCCTGTTGTAAGGTTCCTCTTGGCAATATTTATTCAGATAAGGTTTGTCATTGCCTTCTCCTAAGGCTGAGAGAATGGGACTTGTGCAAAACAATTCAAATGGTTTTTATGACAGAGGAATTTGAACTCTGGTTTCCAAAATCGTAGTTCAGCACTCAAACCACTATACCAAGTTGAATCCTTATTGTAGGTACTTTAGCTCATTCTCCTGAAACCTAAATGCAAGTGCATTTTAATGTATTTTTAATGTATTCATTTGGAAATCATTGAATTGAGAGTATTCTAATTGTGTTTCCACAAATATTGCAGAAGGAAAAATGAAGTGTGTTTTCACATTAAAAAGGACAGTGTTGCATCATAGGTCCCCCTCTTCACACAATAGGTTTCAAGGGAATTTTGTGTATGTATTTCTAAATTAGACCATGTCATCAAAACCTAGATAATGGAAGTGTCATCAGTAAACTATTTATAATGCACAGTGAGTCTCAAATCTAAACAAGAAATTCATTTATGTTTTATATATACCATGTACGCATAGCCTGAAGTTAAATTTATATATAACATTTTTATTAATTTTGTGAATGAAATACATTTTGTGTGCATTAAAAATCATAAGGCAAAAGTGTAACTGTTTCAGCCACCCATGTGAACCACGTTGGACTTTGGAATATTTTAGATCTTGGAATTCTGGATAAGGGAGACTCAAATTGTAGTCCATTTGCACACACAGCCCCCCCCCCGGCTTACACACACACACAAATGCTTATATGAAAATATTTATGGCAGAAGCATACCTGTTTGGCACAACTGATGTAGCCATCCATGCTTTTGTAGCTTTAGATTGTGACCACTTTGAAGGCATTTTAGACAGTGGCAGCTGGTGGTTCCAGGTCTGTGGAGATGAAGTAAATGAATTCCTGCTTCTAACCTGAATTTTGAAGGAGTTATCCAAAGTTTTGAACCTATTTGGGGAATGGAGTTCATTTCCTTTTAAACGGTTGTTACAAAACCTGGATTCATAGAACCCACTGGCATAAAACCCACTATCAACCACTGTTCTCAGATCTATCCCCAAACTTTCTTCATCCCCCTCCCACCAATGTAGACTATATCACCAAGGCCTTTTATGTTTTGCTGTTCATATCCAACATGATGGACTTTTCAGGCTGGGTAAATGATAGGTTTTTATTCTGCATTGCTGGTGCATCATCACTGAGTTTTTTGTTACTAGATTGTAGATTTTATGTCAATTGCTAGTACATACTGTGTATATGGAAGGGTTCTTACACAGGCAAAGTAGATGTTCATCATGCACTGCTGCACATTAGATCATTCCAACCCCAGGATTCGCCAAGGCCTTCATGGGAAGCCAGAACTGACAGATCAATTTCTTCTTGGGGGGGTGGGGGGAACCAACAATTTTGGGTATGGGCAAGGGCACGTCTAGCTTTACAGGATGACTGCTTTTGTGTGTGTGTGTATGTGATGGTGGTGTCCAGGAGAGGTCCATAGGCTGCTAAATTGATTTTAGGGGAGGCATGCCACCTGTGTAACAGGTTATTTCCAACCCTAGATCCTGCTTCATGCATGCATTCATAAATGCAAGTCTGCTGCTCTGCCTTCCCTGTATGGAAACTCATAGGGCAGGAATGGACAACTGCAAAAAGCTATGGGGCTGTGTAGCCCCCTAGGAAATCATGGATGACTGCACCCACTCCTGCAAAAAACACAACAAAACAACTTGATTTACTTCTAGATGCCTTCTAGGAAACAAGGAGCATTTTCACCATGTTTTGGGCCCTTCCTGTGCTGGTTTAGGTTTCAGGAGAGGCCTTTTTTTAACAATAAGAAATTAGGAGATGTCACTTCCTGTTAGAAAAGGGCCTAAATTGGTCCAGGCTGGGCCTGAAACATGGTGGGAAAGCCTCTCACAGAAAATATTTTACCTCAGAATGCTCTCTATGTGCTGTGTGGGATATGAAAATGCCCTCTACATCCCCAGAGAGCTTTAGGGGACATTTAAAAGAAAAAAATACTCCCTCGGGACCACAAAAAATGGCTCTAGGGGGCACTTTGCCCACCCCTGCCATACGAAGTCCCACAGTTATAGATAACAAAAGAACCCCTTCTGTGATAGTGCATGTATAATGAAGGGGTGGTGATAAATCTGAATAGTTGGGCAGCCTGTCTGTCTAGACTAGTTGTCCACATATCTTGCAGACAGAAGTATCTACTATATTCTAAAAACAGATATATGTTTTCTAGAAATTTTACAGTCAGGAAACCAATTTTCTTTTCATTTAAAAACAAAAAAAATTGAAACGTGAAAAAATGTGAAAACACAATTTACAGATTGAAAGTAACTTTACTTTAGGAACGCAGACTGTATTATGCATTATTTGTTTTGGCTTACAATGATTATTTTTGGTATAATAACAGTATAGTTTATTCAAAAAAAAATTATAATTTGAATATATTTCTTGACATTTTTAGTTTTCTTCTAAATGGTGCCACCCAGTCCTAACTTAAGAAACCTCTTGGGTTTTGTCAGTTTATTAGAAGAAAGGAAAATGTAATTTAAAAAACAGAAGCAATCAAGATTCGTAAAACAAAGAAAAGTACTGTATTTTGTCTTCTCTTGTTATCCATAGCATCCTCCAAACATAACACACTCATTACCATAAAGAGAATTGAAGAAGGGAAATCAGGCTCAGGATATTTCTTAATCTATTTTTATTCATTTCCCCTTTTATTCCTGGAAAAAAACAGGAAAAAATATTTTTCTATATTTTTGTCATCCTCACCCAGGTGTAGTATGATAGAAATACCATACATTCTGTCAGTCTTGCACAAGGCCCATTTTGAATGTGAGTAATTGCACATGGAATCTGCCTAAATACCCTAAAGACACCATCTTTGGATAGATGGATCTGCTTCTATGCGTTACATATGTATTATGGTCTTTGATGAAGTTGGAAATATTGAAAAAATACAGCTTTTAAACATGTTTTCAATTAGAGGGTTCATGAATTAGATCCTTATCTGATGCTGGAACCTAGGCAGGGTCAACCCTGATTAGTACAGTTGGCCTGCATATAATGCAAAGGATCTGTTCCAGTACCCTTCACATAATATGATTATCAGACTTCTGTCCTTATACCTGACTCTGTTAAGAGGTGATGCTCAGCTATATTTCACCAAGTAGATGGCTGAATTCTGGTTATTAGTCCATTTTGTTGTTAGACACCCAGCTCTCTCAGTCTGGCCTCATTTCTTTAGGCCTTAGAGCAAGGGGAGGAATCACAGGCAAGGTTATTGCCCTGAAAAGTATGTTTTACAAACATTGTGCTGCTGGACTCCCGTTGCTACAAGCTGCTTCAAATTGGCTTCTGTAAACTCTCCAGAGTTCTTCTCTCTCTATCATCTTTGGTGCTATTTCCTAGATGTCCTTTTAAAAATAGAATGACATTCTCTTAGCCCCATCTCCTGTGAGATCACCAGACACTGTCCCTAAGTCTCAGTGAAATCTGAGTGTGAAATTTGAGATGTGAAATTTCAGGTCCTGTGTTGCTCTTGATCTGAGATCTATTTCTTTTATATGATGTTTTGAATTTTGGCTTTTGTTCACATATGTGAAAATCCATGGACTGGGAGGTTTTATGTAATCATTTCTGAAATTACATAATCAGAAATGACTTTGCAAGCACTTTTAGTTTAAGGAGAATGGTTAACTGCTATCTGCAGGTGCTAGAGGATCCAAAATGAAGCACTCATCCTACCATGTACTAATCTGGTAGTCCTCCTTAGCAGTCAATCTGAAGGTTCTCCGTCTGCAATGTGACATCAGAGAAAGGTTGAAGAGAGGGCAGGTTCATCAGAGGAGGCTGAGAGAGTTAAACATGTTGTTCAAGATCCTAGCTATACATAGGATCTTGA
Organism: Urosaurus nigricauda; assembly: GCA_034509955.1. Classification (NCBI taxonomy): domain Eukaryota; kingdom Metazoa; phylum Chordata; class Lepidosauria; order Squamata; family Phrynosomatidae; genus Urosaurus; species Urosaurus nigricauda. The sequence goes on from JAOEGL010000005.1 coordinate 47,186,335, forward strand.
GGCATAGATAGCTATGATATTCGGGCTGGTCATGCCATTCTACAATTACACTTTATCTCCTGATCCAGCCCCTGAAACTCACCTTAAAAGCCAGTAAACTGTCCCAAGCAATGCAGTTCTGTGATGCTGGTGAACAGGGCACTCAACATGATTGTTAATTGGCTTTTTGGCTTTTAAAGTGAATTTCAATGGGATTTGCAGTAGTAGCAGCGGTGGCACAATTGCAGATGAGTCTTACAAGTTTGTAAGTCTATCTTATGACATTGTAACTAATGGGATGCCAGTTGTTATTTCCAGTTTTCCTTTAAGATGTATGTATATGATGATGTTGGACTTAATTTGAAATAGATGTAGATGAGAAACAAAGAACTGTACTTTTACAATTTTTTATGTGATTCTGAGTCAAGGAAAGTTACTTAAGATGGTAAGCCTTTCAAAAGAGAAAATCTGCTGTCATACACAAGCTGTCTAATGTTGAGTTGTTTTCTATTTAGAAGTTATAAAAATGGTCTTACTCCTTGAATCTGTAGTCTTGGCCACTTATGTTTTTTTAACTGTGCGTGAAGAGTGCTTGACAGGCTTTAATGCCAGTAGAGTAGATTGTATACATAATGCATGCCAATTCTTGTTGTGCTCCTTGATCTGAAACAAATTTAATCTTGCAGTGACCTTTCTTAAAGGAATATGCAGTTGCTGACATTGCTAAGTATCAAATCACTCCCAGCATACAGAGTATGGGGAACAGCATCTTCACTTTTGTTTGATGCCTGGTCCCAAAATCCAAAATCCCTGATTCCAAAATCAACACATTAAGATTAGCATACCTTGGTTGTACAGGCTGAGTTATGAAGGAGTCTTAGACACACACTCAGTACATCTGCTCTCCTCTTCTTTGCAAACTAGCAAACAAACCAAGAGATCTTTCATTATCTGTAGTTTCCCATTTTGTTTTAACTAGAAAATACATTAAACAATTTCAGAGCAAGCCAGGATATTAAACCATGGCTTTAAGCTTGTTTCAAAGCTATAAACACTGATTCATCACACATTGCTCACACTTATAAATCAGCCCAGGGAGAGGATCAGGGAAGAGAAGGGAAGAGATGCCTTTGCCCCCTCCGAAACCCCCCTCCTCCCCAATCCTTTCCCTGGGCAGCCCAAGGAGACGATCGGGGAAGAGAAGGTAAGAGGTACCTTGGCCCCTCCAAGACCTTTCTCCTCCCCAATCCTCTCCTTGGGCAGCCCAGGGAGAGGATCAGGGAGGTGAAAGCAGGAAGTGCCTTGGTCCCTCTGAAACCCTTCTCCTCCCCAATCCTCTCCTTGGGCTGAACAGGGAGAGGATCAGGGAGGAGAAGGGTCTTTGGGGGGCCAAGGCATATCCTTCCTTCACCTCCCCTGTCTCTCCCTGGGCTACCCAAGGAGAGATCAGGCAGAGAAAGGGAGGAGGAATGACCACATTAGCAGCTTTGACCTCACGAATAATCGAAACTGCAAATCTCAAGGCCATGAATATGGATGGCCAACTGTATATCAAAACTATCAGAGTTTTTAAAGATGAGATGATCTGTGACCTCATCCCAAGAAAAACAACAAAAATATGTGAGAACCCAGATAACAAATCTGCCAACCACATCCCAGAGTGAGAACTTACCTCAAGGGAGGAACTCCAAAACATAAAACAAGAAATAATTAAACTGAGAGGAAAACACAGAGATACTTGGGCACCTCCCCTGAAAGAACAGCAAAAAGCACATAGTAAACCAGGCCCACTGAAATTATTTCTACACAGGAATATGTAAGTCTATTATTCAGATTTTCTTGGCACAGACAGTGAATCTGGAAACAATGTCTCACAATCAGGGCTCATGGAATCTATGAAAACCCGTTTTGCAAATACCTCTCTCAAAATGACCTGTAATGATGATACATCCTCATCAACAATTAAATTACAGGGGTCTCAAACCCTATGTAAACCATGACAACAGAAAAGACAGCCCTCACTACCCCTTATCTCATCTCCTACCTCACAGGTCAAGTCAAAGGATGCATGAATCACCAATTCAATGGGATCCTTGCTTGCCTCTGATCCGCATTTTGTTATCCATAGTGCAATGGTGCACCCAGTCCCCTATCAGAACAGATGGAGCAGGAGAAGTGGGAATGTGATGTGCTACATCATCAAGCAGAGAGAAAGACATTGGTACAGCTATCTCAGCAATTGGACAATCTAAACCAACTGCCTCTGGGGAAATTACCCATCCAGTCAGCTGACTGCAAACACTTGACAATCAACTGACTAGCATAAGGTTGCCCTCATGACATAGAACATAGCTGGGTGGTTCATCTAACAGAGATCCCCACTTTATTGATTTCTTTGTCTCGTTTGATATTCTTCTGATCCAAGAAATATGGGCAATCAAAGATCTGGAACTAAACAGCTTTCACACATTTTCAATTGCAAAAGAGCCTGGGAGAAAACATGGAAGAGCAAGAGGAGGCCTGGGAATCCCAGTTTCCACCACCCTACCTGCCATAACAAAGCCTTTTCCCATATTTAAAACATATGCCATGCCAGTGTTGTTGTTGTTGTTGTTGTTGTTGTTGTTAGCTTTATTTATAAAGCGCCTTAATTGTACACGGTGCTGTACAAAACCCAAATAAAATCAAGAATACATAAAAAAGCCTGCCTATGGCATACAATCTAGAGATTAAAACAACAGGTTAGGAACATCATAAGAAATAAGTTGAAACAGCAGATATCAAATATTGAATCAAGCATCAAAACAACCAGGTCACAGTCACAAACTTCTTGGGAACGCTTCCCTAAACAATATGGTCTTTAACTCAGTTTTAAAACTGGTTAGAGACGTGTTGAGCCATGCTTGTAAGGGGAGGAGGTTCCAGGAGTGAGGGGCAGCAAGTGAGAAGGAATGAATCCGGGACGGGGCAGTGGAAATCCTGGGTTGAAACCGAAGACCTTGGCTACGAGAATAGAGGGAACAGGTGGGAATGTAGGAAGAAAGAAGTTTAGAGAGATAGGGAGGTGCCAGCCCATGCAGGGCTCTGGAAGTGAGCAGGGGAAGCTTGTAATGTATGTGGAAAGGAAAGGGGAGCCAGTGGAGGGATGAAAATAGAGGGGGAGACATGGTCGTACCAGTGAGCGAGTGAGATAATACGAGCAGCTGAGTGCTGAACAGAAATTAATGGGTGGAGGTGAGAGAGAGGAAGCCCTGCCAAGAGAAGGTTACAGTAATCTAATCGTGAGACCACTAGGGCATGGACCAAAGTCTTTGCAGTAGAAACTGAGAGATATGGACGGATTTTGGAAATATTATAGAGAAAAAATCTACAGACCTTGGCTGTGGCCTGGATCTGAGGAATAAATGACAGAGAGAAGTAAAAAATGAAACCCAATTTAACCACTGCACTCTGATGATAATAAATGTCTACATGCCTCCAATGAAGAAGAAATCATAAATCAGTAATCTGTGTGCTGAACTGTAAACATACATTGCTAACCTCATATTCCAGAATCTAAATGCATTTGTAGTCTTGGGGGGGGGGGAGATTTGAATGCAAAACTGGGCCCCAACAATCAAGTTCTGAACACCCAGCACAAATGCCCTCCTCCCAATTTTGTAGATGATGGAACCCATCTCATCTGATGCTCAAATGACAGGAAATCAAATTTTGCAGACCTATGTTTGGTTCAATCAGTCTTCTGACAAAACCTTTGTATCCAAAATGGTGCTCTGAAAAGTGACTGTTCAGCTCAATTCAGTTATCTCTCTGGAACCAGAAAGAGCACTGTGGAATACCTAATAATTACTAAGGATCTTCTCCCCTATGCTAAGGACCTAGAAGTCATGCTAGGTTTGAAAGTGATCATTGCCCAATTCTGCTACAATTAAGCAACTTCACTCAGGAGACACACACCAAGGACAGCAATCAACTCTCTTTAATGCCATCAAGAAGGACTTATCGGTGAGCCAAAATAGAACCCCCAGTTAAACCAAACAATAAGTGAGGTACTAGCCTCTGACCAGCTTCAAAGTCTCTGAATTCTGGAAAATTACAACAGTCTAACCCAAGTTAGGGCTCCCTGAGGAGGAGAGAAGAACAACAGCCAGCTTGCCACCTGAAGGAGCCTCTCTTGGACGCTGACCTTCCCTCTGCTTTGGGACTCCTGGAAGCAGCAACAGCACCCTCAGCTTGGCTGGGAGAGAGGAGGGGCCTGCCTTTCCCTTAAAAGGGCACTGCTTCAGCCTCCCTTCCCTTGTGAACAACAGCCAGCTTGCCACCTGAAGGAGCCTCTCTTGGACGCTGACCTTCCCTCTGCTTTGGGACTCCTGGAAGCAGCAACAGCACCCTCAGCTTGGCTGGGAGAGAGGAGGGGCCTGCCTTTCCCTTAAAAGGGCACTGCTTCAGCCTCCCTTCCCTTGTGAACAACAGCCAGCTTGCCACCTGAAGGAGCCTCTCTTGGACGCTGACCTTCCCTCTTCCCACTGCTTTGGGACTCTCTAGAAGCAGTAGCAGCACCTTCAGCCCCCCAGGGAAAGGGCTGGGGCTGGAGCAACACTCGGGACAACAGATAGCATCCCTTCAGCCTTCCCTCCCTCTGCCACCTTTGAACCTGGGACGTCTGGTGGCCCCATAGTTCCTCCTGATCTCTCCCAACCCCCTTATGCCTTGGGATCGCCAGTTCATTCTATCCAGCACTGTTGGACTGTATCTTTACTTTTCTGCTTTTCTCTTTTCCACATTTCCTCTTGCCATCTGTCTGTCACCCAACCCTCCCTCCCCCATGGCTCCTCGGACCTCTCCTTCTCCCTATCTTATCCCTATCCGCCCCCTCCCTATCTCCCAACTCCCATTCTCATGTGCCCTCTGGAACTGTCGCTCCGCCTCCTCAAAAGCTACAGTGATCCATGATCTTTTTCTATCACACTCCTTTAATCTCCTCGCCCTCACAGAAACCTGGCTTCCGACCCACAACACTGTTACCTCTGCTGCCCTTTCTTTCGGCGGACTTTCTTTTACCCACACTGGCCACCTTGAGGGTCGCGGAGGAGGGGTCGGCATCTTATTATCTAAGTTTTGCCAGTTTAAGGTCCTCTCCCCTCCCCCCAGTTATTCTTTCTCCTCATTTGAATTACACTCCATTAGACTCTTTTTCCCTCTGCAACTCCGGGTAGCTATCATCTACCGTCCTCCTGGTTCAGCTTCTCAGTTTTTTACAGATTTTGAGTCTTGGTTGACTTTCTTTCTCTCAGATACAGTCCCCTCCCTGATCTTAGGTGATTTTAACATCCACCTCGACGATCCCAATAATTCCTCAACCTCTCGTTTCACCTCTCTCTTAGATTCTTTTAATCTCCAACCACATTCCAACTCTCCGACCCACTCCCTTGGTCACTGCCTCGATTTAGTTCTCCCCTCCAAGTGTGTCATATCCAATTATTTGGCTTCCGATTTTCCTTTATCTGACCATCACTTACTTTCCTTTACTCTTACCTATACCCCTCCTCCCCGTCACACCATCTCTCGCCAGTTCCGCAATCTTCATTCTCTTAACCTCAACCATTTCACTCAGACCCTGAATTCATCCCTTGCTTCTCTCAATCCTGGGGACTCTGCTGATTCAGCTATGTCTTTTTTGAATTCGACCCTTTCCTCAACTCTTGACAGCCTTGCCCCTGTTTCTACGCGCGTGTCCTCCTCTTCCTCTATGAATAGGCCTCAGCCCTGGATCACTCCTACTGTAAGATTTCTCCGGTCCTGCTCCCGAGCAGCTGAACGTTTCTGGAGAAGGTCCAGGGAGTGGGCCGACTTTATCCATTATAAATTTATTCTTTTATCCTTTTCACGCGCTTTGTCAATGGCAAAAGAAAACTACTTTAAATCATTGATCTGTGCCAACGAGAGGCGCCCACAGCGCCTGTTTTCTTGTTTCAACACACTATTAAAATCCTCTCTTCCCTCCTTCTCTCCATTATTTTCACCCTCCGACTTTGCCAACTTTTTCATTACAAAAATCACCTCTATTCGTTCTGAGCTAACTCCTCCCGATTTGGCTCCCACCACCAATCTTCTCACTCCTCCTACTAACAAATTCTCTGTCTTCTCTCCAGTTTCCCTGGAAGAACTCTCTTCCCTATTGAACTCATCCAAAGCTACCACCTGTCCTCTTGACCCAATTCCCTCTCGCCTTCTAATATCTATAGCCCCCTCTTTGTTACCCTCCCTTCTTCATATCTTTAATCTCTCTCTCTCTTCGGGCTCTTTCCCTTCGGTCTTCAAACATGCCTTAGTCTCCCCTATTCTGAAAAAACCCTCTCTCGACACCTCTTCCCTGGCCAGCTATCGTCCAATCTCTCTTCTTCCTTTCCTATTCACGAGTTGTCTATTCACGCTGTCTTGAGTTTCTCGAAACCAACTCCATTCTGGATCCTTTCCAGTCTGGTTTTCGCCCGCGGCACTCCACAGAAACAGCCCTCACTAAGATCTCGAATGATCTTTTGCGGGCCAAGGCAAATGGCCTTTATTCTATCCTTGTTCTTCTTGATCTGTCCGCTGCCTTCGACACCATGGATCATTCTCTCCTGATAGACTTACTCTCTGACATTGGTTTCTCGGGCCTTGTTCTCGACTGGTTTGCATCCTACTTGTCAGATAGATCTTTTTCAGTGGTCTTGGGTGGTCGGACCTCGTCTTCTGTCCCTTTATCCGTTGGAGTTCCTCAGGGCTCTGTTTTGGGTCCCCTATTGTTTTCCCTATACACACTCTCCCTTGGCAAACTAATCAGTTCCTTTGGTTTTTCCTACCATTTGTACGCTGATGACACCCAGCTGTACCTTTCGACTCCTAACCTTTCGCCGGAACTAGAACAGCAAATGTCATCTTGTTTAACAGCTGTCTCCCACTGGATGCATCATCGGCGTCTGAAGCTAAATATGTCTAAGACCGAGCTTCTGGTTTTCCCGCCCAAGCCCACCCTTCACTACTCCTTCTCTATTTCTGTCAATAACATCTCTATTCAGCCAGTCCAGGAAGCCCGCAGCCTTGGTTTCATTTTTGACTCCTCTTTGTCATTTATTCCCCAGATCCAGACCACAGCCAAGGTCTGTAGATTTTTTCTCCATAATATTGCCAAAATCCGTCCATATCTCTCAGAATCTACCGCAAAAACACTGGTCCATGCCCTAGTGGTCTCACGACTAGACTACTGTAATCTCCTCCTCGCTGGGCTTCCTCTCTCTCACCTCCACCCATTAATTTCTGTTCAGCATTCAGCTGCACGCATTATTTCACTTGCTCGCCGCTATGATCATGTCTCCCCTCTCTTGTCCTCCCTTCACTGGCTCCCTCTTCCTCTCCGCATTAGGTACAAACTTTTGCTACTCACCTTCAAAGCCCTGCATGGGCTAGCCCCCCCTTATCTAGCTGATCTTCTCTCCCCCTATGTCCCTACCCGTACCCTCCGCTCTGGTAACCAAGGTCTCCTCTCCCAACCCAGGTTGTCCTCTGCCCCCTCCCGGATCCGTCCCTTTTTTCTTGCTGCCCCTCATTCCTGGAACCTTCTCCCTCTGCATGCTCGGCTCATCACTTCCCTAACCAGCTTTAAGGTGGAGCTGAAAACCTCATTGTTTAGGGAAGCATTCTCAGGGAACTTGTGATTACCATCTGGCTGTTTGATTTCATTTGATGTGATTTGTTTTTACCCTGATGTTTTAACTTGTTTTTCCTCTCTCTGTAATTTTATCTAATTGTTACTATTTTAGACTGTACGCATCCGGCAGGCTTTTATATTTCTTAAAATTTTACCAATTTTGTACAGCGCTGAGTATAATTACAGCGCTCTAGAAATAAAGTTTAATAATAATAATAATAATAAGTGCTATTCCAGGATCTAAACCAGCAAAATAGTGCACACTGAAGCCAACAACCACAATAACACCATCACTCAAAGATGTGGCTACAAAAAACTGCTGGGGCACAAGAAAAAAGAAGCTATGAAAAATAATTGGGCACAACTTATCCAGGCAGCCAAAACCAACAACTCAGCTTTATTTTGGCATATTACATCAAATTTCCAAAGCAATGCACCAGCTACAATGGATTGTCACATCCACCCAGGGATCTGGGAAGGAGGAACACTTCCAAGCACTCTATAGGGACACTTATGTTGAAAGTGGATCTACAAGCCAAAATATAGAGAATCTCCCAAGGTGGGCTCTGGTGACTGAGATCAAGAAACTTGTAGACCAGCTGAGAATGGGGACTTAATACCTTTTGAAGCCATTAAAAATAATTTGGAATTCTAGGTCCCTATTCTGGCATCTCTCTTCACCTGTATCGACAACTATGGTTGGGAACCTAATGACTGGGGGCTTGCTAGCATCATCCCCATATTTAAAAAAGGAAAGAACAATCCTGGCAACTACAGACCAATCTCCTCAATATGATCAGCAAGCTCTACGCAAGACACTTACAGTGGAAACTAATGGACTGGTTGAAACAAGAAAACATACTATACCTAATTTGGGTGCTGCATGAAGGGACCTCACTCAAAGTAAGATGCAATCCACAGGGTCATTTCACCAATGCCATTACCACCGAGAAGGTGCCAATCAAGGTTGCATTCTAGCTCCATTCCCCTGTTCAACTTTTACATAAATGACATATTTCCATCCTCTGAAATGACAAATTTCTATCCTCTGAAACTAGAGGGAAGGCATATCTCTGCTTTTCTTTATGCAGATGATTCAGCAGTAATTTCAAGAACACCTATTGGTCTAAAAAGAGCACTAAGAACACTAGCGCAGTGTTGCAAAGAGGTTCAGAACCTAACTACCAAAAAACTAAAATCATGACATTTGCTAAAAGGCCCAAGAATTGAAACTGGATTATAGCTGGTCACAAGATTGCATAGGTCTCTTGCTTCAAATATCTGGGGGTAATATTTGTGCTACTGGAAGTAGGAATGTGCATGGGGACTATGCTACTGGTAATGCACAGAGGAGGTCAACAGCCACCCTCAAATTTTTTTATGACAAGAGGAGGCCATTTTATTCTGGTGGTACTTAAACTCTGAAGCCAGATCAGTTGCACAAGTTCTCTATGGATCCCAGCTGGGACTCGCCCCAACTCTGCACCATTAGAACTAATCCACATTTCTAAGATCAGCATTCCAAGCTCCAAAGTGTGTCTCTTAATGCAATTCTGAGACTGGGGACAGGCTTTATGTAAGTGGAGGCCAGAGTGTGGGTGACAGTGCTCAGCTACTGGCTCAGACTATCCTTCTTTCCCACCGGCCTTTATCCACTTACCCTGACTGATGAATTCCAGTTACATGGAAACAGATAGTGATAACTAAAATTTCTTCACTAGGTTTCTCTCCTGATCATTTGCTCAGCATGGGATATAAAAAGGCTAAAGCAATCATCAAACAATGGATGATAGATATAGAGTGGCAGCTAGACCTATCTAGTCCCCCAACTTTTATTGTTAGTGACTTCAATAGATACTTGGCATCACCCATGGCATATTTAGCAAAACTTGAAGTGACTAAACACTGAAGAGCCTTTACTTTAGCACTATGCTATGCCCTCCCTTCATCTTGAAGGCTGATATAAGAAGATCCCCTTCTCAGACAATGTCCCTGTGACTCAGGCCAAATAGAGACAACAGAGCATGTACTACTCCAGTGCTCATACTAAGAGATATCTGCCTCACCCTTATCTCATCTCTGTTGTATCAATATCAACACCAGTCAATTTTAGACTTCTTTGCTGCTTTCAGACACCAATCCAGATATAACATATAATGTTGTCAGATTCTGTGCAGCTGCTGTTAAAATCCAACAGGCAATTACCTCCCCAGTAGGCTAGTATTAATCTTGCCCTCCCACACTGGATTTTAAAAGGATATTTTACATACTGTTCTTAATCTGTTGTTGTTGTTGTTGTTGTTGTTGTTGTTATTTTATTCTCTGTCCCCTGTTTACATGTGCTGATCTATGACAGTAATAAAGATGAACTGAACACTTAAGGATAAAATTAAAATTAAGAAAAGAGAATATGAAACAACCTTTTACACATTCATACACATTTTTCATTTAGTAAACAACCTGTAAGAAGGGACTCATACATTTTAGAAAGCATTCACTGTTCAATTACTGTTCTTTGTACTCTAAAAAGTTTCTCAAATGTAAGTGAATTTTTCTTGCCAACATATTAGCCTTGTGTTTAATTTAATGCCCCACTTGTTTGTAAGATGTTTTATTCCTATAAGTGGACCAAATCAGTGGATATTTTGTATCTGTTACTATACTAATGTGGTTCCTGTTTGAAAGGAGCCACTATCTTCCTGTCTGTGGAAATCTTGTTAGCAGTGGTGGATCTAAATTAGCTTCTCACATTATCCCAGTCCTATAGAAATTGATTGGACATCACCCAAGAAGCCAAGCTCTTTCTTAAGAAAGGGTTTTGGAAATCTTGAAAAAAATCTGAGATATTATTTTTCTAGGGGAGGTGATACTTGTATCTATGTGAGATGTGAGTTTATGAACCCTACTTTGGCAAATATTTTTAAAAATTGGTAATAAATAAAGTAGGGATATACTTCTCCACTAATTTTCTTCTCAAAAGAAGCAACAAATAATTTTAACAATTTCTTCTGGTTGCAAAAGAGTGCAAAAACTGCAGTTTTCAAAGGCTATTTGCAATCTGCAACTTACTCTACACAAAAATTATACTTGGTTGTTTTGACAAAAAACATTTTCTCTGCAAGAGACAGCCTTTTCTGCATGGAAACATCATTTTGTGTACATAAAAGGCTGTTTCTTGTACAGAAAATGATTTTCTTCCCAAAAAGTATGTACACATTATGTAAGGAATAAGTCCTCATTTACAACATTTTTGCACAGAAATCAACCTTTTCTGTGCAGGAAATAATATTTATTGTGTAAAACAATCATATGAGAATTTTTTGCAGAATAAGGACCAAACTGTCAAGCTACTTATGGGTCTAGGATTTTTCTTGTCGGGATTCTTGACACTCAAGGAACATGTTTTTCTAACATTCTTTTAAGTATTTTTGGAATATTCTTTCTATCCGTAGTGATGAGATGGGTAAAAAGCTGGACTTAAGTTCGCCATTTATTATCCAGAATTTCTGGAGAACAGGAGAAGTCCTAACAGACTGAAGGAGGGCAAATGTTGTCCCCATTTTCAAAAAGGTGGAAAAAAAGAGGACCCAAACAATTATCGCCCAGTGAACCTGACATCAATACCGGGAGATATTCTAGAGCAGATAATTCAACAGACAGTCTGTAAATATTTAGAAAGGAATGCTACAGTTCCTAAAACTTAAAATGTGTTTCCCCAAATCAAGTCATGCCAGACTAATCTGATCTCTCTCTCTCTCTCTTTTTTTTTAAATAACAATGAACAGCTTGAAAGGTGAACTGAATGCTGTAGATGAAGCATATATTGATTTCGTGAATCCTTTGACAAGGTCTCCCATGATATTCTTGAAAACAAGCTAGTAAAATATGTACTAGACAATGCTACTGTTAGGTGGATTGGTAATTGGTAGACCGAACATACCCAATGGGTACTCACCTATGGTTCTTTTTCACCTTAGAGAGAAATGACCAGTGGGGTACCAAAGGGTTCTGTCCTGTGCCCAGTGCTATTCAAGATCTTTATCAGTGACTTGGATGATAGAATAGAAGGCATACTTATGAAATTTGCAGGTGACACCAAATTAGGAAGAGTAGCTAATACCCAAGGACAGGATCAAAATTCAAAATGACTTTAACAGATTAGAAAGTTGGTCCAAAACTAACAAAATGAATTCAACAGAGAGTAAGGTAAGCTACTGCACTTAGGCAGAAAAAATGAGATGTACAGATATAGGATGGGAGAACACCTGACTTGACAACAGTGCATGTGAAAGGGATCTAGGAGTCCTAGTAAGCATGAGTGAATAGAGTGATGTGGCAGCTTTAAAAGCCAATGTGGTCCTAGGATGCATCAATAGAAGTATAGGGTCTAGATCAAGAGAAGTAATAATACCATTCTGTTCTGCTTTGGTCAGACTTCACCTGAAATACTGCATCCAGTTCTGGGCAGCACAATTCAAAAGGATGTAGACAAGCTAGAGTGTGCTCAGAGGAGGGCAACTAACATGGTGAAAGGTCCATGCCCTATGTCTAAAGGCTTAGGGAGGTGGGTGTGTTAATTCTAGATTAGTGTCATATAAATAAATGCCACCATACAAAAACTAACTTGAAATGTTCTTGCACATTGCTAAATAAGGGACAAGTGGAATGACAGGTTGGTATATTACAATCCTGTTATACCTCTTTTTAGAAGAGTATTTAATAACACTATCCTGTATCATGTGATGAAATTTAAGCTTTATTTAAAAGAGAATAACAAAATAACCTTGAATGTCCTTTGCTGTCTGTAGGTTGGAAATCTTCCAAATGATTATATGATAGCCCTTAAATATGTCCGGAAGATGGATACACTGGTATGTACAGCCACTTGAATTATTCTTTATAAAATAATTAGAGGACATAGCAACAATTCTTGCTTTCTGATCTTATGAAATGTGAACCAATTTTTCAAAAAGCTTTTATTATTCAGAGGTCTTTTGAAACCTCTTCACAAAAAAAACATAGACTAACCAAAGCTGAGCATTGTTAATACCTGCTCAGTTATTTTTGTTTGCATTAACCTTAAATCATGCCCAATAAAATTCAACAGAATAAATTTTGGCTTCATTGTGCCCCATTTTTTTTTTCCTTTAATTATAAAATGCAATGAATCCTGATTAGCTTGCAAAGCCAGAGAACAATGTAGATTTTTGGCTGTATAAACAATTTATTTTAGATCATATTATATACTGACTTTGGCAAGATAATGAAAAAGCAAGTGTATAATTATCATTTCCTCAAGGAAAATCCATGTAAGACATTGCCAGGCATACAGAAACGAGCAGCTATTTTAGTTGCAATAATTATTACTATTATCTCCTTAATGAATGCACAGAGTAATTAAAAGTATATCTTATTTTTCTGACACATATACCTAGCTGCATTGTCTTCTTGCATAAGTTTGTAGTTCTCAAACTGCAATATAATATTCATCTTATTTTAGAATCATATTTTATATTCTAAAGAATAAATGTTTGCAAATTTCTCCGAAATTATAGTTCCATCAGCCCTGCTGGGCCATTTGCTTATGGAAACCTTGGCTGCAAGCTTTTTGTTCACCAATATTAAAGCATCCCCCAGCAAACCTTATACAGTGGGTCCTTGGTACCCATGGGATTTAGTTCCAGGTACCCCACCCCCATGGATACCAAAATCTGTAGATATTCAAGTCTTATTAAATACAGTTTTGTTGTAAAATGGTGTCTGGCTGTCTAATGGATTGCCTGTCTCATGGTGATCCTGTCCCAATGGTAAGGGAGGGCCTTCTTGAGAATACCACAATCACACACACACACACACACACAGGTTTGAGATAGGGCCCAACTCTTGATACTTTTTAGAGGTGTGGTAGAATTTGGCCACTCTAGGATACTACATGGACCTTTGGCAGGGCTTAAAATAATTTTAGTTATGTATTATAACTCCCATAATCCCTCAGCTAGCATGACCCTGCTCCATCCAGTAGGCTTATTTTTCTATTCATATGCCAAAGTTTCCTCTTCACCTATAGTGCCTTCATGTTGCCTGCCAATGTATGGTGACCCCATGAATTTCATAGCGTTTTCTTAGGCAAGGAATACTCAGATGAGTATTGCCATTGCCTTCCTCTGAAGTATAGCCTACAGCACCTGGTATTCATTTCAAGTGTTAACCAAGCCTGATTGTACTTGGGATCAGATGGGATATGTCACCTTCAGGTATTTAGGGCACTATATATCTTCACCTTGTGCCTCCCCTCGTGTAGTTAATCTGGTTATAAACATGCCGTGATCACAATTTTGTGTTTTCATACCTGTAACAGTCTTCTCACACTGTTGTTACACATCTTAAATTAAGACCATTGGAACTTTAATCTTGGGACCATTGGTGATATTAGCTAGAATTAGACTATTAGAAATAGTCTCTTATAAATTCAGTTTATGTATTAATCAGTTTCACACTAGCCTGACTGCATAGTTCTAGTTTTGCTTTAATGAAGAAGAAATTCAAAGTTGCATTATCAGTATTCTGACAATATTCTGCATCAAAACTCCTAATGATCTGTGTTGAGTTCATATCCATTAAACTAAAATTGGTAAGTTGGAAAGGAAAAACATGAATAATAACTTAGTTTTAAAAAAATCAAAAAAGTATTGCTTTGGCATTTAGTGTAAAAAACATGTTGGAAAAAAATGCTAGCAGCATAAATTTCTAATATACATCCAGTAAAATTATAAAATAAACAAAACTATAAAATACAATATCTCATAAATTTCTACTGGCCAAGCATCTAATTGTTCCTGGCCAAAACAAAAAACAAACAAACAAACAAAAAAAACACAAACCTGCAGACTGCAGTGGTTTCTTTTGCTACCTGATCAATAGCATAATGATTAAGCCACTTGTTTGAAGCAAGAGTAGTCAAAAATGGTTTTGTGAATGCGGGTATTGAGTTGACTGAGTGAGATACAAAGGTAGGCAACAAGCACAAGGGAGATATACATATTTTCCCTAGCAAGTGATCAAAAAGAGTAGGATAGATACATTGTGCCAAAATAGTGTAGGCATTTGAGCACTGTCAGTTCTAGACTTTAGGGGGGACCTTGAACAAGAGGCTTTCATTGGGTTAACCTCTACCCATTGACCCTCTCCATTTGCTTATCTTTCCATCTAGGATCAGTTGACAAAGAAAGAGAGTAAGGACATGCAGAATGGACTGTTCCTTCTTCCTTAGTCCTTACACTGCTCACATTGTCAGAGGATGGTAGCTCAGCAAGACATAACAGCAAGGAGGAGGTTGAACAGGCCTAGAAAGTTCCAGAGTTGACACTCGATTGGGATGTAGGAAGCAGCACGTGCCCAATAGTAATGACCTCTGATGTTGACCCTTCTGTTAAATGACCTTCCTGAACCTAGTGCTGGCGCTAGAACAAAAATAATTTCCACTTCATCTCACATCACTAAAGAGAAGGATGCTTCCCCCATTTTTTTCTTCCTATTTTTTTTTAAAAAAACAACCTTTTTCTCTCCCAGCAAGGAGTCAAAGATGATGATGAACCAAAGTAGCTTACAATTTTAAAAAAATACAATTAAAAACATACAAAAATGAACATTAAACTTTAAGCTGATACAATATTAAAATGCATTACTCATTAAGAGAATAAAATGCAGTTTAAAAGATGAAATCATTTAAAAATAATACAATTAAAACAGTACAAAATCCCCAGCCTGTTCTTCAAATACTTTCTGTTTTAAAAGCCTGTCTGAATAAAAAGGCTTTAGCTTGCAAATGGAAGGACAAGGAGGGAGCCATTCTGACCTCCCTGGGAAGTGAGTTCCAACGTTTGAGGGCAGCCACCCAGAAGGCCTTCTGTCTCTCATTCCAACCAACTGTGCTTGCCATGGTGGTGGCTTGTGAAGGGCCCCTTCTGATGACCTCTGAGTCTAGGCTTGCTCATCCTGGGATACAGAGTCTGTCAGATAGCCTGGACCTGAGACATATAGGGCTTTATAGGTCATAACTAGCACTTAATTATAAAATTATAGGACTAAGATGTCATTGTACATGATGGACAACAGATGTACTGAAGCAAGTTTTTATTTTGTTTTTAATAATGTGGAACTATAACTCTCCTAATACAGAGAGAAAACAGGATTTATATTGTATAAAAGCAAAGGCAAAAGTAAATACACAATAAACATACACATAAATACTCACTGAACCAATAAAAAAGACAGTTAAATTGATGTGAATTTGTATTTAGGGCTCATGTAATCGGTAAATGGGGGTCATGCCTTTTTCAGATTGGTCCTTCTGTTTGTCTCTCAAATGACATCATTCAGCCAAATTTAGTCAGAGATAATGCTTAATAGCTGGTTTTTGTCACCTCTAGATTTTTACTGGAGCTGAAGGTATCAGACCATTTCATGATATTCAGGTCATGACTAGACCTTTAAACAATATATCATCAGACATACTGTACTTTTTTTTTACTTTTTAAAGTGACCAACATTTTTGCTGTTAGGTTTTTTATTTGTTTTAAACAACTGCAGGGTCTGCCATTTGAATTTTATGTCCAAATAAAAATTCCATGCTAACCTCCCTTATCACTCCACTATTGTTCCACTCTGTGTTACATCTCCTCGCATCTTCCTCCTGTTTGTTGTTATTTCCAGGATGTCTTGCATGTGTGACCACAT
The DNA here is from genome assembly GCA_034509955.1 of Urosaurus nigricauda. NCBI lineage: Eukaryota > Metazoa > Chordata > Lepidosauria > Squamata > Phrynosomatidae > Urosaurus > Urosaurus nigricauda. The sequence continues at coordinate 47,202,740 of JAOEGL010000005.1, forward strand.
AGTGAATATCAATTGACTGAGATGTTGCAATGCTAGCAGAACAGGGAAATAATTTGGTTTGACTTAAAGATCTAATTTTGATGTGATTTTGACCATCAGATATAGCTAGTTGATGTCTCTTTCCTGATGAAAAGCACTTTGACCCAGTGGAATCTTCTGTCAGCAAAACAGAGCAGGAGAGCATGATTGCTTCTTATCCACCTCTTCTCTTCAGCAACCCTTCTTGTTTCACCTCTAAAGCCATTCCAAGGATCTCCTAATCCTCTGGGGCAGACTGGAAGGAGAGAGAATAAAGAGAAATTGCTGAAAAAGGCCTTTGTCTTAAGTCTCCACTGGATCAAAGAGCTAAGTGGAAGGGCACCAGTTTAATTTTATAGTTTTAACATTAACAAAATGTGTTCATCACTAAGATCAACCCATTCAGTACATAAAGGCAAAAACAGTATTTCATAAAGCTTTGTACAGTTTAATTGCCTTTCTAGCATACAATATGAAGATACATATCTTTTTATAGTGTCAATTAATCAAAATGATAAAAAGCAGAAATGCCAAGCTAGAAGACATTATGTAAGGAAGAGGCAGCTTGTATTTTAGTTTCCATCTTACTAAATTAAAACACAGGTTAAATGCTAGCAATTTTGTTTGTTTTTGTTTTGTTTTGTTTTGTTTTTGTGACAGCTTTGGAGATGGTAGACACAGGGATAATACAGAACTGGCAACATCTACTGACAGTCACGGCTGACCTAGTTATGTTAAGGAGGGTTGTCAGGAATTCCAAAAAAGAACTGGAGAAAACAGCAGGCAACCTAATGGTAGTTGAATTTCAATTTAACTAAGTGCAGACTAATACCAATTGGATAGGATATGTTAATCTACTTTTACACAATTCAGATTAAACAGTTGTTGTGTGTGAAGAGTAATTTATCCTTTTCTCCTTTTTATCATCCCTGACAGCCTAATCATTGTTGGTTGCATTTGATGGTGCCTGAGTTGTCAAAGAGTCTGAATAATCTTCTCAACAAATTTACAGAACTTCCAGATATGCCAGATGTCTTGAGTAATTATTCAATTATCAATAATCTCCGAAGAATCATCAATGATCTTATGGCATGCTTGTCTTCTACTAAATATAAGGTAATAACCTAATATTGATCCTTCCCCTTTGTTTTTAAAGACTAGTCTAAAAATATGGATACACATTAAGGTACAACAAAATGTGCTGTAGAAATATTTTCTTATCACTCTGAACTTGTCAGATTCCTTTCATACTAGTTGTCCTTACATTTAAGTTTATCATTGTTGGTATACTTATAATTACATGTTCCCCTTATTTCAATTTTAATATCTCTGTAAAACACAGTTCAGTTCTGTACATATATACTCAAGAAGCAAGTCCCATTGAGTTCTTCCTGAATCAGTGTGTTTACAAATGCTGTCTGATGTTGAAATCCAGTAACTGTTTACTTGGAAGTAAGCTCTAATTAAACAGAATAGAACTGACTACTCAGGAGCCACATATGGGATTTCACACATAAATGTTGGCTGTTTGCTCTGTTGCTGTTTTGATAGGGTCTCTTAAGCCATATTTAGGTTTTCTTTTAAAATGTGTAATGAATAAGGAGGAGGGAGAACAAAATGGAGGCAAAGGGGGAGGTGAAAGGGGTGGATTTAAGGTACTCCACCTCACTCTACCACTTCAATTTTCAATTTTCACTCTATCACTTCAATTTACATTGAAAAATTTTAAAAGAATGCCTGAACAGGGCTTTCTTTGATAGTTACAGTGGAAGACAGCAGAAAACCACCAGACAAAAGTAAATAGCCCATCTGGGACAAAGGTTTTGGCCACAGAGGATTCGATTGGCCCCAAAGACATCTCCCTGCTGTACACTCCTTAGGAAATGCATGTAATTTAGAAACCATTTTGAAAATAATTATTTAATTTTATACAGTGAAAGAAACTAATTACTTATTCAGGGGATTATAATTTTTTTTGTAATTGAGAGCAGTACAGACTGCCCAAAAAGGGCGGTCTGGTGCTACCTTTTTTTGCTGCAGAACTTCGCCGCAGCAGTTAGATGCTGCAGCAAAGCTGCTCAGCAAAAAAGGAGCGGGGAAACTGCGCTCCTTTTTAGCACCGCAGTTGTGGCACAATACAGAGAAAAGGTGTCATTGGGTGCCTTTACTCCAGTGCAACTGTGCAGCTCCATCTAGAAGCTGTGCAGTTGCAGCGGCACCATTACATACACTGTCTAAACAGCGTTACATAATAGCGCAGGTGCCATTATGGATTAGGGTTCAAGAGTGTGCAAATGCTGCGCGCTCCTGAACCCTAATCATGCCGCAAGGGTGCCTCTTCCTGCCTGTCTGTTTCAGGCCTTTGTGACAAAACTTTCAAGTTAATTTGGAAATTGTAATTTGTAGATTTAACCTTGAAGTGGGTGCCACCTGTTAACAATTCAGCCACTTTGTTAGATTTTGTAATCCCTATCCACAGTGACTATTTATACTGTAGTGTGATAGCCTTTAGTTATCTGTACATTCTTTAAAGATTGGCTTTTGTAATTTTCACTAGAATTTTAGATTACATCATGACCATCTTTATGAAGAAGGAAGATTTATTCCAGAAGAGTTCTTTAAGCACTTTTATAGCACCATCGACGTGTACAAAATCTTGGCAAAAACACCAATACAAAGTGACTGTATTTTGCCATCAACGACAGAGATCCCTCCAAATGGTAAGGGTTCTGCTCTATACAGAAATATTTTCAAATGCCCCCAAAGGTTTCCAAATACTTGTAACAGTGTTACACTAATTCTGTATGATCTTAGATGTACTGTTGCACTCAGAACTTGGAAACATTAATGTTAGCTCCAATGCATTCATTTTAGATCATTAAAGAAATTTCATTTATCAGTGATAAATGATTTTTAAAAAATGACATTGCTTGATTAATTAATTTGTGATGTTGTTAGATTTAAAATACCATTCAAAAATTGTTTAGAAAGTAACAAATTAAAGTAAGAAGAACCATTAAATTGTCCCACCAGACAATTGTTAGCATTTAACAATAAATGTAACACATTTCCAAACCATTGTTGAAAAATTTAACAAGTTAGAGGTAACAAATTAATTTTTAATGAATTATTTCCAAGCTCTGTTTGTGTTATATCATTACACATGCCATTGACTAACTGTAGGCATAGACCTCACTAGCAGTGAGGTCAGCTTTGAGTCAAACTGGATGTGACAGGTTATGTTGCCAGTGGAAGCTTTTCCTCTGCCTCCAAATAGCAGGAATGAGAGAACAAGTGAGGAAGGCAGTGGAGTGAAAAAGCTTCATTACCAACAAATGCCAGGTGCTACAGGCTATATTTCAGAAGAAGGAACTGGCAAAATCATCTCTGAGTATTCCTTGCCTAAGAAAATCCTATGAAATTAATGCGGTCACCATAAGTTGATAGGTGACTTGAAGGCACACACATATGCATCTTTTGTCATTGCTGGCTGTTTACTCATCTCACACTATTGACAAAATTGCTAACGGCATGAATGTTGTTGTATTTAATTTGGTCATCGAGTAACTAATGTTAAAAATGTCTTAATCACTATTGTATATTCCCGTGGTATAAAATAGCAAAACGTTAATTAGAAATGTGTGTCTGTCTGTCTGTCTGTCATTGTAATATGCAATATCATTCATACACACACACCAGATATATGTATCAGATTTTATCAGTAGTGTTGTTTGTCTGTGTATGATTCAACCATTCCATGTTCATTCTGATCCATCTTATTTATAAATGCTTTAACTGAACTGACTAAAGCCACAATGGCAGCAAAAGGATCTACCATTTTTCCAAAATACAGATCACTGATGTACTTCTTCTGTCATAGATTCCAGTATCAGTGTTACGAAGCCTTTTTTGTTACATCCTGTGGCTGCAAGCCATCTTAGGAACGACAGCAGTGGCAATCACAGTAACGGTAAGCATAAACAATGTGCACTCCATTTATACAAAGAGGGAAATTTGAAGAGGAGGCAGCAGCAATATGATGACAGGATATACATGCTTCCGTGCTGTGCTCAAGCACACCATAAGATGCTTTAAGCATATGCTGAAGCCATACGGCAATAGTGCTCGCACTGTGCGCATGTGCCCCATTGTTTACAATGGGGTGCGAGCATAAGGGGGATTTCCCTTGCACTGGGGGGGGGTCCAGAATGGATTCCCCATGTAAGAGAAGGGCCCATCATCCCCATTTGTTGATAGCATTGGTACTAACACAGAAGTGCAGTTAGTTGCAAGCCGTTTCTATTTATTATTGGCTGCATCTGCACTGCAGAAATAATCCAGTTTGACACCACTTTAATTGCCATGGCTCAGTGCTATAGAATTCTGGGAACTATAGTGTGTTACGATGCCACAACAAGCTAAAATTCCCAGAATACCATAGCATTGAGGCATGACAGTTAAAATGGTGTCAAATGGATTAATGCTGCAGTGTGGATGTAGCAAGACCTAGTTAATATTACCAGACTGAGAAGTAGTGGCCAGGATACAGTGAGAGAGAGCACACAATATAAGGTATACAGTGGCTCTAAATTGGAGTTAGAGACACATGTATGTGCACGCATGCATGTGTTGTGTGTTTGTATTATAAACATTTGGAAGATAACCAATCGATAGTGGTTTCTTTGTAGAGTAAAATAAGAACACTATCAAAGAGCAGTTTCTGTGGATACTGATTCACTGCTTCTTTTGACCTAGCTCTCAACAATCCCCTTTTCTTTGTCCTAATTTATATTTGTGTGTTCTGTGGAAAACTGTAGTCACCAGAAGTGTTAGTTCCCCCCCCCCCCCAATGAAGTTAATTTGTGGTTAAGTGGTCATATGAAGAAGTCTCTTTTGGAATGTTAGATCACTTCTGGAACAAGGTCAATCTTTCCCCACCCATCCCCTCATATTGGTCATATCCTAATCATATTAAACTATTCCAAATGCACTTTATGTAACTTCCTTGTGTCTGACTCATGGAAGTTCTATGTTAGGCAAAATGTTAAAACTGGAAACAAAGATAAAATAGTGGACTGTTTCCCCTTCTTTCTCACAAGGCCATGGTAGGTGTTGAGATAATCTGAAGACAGTTTGCTATAGGCTATATTTCAGAGACAATGACAAACCATTTCTTGAGTATTCCTTGCCTAAGAAAACCCTAAGGAAATAATAGAGTCAGTGTGATTTGACAGGTGATTGGAGTGCACATACATGCACACACACTAGACTGTAAATCCAAGGATTCCATAGGACTGAGCCATCAGAATTAAAATGACATCAAAATGATATAACTATGTAAAAACAGTCTGTCCCAGAGTGGTTAAAGATCTGTAGGAGAGATTGAGTAGAATGAATTTTGCTGTTACTAAAGTTAAATGGAGTGGAGGAATCCCAGGAAAATCTAGTTATTTCTGTACATGTTCTCACTGAGGCAATTAAAAAAAATAGATCAATAATGCAATTTCTAGACTTTCAGCCAATATGAATAGTCATGGTCTTTAGCCACGTTACAACTTGTTGAAATAGTTTTAAATGAATATTTTGTTGTAGTCTGCTTTAATTAACATTGGCATTATGGGAATGTTTTTTTAAAAAAATAAACCTGTTGCACTGTCATCACTGCTTCCTTCTCTTCACAATATACTTCCACTGCACAGCATTCAGATTAATTGTAAAAGTTATATGAAAGACAAAGGGAGACCTCAGAGATTTAAAAAAAATCAGATCTTTTTTTTTTTTTTGCACTACATTAGTCCATCTGTTGAAATAAGAATGACTTTCCTTGTTGTCACCCTGTTACGCCTCTTCCTTCTCTCTTTTTATAATAGCAAACTCAGGTGGTAAGTGCCAGCAAGAATGCAACCAAAGTAGAAACAACATAGGCATCCAAAATGAAAACAACTCCAGGGGAAAATTTGCTTTACACAAGTGCCAATTAAAAAAAAAAGCCAAATGAAAACTGAACATTTAAGTATAGAGTATGGATTCCATTTTATAAATCCAGTTGTTAGTAGAAATGTCATTTTCATTAATTTTGTTTTCAAAGGAAGCAATGAGGAATTTTAGCTATTTTCTACCTGCTGCAAGTGACTATTGGAAAACTGCAGTTTTTTAAAATCTGTTCACAGATTGGGCTCACTGTACAAAATTTCACCCTTTTTGCAGAGAAGATAGTATTTTGTGCTGAAAATAGTGGGCAAGGTCCTCTGTCTGCAACTGCATCCATCAACACACTGCTCTATGACCAAAACAGCTCTGCAGTCTTAATTTCCCTGCACAGTAATCTGCAGCACTGCCTTGCTCAGAAGTTGGTTTTTGAGGTCTAGTTTGGTCATTAATTACCATAAGTGTGAATCCCAAAAGTTACAAGACTGTAAATCTGCTTACAGTCTTGTAAATGTTGAACAGGATGCCAGCAAAATTTCTGTGCAGAATCATTCCCTGCACAGAAAATGCTATATAGGACTTAGTTAAATTGGTACTTTTGTGCAGAGAAAAGAGGATTTGCTGTGCAGAAATACTATTTTCTGTTCAGAAAAAAAAAACTTTTCTTTGTGAAAAAATGTGTGTTTTTTGCACAGAATAAGTCCCAAACTGCTAAGATTCTCTTCAGTCCAGAATTCTCCCCATCATTTTGTTACCTAACACTAAAAAAAAAAAAAAAAATCAACTATTTTCTCAAATATATTTGAGTAGTATTTCTATTTCTACATGCTAGTCCAAACTAGATTTAGATTCCTTGAATCAAGGTTAACTTATCCATTTAATATGGATTCAATGAACCAGCCTCAGTTGAGACATAAAAATAATATAAAAATTAATTAAGCCACTAAAAAGTTCCAGAAATAAATGTGTGACGTGCACATAACCAATATGTCAGTGTGACAGATTGGAATGCTGAATAAGAACATTCCTGACTTGATGTTAGAGGCACATCCCGTTTTTCACTCCTGATATTGATCTTTGGTAGTCTTGTACATCTCAGTTTGGCACAGAAATAGGGTTAGCTGAAATTGATTCTCCAAAATATGTTAATTCGTAAATTAAAAGAGAACCAGTCAAAAATAAATTGTGCAGTTGTGCTGTTTGCCCCCAAGTCACTGATGTGGAGAATTCATCCCAGATTTTAGTCCCAGTTTTAAATTGACAGTCTAAGCTGATAAACCTGTTTTTGAGATATGGTTCCTCTCCTTGGATAGCTCCTTTAAAGATAGGAATAAATCCCAGAATTCCAGAGTAGCGATAGGACATGAGTTTTAGACGTTTACCGCATTGCGGGCCAGGAACGTTCTCAGAATGATACAAAACAGGAGTAGCCACATCCAGTCCCATCTGCTCCTGTTTTGTACCATCCTGAGAACATTCCTGGCCCGCAATGCAGTAATCTAAATAATTTCCAAATATTATAGTATGATGTCTTACCAGGAACCAGAGTGTAATTCCAAAAGAAAAGAGAGCAACTAAGCGCCTGTCACCATGATCGTGTTGAGACCATGATGACCCTGCTTTCAAAGCGGGCCATCACCTCAGTCCCAAACTGGCCGCTGCCAGGAGCCAGATTGTTCCCACACCTTTTTGATCGAGTCCAAAGGACCAAATGGCAGCAATGGAGCAGCTTCCAGCAACTTTGGGTGTGTCCATCGTTTGAATACCACGTCCCCACAGTGGCCAGAAGCTGCTTTATTTGGCCTATGTATTTTCATGCTTTAGATACCATTCTAGAAACCTGTTTAACAATCTGACTGCGGCACCAATCCAAAATAAGTATCAAATAATCAAGAGCATTGTTTGTTTAAACTGTGCATTGAAAGAATCAAGGCATGGTGCAACTTGGAGACTCATGCATCACTCTGAGTGAGAGGAATGATTATCCTTTGGGTTTTGTTAACATAAAGTGAAAAGTGAAATCTTTATGCATCTGCTTATTTGATGCATATGCTCTGTTCCACATTTCCCTCAAAAACAACAACAACAAACCTCTCTTGTATTATTCTTTGATTTGCGTGTATAGCAGTGACTGCATTTCACAAAAAGTTCAACTGATTGTTAAAATGAAGTGCCACCCTCTGACATTTTGGATGTAGCTTGGCACTGGTATTTCCTTTCAGAAATCAGCCTTATGAACTCTGCAGCCTCGTGGATTCAGATAGACATTTGTTAACTCCTGTTACTGCAGCCTCGTGGATTAAGATAGACATTTGTTAACTCCTGTTACTGTCATGAAGTCGGTAAAGGTCCCCATAATCTTGTTCACTTACTGAATTAATGTTGAATATTTGTTCTGTCTATTTTTTTTACAATATATAACCAAATTAATCTGCTGATGAAAGATGCACTGAAGTAATACAGACAATAATCTTATTCTGATTAACCTGGAGGTACTGCCTGGGTAACATATATAGTATCAGAATTAACATGGGGTTTACTATGTTGTTTTTTTTTAACTTAACCCCCTTGCCTGACACCAAATGGGAATGTATTATGTTCTTGAAGTTTGACATAGTTATGACAGAAGCATTAAGACCTATAGTTTGTCTATTTAGAAGGAATAAAAACAATATGTGATACTAAATTGCATATCATTTGTCTTCCACTCAGAGCTTAGAAATATCATCTTTGTGGACTGGAGAATCTGGGAATTATAGTCCAGAAAGTAACTTTTCCACACTCTCATATATTCCTGATAAAATGAGAGAAAACATTTTTTAAAAGTAGATTTGTTTGTTTGTTTGTTATATTGTGCCAATAAATTTAAGCTGATGTGCATGTGTGGCATAGTGACTGGAGGCAAGACTTCAAATGCCTGCTCGATCATGGAAACCCACTGGATGACTTTGGGCACATTACACCCTCTCAGCCTCAGAGGATCGCAATAAAAAACCCCTCTGAATATATCTGCCAAGAAAATTCTGTGATAGGTTCACCTTTGGGTTGCCGTGAGTCAGAAACATCTTGAAGGCACACAACAACAGCACAACAACATGACTTTCCCCCTCTCTTACATCACATCACAACCAACTTACAGAGTTGGGTCATGAAGAGATATAGAGTGACAAGCCCAAGCTCACTTCATTTCTGTTAGATCTTGAGGTCTGCTAAACATCTAGAAGTATAAATCTTGCTGAGAAAGTATCATCATGGCAGTTGTAAAGGGAGGCTTTACTGTGTAAACTTTTAGAAAGTTTTGAGGGTGTCACCTAGAGAGTACTAGTGTTACAGAGAAAAGACAGAATGATAGTGAAGGGACAAGGGGAGGAAGAGAAAGAGAAAGAGGTGGTAAAGAAGGAGAGAAAGGATATGGCCTGGCATTGTTTAGATTCTGGGTCCATCTACTGTACACTCGAATATCATCCACCATTGCTATCGAGCTCCTGATATACCTTGAGGGAGTACAAGATCTTAACCAGGACTTGCAAACATTACTTTCTGGAGTAAAGCTTCCATTAACCCTATCTGCCATGAGGACTCTAGTCCAAGAAAATAACTTTTCTAGGCTCTGCCCTCAAGATAAGCAAGACTGCCCAGTCCTGGAGGATGCAGTAGTGGAGCAGAAGAACCAGAGGTCTAACATGGAAAAAACACAGCTTCTTGTGTTCCTAATAAGACAGCAATTGTTTAAAAAGAGAACTTCATCTTTTCTCTACTGTGGTTAGCTTGCATGGTGTAAAATAACCACCTTCCAATTATGCAGACTTAAAGTATCTGTTCTGCTTGACTAAGATTTCTTTTTTAGAGTTGGCATACCTGTAGGGTCTAAACAGAGTTCAAACAATGTTGGCTAGAAATCTGATTTAAAAAACAAGAGTTAGAATCTAAGACAGCTTTATAAGCTATAAATCGTCAGGTTTTTTATGCAGTGATGCTTGAGAGGTGGTTTGAACTGGAGTCAGCAGGATATTTGTGGCAGAGGTAATGCGGGAAATAAAACCTCAAAAGCTGCAGAAGTGGTTCCTAATGAATAGCCAGTCTGCAACAAGGAAATGAAGTAGCTAATTCAATCTGATAGCACATTATACTGGCACTTCTTAGCAGTTGCTTATCTTGCTTCTCAGTGGTTTTAATTTGATTTCTTGCAGACTGTATTTTCAGATGATGATTATCCTCAGTACTAGAGGTTATAACAAGAGTTATGTGTGTCATTTACCTGAACTCTAACAGGAATAGTCAGGCACAGTTTGGACCAGGTGTGGGGACCAGGCGTGGAAGGCTAGGGGACCACATTAACTCTGCCCCGGAGACTTGCACACCCCCTGCAACTGCTCCCACCAAAATGGCAATCTGTCTACCCCTGATGCCTCCAAACACCCTCTGGGAGACAGGAGGCTTTCTGGGGTATTTTCACCATATTATTGGACCTCCCTGGGCCGTTAAAAAAAAAACAAACAGATATGTTTACTTCTTGTTTCAAAAAGATCTCTGCTGGGCCTACTTTGGCTCAGCAGGCCCCAAAACATGATGGAAACCCATCCCACACACCCTTAGGGGACATTTAGGGAAAACATTTAAAAATAATACTTTTTTTACCTCTGAGGGGCCCAGGGGGTAAACATGGTAGAAATGCCCTCTACACTCCCAACTAGAGATCATTTTACAGCAAGAACAACAGAAATGTGCAACCATGTAGGTTCATGCCACTGTTTGGAACTGTGTATGAACAGGCACCTCCATAAAGCAAACTAGTCAGGAATCAGGATGGCTACAGCTGAGAAGTAGGCCTTGGAAAAGTTACATTTTGGACTACAGCTTCTAGAATTCCTCAGCCAACATATTCTGTAAACAAATACATGAATCTCTGGGAAGCTATGTCATAAAAGTCAGGTGAAATCACTGATTCTAGCATAGCAAAGTACTGTATTTCCTTGCTGAGTAATCTGTTCTGCTTTGCAAAACTGCCTTGAGAGGTGAATGAGGAGGGGAAGCCAATGGAGTAGAAATAATCTTGTGTGTGTTTGAGAGAGAGAGAGAATGAAACAAAGACAGGAAAGAAATAGCTTGCTAACATATTTCTGCAGATGGTAAAACTCTGATTACACAGTTGCCAAGAATGTTTGTCTTTCCCGAGTTAGTGCAAATAAAGCTGTGAATATCAGGCAGCCAAACACTTCCTAATAACAAACAAACCACTTGAAAGGTAGAACTTGCAATGTATGTTCTAGAAAGGTGTTACTGAACAAAATGCATTTAATTAACAATTCTACCTTGAAGATTAAATAAACAAAGTCTTCACTAAATGAAAATGTTTTTAATTACAGAAGCAGAATTGGGTTTCCTCAGTAGCCCCAGCATGCAAGGAATGAGCATAGCACTAACATCACTGGTGACTCTTTTTATTGGCTTTATTTTGGGAGCTGTGTGCTGGAAGGTGAGAAATGGTCATAGATAAATGTGATTGAAGAGGCACTTCATTTAACTAAGGGGTTTAAAAATGTGGGGAGGTTTTTTTTTAAAAAATATTACATTTGTTTATTGCATCTCAGCCCACCTGGATTAGAATCATAGAGTTGGAAGAGACCACAAAGGCCATCCAGTCCAACCCCCTGCCATGCATGAACTCACAATCAAAGCATCCCTGACAGATGGCCATCAAGCCTCCGTTTAAAAACATCCAAGGAAGGAGACTCCACCACCCTCTGAGACAGCATGATGTAGTGGCCTGAGTGTTGGAACACAAGTCTGCAGATGAGGGTTCAAATCCCTGCTTGGCATTGAAAACCCACTGGGTGATTGTGGGCAAATCACATTCTCTCATTTTCAGAGGAGGGCAAAGGCAAACCTTCTTTGAACAAATCTTGCCAAGAAAACCTCATGATAGGTTCACCTTAGGGTTGCCATAAATGACTTGAAGGACAACAGACCACCAAGGTTCCTGAGCAGTTGTAGATAAAATGATTCAAAATAGTAAATAAGAACTGAAATACATTTTAAACAAATTGAAAATCTACTCTTTAAAATAGTCCCATAATCACATCAATTAAAAACAGCCAGAGCATCTAATTCCATTTTTAAGGATTAGAATAACAAAGATATAACTGCCTTGGAGCATGGTGCAATCTTCTTTGGAGTTTTTTCAAAGAAGTCAAATAGCCAACTTTCTGGAGTGCTTTACCTGAGTTATTCCTCCATGGCAAAAGGTTGGACTATATGGTCATTGTAGTCTCTTCCTATCACAAGATCTTATGATTTTATGCATATTAGCTGCATGCCAGAAATTGAGAAAAGATGAAATTAGCCTGACTTCATTTGGGAGGGAATTTCATGGTTAAGATTTGTATTAGGGTTATTTTGGGGCTTTTAAGAATTGCTTTTATTTCTGTTATGTGTGTGTGTGTGTTTAAAGGTCATAATTGAAGTACATTTGTCCCTCGATATAAGCACACTTGCCATTTGCAGGTTTCATCATTTCATAATTTCCTCCCTCCCCCCACCCCGGTGCCAGGACCTGTAATCAATGCTGGCTGCATGGGGACTTACTTTCCCTGCAGCGTTTGAGGCCTGGCATGCATATGCCCTGCCCCCTCCACCACAGCCAATTGATGTACTGCACGTCCATTGGCCATGGTGGAGGGGTAAGGGCATGTGTGCACTGGGCCCCGAGTGCTGCTGGGAAAGTGAGTCCCATGCAGCCGACATGGATTACAGTGCCCAGAGGCCCTGGTGCCAGAGGGAGGGAGTGAGGGATCCCATTGTCCCCAATGGTGGTGCACCATTAGGGACAATGGGATTTGACTATTCACAAATTTTGGTATCCGCGGGGGAGATCCAAAATGTATCCCTGTGAATACTGAGGGATGAGTGTATTTTTATATCACAACTGGAATTCTATAGGTGTACAGAACTAGACAAAATCCTAAAGTGCAAAGATATACAGCTGAACACTAAAATTAGAATTATTCAATCCATTGTATTCCCTGGAGCCCTGGTGGTGCATGGTGCATGGTGCATGGTTAAATGCCTGTACTGCATCCACTCACTCAAAACCACAAGGTTGTGAGTTCAGTACTAGCCAGGGCTCAAGCTTGACTCAGGCTTGCATCCTTCCAAGGTCACTAAAATGAGTACCCAGCTTGTGGGGGAAATTAGCTTATAGTTGTAAACCACTTAGAGACTGCTTATTTCAGTATGAAGTGGTATATAAATGAAGCTGCTATTGCTATTGCTATTGCTATTACCATGTACGGCTGTGAAAGCTGGACAGTGAAGAAAACATATAGGAAGAAAATAAATTCATTTGAGATGTGGGGCTAGAGAAGAGTGCTGAGGATTCCATGGCAGCTAAAAAAACAAACAAATGGGCCCTAGAACAAATTATATCTGAACTATCCCTGAAAGCCAAGATGACTAAACTGAGGCTATCATACTTCGGCCACAAAATGAGAAGGCACAACTCATTAGGAAAGATGATGCTGGGGAAGATGGAGGGAAGTAGAAGGGGAGGAAGACCACATGCCAGATGGATAGTGAGACCATTGGCATAAGCCTTCAGGACCTGAGCAGAGAGGTAGAGGATAGAGGGAGAACTTGGAGACATCTCATTCACAAAGTCACCATGAGTTGAGATTGACTCAGCTAACAACAACAAAACTATACCAGTCTAACTGACTAGTGTAGGTGTCAGCTGAGAGCGAGTGTGGTGTAGAGGTTTGAATGTTGGACTAGGACTCTGGACACCAGGGTTTGATTCCTGGCTCAGCCATGAAATCCACTGGGTGATCCTGGGCAAGTCATATGCTTTCAGTCTTAGGGGAAGGCAGTGGCAAACCTCCTCTGAACAAATGTTACCAAGAAAATCCCATGATAGGTTTGCCTTAGGGTCACCATCAATTGGAAACAGCTTGAAGGCAAAAGATTATAGTGGTGGTAGGAATAAAAATGCTGTAGGCACAGGTGAGGAAAAGCTGCTGACTCCAAGTGTCTCCAATGCCTAGCTTCTCAGTGGGTCCTCATTATTATGGTGTTCTGGGAAGTCTGGTTTGGGAAATGGCTGGTCCAATAACAAATCCATCTCACCTTTCCTTGTTGCTGCTGCACAACCATGCAAAATGTACAACCATTAGCACATCATGAGGAAAGAGATAATGTGGCTCTGCAAATACTTTTGGACTACAACTCCCAGCAACTCTAGCCAGCATAGCCAGTGATAAAGAAATCTGGAAGCTGCAATTCAGCTGTATCTGGAGAGACACTTGATTTCCATTGCTACACTAGCTTTATATTACACTGATATACTTCCCTCCCCAGCCCAGAATGACTGCTGGAATGTTGCAGCTCTTCTAGTACAAGATCTTGAACTACACGTATACCTTAAGTTAGATACCAGTCTGTCCACTCATGTTATCTTACGTACTGTGATCACACACTTGACTTCAATCCATCTTTTTAAAGCTGAAGAACAAAGTTGCAATGTTTAAAAAAATAAATATATCCAGGAAAAATAAAGATACCTTGCATAGTCTAATTTTTTTTTGTATGAACACAATAAGGCATCTAATGCTATTTTTTTCCATAGAAGACAGCCCACAAACACATACTAGAAAGTAAACAGACTACACAAGCTAACATCTGCCAAGACGATAATGAAATAAGGTATTTTTATTCTATTGAATTTATTCTATTAAAATCATTGTAAATCAATTGTATCTTTTGACCTTTCATCTTGTATTTCTCAAAACCAAATAGCATGTTATCACAGTTCTGGGCATGGATGGTGTGCAGGGGATACCTTTGAGATATGTATGCTGTTTTGTTCCATTAAGCCTGCCATCCTTAAAACCACTTAATAGGAAATGAGCTCTACAGAAACAAGATGTCTGATCACTGAATAGACTTGCATAAGATTATGCTATGAAATGGTAATAGGGAGATGTTAGAGGATCCACTGCTGCTGCAGTTTTGAATTCACTCTCAGTTTTCTAGCACTTCCCACACAGCTGCTCTGAGTTGCATGGGAGATTTCCTGGTGTTGAATTTCTGTGGTGATAAGAGTTCAGCACTGGGAGAACACTCTTAAAATTTGGATCACTTGTGGAAGCAGCAGCTGTAAAACCAAAACTAGGCTGCATCCACATTGCAGAAATAATCCAGTTTTGCACCACTTTAATTGCCATGGCTCCATGCTATGGAATTCTGGGAATTGTACCATGGAAACTTTGCTCTGGTGCCACAACAAACTATAATTCCCAGAATACCATAGCATGGAGCAGTGGCTGTTAAAGTAGTGCCAAACTGGATTATTTCTGCAGTGCAGATGAAGGTGTAGATTAGTTCCCTATGCAACAATGGATCTGCTCATTTGCTTGAATGAATTCAGGCCTTATTTCTCAACATGTCATGGTCATAGCAAACACTGGGATTTAGGCAGCAGAGATAACACATGCATCTCTTTGCCCCATTCATGAGTTTACAACCTATATATAGTTGCTTGTCCCTACTAGAATCATAGAATCACAGAGTTGGAAGAGACCACAAGGGCCATCCAGTCCAAAACCTTCCATGCAGGAACTCTCCATCAAAGCATCCCCGACAGATGGCCATCCAGCCTCTGCTTAAAGACCTCTAAGTAAGGAGACTCCACCACCCTCCGAGTAGTGTGTTCCACTGTCAAACAGCCCTTACTGTCAGGAAGTTCCTCCTAATGTTGAGGTGGAATCTCTTTTCCTGGAGCTTGCATCCATTGTTCCAGTTCCTATTCTCTGGAGCAGCAGAAAACAAGCTTGCTCCCTTCTCAATGTGACATCCCTTCAAATATTTAAAGAGGGCTATCATATCACCTCTTAACCTTCTCTTCTCCAGGCTAAACATCCCCAGCTCCCTAAGTCGTTCCTCATAGGGCATGGTTTCCAGACCCTTCACCATTTTAGTCACCCTCCTTTGGACACACTCCATTTTCTCTACATCCTTTTTGAATTGTGGTGCCCAGAACTGGACACAGTATTCCAGGTGGGGCCTGACCAAAGCAGAAAAGAGTGGCAGTATTACTTCCCTTGATCTAGACACTATACTTCTATTGATGCAGCCTAAAATTGCATTGGCCTTTTTAGCTGCTGCATCGCACTGTTGACTCATGTTCAACTTGCGGTCTACATGGACTCCTAGATCCTTTTCACATGTTGTCTCATTCTGCCAGGTATCCCCCATCCTATATCTATGCATTTCATTTTTCCTCCCTAAGTGCAAGACCTTACATTTGTCTGTGTTGAATTTCATTTTGTTAGCTTTGGTCCAGCTTTCTAGTCTATTCAGGTCATTTTGAACATTGATGCTGTCCTCTGGGGTATTAGCTACTCCTCCTGATTTGGTGGCGTCTGCAAATTTGATAACTAGGCCCTCAATAATTTCATCCAAGTCATTGATAAAGATATTGTATAGCACTGGGCCCAGGACAGAATCCTGTGGAACCCCACTGGTCACTTCTCTCCAGGATGAAAAGGTACCATTGTTGAGCACCCTTTGGGTTCGGTCAGTCAACCAGTTACAAATCCATGTAACGGTTACCTTGTCTAGTCCACATTTTGCAAGCTTGTTTGCAAGAATGCCATGGGGAACCTTGTCAAAGGCCTTACTGAAATCAAGATATACTATATCCACAGCATTCACTTCATCTACCAAGCTGGTGATTTTATATAAAAAAAAGAGATCAGGTTTGTTTGGTATGACTTGTTTCTCTGAAGCCCATGTTGGCTTTTTGTGATGATGAGCCATGTTGGCTTTTTGTCTAGAGTAGACCAGTTGAATCAGTGAGAGCTTGGCAAGTCAATATTTGTATAAATTATTTCATAAGTTTTACTGTAGTTGAGACTGACACTTGGATTTAAGGTTACTGTACCCTGCTCATGTTTATCTAGGATTTTGGCTTGGAGTATCACGTTGGTGCTTAGCATCACAGGAAAATCATGTTTTTTAACACTAGCCATGAGCTTCTCTTCTGCTCTCTGGCAGGAAGAAAAGCCTCCGTTTCTTATAGTTATGCTGCAAAATAAATCAGTACATCCTCTATTATTGTTTTCTAAAAGAAATATTTTAAATATGTAAAAAATAATAATAACATAAGAGGACTTTTGTTTTGTTTGTCTTTCAGTATGCTACAGCAAAAAGACAAATCGCTTCTACAAGTGTAGCTGTTGCTTTTTAAAAAATATACACTGTTACTGTTTCACTTCTGGGTAAGTTGTGAAAAATAATATTTGACATTGTCCACTAGCGTATTCTTAACAATTGGCCTGCTAAAACATTTCATAACTATTTCCTTTATAAACCTCTAGGCCAGCAGAATGTTGATGTGGTCATTGTTAACAAGAGTCACAGTCTATAACCTGAGAGCTTTTTGGGTTCCCTTTAAATAAATTTTTAAGTCAGGAGACAGCAGCACATTTGGAACATTTGATAAGATACCAGAACCTTAGTACAATCGTAAAGGCTCAATTTGTTCCTTTCCTAAACTCTAGAACAATGGTGGGATTCTGAGACAGGCCTGAGGGTCAGTTCTGAGACTCTGGGGTCACATGGACTGGCAAAAATGCCATACCATCCCCAAATGGACGTGGATAGAAGTTCGGTTCTAGTTTTGTAGGGGACCTCTGCAGCCAGTTTGCTGGTCTAGGGGGCTTCCAGGGAGAGGCAGTTTGTACTTTTTGGCTAGAGAAATGACAGTCAGTGAAATCTAGATGAGTTGAGGGCCAAAAAAACAGCTTAGGACACTGCATGTAGTCCCAAGATTTTGCAGTATGCAGCCTCTGCATTTCTAATAGGTGATTAGGCACTTCACAAAAAATAGACACTTTTGATCAGTACCAGAACCATGCAGTGTTAAATTTCTTTTGTAATACTGAAGAAGTAGAAAATGTGGGAGGGCTTTTTGTTTTAATAAAAATGAAAAGACTTGCATAAACAGGTATTTTCAAGCCTTTGCCCTAAATTTTGAAACTATATGGCTGAGAGATAAGTTTCAGGTATGAGCTCAGCTGCTGTATTTTACATTAATTAAGAAACGAAACCAAATTTCTGTACATTAAGCTTGAGGCTTGCTACCAAGCGTTTGGCTGAGCACAAAATGTGCACAGTAGTTTATAAATGTACACACAATTTACAGATCTGTGGCACAATGCATTCCAGGGTAAACCAAGTGTGGCATTTGAGGAATTGTTGGACTGTGACTCCTATCAGGCCTGAACAGCATAGCCAGGTGTGAGAGAATATTTGAGCCACAAGTTGCCCACCTAATCTGCTCCCTCCATTCTATCAGTGCCTAACTTCTTTCACCCTACCACCTAAGCTACCATCCCTCAGCCTTCTAGAAATTTTTGTATCCTGTATCCTATTTCAAAATGCCTTTTACCAGTTTGTGAAACTGATGCATGTTCAGCATAATATCTTCCAAAAATTATTCGCCTTTTTTCCTCCTGTCTCCTCTACCAGGCAGCTAACAGTTCCATGTTTGCTTCATAAATGAAGCCGCTTTAAGCAAAATTGTATTCCTTTTGGAGTGACAGACTGAGTCTGCATCTGTTGTTGTTTCCCGTGACTCCATATTGAGAATATAGAGCTGTGGACAAAGAGTGTGCTACTGTGAAATCAGCGTTGGATTAAATACCATCAAAGAAGAGTCTGCACCGAAAGAAACTATATATATGCAGACAAATGTGGGGTTCTTTGCATCTTGAGGTTGGCAGCAAATTTTGGCCAAAGCTGTAAATGCATGAACAAATTATTATGGATTGATGTGATCCAGACCCAAAGTCATGAGGAAATTTGCATTTTATGTAAACATGTAGACTTTGAATAGGAGAGAAATGGATGAGAATAATCTTCAGCACTGCACATAAGACTTGCAAATAAGGTTATGCAATGAACTGATGTGTTTGCTTTCTTTCATCGGTGGAACTGGGATCATAATATGTGAAGGTCACATATGCAATAAGACTGGATATCTTTTGAGCTTTAGGTGACCTTGAATTCCATGTCATAGAAACCCAACATATTTCAGGAGAAGTAATCATTGGAACATGAAAACAAGGCAAGTATAATAGAATGGAATATTGACTGCTGGATGTAGTTATCTTTTAAGAGAATGGAACAGACAGAGTCAACATCTGGGATAGAAAATTATCAGTAAGCCTATTTAAAATGCTTAAACATGCTCCTTTCTTGACATTTACCAAAAAAAAAAAAACATCAAATCTTCTTGAAAATACCAAGGTTTAGTTTAGCCTTTATTGTATGCCATTTAACTATCTTCATGTGAATTCTAACAGTAATACACTTAACATCACTAAGCATTCTCCATCAATTATTAATAGTTCAGCTGAAATAAAATGGAAAACTTTCTTCTTAATAATTGTCAGCTTCTTGATATTCCTTGTAACAAACTGTGGACAGAAAATCTCAAATTGAAAATAGCCTGTTATATGTTAAAAGCGCCGTTAAACATGTATTTTAAGTTATTTTTTCTACTGCAAATAGAATCAAAGAATTTTTGTTCTATGAAACAGTTCAGTTGTTCCATATCCTAAACTCTTAATCCAATCAGAAGGTAAAAGCTATTGTAAGTTTAATTATACTATTGTTAAAATTTTCATTTACCATACATTGATAAGATTATCTATGCTTAAGAAATACTTAATTTAAACTGAATGATTTTCACCAATTTATTTATTTTCATATCTGTCACAGACTATTAGAAATAATATATGGAAAGCTATAGAAGATATTTAGAATTGATTGAAATAATACAAATTAGACACTACTAAAGCCCTATCCAATTGTTTTTAGCTAGCAAAGAAGATTATGGCATTACGACTACCATACAGCGTATACTATTATGAAGTTAGAAAGAGAGATCTGCACAGTTCAGTGTAGAGTTCTGCATAACAATTCAAATCACAAAGCTGACCTTTCAAGTCTGGTAGAGACTTCAGAGCGACTGTGTCCTATATGTCACTGACTGCTCAAAAATACAGCTGGGTTTAGGTTTAAAATTATGGCTTTCTAACCCATTTTTAGAGTCATAGATTGATATCTCTGTACAACCTCAGATATAGAGAAAGACTTGCTTGAATAATGTCACAACACAGGTCCTGACAAGGTGAAACCAGAGCTAACAGTTAACATGCCCCAATAAATCACTAAATGCCTCATAAACTTCACTAACACTTTACATTCCAGCAAGTGTTCTGTAGATTATGTGTGCAATATCTAAAGCCCCCCTTTTAACAACTGTTCAAAAAGGGAACAAAGGACATAATTATTAGATAAATATGGCTTGAAAGGTAATATTGCAAACAGGTTGGTATGTGTGGTACATGTTGTGCAAAGTTTAGTTTATACTGCAGAGTTTATAACAATGCCACATTCTCTTTACCCTTAAAACAAAACAAGACAAATTGAAGGTCAAGAGGCATTTGCAAGGCCAACTAAAAATTCCAAATATAATCCTACTGGCATTACCATGCTTGCATAACCATCGTTGTTCTCATTTTTTAATGTAAATAACCTCCATTAGCACAAAGTGAAATAGCATCCCATCAAAAGTGAAGCTGAATAATCATTCTGACAGCTCATAGCATTTCTTTGGCATTTTCTGCTTAAGAGATTTGTCTGAGTGGTTTGGGTCTTCTCAGTTAAATGTCACAAGGATAAAATATCTCGAGAGTACTTCACTACTTAGGGTTACCATATGATCAGCTAATTTTTAAAGCAGTAAAAGTTTACTTCTTCTCACAGTGTCTTTCCCGTTAGAGATAAGAAATCTTTGGGATCCAAACCAGTGTGCTTATTTGATGCCAGATTTTGGTTCTGCTCACATTTTGCCCCATTTCATTTTGGTTTCATGTAACCTGGAATAAGAGTTAGAATTCTAGCAAAGCTGGAGTAGTAACGTAAGAGTCCTAAACTCTACCAAAAAGACAAAATTGGTGTCCTTGTGTAATGGCTGGGAACTAGGCCTGTTACAGGAAAAAAACCAAAACAAAACTATAGACTATGTTGTATTTAATGTCAAATATAGCAGCCAAATTGTTCAGTTTGTTTTAATGGTTAAAACAGGGGTGGACAACTTCCTGGGAATGATTGGCATTGGAAACTCCACAACCCACTGGGTGGAAACACCTGCTGATGTGCCACCAACATTTATCAGTATTTTGGGGGCTAAAACTCTCCACAGTTTTCTTTAAAAGCAGGGTATGTTTAGAGCATGTGTTTTCTATTAAAGTAGAAAATACACTCCCACAAGGGTATTATGAATCAAGGTACACACTTCCTGAACTCCTTGGTCATAAATTAAATGAGGAGGATTTGCAGCAGGAGCATATGCTTAATGAAAAAATTGGGTTGTTTTTTTTTTTTAAACTGCTGCTTTGCCAAAATTCAATGAGAAGGGCTTTGGAGGTTGGGAGCAGACCTGTGTAGCTTTGTGAGGGATCTGTTTTATCTTCAACTGTGTCAAACTTTGTGAAATAGCTCCCAAATATTACTTAAGCATGAGATTGAGACCAGGATGGAGAAAAGATCAACCATTTTCAAAAGGAAGAGAAAGCTGACATATAAAAAGATTATACAATGATGAGATTGGTTACCACTTAAAATCTTTTAATAGTTACCACTTAAAATCCTTTAACAGAGAAGTAATTCTTAATTTATTCTCTTCTCAAAGAAAGCAATGAATAATTTTAGTAATGTTTGGAAACTGCACAGTTTGCTCTAAAGGCACATTAAGTTATGTTGTACAGAAGTAGGATTTTATGTGCAAGAAATAGCATTTTCTTACATGGAAAATAATATTTCTGCATAGAAAAATACCTGCACAAAATAGCCGATATGCTAATTCTGTGTGGAGTGGGTCCTGAACTTCAAGGATTGTAGTCGGTTTAAGATTCTTCTTGTCGGAGTTTCTCAACAGTCAAGAACCACATTTTTTCATAATTTGAATATTTTAAGCATTCTTCCCATCCCTATCTTGGATTGGACAAGGTTGGATTTCTTCTTCCTTTCAATTCATACTGCAAAACTGAGTAAGGATTTTAATCTCTGTTAGTCATCGTGAGAACAGAACCAAGGGGCATGCCTCTGGGTGTAATTCTTTGGATTGCTTACTACTGAGTAAATCTAGAGAAATCTGTCTTCATTTAGCAACCACAAGAACCTAAGAACAGGGAATGAGAATCCAGCAGTGTGCCTCTGTTAGCACAAAACATAGTGTAGTCTGTTATACAAGGCCTTATACATCTCAAGGCATATGTTTACACTGTGTCTTTGGTGTGCAATTTTTTCCACTAGCTCTTGCACAAAACTTTTCAGCATAAGGGATTTATCTCTTGATCCAATACTTCCTTTTAGGGAAACATTAAAAAATGCATTTTCTTTTGTTTTGGAAAAAGTGAATAATATATGCCTCTAAAGGTAGAAGATGGAAGGGTTTTTTAATGTGTATAATTCAAACCCTATTTAATTCATTGCTGCCTTTATGCAAATGCATATGGTGAAGTCATTAAAATCTGTGTGTTATTAACATCTTTGTGGAAATAGGAAAGCAGATTATGACAAAAAGCAAATACTAACTTACACGGAACTCTACTTGAATAACTGAATGGTACTCATTTCACTGCAGGTTTGCTTCAGACCTATGCTCAGTACAAATGTGCCATATCAAATCCATATCTTTCTTCTCTTAATATGATGAAACTCTCCAAACTACATATTATACAGCTGTTAAATCAAAAGAGCTACTTTTGTATTATTTCAGCTATTTGGAATGAGATTTATGTCATAGTTCCCCCTGCATCACTAGTCATTTCATTCAACTGTATTTTTTAAAGAAACAGTGTATAAATAATTATTAAATATATTTAAGTTCTTGAAAATCAGAAGCTTCGGGCTCCTCCTTATTGGTTACAGAAAACCATTTGCTGGCTACATTATGGGTTCAGAGTATGTATATTTTCATGTAAAAACTTAACACAATCCTATGTATTTGTAATCAAACTGAAGTTGAATTGACCATGTTTATAAAAATGTAACACACATTTTATGTGTCTTCTTAAAAACAGATGTATACCCATGGCTTTTTATATAATGGTTGGATCTTCAATTATATTATATACAAATACTTTATTGTTCTAACAAAGAATTGTATGCAGTGAAGTTTAATGAATAATTGACTTTTACTCACTCATGAGAATATAAGAGGAGCCACAATGAGGAAAATCAGCTGTCTTTTAAAACCCAACATCCCTTTTACTACAAAGTATATATTGAGGACTTCTCATAGCATCAGAACACTAATGGAATATTGCTGGCCTCATTGGTCTCTCTGGAATTGTGCTATCTTTTCCAGGCTGGTATAAAAAAAGGTGGGTTTCAGCAGGTTTTGCCTGTTCTTGTTACCTTCCAAATAGAAAAAGTATGTTGGTATTATTTAAGCTTATTAACAAAGCTAATATATTTCATTCAGAATAATGGTACACAAGGAAATGGTAAGGTAATATAATATATAAGATGATATAATCAGTTTGGATTCCCAAGTATCCAAATACCATGACTATATGTTTGGGAATGAGAAGTGTCTCAACTGTTACCAGATCCAGGCAGTTATAGAGCAATAGTACCAAGAAGGCCTTGTGACCTAAAGGCAGGAATGTGAAGAATGTTCACACTTCAGCACATCTACAATGTATGTCAATACCCAAGACACCCCTTTGAAAAAGGGTAATTGCATGAGATGCTTTGCATTTCCAGATTTTTTTTTTGATGCAAAACTAAATTGCACTATTTTATGTACCCCCATAACATTTTTGTGCAATTAAATTGTTTTGCTTTTTTTTAAAAAAGTCTTAACATTACAATTTAAAAAAAAAAATCCTTAAATTGCACACAGTCTCACTCAGTGGGAAACAAACTTTTAAAAAACTTTTGTTTTGTTGTTGAACCACATTGTCATAACTCCAGAATTGCTTTCACACACACACATACACACACACAGCATGCTGGGTAGGCAGGGAGGCAGAGTTAAGGATGAGAATGCAATAGTTTAAGGGACCAACAATCGTCCAGTCATGCTAATGGAGGGATATGCAGTAGAAAGTGCTTCCAAACCACTCTGTATGCAAATATCTATTTATTTTTATTGATTTTATTACTGCAATTGTGGTGAGGAAAGAGGTGGTGTGATACACACACACATGCATACCACCTCTGCCCTTGCTGTAATTGCATTAATGAAATCAATAAAATAAGTGCATACAGACTGGTTTGGGAGTACTCTACAACATGTATTGGGCATCACCTATGGCATACTTTGCAAAACTCGAAGAGCCATTACTTTGGCACAATGTCATGCCATTCCCTCAGCCACCCTATGACTCTGGCCAAATGGAGACAACAGAGCATTTACTATGCCAGTGCTCATATTACAGGGACATCCGCCTCAGCCTTATTTCACCTTTACTGCATAAATAGCAAGGACACACCAGTCAATTTTATACTTCTCTGTTGCTTTCAGATATGAACCCTGATACAACATATAATATTGCCAGGCTTTGTGCAGCTGCAGTTAAAATTCTCCAGGCAATGACCTCCACAGCAGACTAGTACCAATCTTGTCTTGCTATACTGGAATCTGAAAGGATACTTTAAATACTGTTTTTAACCTTCTTTTATTCTGTTTCCTGTTTTTTATCTGTGCTGGTCTGTGACCGTAATAAAGATTTGATTCTATTCTAGAGGTGGTGTGATAAAAGTCCATATTAATTGAATGCAAACTATTTCTGCATATTGAACTCAGTTGGTGTGGACTGAAGTAAGCAGAGGGCAAAGGGGGAAAGTAGTAAGATGGGGGAGAAACCAGGCCATTTTGAAAGCATCTGAAAAAGTGAGAAAATAGTATTAATTGGGGCTGCCTCTGCCTATTTGGGACTGTTGGAAGGTAGGTAGGTGGACACAATATGAATTAAATTGCTAAACGCTTCAAATGAAGCACCTAGCACATGCTGAAATTAATGTCATATTTAACAGCAGTGTGTATGGTTACTGGTTTCCACTTAAACTTCCACCATGGTAGACTAAAATTCCTAGCTATATAAGTAGCCATAAAAAGTAGGGGGTAGAAAATCCACACAAACCAGCTGTTTATCCTTCCTGCAGTTTTCCTTTTCAACCAAAGTTCTGCTTCAGAAAGCTAGGAAAAGCTCTGGAGCAGGTTTTAGAAATTATGGAGAGCTGTAGCAGCAGGAGGAGGAGGATGCCCTGCTTCCATTGATGTTGAATAGTGAAGGACACCACTAGAAGCAATTATATACAAATTTGTATATAATCATGGTTTAAGCCAAGAACTGAAGGAGAGGCTTCTGTGGATCCAGTGTGAAATAGAGCTCTCCCTAGATCCCTGAAGGAATCCTAGAGATGAGAAAAATTGACAGATGAGTGCACAAATTGCTCATAGGGCATTCATGCCATAGCTAGAAATGGCCAATGAATATGTTACATTGCTGTTTATAGAGCAAGCATAACAGGCTGTGTGGACATATTGAACTATTCACCCTGCCATGAGTTTTCAAGAAATAAGTGTTTCATGCACAATAATTGGAACTTGTCCTCTCCCCGCATTGCAAGCTGGCCTGGCATATTTTTTATATAGTATTGTTTTACTGATATTTAACACCGTTTTGTTTTTATATTGTTTTTGTTTTTATTGAATGTTTTTAACCATGTATATGTTATTTATGTTGTGCACCACCCTGATCGTTGGAAGGGCGGTATATAAATAAAATTTTATTACAGTGGTACGAAAACCCCAGGATCCGAAGGTGGCGGGACCGCCATTGTATCCCCCGGGATCCGAAAGATCCCCCGGGATACGAAAGAAAAAAAGCCGCGCGGCCCCTTTAAATGGCCGCGCGGTCCGTCCGCGAAAGTGGTCCCCTGGGAAACGAAAGCTTCCGGGTTACGAAGGTAATCCCGGAACGGATTACCTTCGTAACCCGGGGGACCACTGTATTATTATTACGTACAGGCATACAACCCAGGCCACGTGAAATGGGGCAGACTTTGCAATAAGTACTCTACTTCTCCATTCTGGTTTATAACTGCTTTATTTCTGTAGCGTGGCAGAACACCCTAGACTCAGCCATGTGTATATCCCCTGGTGAGGGTCTGTATAAATCCATCCCAGTTCAATATAACATACGATCAAGAAAACAAATAGAAAATTAGTCCAAGAGGAAGCTGGGGAAAATGTTTAAAAATAAAGTAATGCGTATAGTTCAGCTGGCCTGATTAGGCAAGGACAATCCCAATTTTTCAACTTCTTTTAAAATGTCCCAGTGTTCTTTCCTTTCCCTACTTTCTGCCTATACCCTCAGCTTATTTCAGTTGCTGCACACTGAATTCAAAGTGCAAAAGTATTTTGCACTCAATTAATTCAGCATGGGGAAGAAGAAGAAAAAAAGACCAGTTTGTGTGTATAGAAACTCGCCCTTCCCAGTAGGGTCAGACAAAAGCAAATTGCTGCAGCCTCTCCTAGCCCTTGTATTATTCCTTAATAATAACTTTTGCTATCTTGACCACACTCTGATGTTGCTTGGTCTTGTGTATGAAAGGTGAACTGGTGTGTGATTGAGCCAGAGCCTCATCAGGGAAGGAGGGAGAGTTTAAAATAAAATAAAAAGTAGAATTTTTAAAAGTTATAAAAGTAAGAAAATACTATTTATATCCCAAGCAGGGATTCACATTCATTAGGCATTCACATTCATGCCCAAAGGATGGGCTTGGGGCAAGATGTCTAGAAATGAGCTCAGATGAGGCAAACTTGCCTCAGAGGGCAAAAAAAACAACCTATAGCTGAAAGGCCTCAGAATAAGCAAAACAAAACTGCTAAGAGAAACCAGAACTGATCTGAGTAAAAAAAAAAAAAATACATTTTGTGAGAAAATGATTAAAAGTACCAAAAATGTTTATACATTGACACCCCTCAATTTTCAGCCTTCTGATTTGGCTTCCTTTTTCTTCATCTGGAGAGCCATGAAACCCATTGGGTGAGCCTGGGCAAGTCACACACTCTCAACCTCAGAGGATGACAATGGCAAACCTGCCAAGAAAACCCCAGAATGGGTTCACCTTTGGGTCACTGTAAGTCAGAAACCACTTGAAGGTACACAAGTATACAAGTAAAGAACAATCTTCACCTGTGTTTCCAAGTAGGAAGTTGGCTCAACGTTGGTGAATTAAACATGGTGAGGCAGATACCAAAGGAATAGGTTTGCCATGTGTTTTTAGGACTAATGCATTATCAGGAGGCAGGATGACATCCCAGGCTCCTGGGAAGACTAATATCACAGGGTAACAAATGTCCTCAACTTCTATCAGTCTGCTAGTTCATAGCTTATCCAAGGCTTGGTCAGCATAGCAACCCCATATCTGTCTTTTAGTTCATTTCCAGAATCTAAAATCCAGGCCAAGAAAAAAATCACAGCCCTCCCTTACCCACAGTAAACAGGCATACTGTTTATGAATTCAATGGAAGATTTATTTCATTCCATTCCATCACTTAGTAGGCCCCGTCCCCAATTCCCCTCAACCTCAAAACAGATTTTTTGTAACACCATGTTATATGCTTTATAGGTCATAACAAACCTTTTGACTGTACAGATTATACAAAACTATAGGATGTTCTTTTAAAAATGGGAGTGCCACTACATTTGCTAGTCTTGATGAGAAATTTGTACAATAGGCCACCTGTTAGAGAAAAATATGGAGAAACAGAATGGTTCCCAATTGGCATAGGGGTCAGGCAAGGATGCATTCTATCAACCCATTTGTGCAACTTGCATACAGAAAATATCATACAAAGAGCAGGCTTAGTGTCAGAAGAAGGAGGAATGAAGATACGAGGAAGGAACATTAGCAGTCCGAGGTCTGCAGATGATACCCTATTACTAGTGGAAAACATCATAGACTTGGAACAATTACTAAGGAAAGTAAAAGAAGAAAATGCAAAAGCAGGATTACTGCTGACAATAAAGAAAACAAACAAAAAAATGACCACAGAGGATTTACATAAATTCAACCTAGATAATGAGGAAATCAAAATGGATTAAACATTGGTCAGAAATGGAGACTGCAATCAAGAAATCAGAAGAAGACTAGGAATGGGAAGGGCAGCTATGAAAGAACTAAACAAAAACCTAAAGTGTAAAGATACACAACTGAGCACTAAAGTGACAATTGTCCAAACCATGATATACCCCATCACCACACAAGGATATGAGAGCTGGACAGTGAAAAAACTAGAAGGTAAATTCATTTGAAATGTGGTGCTGAAGAAGAGTGCTGAGAATACCATGGATGTCCAAAAAGACAAACAGATAGCTCCTTGAACAAATCAAGCCTGAACTTTTCCTGGAAGCCAAGACATCAAACCAGAGATTGCTGTATTTTGGCCACATCATGAGAAGGCATAACTCATTAGAAAAGACAATAATGCTAGGAAGGTAGAAGGCAGTATAAAGAGAGAAATACCACACACCAGATGGATAAACTCAGTTATAGAGGTCACTGGCCTGAACTTAGCAGAGCCAAGCAGAGTGGAATAGAATAGGTAGTCTTGGAGATGCCTCATTCACAGCGAGTCAAGTTCAACTCAAAAACAGGTAACAACAACTACATTCAAATACTAAGTGATAGGCTGATGTTCCTATTCATGAGGGATGACATTCCAGGATAAGACTGTACAAAATTAATAACATTATCATATCTATAGAAGAAAAAAACAATATCCTCCCACCCTGAGGACTGCCATTAGCAACAGCATAATACATTTGCAAATTACTCCTTCCCAGGGTCACACAGGATATATATCTCCATCCTTTTCCAGGCTATCATTCTCTGAAGATGCCAGGCACATATGCTGGAAGAAACGTCAGAAAGGAACTCTTCCAGAACATGACCACATAGCCCAAAAGCTCAAAAAAAAAAAAAAAAAACCCAAACCAATAATTATTTGGAACAAAACCCAAGCAGATAACAAAAAGCAGTAAAGGCAACAGCGCTAGTTAAAATAAAAAGAGATAGTGACAAGAAGGTTTTCCAAGTATTCTACTCCAGAGTTATAAAAATAAAACTTTAAAATTAATACTTTTCAACTAAACTCCAGCCTTTAGAGAACACAAACCTCCTAGTTCAATGCCTTTTGGTACTGCTACATCAGTTTACATTAGGTGAAAATCCAGTCCAGTGACTCATGCATAACTCTGGCTGACACACTAACATGGAGTGTTTCCATATGAACTATCAACAGCTATTTTCACAGGACATTTTGGAAACCTGGGGGGTTTATCGTGTTTCATTATGGTACCTTGTTTCAAGCAGTTCAAGTTACACAGTAGTGCTAAAGTTCTCCAGATGTTCCCATCACCAATTCTTTCTACATTATTTGTTGAAATCATTAGAATGATCAAACGACTATTAAAGAACTGAAACTTCTTGATAATATACTTTGAGGCATATATGTATGTAATAGAGTTCAGATTGCTATTATACATTTATAAGAAAGGTAGTATTCTCCATTGAACTGTGAGTTACATAGTACCAAATCATTCCCACTTGCAGGTGGAATTCAATTCATTTTAATTCCAAATGTCCCTCCCTATTAATGTGACAAGTGGAAAAGTAGTATTTCTAGGGAAAATCAGACATTAAGTGGGATGCATACATACTCTCCAACTGTCCCAGTTTAGCAGGGAAAGTGCCAATGAATCCTGTCAACCCACTTTTTTAGATATTTTAAAAAAGATGTCGTTGTTGTTGTTGTTGTTAACATCTATTTATAGAACACTGTAAAGTTTGCACAGCACTTTACACAGTAAGGGTCAAATAAAATGGGGGGGGGGTAAAAACCTGCTGAGCAGCGTAAAATTTAAAACAACATTACATGGTTAAAATATCTCTACAATAATATTAACTAGTATACAATAAAGACAAAGTGAGCAGCAGATTAACAATCAATAATTTAGAATGCCTCCGTAAACAAGAGTGTCTTCTAAAAATGTCTCAGATTATTTCTCCTCTTCCCACTTTCCTCCTCTATCCTCTACTTACTCCATTTGATACAAATTCAATTCAAAGGAGTCTGGAGTCAATTAACTCAGCAGGGAGGAGAGGAGAGGAGAGAGTGGACTCTGGCCTTCCAAGTCATCTCAGGCAAAAGCAAGCCACTTGTGCATTCCTTCTCTTTAACACTGTTTAACACTCTGATGCTCCATGGCCACATGTGGCTCAGTTTTCATCTGTGAAATGTTGGAGGGTAGGATGCATATTATCATGGATTAACAATCCCCTGTGGTTTTTCCCTCCAACAAGGAGATTTCCTTGCATAGACGTGCATCATCAATTTTGCCCATTTTTACCTTCCAATGACCAGCTACAAAATTAAATGCTGGTCCTTGGAATGTGTGTTTAGAAAGAAGCAACCACATTCCAAAGATGTGTTGGGGGGACCATGTTCTGACAAACAGTCCTCTTTCACCACCACCACCACCACAAGAAGGACTACCTCTTCTAAATACATGTTAATGGTAGTACAGTTTTTAAGCAACGAGAAGGGGGTACTATGATTAGGGATGCCTAAGAAGTCACAGCAGCCTTCTGGTTCATTACTTTCCTGGCCAAAAATGAAACTATTCACTCCCAATGCAAGATGTGAAGCAGAAATCAAGAGTTCAATTATTCCAGAAAAAGACAAACAGATTTATGGGAGTTCCCAACAAAGCCCTTACATCTCAAAAGAAGGACTAATTAATACTTTGTTTATTTGTTTTATTTATAGGCTTCTGTTCTTCCAAAAATCTCAAGGCAGCATAATGTGGTCCCATCTTATTTTTATTTACACAGCTCTGCAAGATAGCTTGGACTGAGGGAATTATATATTTTTCATTTTTAATGAAAAATGTTCATACTTGTAGACATAAGAACATACCAAGATCAGCTGAAAGGCCTATCCAGCCCAAAGTTTTGACCTCACAGAGGCCATTCAGACAATTATGGGGAGCCCAAGAGCAAAACGTGATCCCTAGCAACAGGCTTACTTTTTCCAGTGCTGATCAAAATTCTCATTTCATCTTCTTCTAAAGGCAACTGAGTTGGTGGTTATTACAACATTCTGTATGCCTAGTGTGCAGGAGTATTTCCTTTTATCTGTCCTGTATTTTTCCACTATTGCATTTCATTGGTGACATCTAGATTTAGCATTCAGAGAAGAAGTTCTATATCTACTTTACCACACCATGCATAATTTTATTAATCATTTCCCACTCTCTTACTTACCCTTTTTAAAAAATGAAAAGCCTCAGTATGGTAATCTTTTTGCTAAATGATCTGCTCCATCCCCTTGATCATCTTAGTTGCCTTTCTGGACCTTTTGCAGCCTCCATGATCAAAACTGTAAAAGTATTTACTAGTGTAATCACACAACATAAATTTGTTTTAAAGCATTCTGATATTGGCAATTTTATTTTCAGTTCCAGCTTGAATTCTTCCCAAAATGGCATCTAATTTCTTCATAGCACATACTAGTGGATGACTATGGGGCCATTAAGTGAAAACAGAACAAAACAAAAGAAAGGAGTCTCCCTATTTGGAGTAGTTCTTGGGTTGGCGCAGAACAAACAAACAAACAAATAAAACAATTGAATGAAAATGCTATGCGATGGACCCTTAAAACACAACAAAACATTGGCATGGGTTGATAAGAAGCATGTTTTATATTTGATAAAGGTATTCTACTCCTGTTTGTAAGAAGTCATTCTGTTTGGGAGGGGGGTGTTTAGTTTATCTTTGGCAACTTGGAAACAATAAAGGATCATTGCTATAGGCCTGTATTGCTCTCTTGACTTCCAGCTTCTACTAAATTCCGTGGAAAGGGAATAGAAACAAGAACTACAGATTACATTTTTTCCAGACATATGTGAGACCTTGGGCCCAAAGCCAGGCACAAACACAGAAGCATTTTTTGTCTTTTTTGGCAAAATGAGGCATTTTTTTGACCTAATGAAAAAAATTGTTTCGAGACTACAAGTATCTCTTTGTTTGCAGCATATTGTGCCAGGCAGAATAAAGCATGATAGTAAAATAGGCTCAATTAAGGAAGCTGAAAGACAGAATGTATGGCTTGTGTCCGTTTTAAATGTCCATCACAAAAAGATTCAGCCTGCATGTTAGAAAATCTTTGTTCTCATTCATACCTTGTTGATTATTCCATTGCTTTATTAATCAGTCTTGCCTATAACACCAATGACTTTTAACATTATTTCAGTCAGATACCAGGGCTACATACTCAGAAAGAAAAACACTATCACCTTTATCTTTTCCAATGATAAAATTAGATTTCCTGAATGAGACTGACAAAAATGCAGCATGATTTCTTTGATAATTTTCATTTGGTGAATATTTGAATTGGGAAATTAAGACTTTAGGCTGGAATTATATTTTTGTCTCCTCTTTTTTCCCCCTTTATTTTTCAAGTCTACTTATTTACAAAAACCATTTTCAGTTTCTTCCATTAAACACTGGGAAAATTTTTCATGGCTTCTCCTTCTTTCGATCTCTCAGCAACCCAGTTGGCTGGTTAGGATGAGAAAATGAGTTGTCCAAGATCATACAGTAAAATTACTCAATGGAGATGCAAACAAGTTTCTTTGGACTAACTACATGATTCATTCCAATTATACTAGAGATAGGAATGTTGAGTTAGAATCATAGAATCATAGAACCATAGAGTTGGAAGAGACCACAAGGGCCATCCAGTCCAACCCCCTGCCATGCAGGAACTCCAGATCAAAGCATCCCTGACAGTGGATCTGTCTAATTTAAGATTGTATGTACAGCACTGCGTAAATTTACAGCGCTATATAAATAAAGGTTAATAATAATAATAATGACAGATGGCCATCCAGCCTCTGCTTAAAGACCTCTAAGGAAGGCGACTCCACTACACTCTGAGAAAGTGTGTTCCGCTGTCGAACAGCCCTTACTTTCAGGAAGTTTCTCCTAATGTTGAGGTGGAATCACTTTTCCTGGAGCTTGCATCCATTGTTCCGGGTCCTGTTCTCTGGAGCAGCAGAAAACAAGCTTGCTCCCTTCTCAACGTGACATCCCTTCAGATACTTAAATAGGGCTATCATATCACCTCTTAACCTTCTCTTCTCTAGGCTAAACATCCCCAGATCCCTCAGTTGTTCCTCATAGGGCATGGTTTCCAGGCCCTTCACCATTTTAGTCACCCTCCTTTGGACACACTCCATTTTCTCTACATCCTTTTTGAATTGTGGTGCCCAGAACTGGACACAGTATTCCAGGTGGGGCCTGACCAAAGCAGAAAAGAGTGGCAGTATTACTTCCCTTGATCTAGACACTATACTTCTATTGATGCAGCCTAAAATTGCATTGGCCTTTTTAGCTGCTGCATCGCACTGTTGACTCATGTTCAACTTGTGGTCTACATGGACTCCTAGATCCTTTTCACATGTTGTCTCATTCTGCCAGGTATCCCCCATCCTATATCTATGCATTTCATTTTTCCTCCCTAAGTGCAAGACCTTACATTTGTCTGTGTTGAATTTCATTTTGTTAGCTTTGGCCAGCTTTCTGGTCTATTCAGGTCATTTTGAATTTTGATCCTGTTCTCTGGGGTATTAGCTACTCCTCCTAGTTTAGAGTCATCCACAAATCTGATAAGTATGTCCTCAATTCTGTCATCCAAATCATTAATAAAGATATTGAATAGCACTGGGCCCAGGACAGAGCCCTGTGGGACCCCACTGGTCACTTCTTTCTAGGTTGAAAAGGAGCCATTATTGAGCACCCTTTGGGTTCAGCCGGTCAACCAATTACAAATCCATGTAACAGTTAACTTGTCTAGCCCACATTTTACAAGCGGAACCTGGTCAAAGGCCTTACTGAAATTGAGATATACTATGTCCACAGCATTCCCTTCATCTATCAAGTTGGTAATTTTATAAACAGAGAGAGAGAGAATGAGAGAGAGAGAGAGAGAGAGAGAGAGAGAGAGAGAGAGAGAGAGAGATCAGGTTTGTCAGGTTTGTTTGGCATGACTTGTTTCTCTGAAACCCATGTTGGCTTTTTGTGATTATGGCATTGGCTTCTAAATGTTCACAGACTCTCTGCTTAATGATCTGCTCTAGAATCTTTCCTGGTATTGATGTCAGACTATGCTTATAAAATAATTTCCATGTTTCATTTTAGGGGATTAGGCACAAAATAAATTTCTGTTTATTAGGTTCCTTCCCATTCTCTCTCTATTCCCACATCTAAGATGAAGCCATTTTCTTCTTTCTTCTCCACTGGACCTTGTATGTCACATTTTTGCAAGTTTTATATATGTTACAACTTTTTGTTCAGTTTCTGCCTTGTCAATTCAATTACTCTGCTTGAGGGATGCAGTACTATATCTCGCATTTCCCAAGAGAAGAAGCTGTGGCCCTCCAGATGTTAGCCTATTTGGCAGGGGGGTAAAATGCATCTTGCCTGAACAATACAACACCCATTAGCTCTAGTTGGTCTAGCTAATGCATGATACAATTCAAGAACATTTGGACGGCCATACTTTTCCATCTACACACTTTACTACATAGGCTCTTGGTAAACCACTTGTTTTTAGTCTTTGAGCTGTGGCATAGGTTGTGACCATAAACTAAGAATTTAACAGCATTAGCTCTTTCTTTCTTTCTTTCTTTCTTTCTTTCTTTCTTTCTGGATGATTGGTGGTGATGGTTTTAAAAAACTAGAGAAGGAAAAGTAGAAAAGAAGAGAAAGGAGAGTTGGCATATGACACCCCAGAAGGAAGAAATTGACATATGCACCAAAGAATTCAAAATGAAGCCCATGTTCCATGTTAAAATTAAAGTATGACCTTGAGCTATTGCTAATAATTAGCCTATGAACATTGCTTTGTGAAATTTCAGTAGCCACCAATTAATCAACGCTCACAAATAATGTTCAAAAATTAATTAATGTGGCATCAGAAACAGTGATGCGGCCCTATGTTTGTTTACTTAATTCCACAGTGCCTTTTAGTTTACAGCTCCTAAGGCAACATATGTTGACAATTTTTTAAAAATACAATGGTACAGCATTAATGCAACAATTAAGATAAAATACATTATTATTTTTATTATTTGTTTTTTAAGTATTTATACCCCACCCTTCAGCCTTAATGGCTATCAGAGCGGCTTACAATTATTATTTTTAATTAGACGGTTCCCTGCCCTCAGGCTTACAATCTAAAAAGACACAACACAAAAGGAGAAGGTACTGCTGGGGAGAAGGGGACCAGGTCCTAAAGTTCTTCTCTCCCTCTGAGGCCTGGACCAAGGCAAATAGACTGGAGGGAGGGCTCTTCTTAGTTCAGGCCAGGCCTAATGGAGCTGGCAGGCCTCTCCCTCCCTCTAATGATGTAGATGGCAAAGGGAGGGCTCATCCGCTTACTCTAGGCCAGGCCTGATGGAGCTGGCACGCCTCTCTTTCCTTCTGATGATTATTATAACCACAGTGGTCCCTCGGGTTACGAAAGTAATCTGTTCCAGGATCCCTTTCGTAACCCGAAAACCTTTGTAACCCAGGGGACCACTGTAAGGTATAGGAAAGCACTGGCCGCGATTTGAATTTTGCGCCGCTTTCCTTTTGTAACCCGGGTTTTTTTCGGGAACCGGGGCCGTTTTTCCGGCCCCGGCTCTTTTGTACCCCGGGGGATTCGTACCCTGGGGGATTCGTAACCCGGGGGACCACTGCATTATAATTCAGCAATGCTATGCCATAAAATGGAGACCCATTATAAAACATGCTGAAATGCCTAGGCTACTGAAAACTATTTGCCTGATGCCAAAGAGATAACAATGTTGGTGCCAGGCAATATTCATGGGGTTTCCTTATATGGCAACTTCTATTTCTTTGAATTTGAGCAACTTGCAGCCGACTGGGCTTCTATACCAGTCTCAAAGCCATACATGTTTTCCTACATGCACTTGCCTGTAGATTAAAGATAGGATCACAGGAAGCTGTACTATACTGAGTGAAACTGTTTCATCTAGTCCAACATGATCTATACCAGTGGTTCCCAATGAGTTTCCAAGACAGTTCTGCTAAAGCTCCTAGAATTCTTAATCACTACCTTATGGAGTCTGACAGCTGCAATACAAAAAGACCTGGAGACTCAAGTTTGAAAACTGCTGGCTTACACTTCCTAACAGTCATTTTCTTTCTTGGAGTTATATATTTATTAATTTTAACCCGAATAATCTAATTCACATCCAAAACTATAAACATTCAGAAAGAAAAATATAAAGAGAAAGAGGAAGCAAAAAAGGAAACAAATGAAAAAAAAAGCACACTCATCCCTCCACATTCACTGGAGTAAGGGGCACAGGGCCCCCATGAATGTGGAAAAACTACTAATAAAAACACTATGTTTTTACCTGAGAGAGGACACCTGTTTAGGAATCTCTAGGTCCTCCAGTGTAACTCTATGGCAAAAATCTGGCAGACACTGGCCAAAGAATTGCACTGGAGGAGCTACAAATGTCTAGTGGAGTGTTCTCTCTAGGAATCATTCAGTGCGACTTTTGGTTAAAGTTGACCACAGAGTTGCACTGGAGGACTTAGATATCCTTAGAGAGAACATATTAATAAAATCCATGAATAATCCAAGCCGTAAGAATCAAAGCTGCAAATGTGGAGGGATGAGTGTACATGTGCAAATAATTTTTTTAAAACCAACAACAACAAATGATCTTTAAAAAAGAGTGCTTTTTGAAATTCATCTCTTGAATGATAGCCTTGCTTACCATAGCCTCCTAAATGTTGATGGAGGTGGGATGACTCTTACCCAAGTGTCCAATAATAAACAAGAGCTGTGCTATACTACAGAAGATATGCTGATAGATTCGATTAAAGTTTCAAAACAATTTTTTTTAAAAGAAGACCAGTTATTCTCCAGAATAGATTCTGTCACACAACAATTATTATTATTTAAATGAAATAAATGTAATGCAGGGAGAAATAACAAAGCAGCACTGATTATTTTGTAAGTCTACTGCAGAATAAAAACTACCTACACTGAAGTTTTATTAAAAGCAAACAAACATATTTTTTCATCCTTTATGAAACTATAAAAATATGGTTATTTTTATTGTCTCCAAAGGACCATGACAACAACATTCATGGGCTGCAATAAAGAGTGCACTAGTCAACATTTATGTGAGAGTAAAATTATTCTTTGGAGCATATCCCACCAAAACATTTTCTCAACTAATACTGAGTTCAGTGTGGTAAGTAACTGCCAAAGCCTGTTCTAGGGTTAAAGAGAGTGAAGGATCTGCCAGACGGTTGACTTGGAGTGTAATGAAAGGGAACAAATCTGTTAGTTACTTAATGTATTACTGTGTTTTTTACTGCCAGCAATTCAGTGCTGTTGAATTTTCTGCCTCATGTGCTAAAATAACTTGGCTGGTTTGTTGAACACTATATAACTTGGCTTGAGAGGGTGAAGACCACCATTTGCTGTCTCATCTTGGGCAGCAAAATGTCTCCAGTTGGCTCTGGTAAGTGCTAGCAGGATTAGAACCAAAATGGAAGCCTCTCAGAATCAAGAAGGGAGTATCAGTGTCAGAGCCCATAAGTTTCAGAAGTACAAAAAATTGATTTAAAATACAAAGGGGTCAAAAGAAAAAGTGTCTAAGGATAATGAGCATTGTAGTCCAAAAAAGTATCTTCTTCATGCCGTGATGTTAGAAAATAATTTTTAGAGGGGTGAATATAATAGTTGGTAGCAAGGAAAAGAAACTTATGACATCTCAAAGGCTAACACTTATATTATGGCATGATGGATGTAGGACTTTATCACACCTGGCTTGAAAAGTGGAATTAGACCAGGATAGCAATGTCTCTGGCCTACCTTATCACATGATGCTGTGTCTGTCAAGTAGCTGGTCTTTAGTTTATCAGCTGCTGGAGGGCTCCTTTTCACTGACAGGAAAACCTGTCAACGCCCACCCCAAGAGAATGTGGGGAATATTTTTTTTTCAATTTCTTTT
Source organism: Urosaurus nigricauda (assembly GCA_034509955.1). Classification (NCBI taxonomy): domain Eukaryota; kingdom Metazoa; phylum Chordata; class Lepidosauria; order Squamata; family Phrynosomatidae; genus Urosaurus; species Urosaurus nigricauda. Next base: position 47,240,884 of record JAOEGL010000005.1, read on the forward strand.
CATTTCACTGTCCTGCTAATTCCAGATCACCTGTATGGATAGTCAGAGAGAAAATATGTATGTATCTCAATACTCACAGCTATGTACACAAATAAATCCATGCATCTTGACCATGCACTAGCTACCTTCCCTTTTTTTGTTTAACTGTAAGGCAAATGAAAATGGTGAGTGGATCAGTTGCTGGACCAGGGCTCTTGGGCCCGATCTACACGCTCCTAAAAAGGCACAATAAGGGCTCGAAGGGCGCCTTTAGGGTTCGGGAGGGTGCAATGTTTACAACCTCCCGAACCCTAAACCGTATGGACGCCTCCATTTAAAAATGGTGGCGTCCATATGGGTGCGCCATGATTGTATCATGCAGCATTTAGATATGCTGTGCACACCTTGACACAGTGGCACCACAGGAGGGTGCCAAGCACGCCCTTTCCACAGTGCCAAAAAGAGCTCCTTTAGAAAGCTCTTTTTTGTGCCGGGTCTTTGTCGTGGTTTTCAAATAGCCATGCCAAAGATCCAGGGGAGAAAGGGGCCATGGTGGTGGCCCCTTTCTCCCCTCAGCACCACCCAGGGTGCCCGCTGCACCCCACTTTGAGGTGCAGGGAAGCAGCATTTTGCCGCTTCCCATGGCCTCTGGAAGCGGCGGGATGGGGCTTGGGTCCAGCATACTTGAGGGAAAGCCTCCTCCCATACAATCCTTCCTGCACACTCAGGTCCTTTGGGAGGAACCTACTGCAGCCACAGAAAACCAGGCTGGTGGCAACCTCCCAAAGGACCTTTTCAGCTGTTGCTCCAAAAATATGGAATAACCTGCCTGAGGAGTTCCGCCATATAACATCGTTGGGGGCCTTCAAGAAGGCAATAAAGGCAGATCTCTTCTGGCAGGCCTTCCCTAACTGACCTCCTCAGATTTTTAACAGTCCATCTGTATCACTGCTCACATCAGATGTTTTCCAATCTTATTATGAATTGTTTTTGTTTTTGTTTTATTTTTATTTTTTAACTGTTCCCCATTTGCTGTTACCCACCTCGATCCAACACAGGGAGAGGTGGGATACAAATAAATAAATAAATAAATAAATAATTTGTTGTTGTTGTTGTTGTTGTTGTTATCTCGCCGCTTCTTGGGGCAGCTACAGACTGTACAGACTGCCCCTTTTGGGCAATCTATAACACCCCTTGGAGATCTCCAATTCATAGGGTTGCCATAAATTAAAGTCAACCTAGCAACAAATACATGTAACAACAATATCTGTGTGCAATAAATCATGGGGAACAGTGCAACACAAACAGCAAAAAGTAAGTCTGATACATTCTGTGTAAATCAATGAGACAGGGGTACAAATCTTCTACCATTTCTCTACAGGACTTCCCCCTTCTAGTCTGGAAGACTAGAAAAGAGGCTGTCATTCATATTTGTTTTTGTTTTTTCTTAGTCATGTTTTAAGAATTGATTAACATTATTTTGCAAGCAGTTAATTTTGAAAAAAAAACCTGCTTCACAAATAGATCATCCAGTTTTCACTAAACCATTTATAAAGTTCGTTTGGAAGTCTTATATAATAAAACAAAGGTAAAAAAGTAAATATTCTAAGATCTTTGTTAGAAAATACTGAGCATCATCATCTTACAAAAAGCTTTTGTTTTTGTTGTTGTGTACCTTCAAATCATTTCTGACTTATGGCAACCTGAATGGGAAGCTATCATAGGGTTTTTCTGGGGCTGAGAGTATGTCACTTGCCCAAGGTCATCCAGTCTGAGCACAAAACTGAACCCTGTTCTCCAGAGTCATAATCTGATGCTCAAAACATTTTGCCATGCTGGCTATCATGATAAGCTTTTAGCCATGCTCAATTAAAGACGCAATATACAGTCAGCCCATGCCATGCGTGGGCTTCCCTTACATTTCTTTCAGCTTATGCTGAAGCCATGATACAATTAAATGAATGGCGTGCCTGCCTGTAGCATGTCTATCACACCACAAGAATACACAGTTTTCCCATTACATGGTGTGTGTGTGTGTGTGTGTGTGTGGAATAGATCCTCCATGTAAGGGAGGACTGATTGTACTATTGTGTATATACTATTGTGTAGCAGGGAGTTCCAAAAGAAAATCAATGTTTGTTTTATAGAGTATAACAAAGCCTTTAACTGCATAGATCATGAAAGGCTATAGAACAGCCTTAAAGACATGGGAGTGCCAACACATCAGATAGTCCTATGAGGAATCTGTACTCAGGACAAGAGGCTACTATCAGGACAGAACATGGAGGAACAGAATGGTTCACAATTGGCAAAGGAGTTAGACAAGGATGCATCCTATCACTTTACCTATTCAACTTCCATGCAGAACTTATTGTAAGGAAAGCAGGCTTGGACATGGAAGAAGGGGGAGTGAAAATAGGAGGAAGAAATATCAACGATCTGAGATATGCTGACAACACCATAATAATAGCAGAGAATCTCACAGATCTGAAACAAGTACTAAGGAAGAGCAAAGAAGAAAGTGCAAAGGCAGGCTTACTGTTGAACATAAAGAAAATAAAAATAATGACCACAGAGAACTTACACACATTCAAACTGGACAATGAGGAAACAGAAATAGTAAAAAAAAAGTTATCATATCTGGGATCAAACATTGATCAAAATGGGGACTGCAGCCAGGAAATCAGAAAAAGATTAAGAATGGGGAGGACAGTTATGAAAAAGCTAGAAAAGATCCTAAATTGCAAAGACATACAACTCAGCACAAAAGTCAAAATCAGACAAGCCATTGTATTCCTTATTACCATGTATGGATGTGAGAGCTGGACAGTGAAAAAAGAAGATAGGAGGAAAATTAATTCATTTGAGATGTGGTGCTGGAGAAGAGTGCTGAGGATTCCATGGACAGCCAAAAGAACAAACAAATATCCTTAAAAATATCCTTAGAAGCAAAGACATGCTTGGAACACATCATGAGAAGGAATGAATTGCTGGAAAAGACAATAATGTTAGGAAAGATGGAGGGAATTAGAAGGCAAGGAAGGCCACATGCTAGATGGATGGACTTTATTAAAGAGACCATGAATATTAGTTTGCAGGAGTTGGGCAAAGCAGTAGAGGATGGAGCTGGAGATGTCTCATTTATAGGATCGCCATGGGTTGAGGTTGACGTGAAAGCAGTTAAAACAACAACAATACTATTTGAACAACTAGTAACTCTAATTTACAATGCTAAATAAGAGCCATAGAAAAATTATCTAGTTCTAGACATAAAGGGTGAGGCTGTGTATGTGTGTCTATGAATGACACAGAAGTAATGCTTAGTACAAGAATTCTGAAGAAGCAATGTTAAAGTAAAGACATTGTAGACTGTGTAGTCTACAAGGGTAGTAATTATTTGTACAAATACGCTTATAAATTATATATGGCTTATAAAAGGAGTCAGAAGTAATTCTGGTGACAGAAGGTCTGATGCTATACACCCACCTTCCACCCTCAATTTCATTTCCCTTACATCAAAAGGAAAGACAGTTAGCATCCTGCTAGGTATCTATATCTTACCTATCTGGGCGGTCCCTGACAGGTGTGTCTATTTGCTTTTTGGGGTTGATATTCTATATTTATTTCATTCACTCACCCACTCTTTCAGATTGTTTTATTGATATCTTAATTATATTTGGTTTTATTTTTGTTCCCTTCCCAGAGAACTGCTGCATTGTAAGGAAAACTATACATCAGCTAAATAAATAAGGCAAGCAAACAGTTGCTTTATTTATTTATTACCTACCGCTGCATACAAATATTGGCAGGAATCCTGTTATCAGTTTATGCTTGGCTAAATACTAAACTAAGTAGCTTAGTTTACAACAGCTGCATGGAGAGGAGGACCATTCTGCTTATGATCAGAGCATGATTAAATGACATTTCTCACAGGTTTGTGGAGAGAGTTGGGCAGAAGTTACTTAGTTAAATACTTAATTAAATATAAGCTGATATAGGATGCTGGCCATTATTTATCTAGTTAGGGGACCTCAGTATACAGTTGTACTGTTGTTGTTGTTGTTGTTGTTACTTGCACAATACTTTTAAGTCAGAGGTTGTTATACTGCAGCTCCAATCATCCCTCACTATTGACTATGCTGGCTAAAGTTGATGGAAATTGCAGTCCAACCTCTGGAGAGAGTTGATGAAAATTTCCCAAGCTCTGATTTAAAAACTATAAAAAGGGATTATATTCAAAATGCCTGTTTTTCTCGTTCATATGTTACATCAGGTCATTTGAGGAAAGGAAAAAAAAAAAAAAGAAAACGTAGTTATGTGTCCAGATTTTCTGGTCCCTGCCTTTATCCAGGCAGCATGAGCTAAAAGTTCCAGACAGTCTCCAGAGGCACTCCAAAGCACATTTGAGTAGCCTAATTTGGCATTAACCAGAAAATAGTTAGCAAACAGTTGAATGTGCAGGGACCAGAAAATCTGCACACATAACTATGCCAGTTGTAGCAGCTACCATTATGTCTCTGGACCCAGTTCAAAATGATAGTACCAAACCTCTGAAGTATTTAATAGCTTGGGACCAGGTTATCTGAAGGATCAGTTTTAGGGCTGCTAGGTCTCATAGTCTGGCCTCAAGCTCTAGTTTTCAAGGATCATCCCCAGGCAAGAGAAGAAATACATTTTCCAGTTTTGGTGTGCTCATTTTGAAGCAAACCTCCCACGCAGTTAATAGAGCAGCAACTTGTTACAGTTTGAAAGGCTTAATTGATTTGATCAGCTTCTACCTTCTTTCCCAGTATTTGTGGTGCCTGAGATCACCCTCCACTTTTTTGTGCATCCACCTTCTGGCTGGAAGTAAGTGAGCTAGATTAAATTTTCATTTTTCCTATGTAGGTGGAAAGGAATAATTCCCTCATTTCATCTTGATCTCAGAACAGACACTTTAGCTATGATTTCTTTGTCAATTTCTAAACAGGATAATATGTACTCCCTGTATCTCTCTCTCTCTCTCCTTCTCTGTCTGTGTGAATGACAGCTTGCAAATAGCTTGGGTTGATAATCTCAGGTTTGGGCTCAGAAATCTCTGATCTTAGGAAAATCTTGAACTGGAAAGCCTAACTTTCACCCATGCTGTTCTGCCAGTACATTAAGGCCTATCAAAACCAGTGAGACTGCAGTACAGCAAAAACAAGACCTTCTTGGTTATGGACCATTGGAAATTTCTCCTAATAGATCTATACTTTACTCTTCTGTTTTAGCAGTTAGGTAGGCCTTAGAGACCTTCCTCTTGCTCCTCAAGGCTGCCTTTAATTGTGACTATAGCTTATGCTGAAATAGTTAAAGATTCTCTGTACCTTGGCTGAAATTATTATGCAGAATGAAGACTGTAGTCAGGAAAACAGAAGGAGACTGGGACTTGGAAGGGCAGCTAAGAAGGAACTAGAAAAGATCCCCAAATGTAAATATATATCAGTGAATACTAAAGTTAGGATTGTCTATACCATCATATTTCCAATTTCTATGTATGATTGTGAAAGCTGGATAGTGAAGAAAGCTGATAGGAAGAAAATCAAGTCATTTGAAAGGTAGTGCTGGAGAAGAGTTCTATGGATGCCATGGATTGCTCAAAAGCAAATAAATGTGTTCTAGAGCAAATCAAACCTAAATTCTCCCCAAAAACCGAGGGGTCAAGCAGATCAGCAGTTTGGAGCAGCCTCCCCATTCAGCATAGAATCACAAGAACCAGACACCCTGAGTTTGTAAGAGCTGAGCAGGGCTGTTGACTTGGAGGGTGATTTGGAGGTCTTTCATTCATAGGGTCCATAAGTCAAAGTTGACTTGATGGAAGTTAACAACATGGCTTATGTCAGTAAAACAGCTTCACAAAGTAATTCTGGATACTATGCTGATGTATTTGCTTTTAAGGGTGACCACAGTGGCAGCCACATGCACCAAGGGAAACCCAGTGTGATGCTGCATCAGCTTGTAGCTGGGCTGATTGACCCCAATGGCTTGTCCCACTTGGTGCCACCAAGTGCTGCAATCTAACTTGGTGCTGCAATCTAACCGGCAAAGCACCTCCCTGTGAGTGTCAGTGCTTCTACTGAGGTCAGAATGGCGTGCTCTGTCACGTGGGCATGTCCCTCTGCTCCCTCCTCATTGATCACATGAGCATCCCATCCCAACCTCAGCAGAAGGAACAGTGATGGCCAGGTTGCTTGGTTGGTGAGACAGCAGTGACAGCTCCAGAAAGGATTCATCTCCTTCCCTGTTAAAACATACAAAGAATTGTTTTAGTAGAATTAAATGAAGAACAATTTAAAACATGCAATTAAGAATTATAAAAGGCAGTTTACAAAATACTACAGTTCATATAATCATTGTTAATATTGTAAACTGTTGTATTATAAGCCCCTTCCTAAACAACATTCAGTTCTTTAAAACCTGTCAAGCCTTCTTTAAAAATGTATTTGCATGTCATCAGAAGGACAACAAGGGAGGGTATTCTGGCCACCCTAGGAAGGGTGCCTAAGAGTAGCTGTCAAGAAGGTGTCTGTTTTGTATCTACTCCATTTGTGTTTGTGAAGGTGGTGGATTTGTCAAAGTTCTCAGGACCTGAATAAGCTCATATGGGGACAACTGGGATTTATACTCAATGCAAAACACTTAATGACATCACCAGGGACTGGTGGTTCCTGCACTCTTTACAAATTGAGCGCATTGGCTTAAAGGTAATGGCTTACATCACATACAAAGACAGCACACTTGCTCTCTCCTCCAATACTACCCCCTCCTAATATCACTGTTTGTGGCAACCATTTCTCTCTATCTAATAGTGGACCCAATCCTGAAAGTAAAGTTACCTTGAACAATTTTGAAAGATAACAAGGATACTATGTTAGACATTGGGCATGCAAATAATGGGAGGAGGAGGGGGGAGGGGGAGGAGGAGGAGAAAAAGTTTGTATACATTTTATGATATATGTATTTCTCTCTCTCTTAACATTTAAAATAATCCAATTTTTCAAAAAGCACGGGTTATCAAAGGAACTTGACTGTGTGCCTGTGAAACAAATGAACATATTAGTTTCCTCTCTGAGCTCTACTTTAGGAAAAAGAAGAGTGTTAAAATAGAAGCCTCTACCATGTCTGGATATGGGATATTTAGTTGTTGATAGATTATGAAATTTACAACATCCTCATATGCTGATATAGACTCTACCGTGTCTGGGGGAGTGAAGAAACTGCAACCTTATAAAGAGCTGACATTTTCTATAAAAGGAAAGGAAAGGTTTTGTTTATTTGCTTTTTAGTCTGCCTGGCAGTACAATGGTGGGAGATGATTTGTTACAACTTTTCCCACAGACCAATCCCTGGGAGTGCACTTCTATTAAGAACGCATTCTGTTTCCACATAAATAGTATCTTGTGCATTTTTTTCCACTTAAAATAATTGGACTGGAGCCCTTCCAGCATATTTTTTATTACTATTATTTAATTTGTTCACTCACTTTCTTACATCCTGCTATAACAGGTCCTTAGATGCTAGCTAAAGAAAGGGGGGATCCTGCACTATTTACTTACTTAATTACTTATTTACCTACAAAATAAGAGCATTGGCTTGAAGATTAAATGAGAGGCATTCGATGATTAGGGTTGAACTCAGACTTACAGAAGAGATTCTTTCTCTTCACTTTTTTATGAAGTACTGCAACTCAGTATAAAAAAGCCCTCTCTCCACCTATCATGTTTAATCTAAAGCACAAAATGTTAAGAAATATTTATACAGCTTCACAAGCCATCCATCACCCCACTGGCACAAAGTGTATACAATCTATGAAGCGAGCTGCAAAGAGCATGAGGCCTTGCTAAATCCCAGAGGCACTAATGTGGATTCTTCAAGATTCTGTAAATTGTCTCCTAAAGCCACAACAAGGACAGTTGCTTCTGCTGCTGTTGCGTGATGTGAACAAAGTTCCCAGATTTTACAAAGGGGGAGGGGAAGATATCCACAGAGGAAGGTCATATCATTTTATTCTGTGCTACTCTTTTCTCAGGGCAAGAGTTTTCTTATTTCCTGTGGAGCTCAAACTAATTCCCCACAGATTACAATTTTCCTCCTATTTGAAAGATGATACAGAAAGACATATCCAAATAACATGAGAGTTCTTGGCTCACAGACTGATAGCCATCTTCAGAATAAGAAGCCTGAAGGGCTGTACAGACCGCCCCAAGGGGTGACCTGCAGCTGCCCCTTTTAGCACCAGATCAGGGCCAGAACAACCACACACCGTGGTCCTAATCTTGCCTTTCTGTGGTGCAAAAAGGAGCCTCAAAAAGTGTCTCCTTTCTGCACCATGGAAAGGACATCATAGCAGCTGGTGCCATGGTGTTTTGGTGCTCCTTTGACATTGTATCATCTAGACGCAGTGCCAGAACAGCACCATGACACTACCTGCCATGTGGTGCAGTGCATGGCTTCACACCGGCCTGAGGGCAGAGTAAGATTCCTCCCCCAGGCTGGCCAAAGATGTCTGTCTGTACATCCGCTAACTTAACTCTAAGTCAAATGTTCCATGTGTGAGTTGTGGAATATTTTTTGACACACAATGAAAACTTAATTATATTACAGGGTATAAAAATGCCCTGTGTCCAAAGGAGAGACAGTGTGTGTATACTTCTCCCAAACACCCAATATAAAATCAATTAAAAAATGCACTTCCCAAATTATGTGGTATTTGCTAACCTCAGTGAATTCTACTGTGTGTGTCCCACCCAAACATGGAAGGTGTTTCATTTTTCCTTGAAGGGAACTATCCAAATTACATCTACTTTAGCACATCATTATGCAAAGGGATGTTATGGCAACTTTCAGACTAACTGAAAGAAAGAAGCTGGTAGAATGAATTTCCATAGACTTAAGTCTACTTTTTCAGATGCATGGAGTTGAGGGCCTAGGGATAGACCTATAAAAGCAAGCTGTGGCAGTAGCAATGCAAAACTTGTGGGTATGGAGATAAGGTGACATGTTCAGTTTTAACTATGATTATTGGGGGACAAAAGCAAGAGTAAGCATGTTGCCAAAAGCCAAGGTGAGTAGATAACCAAATGAATGGTGGTGGGAGTGTGGGAATATAGTGTGTTGACCCCAAAAGAATGGTGGAGAATTGGCCAAGAGAATCCTCATGAAACTAGAGCTTTCCAGACTAATATGGCTATGTCTTAAAATTCAGTACATCATACTGATCCAAAATGGCACAGCACATTTTTTTGTCCCAATAGATTTTATTGACTGGGATAAAAAAGTATTCCAACTTGCTGCATCAGCTTGTAACCAACCAGTTTATTGGGAACTAGATGAAAGGTATGGACCATGGACCACAATGCAGCCCTTGGACCCAACTTTTTTGGACCCTGAAGCCACCCAACAAACCTCACACACACACACACACATAATGTGGCACAATATCTTTGCCTGAGAACCACATAGAAAATTTCCCAAGTGTTTGAAAATACCTGAAAATATCCTCTGCCCCCCCCCCCCCACTACACCCAAATACCTCAATTTTCCTTTGTAGTTTCTTTAAAAACAGTGGCAGGAAGTGAAACAACATCACTTCAGGCCACCATTTTGAGAGACATTACAGAGCAAAATGAAGGTATTTGGCCTTGTTGGAGGAGACATGGCCCACTGGAGAGGTGGTTGTCTGGGAGGACCCCTGTTACTCATGCACTTGCCCAGTATGACTTAAATCCATTAGCTGATCCAAACTAAGGTACCAACTACATAACTGACTGAATCAGTGAGAACTACCTAAGTCTTGACTTACCATTCAGTAACTAGTTCAGTGGATTTACTGCAATTTAAATTAGCAGAGGCTTTTGGTAGAGAAAATACTGTAGATGGTCAGTGACTGATGTTCAGGGAACTCGTTTAGCAAAATGTCAAGCCAAACCACTTGTGCATGAGGGTTAAAATCCAGGACAGAGCAATCCTCCCAGTTTGTGTTTATATCTGAGGGGAATCCCCAAAGGAATCACCACCATTTCCTGAAAAAAAGGAGGACCATGAGAGATTCCAGACTCAAGAGTTTATCGCATTGCTTTAAAAAGCGACTTACCTCTGCTAAATTGAATTCTAATTTGGGGTGCATCCTGATACTATTGACCTTATCACATGAGGCACTTACTGCTTCCCAAACGTTGCAGAAGCACCGGAGGTGGGATCACCCATCACACTTCTCTGATGTAATTGAGGCTTCCTGCTTTCCTCCCATTGCTGAAGTGTTTTTTGAATAACGGAAGATCCAGCGGCCCAAAGAAAGCGAGAAGCCTCAATTACATGAGAGAAGCACAACGGATGATCCCATCTCCAATGCTTCTACAACATTTGGACAACATTTGGGCAGTGGTAAGTGCCTCATGTGATAAGGTCCTAAGACATGTATTTTGCCGCCGATGCTGCTGGCCGGGTGCATCCTGGATAACTTCCAGCTAGAACCCAAACTCAGCTGGCCTCTTTTCAAAGCCAAGAGCTTCGCAGCTTTGCAAATTGGCTAGCTGAGCTTAGATTCTAGCCAGAGGTTACCTAGGATGCACCTGCCCAGTGGTGTCAGCAGCAAAACTCATGTGATAGTATCCGGATGCAGCCCAAATTAGAATTCAGTTCTGCAGCAGTAAATTGCTTTTTTAAAGCTGTATGATAATCTCCTCAGTAATAGTTGCTAGTTTACTTTCCTACATAAAAGCTAATTTGGGGGGCTTTTACAACAAAAATAATTTTGTATCCTTTCTTGTACTTGGGTTGATTTCCTGAGCATATGTTTTCTTTCCACTCTGCTAAAGCATCCAGAATATTTACCCTGTATTTATCACAAGGTGCAGTAGCCTGTTGCATTATGGATATCAAATATTTCTGCAGCTCTTTCCTTTATTCCACCTTTCCACTGCAAGAATTACAAACACCAACACGTAGGTTCTGGGTTTGTAAAATTGTTTTTCTAAAAACCAAGGATGGTGAAATGCTAACAAATCACAATAAAAAGGCAGAATTACTCAAGGGCTTTCTAGATTGGCAGGAAAGTGCAACATGACTCACAGATGTGACTCACAGAAGCTCCTCCCCTTCAGCAACAAGCACACGGTCTCAAGCACACGGTCCCAAAATGGCTGCCAAGCAGCTCCTCTCCTTCTCCTCTCTCTGGCCGGACTGTTCTGGAAGGCTCTGGAAGGTGGTATATAAAGCTAGTCTGCTAGCTCCGCCCCTTGTGACTCACAGATGTGACTCACAGAAGCTCCTCCCCGTGTGCTTGTTGCTGAAGGGGAGGAGCTTCTGTGAGTCACATCTGTGAGTCACAAGGGGGCGGAGCTAGCAGACTAGCTTTATATACCACCTTCCAGAGCCTTCCAGAACAGTCCGGCCAGAGAGAGGAGAAGGAGAGGAGCTGCTTGGCAGCCATTTTGGGACCGTGTGCTTGAGACCGTGTGCTTGTTGCTGAAGGGGAGGAGCTTCTGTGAGTCACATCTGTGAGTCACAAGGGGGCGGAGCTAGCAGACTAGCTTTATATACCACCTTCCAGAGCCTTCCAGAACAGTCCGGCCAGAGAGAGGAGAAGGAGAGGAGCTGCTTGGCAGCCATTTTGGGACCGTGTGCTTGAGACCGTGTGCTTGTTGCTGAAGGGGAGGAGCTTCTGTGAGTCACATCTGTGAGTCACAAGGGGGCAGAGCTAGCAGACTAGCTTTATATACCACCTTCCAGAGCCGCGCGCTGTTAGTTTTCTTTAACTGAACAACTCTGCTCAAGTGGCATTAGGTTAGAATCAGATATTGAAACAGAACCTTCCCTTTAAGTGTAAGATAGCAGCCAGTACTTACCCCTAAAGAAGTATTCCCAGTAGATTGACTGTTATATTTATTACTAAAGACTTTGCAGTATGGACAACGAGGGATCTGCCACAGTCACCTGCAACTCTTGTGGGATGTTTCTCTTCTTGCCTACAGTAGTGGAGAACTTCACATGCACCAAGTGCAAGTTGGTAGCACTCTTGGAGGAGAAAGTGCAGCAGCTGGAGTCCAGAGTAGCTACACTTCAGCAGATTAGGGAACAAGAGGATTTCCTGGACACAATAGAACTAACCATCTTGGATGAGTACCATGCAGAGGAAGATGCTAGGGTGGAAGAGGTCACTTGCCAAACAGAGGAGGCAGACAGCTGGAGGAATGTCACAAAGAGTAGTAAACCAAGAAGGAATTGTTCGGGGAGCTTGCAGCTAGAGAATCGATTCGAAGCTCTTTCCCTTATCAAGGAGGATGAAGAAGAGCAGCATGGACAGACTTCAGGGACAGAGCAAGGGAGCCTGAGAGTCCCACCCGAGGGAACAGTCGCTGCTAAGCCTCGGAGGAGGCGTGTGGTCGTAGTGGGGGACTCCTTGCTGTGGGGTACAGAAGCAGTGATTTGTAGGCCTGACAAGATGTCTCGAGAGGTGTGCTGTCTTCCAGGTGCAAAGATCCGGGATGTGACAGAGAGGCTGACAAGACTGGTCAAGCCTACTGACCAATACCCCTTCCTTTTGGTCCACGTGGGAACTAATGATACTGCAAGACACAGCATTCAGAACATCAAAAGGGATTACGAGGCGCTTGGTAGGAAGCTGAAAGGAATGGATGTACAGGTTGTCATCTCGTCTCTTCTGCCAGTTGAAGGGCATGGTCCAGGAAGGGAGAGGAAAATAGCAGAGGTGAACAACTGGCTTCGCAGATGGTGCCGCCGAGAAGGATTTGGATTCTTGGATCATGGGCTGCGGTTCCATGAGGAGGGACTTCTTGCAACAGACGGGTTGCATCTCACGCCAGTTGGAAGAAATGTTTTTGCCAACAGTCTCAAGAACTTGATCAGGAGAGCTTTAAACTGAGTTCCGAGGGGAAGGGAGACAATATTAAGGAACGCAAAAGGGATGGCGTAAATAGTCAAACTGACATAGAGGAAACAAGGCAAACAGTGCAAGGACCCAACAGTGGGAGGCAAAAAAACTTGCACAGGCAGCAAGTAAAAGGGAACCATGGTCTGCGATGTCTCTACACTAATGCACAGAGCATGGGAAATAAGCAAGATGAACTCGAACTCCTAGTACAACAAGGCAAATATGATATAATAGGCATCACTGAAACCTGGTGGGATGAGTCTCATGATTGGAATGTGGAAATAGAGGGGTATAACCTTATTAAGAGAAATAGGCCAAACAGGAAAGGAGGAGGAATAGCACTATATGTCAGAGATATTTACACCAGTGAAGAGATCCTGGACATCAATCATGGACGCCAGGTGGAGAGCATCTGGATAAGAATTAAAGGGGAGGGAAACAACAAGGGTGTTACGGTGGGAGTCTACTACAGACCCCCAAGTCAGACTGAGGAATTGGATGATATCTTTCTAGAACAGATGACCACACAGTCAGAAAAGAGAGATGTAGTAGTGATAGGCGACTTCAACTATCCTGATATTTGCTGCAAGTCTAACTCAGCAAAATCCTCAAGGTCTAGCAAATTCCTCACTTGCCTGGAAGACAATTTCATGGTCCAAAAGGTGGAAGAGGCAACAAGGGGGTCAGCTATTTTAGATCTGATCCTAACCAACAAGGAGGACTTGGTTAATGGGGTGCAAGTGGTGGGATCATTAGGTGGAAGTGACCATGTTCTCCTGGAGTTTGTAATACAGTGGAAAGGAGAAGCCAGGCAGAGTCAGACACGCATCCTAGACTTTAGGAGAGCGGATTTCAGTAAACGTAGAGAAGTATTGAGGGCGATTCCATGGTCAGAAATACTAAAAGATAAAGGAGTTCAGGACGGATGGGACTTTCTCAAAAGGGAGATACTGAAGGCACAATTTCAAACAGTTCCAGTGAGAAAGAAAAACGGGAGGTGTCTCAAGAAACCAGGATGGATGACTAAGGAACTTTCAACCGAGCTAAGTTTGAAACGGAACATGTATAAGAAATGGAAAAAGGGGGAAATCACGAAAAAGGAATTCAAAGAAATAGCAGGCATGTGTAGGGGTAAAGTCAGAAAAGCTAAAGCGCAGAATGAACTCAGGCTTGCTAGAGAGGTTAAGAACAATAAAAAGGGCTTTTTTGGATATGTCCGCAGCAAGAGGAAGAAGAAGGAAACGGTAGGGCCACTGCGTGGAGAAGATGGCAAAATGCTAACAGGGGACAGAGAAAAGGCAGAATTACTCAACACCTTCTTTGCCTCAGTCTTCTCAGAAAAGGCAAAGGGTGCTCAACCTGAGGATAATGGAGCAGAGAACAGAATTGGGGAATTTCAGCACAGAATAAGTAAAGAGATAGTAGAGGAACACCTTGTTAATCTAAATGAATTTAAGTCTCCGGGACCAGATGAACTCCATCCAAGGGTATTAAAAGAACTGGCAAAAGTAATATCAGAGCCATTGGCAATCATATTTGAAAACTCCTGGAGAACAGGAGAGATCCCAGCAGACTGGCGAAGGGCAAACGTTGTCCCCATCTTCAAAAAGGGGAAAAAAGAGGATCCCAACAATTATCGTCCAGTTAGTCTGACATCAGTTCTAGGAAAGATTCTGGAGCAGATCATTAAACAGAGAGTCTGTGAACATCTAGATGGTAATGCCATAATCACAAAAACTCAACACGGGTTTCAGAGAAACAAGTCATGCCAGAAAAATCTAATCTCTTTCTTTGATAAAATTACCAGCTTGGTAGATGAAGGGAATGCTGTGGATATAGTATATCTTGATTTCAGTAAGGCCTTTGACAAGGTTCCCCATGACATTCTTGCAAACAAGCTTGTAAAATGTGGGCTAGACAAAGGAACTGTTAAATGGATCTGTAATTGGTTGAATGGCCGAACCCAAAGGGTGCTCAACAATGGCTCCTTTTCATCCTGGAGAGAAGTGACCAGTGGGGTCCCACAGGGCTCTGTCCTCGGCCCAGTGCTATTCAACATCTTTATCAATGACCTGGATGACAGAATTGGGAGCATACTTATCAAATTTGCAGATGACACCAAATTAGGGGGAATAGCTAATACCCCAGAGGACAGGATCAAGATTCAAAATGACCTGAATAGACTAGAAAGCTGGGCCAAAGCTAACAAAATGAAATTCAATACAGAGAAATGTAAGGTATTGCACTTAGGGCGGAAAAATAAAATGCACAGATATAGGATGGGTGACACCTGGCTGAATGAAACTACGTGTGAAAGGGATCTAGGAGTCCAAGTAGACCACAAGTTGAACATGAGTCAACAGTGTGATGCGGCAGCTAAAAAGGCCAATGCTATTTTGGGCTGCATTAATAGAAGTATAGTGTCTAGATCAAGAGAAGTAATAGTGCCACTGTATTCTGCTTTGGTCAGGCCCCACCTAGAATATTGTGTCCAGTTCTGGGCGCCACAATTCAGAAAGGACATTGAGAAACTGAAGTGTGTCCAAAGGAGGGCGACAAAAATGGTGAAGGGTCTGGAAACCATGCCCTATGAGGAACGACTTAGGGAGCTGGGGATGTTTAGCCTGGAGAAAAGAAGGTTAAGAGGTGATATGATAGCCCTGTTTAAATATTTGAAAGGATGTCATATTGAGGAGGGAGCAAGCTTGTTTTCTGCTGCTCCAGAGAACAGGACCCGGAACAATGGATGCAAGATACAGGAAAAGAGATTCCACCTGAACATTAGGAAGAACTTCCTGACAATAAGGGCTGTTCGACAGTGGAACGCACTTCCTCGGAAGGTGATAGAGTCTCCTTCCTTGGAGGTCTTTAAACAGAGGCTGGATGGCCATCTGTCAGGGGTGCTTTGATTTGGATTTCCTGCATAGCAGGGGGTTGGACTGGATGGCCCTAGTGGTCTCTTCCAACTCTATGATTCTATGATTCTATGAAGTTGCCTTTTCCTTAATACTTAGCAGCTGCACTGCAAGTCCCAGGTGTGTAATAAAAAGGTATAGGGCAGCTACACTGAGGAGGTGTGGGATGACTTATCTGAAGTCTTTTCTGTTGCTCAGCAACTACATTGGAAGCTGTCAGGATGCTAGAAACACAGGCGGAGCAGCTGAATGGATGGCAATGGATGGGGCTTTTGACCACACTGAACCTTTAATATTTTTTTTGTTGTTGCTGGCTGCGAACTGCGCAGTCGCACCGGTACATCACACATGAACTGTGCAGTTATGAAGATCTGTCAAATTACCATTGTGGTTTTGCTTCCTTTTTTAAAGTGCGTAGTTGCATCAGTGCACCATGAATGAACCCCTTTATTTATATTATTATTATTATTATTATTATTATTACCCCACCCCTTTGAGATCAATCGAGGCGGCTTACACATTAAAATACTATTACATCAATAAAACAAACTGCATCCCTCCCCCCCTTAAAAAGATATTAAATCCGTTACAATTTAAGTTTATGAATAAACTTCTTTAATTTATGAATGAATTGATATTTTATGTGCAGTTGCATAACAGTTACAGCATCCCAGAGTCCCTACTGCATATGTCTAGGGTTCGGGTTAGGGCTGGAGCTAGGGTTTGGGAGCTTTTAAAAACTGCACAATTGCACCGCAGCATTTAGATGCAGCTGCACAGTTGCACCCTTTTTAAAAAGAAGCTGGGAAAAGCAGCTCCTTTTTAAAGCTGCTTTTTCCCCACTAAAATGCAAAAGAAGTGCGTTCATGCCAAACTTTCAGTGTGGGTCATCTAAAGTTTACACTTTCATGCAGGCATGAACACACCCCTTTTTGCCAGTCTAGATCAGCCCTCAGTTCCTATTTTGCTCCAGCTTTTTCCCAAAAAGAGGACTGTGTACTTCCAAACATCAGCAGAGATAGGGACAGCTCTTCCTGTCAGGAAGTTCATCCTAATGCTTAGGTGGAATCTCTTTTCCTGTAGTTTGAATCCATTGTTCCGTGCCCTATTCTCTGGAGCAACAGAAAACAAGCTTGCTCCGTCCTTAATATGACATCCCTTCAAATATTTAAACAGAGCTAGCATATCACCCCTTAACCTTCTTGAAGCTAAACATACGAACTTTCTAACCTGCTCCTCATAGAGCATGGTTTCCAGATCTTTCACCATTTTGGTCTCCCTGTTCTGGACATGTTCCAGCTTGTCAGCAAACTTTTTGAATTGTGTTGCTCAGAACTGGACACTGTATTCCAGGTAAGGCCTGACCAAAGCAGAATAGAGTGGCACTCTTACTTCCCTTGATCTAGATGCTATACATTTATTGCCTGGATTTTGTGACTCTGACTGCATCTGCACTACAGAAATAATCCAGTTTGACACCATTTTAACTACTATAACTCAATGCTAGGGATTCTAGGAATTATAGTTGGTTGTAACACCTGAGCTCTCTGACAGAAAAGGCTTAACGTCTCACAAAAATATATTTTCCAGAATTTCATAACACTGAGCCATGGCAGTTAAAGTAGAGTCAAACTGGATTATTTCTTCCAGCTAGAACCATAAGTGCGAATGCTGTGCGCTCCCCAGCCCTATTTACGCAGTGGGGTCGACCCAAAAGGGCCGTCTGTACTGGGCCAATATTTCTGTTTCCTTGGCAGGGGCTGAAGCCTTGGGAAACTAAAATTACCCTATAGAAACTAGTGGAGCATTGAAAGCTTGCATGATGTATTCTGTGTTTTTTGGTTGGCCCTAAAATATCAGTTTTGTGGATTTTGGATGTTGTATCTTGCTGTACGGCCAACATATTTACCCCAGATACATTTTCTGGACTTGAGTATCTATTCTGATGTAATCTCTTTGGGATGGCTGTTCAACAATGGAATAAACTGCCTCAGAAAGTAGTAGATCTTCATTCTTTAAACATAAACAGAACCTGGATGTCCACTGTAAAAATAATGCCTTCACAAATTGAAGTATATCATGGTCAATGGTATTGAAAACAATGAGAGCCCACCAAACCTTCTCCATCCAATTCTCAATGTAGGTAATCCATTAAGACAACCATAACTAACTCTGTCTTAAAATCAGGCCTGAAGCCAGACTGAAATAGATCTGAATTGTCCCATCCAGAAACCCTTAGATCTGAGAAGCCACCACACACTCTAGTATATGTGAGACTGATATAGTGGGGTCCAGGGAAGGTTTTTTTTTTTTTTCATCAGGACAGTTTCCAACAGCCTCTTTGAGGCATGTTGGGACCCTGCCTTGTTGTACAGAGGCATTGACCGTTCCCCCTAACCTATTCAGCCAGTCCTCCTCTGACATGTTTAATAAGCCAGGAGGAGCAAAGTCTAGAACATATATGGTGGCTCTCACCTCTCCAAGAGTCCTGTTCACATCCTCAGGATGCGCAGCTTAAAAAGTATCCATCATCACTGGATAATCAGAGTCCAGAGTAGTCTCCACCAGTTCTGTATCAACTAGAGCATCCAAGCTGGAATGAATCCAAGTGACTTTAACTAGCAAGTGCTCTGCAAATGCTTTACAGTGGGCAGTTGAGTGGTTTGAGTTTTCCTGTGGGGTAGAGTTGTCTTTTAAAGAAAAAAAGGAATCTGGATTTATGCTGAAATTATGTTAACAAACACCTACTTTTTGTTTTTAAAATAATGAGTAATAACTGTATTATCGGCACCCTCTTTTGCCAAGTGTGTCTCATGAAATGTATTACGGTGTCTATTTTGGTTGAGAGGCTCCCATATCCTTTTACCAAGAAAACATCTCAGCGAATGCAATGGAATTACAGGAGAGCTAAGTGGAGATAAATGTAGGTCAATGGTGTTTAAAGCTATTGGAGATGATTGCAAAAACTTAAGATGATGGTCAGGATTATTCATTTTGTTTAATTGGCTTCTTTGAGCAAAGAAGATAAATGTGGCTTCCATAATCTGATTAGAACCATGGGTTCATCTGACTATACTACATTTACTACACTTGGAAATGTAAAAGTTACCGCTTTGTGTGGAAGCGTAAATGAGATTACTTGTGGTATTCCATATTGCTCCATAGAGGATAAGGGAGACTGTTTCAAGAGTTTTGGAGTCATTTAGAATCCTTAGCACTTGCTTGGACAGGCACATGGTTTCCAATACTTTGCTTATTCCAAAGCTGGTAAAACAGTATGTGAGGTCATTTTAAAATTCATCTTTAGAAGCATGGGTTTCTGTAGTGTAAATAAATTTCAGTTGGACAAGGAGAAGTGCTTCTTCCAGCTGAGAAGAAGCAGAAGGCAGCAATAACAACAACAAAAAACCAACTGCTAGGAGAGAAAAACCAGAACAGTACCAGTATATTTGGGGATTCCTTTGGCTGGTTTCCTTGTCTGATCTCTGACTCAGATGAATAATGGTAGATGTGCTAACTATTATGCCTCTGCCAAGCCAATGTGGTACATTCTTAGAACCTGGGGCACCTTATAGCATAAATAAATGAGCTCTGAAAGCATACTTGTGAGGGGAAGAACTAGATGCCTAGCCACTGTAAGGCAAATTTTGATGGAAATCAAATTGGTTCAGCCACTTTACCCCAAGGAAGACTCTTTGCCACTTGGTGCCAAGTTTGCAAGCACCCAACACTCTTTGAGAAAACACAGGAGAAAAGTCACCTTCATGAAATCCATTATCTTCACTAACTGAACCCTGGCACATGGAGATAAAGCTATTTTTAAAGTGAGCACTAGAATGTTTGGGATGCTGACAATTTATTTTAAATTCCATTCGAGGTGAAGCGAATTACCATGGTCACAGTGTAGGTTCCTCATTAGATCTCTTTTGGCTAAAAATGTCATCAAGAGCACTTAAGTGAGCACCAGAGATTTCTGGGAAATAATTAACTGAACAAGGCTGCATCCAAACCCATTTTTGTACCCCATCACTAGCTGTACCAGGTGGAAAACAAGCCTCTTGTAATTTGGCAGCTTTTATTATCCAAACGAAACAGGAGAGTGGCCATAAATAGTTTCACAAGTCAGAATTAGCCTGGTAGCAACCAGGTAAGAAATGGCAAGACATAACAACAGTTGTTTTTAGCTGGGCAGTGACACTTATGAAGTGAAGTAATGGAGGGAGTGGCACTACTGCAAGGGTGGGAATTAGAAAGCCTTCCAGATGTTGTCCTACTACACCTGGCCAACATGGCCAGGGGGAGGAATGCTGGGAGCTGCAGTCCAAGCACATTAGGATAATTCCCACCCTGAATATAGTGTCAATTCAACATCATCTGAAAAAGTACAAACAAGACCTCTGGGGGGAGGGAGGAGCATTCTCTCATCTTCCTTATCAGGTCATCCATCACTTAGGGTTTTGACTAGCCTAAAAACATGTGACAAAGAGTGTTGATGCAAGCAATAACTTGTTCCATTTTTTGTTAATTGCCAAACTCTATATGAAATCTCATTTACACTTGCTAATAACGTTAAATAGCTCCTTATCAATGTCAATCTATATCTGTATGCTTGTAAATACCCGGGCATTATTGCATCAAAGGAAATGAGTGCAGCTTCTAATATTGTTAGAAATATGCTTTGAAGACGTTGGAGTTCTTGAATTTCCTACCTCATGCTTTGGCACAATTAATTATATATTATAAACCAGGCAATCCTATGGTCTTGACATACCAGAAGGCCACATTTAATAATACAACATTACATTGACATGGCTTAATACTGTAATGAGAATCCTATGCGCTCAAATTATTATTTATTTAATTTTTATCCTGTCTTTCTCCCAAAGTGGGACCCAGGGCAGCTAACAACATATATAAAACACTTCCCATAGGTTGAGATGACAATGAAAATACTACTAGAAATAACCCAAAAAACCCACACACATGCCTTCAGTATCCATAGGCAACACTGCCAATTCATGCTAATAATGAACTACCATGCCAATGTCTTCCTCTGTATTTATTTACATATTCTCAATGAAAGAAAATGTTGGTTTAAAGGGAAATGTTATGGCTGGAGCTATATAGAGTCTCCCTTATCTGGAATTCTGATAATACAAAAATATCCAAAATCCACAACTTTTGTGAGCACACACATGACAGGGCAACAGTGGAGCCAGGGAGGGAGATGGCATGGCTAAGCTCACAGCCAAACTTTGCACAAGCAGAGGCTGAACTCAGATGAAGTGAGGTCTACAATCTACAGTGGTGGCTGCTGGTAACTGTCTTGAAACTTGATCCAGAAGAGTGTCCCTCCCCAAAATGCCTCTTCTCCTCTTTCTGTTGCTTCCACAAAGTGGCATCATTAGGGGGTGCAGGTGTGCAGCCTGCACTGGGTGACATCCCAGAAGAGGGGTGACACCTGAATGGGCCATCCTCCTACAGGGGGAGGGACAAGCACACCTGTCCAGATTCACTGAAGTTGTGGTGGCTCCTCAGAGAAGGAAGGACATAGCTGAGGAGCATTGCAGGGACTGAGACGCTGCTTCTGTCCATTGCATTCCAAGATGCCACTGCCAAGTTTAGGGTGAGTGTCTGCCCAGCTCCCTTCCACGCTCACTTCTCATACACTGACAGGGTGGCAAGAGGAGGAGCAGGTACTGAGGTACCGAGGAACCAGGGGAAGGTCTAGAAAGGACACTGCTGCCTGCAAGGCAGCCCTTTCACTTCTTCTTCTTCTTCTTCTTCTTCTTCTTCTTCTTCTTATTCACCTTTATTTATATAGCACTGTAAATTTAACATACTTCATTGAGGGGTCAAGGAATCAAGGGAGATTTGGGGTCTTTCCTTTTTCCTTTTCACCATCCTGCATTCCCTTTTTTTGGAAAGAGGTGACTGTGGGAGAAGAAGGTGAGTCTCTTTCGATTGTCCTGGCTTCCTTGGTGGAGTTGCCCTCAGCCTAGTAATCACACAACCAGCTGGTAAAAGTGCTATTAGTATATTTTTTAAAAAACAAACTAGACAAAATATTGTTGGATGCCAGTAATAAAAAGAAAAAAAATCAAGAGATTTTATGAAACACTATTAGCAAGAGATTTAGAACAAGAGCAAGTCAAAGAAACAATGATTAGATCCTCCAACATAATATAGATTTAGAAAGCTGGGAAAAATCATGGAAGTACACAAATAAATTCACCTTGGCGCAAAGCCTGAAGGAAAACTATTACAAGATGTTAATACATGTGGTACCTAACACCAATGAAACTTGTGAAAATATACAAAAAATCAGCCCAATATGTTGGAAGTGTAAAAAAAAGGAGGGATCGTTTTATGATATTTGGTGGAACTGTGAAGTTGCCCAAATATATTGGAGAAACATACATAAAGCAATGAAGTTACAGCAGTAGTCTGCATGCTTTACCGAGACCTGGCTGGGTGATGCCAGTGTTGCTATGTGGGTGCAGGCTCAGTTAGCGAGCAGATAAGGGAAAGTGGGCGGGGGGGGGGGCGGTGTGGCCTTAGTTCATGGGACCAACCTAACTTTGATCCGGAAACCTGTCCGGAAAACAGCCCATATTGAGTGCATGAAGACCAGGGATAGTTTGGGGATTCTGCTAGTATACCGGCCACCCCGTTGCCTAGCAGACTCCCTAACCAAGTTGACTCAGCTGGTTTCTGAACTATTGTTGGAGTCGCCCAGACTTCTGGTCTTGGGCGACTTCAACATTCCTCTTGAAACCAGCCCATTTGAGCTTTCTGGAGCAACTTGGGAGTTCATGGATTCCATGACAGGCATGAACCTCTCCCAATTGGTCAACGGACCCACACATTGTGTTGGTCATATTCTCGATGGAGTTTTTAGTACAGAACAGGAGTATCCTGATCAAGTTGGAGCTAAAGATCACTCTCTGCCCCCCCCCGGGGGTGGCGGAACCATTAGAATGGTCTGCCTTCGAAGGCTCATGGAACCAGTTGGTTTCCAGAAAGCCCTAGAGGGTTTGCTGGTTGGGAACACCGGTGATTCTGTTGAAGCTCTGGTTGACACTTGGAACACCAATGTCGCCAGGGCTATCAACACAATTGCTCCTGAGCTTCCTTTCCAGCCCGCTTCCAACTGGAAACCCTGTTATACGGAAGATCTCAGGGAGATGAAGTGGGCTGGACAACGACTAGAGTGCGAATGGCGAAAGACTCGCCTCCCATCCGACAGAACTCGCTATAGACTGCACCTTCACAGCTATGGAGAGGCTTTGCATGCAACGCGGAGATCTCGCTGCTCTGCACACATTGTGTCTGCAGTGTTCTGCCCGGCAGAGCTGTTTAAGGTGGTGGGGGAGCTGACGCAGGTTCCTCCTGCGCCAAACCCTCTGCTAGAGCCTATGACAGCCTGCTGTGAGGCGTTTAACACTCACTTTGCAGATAAAATCTCCCAGATTAGAGCCGACTTGGACGCCAATATTTGTCCAGTGTCCATGGATGAGGTTTCCAGCAACTCCATTAATGTCAGTTTACTGGATGAGTTTCAATCAAGCTCCTTGGATGTGTGAGGAAGACGACCTGCTCCCTCGATCCGGGTTCATCCTGGCTGGTCGTCCAGGGAGGGGACGCATTGAGAACATTCCTTCGGGAGGTGAGCAATGCGTCCCTCAGGGAAGGCATTGTTCCATCTTGTCTGAAGGAGGCGGCTCTCAAGCCCCTCCTGAAGAAGCCTTCTCTTGATCCCCTGGACAGAAACAACAACAGACCAGTTTCCTTGCTATCTTTTCTCAGCAAGGTGATCGAGAGAGCCTCCCAACTCCAAGTTGTCTTGGATAAAACCGATTATCTCGATCCATTTCAAACCTGCTTCAGGGCAGGATATGGAGTGGAGACTGCCATGGTTGCTCTGACCGACGACCTCTGCCTGAGCATCAACAGGGGTAGTGTGACCCTGCTGGTGCTCTTGGACCTCTTGGTGGCTTTTGACACAATTGATCACTCCATCCTCTTGAATCGGCTGAGAGGGTTGGGGATTGGTGGCACCGTGCTCCAGTGGTTCCGGTCCTTTCTCTCCGGCAGATCACAGAGGGTGAGACTCTGACAGTTGCTCTTCTAAAATCGAGCTTAGCTGCGGTGTCCCTCAGGGTGCCATCCTGTCCCCTATGTTATTTAACATTTATATGAAGCCGCTTGGAGAGATCATTTGGAGGAATGGAGCTCAGTGTCATCAGTACGCCGATGACACTCAGATGTATTTCTCCATGACCAGATCGTCTGCTCAGACCTCAGATGGCGTCTCTCCTCTCAGTGACTGCCTTGCAGCGTTAATGGATTGGATGAGGGGAAAAAGATTGATGCTTAATCCAGACAAAACAGAGGTGCTCACAGTTACAGGCCCGAAACCAGGTTTGGGAATACAACTTCCAGTCCTGGATGGAGTCACACTCTCCTCAAAGGACTCTGTTCGCAGTCTGGGGATACTCCTTGACCCGTCACTCCACATGACTAGTCAGGTGAATATAATAATAATAATAATAATAATTATTATTATTATTATTATTTATTTATATTTCCCGCCTCTCCCTACTGATCGAGGCGGGATTACAGCATAAAAACAGTACATAACAATTTAAAATTATAAACAGTTTAAAATTTCCATAATTAATCACAATAAAAATAATTCCAGTATGACACTAGGGAGTGGGTAGGGTGGAGTAAGTCAAATAAGATTTGGTGGATACGCTCGCTGGAAGAGATCCGTCTTTAGTGCCTTCTTAAATGCCTCCAATGTAGTTGATAGACAGATCTCCTCCGGCAAGTCGTTCCACAATTTAGGAGCCACAACAGAGAATGTAGTATGAGAGGTTGACGTTAATCTCGCATGAGTATAGTTTAATAATTTTTTGTCTGATGTTCTGAGGGTGCGGGGCGGATTATGTAGGGAGAGGCATTCCTTCAAGTAACCTGGGCCCAAGCCATATAGGTAATAACCAACACTTTGTATTGGGCCCAGAAGCTGATTGGCAGCCAGTGAAGAGATTTTAAGACGGGGGTGATGTGTTCCATTCTGGAAGCCCCCATAATCAATCTAGCTACTGCATTTTGGATCAGTTGGAGCTTCTGGACTTGGTACAAAGGTAGCCCCATGTAGAGCACATTGCAGAAATCTAAACAAGAGGTTATCATTGCATGTACTACTGCTTCTAGGTCCCTCCTGTCCAGGTAGGGGTGCAGTTGGCGTATCAGCCGAAGCTGGTACCAAGCACTCCTGGCAGTTGCTTGTAGAGATGTCAGTTGTAGAGACGAATCCAGGAGCACGCCCAAACTGCGAACCTCATCCTTTAGGGGAAGTGTGACCCCGTCCAGGACTGGTTGGTAAATCTCCATCCTTGGGTCGGGGGAACCTATTGCGAGTACCTCCGTTTTCTCTGGATTCAACCTGAGCTTGTTTTCCCTCATCCAGCCCAATGCGACGGTCAGGAGTGCCTGCTACCAGCTTCGGCTGATACGCCAGCTGCGCCCTTTCCTGGAGATGAGGGATCTGGAAACTGATACACGTGCTGGTAACCTCACATTTGGACTACTGTAATGCGCTCTACATGAGGCTACCTTTGTGTCTAACCCGGAAGCTTCAACTGGTCCAAAATATGGCAGCCAGGCTTCTTGCTAGAACATCTAGGAGATAGCACATAACACCTGTGCTCAAATCTCTCCACTGGCTGCTGATTAGTTTCTGGGCACAGTACAAGGTGTTGGTTTTGACCTTTAAAGTCCTACATGGCTCGGGTCTATCCTATCTTAGGGACCACCTCTTCCCGTATGAACACCCCCCCCCCCCCCGCACACTCCGGTCCTCTGGGAGGAACCTGCTACAGCCCATGAAGACCAGGCTGGTTCAGACCTTCCAGAAGGCCTTTTTGGCAGTCACCCCCAGGCTGTGGAATGACCTGCCGGATGAGATGTGTCTCATTCCATCTTTAGAAAGCTTTAAAAAAGCTCTAAAAGCATCTCTTCCGGCAGGCCTTCCCAGAGAACGGGAACACTTCCTGGCTCCAAACCTAGGCCTTAATGCCTCTCCAGCTGTTCTTCTCCAGTGTTTTTTCTACCCCTTTAAAGCCTATGTTTTCAGGCCTTCAGGCCCGCTTCCCTGTTGCTGCTTTTTACTGTTATAAATTGTTTTATTTTATATTTTTAATTATTAGTGGTTTAATTCTCTTTTCAAGGGAGGGGTGAAGGAAGGGATGGGATGTTTTAACTGATATTGTTTTAATCTTTTTGTTGTAACCCGCCCCTATTGCCTGTTCAGAGGGGCAGGCTAGAAATAAATTATTATTATTATTATTATTATTATTATTATTAATGATAGAAATTTTAGGTATACAATTTCAGATGAGGCCTAAATTATATTTATTAAACATGACCATGATTGTTGAAAAGGAAGCGGGGGGAAAAATACAGAAATTTGATATTATATATGGTAACATCTGCAAGAATGGTGTATGTGCAAAAGTGGAAATTATCAAAAAACCGGTAATAGAAGAATGGTTAAAGAAATTGTTAGAAATGAACAAAGCAAATAGATTATTATGAAAAATTAATGAAGACAATATTAGAGGGGAGGATTTGGAGTCAGAAGACATATGGAGCCGGGTATGGAGATATTGGAATAGAATTTTGAAGAAAGAGTAGAAAACTAATAAGATAAAGTAAAAGATTTTGAGTTAACCTAAGTACAGATAAGATACTAAACACTAAGAGAATACTTGTGTGTATGGTTTGTACTGAATATACATTAGGCATCAAATATAGAAAGAATTGTAAGTATGGAATATACATTATATGTAATATATGGATATATTATCAGTAATATAGTGTATGTACTGAATATATATTATATAGATTGAATATAAATTATAATTAAGAACTAAGAACTAAGACAATTGAATGATGAGAGATGAAGTAAATTTACATAACCAGTTAGTAACAAAGATCAATCAAAGAACAGGAAAATATTACAACTGGGAGGATATCATAAGAAACAAGTGGAATTATATGTAACATTGGCATTGATTTGTGAAAAGAACTGTTTTATAGAAATAAAAATTAAAAAGAAAAAAGTGCTATGAGTATATTTTTTAATTAGCATTTGTTGTCTTCAGTTATGCATTCTCAGAACACTCCTGTAAGGCAGGGTAATCCAATAAGCCCTTGAACATGTTGTGGTTGTTGTGTGCCTTCAAGTCATTTCCAACTTAGGGAAACCCTAAGGGTTTTCTGGGGTGAGAGAGTGTGACTCATCCAAGGTCATCTTGAGTTCATCATCGAACCGAGCCAAGTAGTTGCCACAGAGCATCCCACTCAGCCTACTATTTCTTTTATTGCGGCAGCCCAAAGGGATTTTTTCTCTTTTTTAAAATTTAAATATTTTATTAAATTAAAAACTATACATAGAATTGGAAAGCAAATTTCTCATCATACAAATTATACAATCATATTATTAGGTGTTATATTCAATATCATATATATTCACTTCCACGTGTTCATATTCCTTGTTTCTTATTAATTTATAACTTTCCTCCTCAGTTAAAACATGCAGGTGAATTTTTTAAACCTTCTTGGTTATTATTATTATGTTCTATCTATAATATTCATCAAAATAATTTACAGTAGTTTTTAGCAATACCATATTTAAAAAAAAGATTTGAGTCTTTTGGCCTGTAATGCTCCACCTTTTTTTCCTTTATCCAAACAAAAACTCTTTACACAATTTCAGGCCTATTACCCCTTTATCTCCCCATTTGATTTTCAGATATTTAATAAAAGGCACCCAATCTTTTGAAAGTTTTTCATGTCTTTTTTTTTTTTTTAAATTATCTGCATCAGTTTATCAGACCTGCATAATCTCAAATGTTTTATATAACCAGATTTGTGTGTCTGGAGAAGATTTTTCCTTCCATTTTGTGGCATAAGTTATTCGGGCCATAGTTCTCAAATAAAAAATTAATCGCCCATGTGATTTTTCCAGAAATTCTTCTACATTTATACATAGTAAATATCTCTTGGGATCGAAAATTAGAGACATTTCTAATATTTGCTCTATTATTAAGTGTACTTCTTTCTAATAATTCTTTGCTACCTTACACTCCCACCACAAATGATAAAAAGTTCCCCGATCTTTTCTGCATTTCCAAGCAGTGATCATTGAAGTTATTGTATATTTTTGATAATTTTACAGGAGTAATATACCACTGATGCATCATTTTATAATAGTTCTCTCTTATGTTGTAACTACAAGAGCATTTTAATCTCTTTGTCCCCGGGTCAACTCCCACTGGGAAAGATCAATGCTTTTGGTTTTAAATCTTGAGTCCATTTAATCATTTGGGTTTAATAATCTCTCTTCCATATCAAAATTTAATAGGAAATTATAAAATTTTCTAATATGAAATTTTTGTGGAGTTTAAGAATTTTTTCAAAATTTGGATCGGCTTCTTTAAAATTATTAGTTCTTAAGTCTAGGAGAAATCGATGTTTGATTTGATAATATGGAAACCATGTACATGAATATCCAAGAGATGTTAGTTGTCGTGTGTTTTTAAAGTCAAAAGTTAAGAGTCTTTTTCCAAAAGATCTTCATAGGTTAACCACCTATTACAGTCTAAAGGCGTTCTATTAAAAAAAAAAGCTTCATTTACAGATGTCCACATCGGTATTCCATTACATAAATATTTTTTCAGCTTTTCCCAAAATGTAATAGTGATTTTCTGATATAGTGGTCATTGAAATCACTGTTCACTTTTAATCTGTCATAGAAAAGATAACCATGCATCCATAGACTATATCACTCCCTTCTAAAGTTAACAATCTTCTATTCTCCAGTTTGATCCACGCAATTAACCAATCCAAGACACTTGAATAGTAATACAATTTCATATTCGGTAAAGCTAAACCACCTCTTTTTGTCACTATCCTGTAATACTCTGGTTTCTTACCCGACCATAGGAATCTTGATATGTCTTGTTGCCACTTTTAAAGGGTTTGTCATTGGTTATGATAGGTATATTTTGAAAAAGATGTATTATCTTGGGTAAAACGTTCATTTTTATTGTAGAAATTTTGCCAAGCCAGGAAAGACCTAAGTCTTTCCATTTGTTAAATCCTTCTTAACTTCCTGCCATTTGACCTGGTAGTTGTTTTGAAATAGATCAGAATTTTTGGTTGTTATTGTTATCCTAAGTGTGTGTGTGTGAATATATATATATATGTATATGTATATGTATATATATATATATATATATATATTTACTAGCTGAAAATCTGTCTTCTTTTGTAAAAGAAGACTTTCGTTATTTGTCATATTCATGGTTAACATTGATGTTTTTTCCACATTTATTTTTCATCCCTGAAACCTCACAATATGTATGGTTGCTATTAACATTTCTATATTTTCATTGGGATTTTCCAGGGATATCATCACATCATCCGCAAAAGCCCGTAATTTATATTCCATCCTTTGAATCTTAACCCCTTCTATTTTTGGCTTATCTCTTATAGAGTTACATAGTAGTTCCAGTGTGGCAATAAAAAGAAGAGGGGATAGTGGGCATCCCTGTCTTACCCCTTTTTCTACTTTGTATTTTTTTAAAAAATGTTATTGTTAATGATTAAAGTAGTTTCCTGATTTTTTATATATATTTTCAATCCACTTAAGATAATTAGATCCAATCCTCATTTTACTAAGTACATTAAACATAATTTCCAATTCCAATTTATCGAAAGCCTTTTCTGCGTCAATAAATATCAATGCAATTTTCTTATCAATATGTATTTTTGTGATAGTCAATTAGATTTAATATGTGTCTTGTATTATTTTTCATATGCCTTTGTGGTAAAAAAAACCCTGTTTGATCGTTCTGAATCCATGTAATAAGTTTTTTTTAATCATTCTGCTAGAATACTAGTAAATAATTTATAATCACAATTTAAAGGGAAATTGGTCTATAATTTGCAAGATTTAGTTTATCTTTTATTTTCTTTAGGTATTAGTATTACATTTGCTTGTGTCCAAGTCGAGGGTAATCCCTTGATTAGGATGTTATTCATAACTTTTACCAAGACTGGTGTTATTTGTTCCTTAAATGTTTTGTAAAAGTCTGGACCAAACCCATCTGGGCCCAGAGCTTTCCCTGATTTTAAATTTGAGATTGCTTTGAGAATTCCTTCCTCAGATATTTTTTTATTTAATTGTTCATTTTGTTCTTGAGTAATCTGGGCAAAGTTGAGATCCTTTAAATATTTTTCTATCCCCTTGCTGCCACCAATTTGTTACTGACCCTGTTTAAAATGTCTCTATACTTTGTTTTTAAATGCTTTATATTAGTAGTGTGGATAAATACTCGAACTGCAGACAAACTTTTGTTAACATGGAAATAGAACTTTATTACAAGATAACTTAAACAATATTTCACTAGTAGATGATGGGTTAGGACAATTGTTACTTCATATAATGGAGTTACTTGTTTCACTTTTTTATTTTACTTTCTCAGGGGCTGTATAAATCAGCCATTAAGGCAGGACTGGGGGTGGAGTCAGGGCAACAGCATCCCTAGGCTGACGTGATGCCGCACACTACAACACACAGTACCATCATGGCACTCCTCTGGCACTGCATCTACATGCAGTGCCAAAGAAGTGCAGAAAAGCTGCTTGCCAGCAGCCGTGGAGCCCTTTCTAGGGTGCAGCCTCCTTTTTGCACCATGGAAAAAGTGAGATTGGGGTCATGGCACATAGTTGCTGTGGCCCCGATCCTGTGCTAAAAGGGCAGCCTGTTGAGCCCCTTAGTCTTATTTTGTTTCAGTTTAAAGTTTCCTCTTACTCCACTCTCCTCAGAGAACAATGGTTACTCTCTCACACTCTAGTTTATAGCGCAGGGCTCCTGGAACGGTACAAAAGGGGCCAGGAAGGGAACAGAACAAGTGAGGGATGCATGTTCCATTCTGTTTTGTTCCCCATCCATCCCAGAGGAGGAGATTTTTGAGAACTGTTCTGAACAGCTTTGTTCTCTCTACTGTTCTCTACTGTTTTGAAGCTTTTTTCTCTCTACTTTCTTCTTCTCTCTCTTTGTTCTTCTAAGGCTGCATCTACACTGGAGAATTAATGCAGTTTGACACAGCTTTAAGTACCATGACTCAGTGCTATGGAATGCTGAGTTTGTAGTTTTGTGAAATGTTTAGCCTTCTTTGTGAGAGAGCTCTGATGCCACAACTAACTACAAATCCCAGGATTACATAGGATGGAGCCATATGAGTTAAAGCAATGTCAGACTGCATTAATTCTGTAGCTTGACAGCTGCAAGGACATCACTATATGTGTGCAGAGGCTAAACCACACCGGGTGACAAAGGAAGATGTCTGGCCTTTGATGTGGAGTGCATGGCCATGTCTCTCCATGAGTAGAGTGAGACTCCTGGAGACTGATAGGATTCCCAGGGACTGATGGTCTTGGAAGGACCTGGTCCACCGACCCAGAAGTGGTAAGAAGGCCAGCTGGAATGCTATTGGCACACCTTGGCAAACTCCTGGAGGCCTCTCCTGTTGCCAAATGGCACCTGGATCCCTTCAGGACATGCAAACAAGGCAGGTAAACTGGAACAATCCAGGACAAGGACATTTCCAGTCCAACAGCCATTGGCAGCAAGTAGATTGGAGATTTCTCGTCCCCATAGCACTCTGATCTACTCCTGAGGGACCATTGGTTTGGTGGCTCTGAACCTGGGGGGTGACAACATGAATTACCACACTGGGGTGACACCAGGCCTAGTGATGCCACTGGACAGCTGCTATAGAAACCCATTCTTAGGGGAAGAAGAGGCCCGCCTTTACTCAGTTCTCTGTGTTTCCATAAATAAATATAAACATTTGGAGTCAGGAGCAGGTACAGTCTATCAGATAGGGTTGCTCTAGCCATGCAGAGGCCAGAATTGAAATTTCCTGGTTGTCTGTATCCTCTATCTGTACCATCTTCAAGCATTTGGCCCAAACCTCAAGGACTCCTGTTTTTTAAAAACAGTATCTTTCTCAAAGAGCGTGGCACCTGCCAACTAGAAATATTTATGTATGTATGTATGTATTTATTCACGGTATTTATACCTCACTCTTCAGCCCTAAAGGCTCTCAGAGCAGCTTACAGATAGTTATTGATAGTTCCCTGCCCTCAGGTTCACAATCTAAAAAGTCATGACAGAAGAGGAGAAGGGAATGATAGTAGAAAAGGGGATCAAGTCCAGTGGTTCTTCTCTCCCTCTGACACCTGGACCATGGCAGATGGTCTGGAGAGAGGGCCTTTTTCTTCTTCAGGCCTGATGGTGTTGGGCCTGCCTTTTCACTACCTCCCAGGTTGGATGATATTGGATGGCATGGAGGGAGGGTTCTTCCTCTTCAGGCTAGGCCTGATGAAGGTGGGTCTGATGGAGTTGGGCCTGCCTTTTCACTCCCTCTCAGGCCAGATGATGTCACTTTGACAATGCAAGCTTATATCATCATCATCATCATCATCATCATCATCATCATCATCATCATCTTATGATATCTCACCTTCCTGCCAGTATAGGAATTCAAGGCAGCTTGTTAAAATAATTGGTACATTGGGCAAAATCAATGCACTTTAATAACTAAATAACCTGGAGATGCCATTCCTTCAACCCAGTGGTTCTCAACCTTCCTAATGCCACACAACCTTTTAATACAGTTTCTCATGTTGTGGTGATTCCCAAAGATAAAATTGTGGTGTTTCAGTTCCTATTATCATCAGAAATATGTGTTTTCCGATGGTCTTAGGTGAGCCCTGTGAAAGGGTCATCAACCCCCAAAGGTGTCATGACTCACAGGTTAAGAACCACTGCTTTAACCTATAGGCTATTTAGCATGGGTACACATAGTGTGTACATTCAGGAAGCAAAAATATCTACAAATTTAAAGGCCAAAACTGTGATATCTATAGCAATTGTGACTTCACTTATTAGCTAACATATCTGTAGCAGGTTAATTTCTTGGGAAAAAATGAGGATAAACTTTTTTTGGGGAAAGAGATTTTCACCACATCTCAGTTTCCATGGGCAGATGATTCCATCCAGGTTTCAGATACACTGTTATATCAGTTCCATTAATTGTTATGGCTCCATCTGAAATGAACCAGAGAGCTGTAATAATAATAATAATAATAATAATAATAATAATAATAATTTATTTATATTTCCCGCCTCTCCCATTGGATCGAGGCAGGATTACAACAATTAAAATCCTTGGGATCTGTAGTTTTGGTGAGGCACTTAGAATTCTTTTCTAGATACCTGATCTACACACCTAAACTATGTGTAAGTGCCTTCATGTCATCTGTCAACATATGGTGATCTTATGAATTTCATACGGTTTTCTTAGGCAAAGAATACTCAGAGGTAGTTTTGCCAGTTCCTTCCTCTGAACTACAATTCTGAGTGCCAGTCTTCACTACAGGATTAAATTGATGTAATCCTCAGTATATTTCTTCTCACTTTATACCTTTTAAGTACAGTAGGACCTTGGCATCTGCAGACTTGCCACCTGTGCATTTAAGCATCCATGGATGGTCAGCCCTCGTTGTCCCCAATACAATGTGGCCACATTGCCATTTGGGACAGCCACCCTTGTCCCCAATTGTGTCATGTACATGTAGCCTCACCACAATTGGGAAACAAAAAGACTTCAGATCCCAAGGATTTTGGTATCTGCAGAGGGTCTGGAATGAATCCCCTGTCGATGCCAAGGTCCTACTGTACCTCACTAAACTACACAGAGAGAGCACATCATGTAGTATTCTGTTCAACAACCATAACTATACAGTAACTACTAGTATCAAGTTTCCAACAATTAAATAATTTTACTATAAAATAAAATTTCATAGACAGCAAGGCAAGACAAATGGTGCAGCACCTGTAATTCAGAACCCTGCTATGATAAGGCCAAGAGTTGAACTCTGGACCAAGACTATATCTCTGCCACCACCCCTTCCCCTTCTGAAAAGCTGTTCATTCACATTAGACAGGCCTAACCCAGTGAGGTAACATGACTCACAGTGCAGAAATGTCACCAGCAAAATACAAGCAAACAACCTTCACTTCCCCTCCCTTTGGAAAAGTTCTGGCAGTCCTGCTTTTCTTACAAAATATTTTGAGGCTTTTCTACCTGATAGAAAAATGGTAAAGGCTGAACTAGAAAAAGCTGAAATTTTTCTATGCTGCATCTACCCTGCAGTCATAATCCAATTCAACACAACTTTAACTCCCATGGCTCAATGTGTGGAATTCTGGGAATTGTTGCTTTGTAAGACATTTGACCTCTGTCAGAGTGATCTAGTGCCACATCAAACTACAATTCCCAGAATCCCATAGCATTGAGTCATGACAGTTAAAATAGTGTCAAACTGGATTATTTCTGCAGTGTGGATGCAGCATATGTTAGTCATCAACAGCTAGAGACATAACAATGAATAAACCACACAAGCAAACTGTTCTGATTTGGCAGGGACAATTCCAATTAATTCTTTGTCCTCCCACATTTTTGCCCGCTTTTCTCCTCCTTCCACTTTCCCCCTTTAATCCTCAGCTTCCTTTAATTGTTTCCAAGCAAGTTCAAAGTACAAAAGTAGGTCCTTCCCAGCAGGCTCAGGCAAAAGCAGCTGGTGCAGATTTTCTTACTTTGTGTGTTCTTCCTTGCTAATAACTTTTTCCATATTGTTCCAGATAGGCTCAACTGGAGGCCAAAGAGATATAGTCTCAGTGCCATGCACCCTGCCATTTGACTTATGGCCTTGTTGTCAGGGGCTAATTTTATGGTGAGATTGTGTTGTGTCTAAGTGTAATGTTAGTCTGAATCTTGCATTTTGGCATAGGGTGGTAGTTGAACCCTTCATTGGGTTCCATGGAATGGATTGATGATATCACTCATCTTTTTTGTTGATGTAATGTTACATCAGGATAACAACCAAGAGCAAGCTGGAGGCAGTCAAATCTGATTAGATGGGGCACTCCCAGGCAGGGACTACTTCCAAGGATTCCCAGGAAAGATTACAAAAGAAAATAAGCCTTCCTGGTTTATTAAACAGGCTAGAGGAGGGCGTGCCAAGTGGGTAAGGCAAATGATTAACACCTCCTTATAATAAAGCAGGGTCCCAACATGCCTTCAGGAGGTGGTGGTAAGACCTCTTCTGAAAAGAAAAAAAAGAAAAACTTCACTAGATCCTACTATACTGAATAACTATAGGCCAAACATACCAGGGCAAGAGAATACACCATGTGATAGCGTCTCAACTCCAGGGGTTCCTGGATGAGCCAACTAATACAGAGACATTTTAGTCTGATTTCAGGCCTGAATGTGGGGCAGAGACAGCTTTGGTTGCCTTGGTGAATTACTTGCACAGAGAATTGGATGGGAGAGTGTGTCCCTGTTGGTTCTCCTGGACCTCTCAGTGGGTTTTGATATAATCGATCATGCTATCCTTCTGAGTTGCCTCTCTGAGATGGGGCTTTGAGATATTGTTCAACAATGGCTCACTTCTTTGCTATGTTGTTTATTGCTCTGAAGTTGGGTTGAACTTTCTGAGATTCTATACATGAGAGACCACCAGGAATTCTTGCCATCAACAGCACTATTCAAGTCTTGCAAACTTGGGGCTCTGTTTTCCTTGATTAAGTAGAGCTACTTGCAATGCAGTCTTCTTCTTTTCCTACTGCCTTCAATTTTAATATTCATTTAGAGGATTCTCACACTAGGACTTACCTTGAGTGAATTGTCCCTGGGTTGTTGGGGAAGCGCATGTGTATGAATGCCTGCCATACTTCCCCAGCATCATGAAATTGTCAGCATCCCTCTAGAGTCATGGAATCATTCATGGAGAGTGAATTTTCTATCAACACTAATCTTCTGTTGATAGGAAATTCACTCTCCCTGAACGATTCCATGACACTAGAGGGATGCTGATGCTGGGGAAGCATGGCAAGCATTCATACACGTGCACTTCCCCAATGATCCATGGACAATTCACTCACGGTAAGTCAATAGTATGATAATCCTTTTAGTCTTTTTTCTAATGTTATCTCATGATATGCTCAAAGTACGATAGCCCCAGTTTCACCATTTTATTTCTAAAATATACCAAGCTTAATAATATTGTTATTTCCAAAGTATCATTAAGAGCAATGTTTTACATTTAATGTGCTACTTTTAAGCTAGTGGAAGGGAAATGTTGGGGTCTTTTTCCTCCCTGAGGACAAACCTTCTCTCTACCATTAGAAAAAATTGAAACTTTGGGGAACATTTTTCCAATGAAAAATATTCTATTTTAGAATGAGTAAAATGCTTTTTAATATAAGGCTTTACTCAACCCAAATGCCAGAAACTGTGTAATATAAAGTGTGTATGTAAGACAGTGACTGAAATAGATAATAATTGTTCCCTGTCATAT
Source organism: Urosaurus nigricauda (assembly GCA_034509955.1). Taxonomy (NCBI): domain Eukaryota; kingdom Metazoa; phylum Chordata; class Lepidosauria; order Squamata; family Phrynosomatidae; genus Urosaurus; species Urosaurus nigricauda. The sequence goes on from JAOEGL010000005.1 coordinate 47,277,205, forward strand.
ATGCATTTCTGTACCCAGCAGGTGCTCACATCTTCTTGAGTGTTCTCATGTTTGTTTCTTTAACCCCACCATCCATGGGGGGAAAATAGCTTCCAAGCTCGCAATTTCAGGAAATTTTACATCTCTGCTGTTGTATTAAGCTTTTGTTCCTGTTTGGAAAACACTGTGAGGAAAAACTTGATTGCTTGATGCAACCAAAATAGACCCATGGATTTAGTGGGTCATTCTAATAATTAGATTTCACCAACAGAAATATGAAGAAAAGTAAGTTTCAATTTATCAGTATTTATTTTAATCAAAAGGGGTAAACACAGTAAATAAGTAAATAAAGTACAGCAGTTTTCAAGAACACCTGAAATCGTAGATATATGTATTTATTTATTTAGTATATATGTTTGGCTCTCCTCTTGGCCTTAATGCTGGGTGTTGCCCTGAAGTACTATAATTTGACAAACTCTGTTCTGGTTCAGTTTCTGAATTGGTGCTCTGTTCACTTTGAAGAGGATCTCTAGTATTCAGTGGGAAACATCAAAAGTCTTCTGCTCTTCCTAGACTATACAATCAAAGTTAACCTGACTCTCTAACAATTGGTTTCCCTGCTGCAAAACTAATTTGTCACTCCTCCCCCCGCCCCATACATACGTTACACATAACTTTGAACAGGGAGTAAAAAAGCAAGTATGAACAAGAAAATGTGTCAGACGATCTCACTTGGTTGCTGTAACGACAATGTTGAAGAATTATATCAGACTACAGAATGAGGAGAGAGAGAAAGAGAGACAGAGATGAGAGAGATCTCACCTGAATAAATATTGATAAAAGGTGGGGAGTAATTTCCCTCTTGAGATTGCAAGGTAGTAAACCTCATAATCTGTCACCATTTTAACAGCCCTCTGGACTGCTGCTAAACAGATAAATAGTATCATACTTGCTTTCTAAGCAACATTTTATTACCTCCTAAGAAGCTACAAGCAGTAGAATTATAAAAAGTAGTCATAGGATTTATGTATTTTCATTCTGAGAATGATGTAATTTCACCACAAACTCACAAGGGAATATAGATATATACTGAGTTGGAAAAGAGAAAATCTTAAAGATGATTTAAAGCTAACAAACAGGTGATATACTGAATTAGAAAATAAGAAGGCCTTATGGAATTTTCAGGCTCATCTGTTACATTTTAATGAACAGACTGTGAAATTAATATTCCAGAATTACTTAGGGAATGCAGAAGCCATATGACAATGAAGATATTTATGATGTTGTGTGCTTTGGACATATCTCTGCCATAGTCTTATTAAAAATTATTCCTTTTTACAGAGCATCCTGAGAATAGTCACTTTCATTAGTCTGTGCATCTCTTTCAGACTTTCAGTCTAATGTAAGAATCTAAGATAAGACAAAATCTTTTTCAAAAATCAACTTACGTGGTAAGGCCCTCTTGGTTAGTACCACATATTCCTGAAGTCTTCTCTGCAATCATTTGGAGCAGGTGGAGCACTGTGATGGTATCTAGTATGTGGAACGCTTTTCTCATGGAAATTCAGTTCACAGCAACTTTTTAGGTACATGCTAAAAACATTCTTACATAAGCAAAGCTTCCCTGTTTAGTCTAACTTAATGTGCATTAATGTATTCAGGGGTTATTCAGATGGTGACTATAATCCAGGTAGAATCTGGGTTGTTCACATGCATTTTGGATACATGTTTGGGAGAGGAGGTTTGGATTAGGTTTGGGAGAGGAGCTAGCAAAAAAAACCCACTTACCCCTCGATAATTGATCTCAGGTATTTTTCCAAGTTTTTCTAAAAGATTAGCATCAGGGCTGTGTGAATAACCAATGCAGACAGACACAGGATGAACTGGAGTAAAACTCTACATGCCTTGAACATGCTTTGAATATATTCACATCATCAACTCCTTGTTTATTTGAGTGCTGGTGTGTGTCAGGAAGCAAACTCACAAAAATGTGCATAGATGTGTTTCCATAGTGTGAACAGCAAAACCAGAATGTGTGAGTGTGATTATTCACATTGTTACACTAAAAATGATGTCTGAATAACCACTTAATGTATATTCATGCAGCACATAAAGACTGTATGTTAATTTGTATATTTGTGTATATTTTAATGTTTATGTTTAATCAATGTACACTGCTTTGAAATTTGTGAATCTAAATTGTACATAAATATTTGCAAATAAATAAATAAATAAAATGCAATGAAAAGGGAATGGAGAATGTTGTGTTTTTGAATTGCTCTGACTCACATTAATTCCTTGTGTTTGTAATATTATTTTGATTATATAATTGAAATATTTCATAGCAGTCTAGAGGCTTTACTATCATTCTTTATGTTCCCCATGCTTATTGGCCTTGTGACTGCCTTTTAGAACTGAAAGATGGAACAGAAGATAGACTGACAAGAAAGTAAAATCAGTATAGTGAGCAGATTATGGAATATAAATACATTCTCAACCCAGAATTTTTCACATCTACTAGTCATTACATGAAACTTCAAAGTGCAGTTCATTTGTCAGTGGGGATTGTGCCAATGATATAAAGACATTCCTTAGGCTACTGGCCAAAATCTTATAGGCATTTCCCCCAGTAACAATTCTTCTGTGCAAAGACATAATACATTTGACTGAATAAGTTCCTGCAAAATATCTGTCTGGCAGGCACAAACTATGTACAAAAGCAAATAAGAGTCTATAAACTTTTAAGCAGTTAATTTACACTGCAGCAAAATGGAACTGGAAGTACCCTGTATTTCTGGAAAATCTTAAAGCTCTTCTATAAGTTGTGCATGTCCCTTACATTGGTAATTTCTTTAAATACCTAGTGTATAGATGCCCTCCTGCTAGTATCACATAATCTTGTACAAGCAGCTTTGAACCTAAATGTACAGGAGCTGGGATTCCCAATTTGCTGTAGTACATCCTGATCTACTACTGGTGTACACTGGGACAAAGTGTAAAATTGCCTTTAGAAGATTTAGGATATCAGATTTATCAGGGTACTACAGGGGTGAGTTTTAATTGCTCATTGTCACAATAGAGAGTTTTCATTCCAAGCTACAATTTCCATGCATGTTGAACAAATCTCCTGTGAATGTGCTGGGACTCACTATTGAGTAAACATGAACAGACTCAGGCTATTTGCCAACAGGTGGAGATCCTCAAAGTTCTGTATTTAAAATTTTGATAGCTGTTTATATAAACTGAGACAAGCACTCTGGGAAGCAGGGGGTGGGAACAAAGTTTAAAATTAAACTTAAAAAGCAGACCAGATACCCAAAAGATCATTAGCAACTGAATACAAGGCACAGTGGAAAAATAAATTATTTCATTTTTTTATTACAGTATTCATAACTAAAGTTTCCTGCATGTACCTGCATCAATATATATTAAAATAAAACCTCAACTTAGACAGATTGTACATATCAGAGCCAATCATCTGAATTTATCTCTTTAGACTGTAAGTCTCTGGGCAGGATGTGACTTTTCAAAACATGTATGACACCTAGGAGTCAGTATGGTATTAGTGGTCTGAGCATTGGACTGTGACTTGAGAACAAGGTTTGATTTTCCGCCATGAAAACCCACTAGGTGGCCTTGCACAAGTCACACTCTCTCAGCCTCAGAAGAGGGCAATGGCAACCCACTCTGAAGAAACTGGCCTTGGGTAGAGTAGGGGAATAAAGTGACATTTTGGAAATTAAGTAAGAGTTACAGAGTGAGAGTTGGTTATGCTGAAATGTAAATACAGAAACAGAATACCAATAAATCTTGCAAGAACCAATGATTTCTGAAGTAAAAAAGACTTTGGTATAGTGGGAAATCAATGGAATAATAAAGAAATTAAGTGATTTCTGAATTAATAATTTTGGGTCTGATAAGAAATCACTAATCGGCTACCATCCAGAAGTTCTCCCCTGCCACTAGTAATAGCAATAGCACTTACAGTTCTACAGTATACCACTTCATACTGAACTAAACAGTCTCTAAGTGGTTTACAATGTGTTAATTGCCCCTATCAAGCTGGGTACTCATTTTACCAACCTATGAAAGGACAGAAGATTGAGTCAACCCTAGAGCCCTCAGCACTGAACTCACAACATTGTGGCTCCAGTACTGGTATTTAACCACTGTGCCTCAAAAGAAGGAGAAAGAGGAGATTATCAGACTGGGGATAGGACGAGGTTGGGAACAAAGCAGATCACTTTCCTGTCCTTCTCCCTTCTTTGTCCTGATCACCCAAAAGCGTTTCAGAGATGTTGTACTTATCCTGTCATTGAAGTAGAATTGTATTAACACAACCCCCCATTAATACAAAATGCCAGGACAAATCCACTTCAAAGACAGAACAATGACAGGATAAGCACAATATCATCTGAAAGCCTTTCATGGTCAACTGTGCTTTCCAGATGGGACAACGCTCGGATATGTGTGCCATCATGTGAAAGTCCTTCCCATGATCAAAGGATGGGACAAGAGTGAGAAAAGGAAGTTCCTGGATTTCCTTTTACATTTCAAGGGCCCTAAATGAAGCTGAAAGAGTAGCTAAAATTGATAAAATAAATAAATAAATCCTGGATATTCTTTCATGCAGAAATGTAGCCAATCCTCAGCACCGTAAAGAAGGTGACAAATTATCTAGAAAATATTAAGGGCAGGCAGGAACAGGTTTGCTTCTTCATTCCATTGAAACCTAATAATAACCTATATGTTCATGGATATGAGCATTGAATAGACAAGCTGACACTTCCAACATCCTATGCAAGGGAAGGAACAGATTCTCAGATATGATTGAAGGTATCTAATTCTCTGATTTGAATATCATCCAATGATTGCTTATCTGCAGAATACCAGAATGCCAGTATACAAAGATCATGGTTTTTGAGCCAATACTGAAAACAAAGAAAAGAAATCCTTTCTGTATTCAGAATATAAGCATGTCATCAGCATAACCATCCTTTGTAATGAGGGAAGGTTGGGGCACCTCTGGGGCCAGGATATTCTGGGCTGCCCCTGGAGCATCCTGGCCAGTGAAGACAGGATCTTAGGGTTATCCAGTAAGGATGGCCACTTCTGCATCACCAGATAAGAGGAAACATTTCCAGATGCTAATTTATATGTATAAATACAGTTTTAGAAATAATTTCTCAAACTTTAACAGAAACACCACGCAGCTCAAAATCATGTGGGAGAATGTGACCAAGTGAGTGGTGTGCCTGTTTGCTCAAAAAACTGTCCACCTGCTGGCACATGATGGGCATCTCCAGGACCCTGTCCTACCTTTTTATGGTTTCTTATCTTTAAACTCGGTTTAGATGGGAGGATATCTACAGATGGAGCTGTGGGTAGGCTCCCTCAAGACCCCTCACCATGCTTCTTTGAAGGACACCACTTCTTGTTAGGTCTCAGTTTTGCTGGCACTCCCTAAACTATTGTCTGTTCTCAAGTGTGGTGAATAATCTTATCCCCAGGCCAGTACTGATATCAGATTCAGGTTCCAGTCCATCTGGTTTCTGTACATAAAAAGGAGGGATGCATCATCTTGTCTTTTGAATTGGACAACACAGTATCTTTGGCTAGATCCATCTGTGACACATGATCACTGTAATTTAAACAGAGAGTTAAGTCTAAATCTCAGACCCAGCATTTAGTCTTAAATTACCAGAGCTTGGAAAGTCACTTTTAAAAATGCACAGCTATAGCTCCACAGCTGTTATGTTAACTATATTTTATAATATGCAAAGGGGTCTTGTGGCACCTTCGAGACTAATTGTGCAGAAGACGTTGTAGCATAAGCTTTTGTAGACATGAGGCCTGGACAGACCAGCACTTTGTGTCAGTCTAGGCCTGAATTAGGGTTACGCAGGGGCTGAGAAACCCTACCACATGCCCCAGGTGCCATCTTAGCACACACTCGTACAGATGGTGCATGCCATAATGATGTCACTCATGCCCAGTACTTCAATGGTGCTGCACATGAGGGGTGTCATAAGGGCATGCCATAGGCTTTATGGCGCCCCTGTAGCACTGAGAAAAGAAGCTGCTGCCCCATCCCCTGAACGGGCTGTTTGTACAGCCCCTTGGTTTACTTCCTCTGGTGAACAATTAGACCAAGTCTACAAAAGCTTATGATACAACTTCTTTTGGACTATTAGTCTCAAAGGTGCTATAAGACCTTTTTGCATACTGATATTCCAGACTAACACAGCTATATCTCTGAATTCAATATTTTACAAAATGGCTATTTGCTTTCTTGTTATTCAAAAGTAAACAGATGCCTTTAGTAGATTTTTTTTTAAAAAATCAAACAATTACAAACAGTTGGCCCATGACAGAAAACACACCTTAACTTACTTAAATATACAATACTTCAGTTATTGTAAAAAGAAAATAATTATAAATAATTTGTAATTAGTTGCTTCAAAACTGCAGATTACAAACTTTTCATGTTAGTTTGGGCCTGTGATTGTTATAGGTGTATTATTTTTAAAAGACATATTTTTAAAATCATTCATTTTAAAAGATTAAATAGAACCCTGCTTCCAAATACAACATTTCCCAAAATTCCTATTTTCCCCAGTGAATTTCTTCTAAAAAATTCAAAGGTCTCTAAGAAATGTTTCTTAAAAAAGAAATCCACTACATGAGAAGAAAATCATAGCCTGAATAGTTCTCCTTTCTATTTCCCCCTGCTGAATAGTTCTGTTTTATTGGGCTTTCACATCTTTATTTCACTATTGTTGTTCCAACACCCAAAGCCCCAATTAGGTATTTGTTTTTTAAGAGGTGGGAACTTCACAATTCATGCAGCTCCAATCCACAAGTCTTAGGTTTTCAGATATCAGAGCAAAGGCCAATGCTGAAGTTGAATGAGCCTGAATGTCCCCTAATTACAGATTGGACAGGTTTCTCTTTTGAATTACAGCTCCCTGAATCCTACTGGCAGATGACCAGTTATAGTCCAAAAAGGTAACTTTTCTAAGTCCACTGTTATATGGAAAACTTATGCACTGTGAACTGATTACTGTGAACTGATTCTAAGACCACTATCTCCACAGCTGCATTAACATGCATTCAGTTTTAGAAACATTTCTTGGAAAGATCTGGAAACTTAATGAAGCTACATCTTTCTCAAATAATCCTTTAATTCCCAAATTTGCCTTTGGGCTACGATGAGTTGTGGGGGGAAATACCAGGGCTGAGAAATATAGAAACATGAGATCTCAAGAGATTTCTTTTAGCTTCTGTTTCTGATTGAATCAGCATCCCAGCAAGGACAAACTGAGGTCTTTGCAATATCTTAGCCAGTTCTTTCCACTGTATACCAAAAGCAGATGCACATCCAAAAGCAGATGCACACAACATCCCTCCCTAAATGGAAACAGTGTATGAAAAAATAAAACTTGTGAGGCAATATTTGATGAGAAGGGTCACAGTTGTAGATTCGAATGTAACATACCCATCACTATTTATTGTTACTATCATGTAGTCACTAGCTGGGTGCTTCATTCATCCACTAAATAACAACATATAGGTTGAGCTCTCAGTTCAACCATGGCATTTAGTTGGAGGCCTCTGGCAAACAATTATTGCTCAGAATCACTTCTGTAATTTATTTAAAGCTTAGCGGCACAAGCTTTATTCAGCTAGTGTCATTGGGGGCAAAACATGTGTGATAATATCAGGATACATACAGAATTAGAACTGAACTCAGCAGCGGTAAGTCACTTTTTTTTAGCTTTGCACAAAACTCCCTAGACATAATTGTGGACCCCATTTATAGTGAAAATAACAACGAAGGAAAACTTACAATCTGAAGCAACAAGAGATGCATTAATGCCCGTGGTGTAGTGGTAAATTTTGATGTGCTGCTCCTGTATAGACTCATTTAATTTTTGACATCAATAGAGAGAGAGTCTACTGGTCATGGCACACCTGGAAGAATGCCATCTGGTAGCAGTGTGGAAAGTGCTTTCTTCATGATAACAATGCACATTTTGGAATGGCCTCCATCTTGATATTCAGGAAGTACTGACAATAGTGTGTTTTCAATATCTTTTGATAGGGCACCCTATCCTGGTCTGGCAGAACTGCTGGTTGAGAAAAAAAGGGAGATGACTCACTTTCCAACCTAGCCACCAGCCATACCCATAAGGCAACCCATCCCCACCAGTGCTATTTGTGATGGTGGCCAACTGTCACCATACAATGTCTTTTTTCTTGCTCACCAAGCAGCCCTAATAGATCCAGTGGGTGGCAGCAGCACCCTGTCCCACCAGTGGCCACAGCTGACAGATGACAGAGACACACTGGCTGGTGGATGGGGTGGCTAGGGGAGTCTTGGCATGGATGGAAGTGGCTGCTTCACTGGGTGTTTACCGCATTTGAGGTGTCACCTATTGTGGTCCCAACACCCCGCACACCACTACTGACATCCCTGGCATAGTCAACCTCATCTGAAGGTAAGGAAGGGAGACCTGTGCTTGCAGACCTGGTACAGCCACCTTTACATGTTCCTGTCAGAGCACAAAGCACTCTGGTCTTGAAAATGCCATGGATATGGCCACTAGAGCAACTGGGACAAAAGTAGCAGGGTTACTACAGTTCAAGTGGCAGGCATCATGAGTCAGCATTTGGGAGCTATGAATCATGGGAAGGCTGATTCAACATGCACTGGGGATGAAACCAGCCAGGTTACAATAGTGCAAGTTATAGTTGCCACATGACCCAAGGGGACAACCTTTATGAAGGAGAGGGACAAAATCTCCATGTTGGTTGTTTTTGATTGTGGTGGATGGGGGAGCATTTTGATTGTCTGTATAGCTACTGTGAGTATTCAAGATGGAGCAGTCTGATACTCTGTACATAGTTTGTATTTACTTTGAGACCAAGATTAAAGCCCTCATTGAGTGAATCTGGCTGTCCAGCAATTCATTCTCCAAGAGAAACAGCAGTCTGTGCGGGAGGATTTTTCCTTTGCAGCTCGGAGCCGAACTCTGCACAGAGACCATCTGCTAGGTGTTTCTGCCTACATGCATCAACTCTGCATGTGTGTATGCTAGACTCCACATGTCTACATACCCCAGCAGTTCCTTATGTGTGCCCTATTCTTGCTTCCAAGCTATCAATTTCCTGATTATAAGATAAGGGGCTAGCGCCAAGAAGCTTCCCCACGTTGCCCAGATACATAAACCAGCCCTCTCTCACTCATGCCCACATTCCTAAACATTTTAATTTTCAGGTCTCCTTTTCTCCACCTTAATCCCCCCTTTTGTGACAAAAATTAGAGCATCCAGAATGCTACCCAATCCATTTGCTAAATGGCCAACACAGCTAACCCTGCATGCACCATTTAGTAACACTTATTACCAGTATGGATGTGAGAGCTTGCCAATGAAGAAAGCAAACAGAAAGAAAATCAAATCATTTGAAATGTGGTGCTGGAGAAGAGTACTTAGAGCACCATGGACAGCCAAGAAGACAAACAAATGTCTTCTTGAACAGATTGAACATGATTAAGTGGCTCATTAGAAAAATAGCAAGCTGTATTTTAAAGAAAAAAAGGGGGGGGGAAGAAAAAACAGTAATTATTGAAGAGGGAGAGGATAGAAGAAAGAGAGGAAGACCACAAACCGGATGGATGAACTCAATCAAGGGGGTTATGGGCAAGGGCCTGAAGGATCTGGGCAGGGCAGTGGAAGGTAGTGATTCTTGGAGATTTCTCATCCACAGGGTCACCATGAGTCAGAACTGACTCCAGGGCAGCTAACAACAAAATGCTGATATGTTCTAATATTTCCCCCGCCCATTCCTATTCCCTTATGTGCAGTCCCAAAGCATGGTGAAAAACATGCCACAATGATATGAAAAATTTCCTTCCTGGCCCAAAGGAGGGATACAAAAATTGAAGCAGTGGGTTAGAGCCAGCGTGATTTAGTGGGTTGAGCATTGGATTTCAACTCTGGAGATCTCACAAGAAGAGGCTCTTCCATGAGATTACCCAATTTTGTGAGATTAGGTGTTTTGTGAGATTACACCCTCTGTAAAATCTCACAATGACTGTATATTACAGTCATTGTAAGATCTCCTCCTCCATAGGTAGAGTGCCTAGCAGAGCAAGCATCTCAAATAGGTACAGGAACCAGGACGTTCATTGCAATGCCCCCTTCTCTTGAGGTGTGTTCAGGGGGGCAGACTAAATGCTTGAAACAGTGTTCAATTGGGTGTCACTGGTAGGACAATTTGTAGAATTGCTAAAGAATACACCTAGAGCAGAGAGCCAGTTTTGTGTAGTGATCTAAGCATTGGACTATGACTATTGAGGCCAGGGTTTGAATCCCTACTCAGCCATGGAAACCCACTGGATGACCTTGGGCAAGTCACATTCCCTCAGCTTCAAAGGAAGGCAAAGATAACATCTCCACAAACAAATCTTGCCAAGAAAACAAGGGATAGGTTCACCTTAGGGTGGCTGAAAGTTTGAAATGAGTTGAAGGCACACAACAACTAATACACCTGCAGCCTTCTGCTTATATTCTGTCTCTTCCAGAGCTTTTTTTTTTAAGGATTGGCATTTTGGATTTCAATGTCATGCCCTCCTTGAGAGTTTGGCTTCTGAGGATGAAGCAGATCCACCCAGCAGCCCCGCCCCGCCCCGCCCCACCCCGCAGGAAATTCGGACTGTGCAGATGAAGTTGACTTACCATAGCTGTGTCCTCCTACAGCTCAGTCTGACTTGAGTGTTTCACAGGAGGAGGAAGTAGGAGAGAGAACAGCCCAAGAAAGGAGAAAGTGTCAGCATCCAGAAAAGACTCAGCTCCTCCCCCACAGGTGAAATGAGAGGCTTTGTGGACACAGCAGGGAAACATCTGCCTGATATATGGGCTGCAAGGAGGGTCGTGATGATATATGCATGGGCTTTTCTGCTCCATTTGTTGGAAACAGCTAATTTGCTTTCTGAAGCCTGCATTTACAGCAAGACTCTTCAATTTATGACCCTGGACTGTTACTTGACCTTACTTTCTCTGAACTGTGCATAGGATTTACAGCCCCTGACCTTTGGATTGATTGACATTGGATTCCACATGCAGCTTCTGAACTCCTGGCACCCTGCCTCTAATGCGGCATGAGACCAAGACTGTCAAGCTCCTGGAATTTCTCAGCCATGACCATGATTTTTTTTTTTTTTTGAAAGACTTGGGTATGCTTTCTCATGGTCTAAATTACATAACTTTATGCATACTTTGCAATGTATCAGAGGCCCTAAGAAAACCTGTTAGGGGATTGTGAAGATGCCTAATGGGACATAAGACATAAGTTTAAATCTAATTGCAATTGTTCAGCCCTAATATTGCATCTTATATTGATGCAATCACTCCTACCTTCAATCTCTTTGTTTCCAATGCTTTTACCTTCTCTCCCACCCACTTCAAGTGGTAGCCTGAGACAGAGGTAAAATTGCCTCTCCCTCTTTCATGCACCACACGTGGCTGCAGGTTGTTTGAACTTCCCAGTTTGGCTTTGCCAACATCAAGTGGAAGAGGAAGAGATGCCAGCAGCATGCAAGAGAGCCCATAGGTGTTGCAAGAGCAATGGTCTGTTCAGCTCAGCTGACAGTTTAACTTAAGAAGGCAGGTTCAGACTAATGCAAATGCCTGATGATTTTCTATATACACTTGTATATGTGGGAAAGTACCTCTTTTGGATGACAATTCCCCCAGGGTCCACCGGTTGGCATTCCAGCTTGGGAATTCTGGAAATTGTTGTGCAAAATGATATTTTCTCTCCTCCCACTCTATACTGGCCTTCAGCAAATGTCCTCTAAATTAGTGCATCACAAGCTATCTGATGTGACAGGCTGACAGTTTTCCCTGTGTGCCAAGAACAAGTACCATACTTGTGCCCATTTGCTACAGCTTGCCAGGGACTGGCAGCAGATGGCTCATGGAGTGGCAATAGAATTTTGGAATCATAGAGTTAGAAGAGACCACAAGGACCATCTAGTCCAACCCACTGCCATTCAGGAATTCACAATCAAAGCACTCTCAACGGATGACCTTCCAGTCTATGAAGAACCATGTTGATCAGCATTGCTCTAAATCAGAGATGGATTGAAGGTATATCCAGATCTGCTGATGTCCAGATGATTTGTAGCAGATAACCAAGGGTTTCTAATTTCCAATGCTTTAACTGTGGCAACAGCAACAAAAGTGGTTCCAAGATGTGTGACTTGGAACATCTACAGCAACTCTGGTGCTTTTTAGGCTTCCTATGTTCCAGATGAATTTGTTGTTATCCAAACCCTGCAATTATCACTGCTGAGAAGGAACTGGAAATATCAAGGGTTCCATAGACTATGTGTTTCTTCCTTAAAACTGGAAGAGAATTGCTAATGTCTCTACCCACGCCAAAAAGAAAAATAAACAAATGAGCAGATGATGAAGGAACAGCCAAATTGGCTCCCGTGTACCTTCCTTAATCAGCACTATCCTATGGGAATGCATGCATAGATTTTTGCCCTTCTTTTTTCATTTTGTATGAGAATGCATAAAATCTGGATTGCAACAGAGTTGTGAATGAGCTGGTTTTCATTAATCATGCTAAACAGGACACTCTGCAAGTCTGCCCCCACAATCTGCCTTGTTGGTATAATATAGCAGCTGATCCCAGATGCTACCTGAAGAGTTTTGTGTTGTTGTTTTTTTTGCCCCTTCACTTTAATTGTATCTGCCAGTAGGGCATGACAGGACACCCTTCTGTTTGCTTATTTAGAAATATGTCTAACTGCATTCACAGAATCATGAAATCATAGAGTTGGAAGAGACCACAAGGTCATCCAGTCCAATTGCCTGCTGTGCAGGAAGACATAATCAAAGCACTCTCAACAGCAGTCCTGACAGATGGCCAGCCAGCCCCTGTTTAACCATCTCCAAAGAAGGTGACTCTACCACACTCAGAGGCAGAATATTCCACTGTCAAACAGCTGTTGCCTTCAGAAAATTCTTTCTAATGTTTAGGTAGAACCTCTTTTCTTGTACTTTGCTTTGCATTTCTGGAGCAGCAGAAAACAAAGTTTGCTCCATCGCAATAGGTTATCTTTTCAAATATTAAACAGAGCTATCATGCCTCCTCTTAACCTCTTTTCCAGGCTAAACATACCCAGCTTGCTAAACTGCTCCTCATACAGCATGGTTTCCAAATCTTTCACCATTTTGGTCTCCCTGCTCTGGGCATGTTCCAGCTTGTCAACAAACTTTTTGAATTGTAGTGCCCAGAACTGGACACAGTACTCCAGGTGAGTTCCAACCAGAGCAGGATAGAGTGGTACTATTGCTTCCCTTGATCGAGACACTATACTTTTATTGATGCAGCCTAGAATTGCATTGGATTTTTTAGCTGCTGCATCACACTGCTGAGTTATGTTTAGCTTGTGGTCTACAATGTCTCCTAGATTGCTGTTGACTGTACTGTTATCAATCCAGTTGTTAAGGGGTCACCCCCATCCTATAGCTGAGCCTTTCAAGTTTTTTTCCTGCCTAATTATAGTACAGTCAGCCCTCTGTATCTATGGATTTTTTTATCCATGGATTCAACCATCCATGGCATGAAAATATTTTAAAAATAATATAAATTCCAAAAGGAAAACCTTGTTTTTCCCATGTTAAATAAATAACACCATTTCACTATGCCATTGTATTTAATGAAACTTGAGTATCCATGGATTTAGCTATCCATGGCGGCTCCTGGAAGCAAACCCCAGTAGATACTGTTGAAATTCGTTTTTGTTAGTTTTGATCCACCTTTCTAATCTGTTACAATCATTTTGAATTCTGATCCTGCTCTCTGGGGTATTAGTTTTAAAAGGTAAAAGTTTCCCCTTTGACAAGTTTGTCTAGTTATGTCTGACTATAGGGGGCGGTGCTCATATCTGTTACTAAGTTGAGAGAGCCAGTGTTGTCAAAGATGACTCTGTTATCATGTGGTCAGCGTGACTGAATGGAACACTGTTACCTTCCCACCAAAGTGGTACCTATTTATCTATTTGCACATTTTCATGCTTTCAACCTGCTAGGTTGGAAAAAGCTGGGGCTAGTGACAGAAGCTCACTCTGTCACACAATTCTTCGGTCTTGAATTGCCGTCCTACTGACCTTGAAATTGTCAGAGTCAGTGTCTTAACTACTAAGCCACCATGTCCCACTGAGGTTACCCCTCCTAATTTGTTGTCATCTGCAAATTTGATGCTCATGCCCTCTGTTATTTCATCCAAGTTATTGAATATACCCTTGAATGGAGTTCATCTGGCCCTAGAGATGAGTTTATTTAGACTAGCCAGATATTCCTGTACTACCTCTATACCTATTCTGTGCTGCATTTTTCTACCGCATCATCAGCTCCATTTCCCTCAGATTGAACACTGTTCTACATTCTCCATCCCCTGTTCGCATTTTGCCATCTTCCCCATGCAGTGGATCTACCATTTCTTTGTTCTTCCTTTTGCTACAGACATAACCCCCCCCCCATCCAAAACTTGTATTGTTCAATGAAACTTAAGTCTTATGAAGCTAAGCTTGTCTAATGGGGGCAAAATCTTGCAACAAAAAACAAAACCATGATAAGTTCACCTTAAAGTCACCATAAGATAGAAATTACTTGAAGGCACACAGCACAACACACATAAGGCAGTAGCAAACCTCCTCTGAGTAAATCTCACCAAGAAAACCCCATGATAGGTTCACCTTATGGTTGCCATAAGTCAAGAACAAATTGAGGAGGAGGAGGAGTTGTTGTTAAGTGGGATGGAAAAGGGGATCCTCAGTTCTAAGTGCTTCTCTTCTCTTGGGTAAACCAGTCACCCTTCTCAGTGCTCTTCTAAGTGGTTCCAGATGAACGTTTTATGAGGTCATCCTCCTCCTCTAGTCACTGAATTTTACAGCAGCTCCAGGAAATGTCTGAAGCACTCATAGCTCAGACTCCTCACACTCCTTTTCTTCCAAATGGTATTAATCTGATTACAGAATTAAAACAGAAATTGTGGAGGTGGTTGGCTGGCTATGTGGTAAAAAATACCCCCTCCCCCCAGACAGCAAGCTGATTGTGTACCATGTAGTCCCCAACTAGACTGTCTGATATTCTGCCATCTGAAGAAGAAAACATGCCCTAAGTCAAAATGTATAACACTCAAAGATGACAAAGTTATTTTGGCAGCTGAGGCAAAGACCTATCAGCACCTTTCCCTTAGAGTCAAATGACAACAGAAATAAATTATGTAAAAGCTGCCTTTTTACAGCGACCCAATTCACTTTCCTGAGGAGGCTGTCTCACCTTATCTAATCCAGGCAACCCCAATATTTCCATAAAATGGTTCCTATGGTCTTTGTCATCTAAAAGGAAAAGGCTTCCTTTAGGTAACAGGTTTTTCAGCCAGCCATAAAACACTACAGAAAAAGAAACTTGTGAATGATAAAAGGTGCCTATTTGATTCCTTAACCTGATTGTGAGCCCATTTAGAGTTGCCAGATTCAAAACTGGAAAGGGATTCTGAACCTTTAATGGCCATGCAGAAGATGAGACTTCAGCAGATGTTGCTTGCCATGTAGCCAGGTAAGAAGCAACATTTGTTGACACAACTGGTAGAAGTACAGGAGTGATCTCCAGTTCTCCCTCAGGCAACCCTAGGGGTAACCTATCTCAGGGGTTTATCACATGAGAGGGATCCCATGCAAAAATGGGATTTAAGTGAACCACCCCCACCCCTGCAAAAGTGGATTTATTATCAGATGATGTAAACCCAACATTAACCTGGACAGAAAGTAGAAAAGATGATGTTACTGTTAAGGTGCATTAATATGACATTAACCTGGCTAGAAAGTAGACAAAACACTATTCTTTTTTACTTCCGGAAAATCCCAAAAGTTGAAAGTATTGAGTTTTGTTGACTTTCTAGCCGGTTTAACTTTGTGTTAACCTCGATGTGTCTGAAAATCAATTGTGCTTTTTGTGTATCTTCTTAGGTCTTTTTTCAGGTTTTAAATCCCATTTTAAATCTCTTTTCTACACGGAATGCTTCCCATGTGATAAACTCCTCAGTCACAGAGAAACAGCCAGTGCAGGTTTGAATAGGCCCTGATATAGGCTGTTGCAACTCTAAACATTCATGTTTGTGAAAAAATTATATGTGAATCTGAAATTCCAACTTACTCCCTCATTTTCTCATCATCCTCACCCACCCCCTGACACACACATTCACTTGTGGTATGTATGCATGCATGTATATATGGTAGCAGTTATCATTGCTAGAATGCTTTTTGACAATAGGAGTTTTTTTTCATAAGCCTCAAAAAGTTGCTGTAAAGTTAGGAATGAAATGTTTGATCAAACCAGTCATTTCCCTTTGCTCAACATTGCTGTAAACTCATATTGATATTATTATAGAACATATTTGAAACAAAAAACTATATATATATATATATATATATATATATTTAAAAGGCTTGTTAGTATGAGTAAAAAAGGAAAAAAGACAAAACGGTAAGATTTTCTGTTTCTTCCCTGAGCAGGAATTTGAAACTCTTCTACTGTTAACTGGGGGATCCTTCTTGTACCAAATGAAACTATTGGTCTATCTGGGATGCATTAACAGAACTGTCTAGGACAGTCTTCACCAACTTGGGCATCTCCAGATATTTTGGACAACAACTACCCTCAGTATCAGCCAATATAGCCACTGGTGATACATAACAGAAGTTGTGGTTCAAAATATCTGGAGGCCATTAGTTTGAGAAATCATAGTTTATAGCAATAGCAAGTACATTTCTATACCACTTATCAGTGAACTAGCACTCCACAAGCAGTCTACGGTAAGTCAATTGCCCCCAACAAGCTGTGTACTCATTTTTCTAACCTACAAAATGATGGAATGCTGAGTGGACCTTGGAAGCCTTCTCTAGAATCAAACTTATAATGTTGTGGATGCAGTACTGGCCATTGTGTCACCAGGGCTCCTTAGTTTAGGTCATGGGATAGTTTAGATCATGGGAAGTATTTGTTGCACTTTCAGAAGGCATTTGGTGCAATTTGTCCAGTTCTGGATGCCACATATTAAAAAGAACACTGACAAAGATCAGGACACCCAAGGAAGAGTGTGCAGGAGTTTAAGGGAGGAGCAATCTAGAAAACAAGGCTTGTGAGGAACATTTGGAAAAACTGGGTATGTTGCATCTAAAAAAAGTTGCTATTAGGAGGAGAAAGGTAGAATGCAATGATTTTTGTTTCATTATTTTATAGGAGTTGTTATAGTACTCTTTCAGATTTTTTGAAGTCTATAATGCAGAAGAGTAATCTAACAGTAAGAGTGGCTCAGCAATTGAATCAATTGCCCAGAGAAGTGGTGGGGTCTCCTTCTCTGAATGTTTTCACAAAGAGGCTGGACAGCTACCTGCTGGGAATGCTTTAGCTGGAGATCCTGCACTAAGAGGATGAATTTGATGGCCCATAGGGCCCCTTCCAACTCTATACTTTTATGATTATATTAATGTATTCTCTGTTGATCGGGGGGGGGGGGGAGAACTAGTGTTTACCTTCCAACATTTCATGTATGGAAACCATGACTCGTTTTAACAAATGAAACATGCTGTACTGTTTTTAATCTGTTTTAAAGCAACATTTAAATTGTTTTTAATTCTTTATTATTTAATAATGTTTTGATCCTAATTTCGTGTGTGTTCAACCATATGTCTTTTATCATACTTTCTGCTTTTTTTGTAAGCTGCCTTGAATCCCAGCCTGGGAGAAAGACAGGATATAAATAAAGTAATGGGTCGATGGATGAGTGGGGAAGCAACATCAGAATGGAGTCAAGTAATTAATGAGGAAGAACACTCAAGCTGTCAGAGGCTGCAACAGTTCGCTATCGTAAACTCCCATCCCTGTCTTCTTCCTCCCACTGAATTTACTGAATACAAACTACTCTTTCAATGTAGATACAGTTAGCCTGACTTTGTTCTTCCTCCATTTTGTTGTATGGCATTCTATCTCTCTCTTCCCCCCTCCATGTTTGAATAGTACATATTACAGAGCCTCTCACAGTGAGATGATTTGCAACTTTAATTATTTGTAAATAAGAGGCTGTACAGACCAGCCAAAAGGGCCAGCATTGGGGTGAAGTGGGGGTGTGGTGACTGCATACCACATGCCCCGACTCTACCCCCAAGCCACCGGGAAGCTGCCAGGCCAACCAGATGGTGGACGAATCTACGGCATTTCTTCAGTGCAGCATTTAGACATGTTGCACTGAAGAAACAGTGAAAAGCCACCACGGTAGTGGCAAGGATGGCTTTTTGTCATTTTCAAAAGGATTTTGTTGGCCCTTTTTGGTCAGCTTGATCAGGGCTGTGGTGTGTGATTGCTGCAGTCCCAATCGAATGCTGAAAGGGATGGCAGTCCCTTAATCTACATTATATGTTTTTTGTTTATTTACTAAAGACAACAAAGGTCTGAAACAGACGGGCCAAAAGGTCCACCATCGGACTGCATTGGGGACATGACATTTACATGACACATGCCCTGGATGTGGCCAGGAGATACACTAAGCTCACCCCAACCTGGAAGCGCTGGACCAAAAAGGAGCAGACAAAAATGCTCCTTTTCAGTGGCCGCTCCTTTTGCCCCATCTGTTTGAGGCCAAAGTCTGCTTTATTTCTCTTCTAGACCCCATGTATTGGTGGGATTGGTTGTTGCTCGTCTTATGCTTGGGAATACTAATTATTCTGGTTGTGAGATGCACTATGATCTTTCACATTCCCTACCAGATTCACTGGGGAAGAGGTGGAGAGAAGGTTTCTCCAAGATGAATATGTAGATGCTCACACAGATAGTTCTTTCCACACTGTGGGAGGGTGTGATGCCTCTCTACTCCCTCCCGGCAAGAAAGAGAATCATCAGGGTGCATGTGCGCGTGCGTATGTGCATCTATGTTTACATGTGTATGGATATGTGTATTGTGTATATAAGCTCCAAGCCAGCATCACATGTGGTCTTCAGGGATTGAAAGGTCTGCACTAGATTAACATCAAGATTCTTTCCAATTCTGTGATTCACTCTGAGTGCTGTCTACCATGGCATTCAGCAAGCAGCTCTTAATGGTTTCAGGTGGGAGGTTTTCCCAGCCTTAGTTAAATAAATGTCTTGAACTTGGGACTTTATGCCTGTAAAGAAGGTGTTCAGCCTTTGAGCTCTAATCGTTGCCCTTAGCTGCCCACCTCCTCCTAAACCCAAGGTGAAGCTAATGAGCCGCACCTGCCCCAGTGTCAGAACTAATTAGCCAGAACCTTCAAACCCACAGCTGCGGTGCCAGTTAATTAAGTGATTACACAGAAGAATCCTGGCATCCAGTTAATGCTAAGACTGCATTTTGTGTAATGTGTCACAATACTGTAGGCTAGTACTGGAACACTCTGTTTTTCACATCAGCGTGGAAATCAAGATGGTATCAGAGTACAAGATTAAAACTCAAATAATATAGAAAATAATAACACTCTCTGTGAAGCTTAGAGGTCAGGGGAACTGTTGGCAAAGTTTAATAAAATGCCATTTATTTAATGAATCAAGCCCACAAAGAAAACCCACAGATATTTAAGAGGTCTTTGTTCTCACATGTGAAAGAAGAGGAGCAGAACAGGAAGGTTAAGTCAGATTTACTTTTCAGAGTGAGACTGAATACGACTCAATTCTAAGAAGTGCAATGATTTATGAAAGTCAGCAGTCCTTCACCTGTATCCAAAAATGAGGAAGAACAATAGATCATTGTGCAATAACCGTTCAATGTAAACGTAAAACCTGTGAATTTGGAGCACTTTCAGATCCCATGATAAAAGGCAGAGTTGTTTGAGAAATTATAACCACAGCTTGAAAGACCAATTGTTCCAAAGTTTAAGCTTTGTTTTAATGGATACTGCAGAAAAGACACCATAACAGTGCCAGTAAAAATGATGAGATGAAATAACAGAAAGTCATAAGAAGTAACCTGCTCAATCAGACCAAAGTCCCATCAAGTCCAGCATCCAATTTATTTCTTTGTACAAGGCCATCTGGAAGCCTGGAAGCAGGCATTACAGCCCCCCTTTCACCATCACTCCCTGGCACACTGCCTCCCATATAGTTATCATGACTTTTCCCCACTGATTGATTAATCTTCTGTGAACTTGTCTAATTCCCCCTTTACAACCAGCTAGGCTAGGAACAGGGAGTGTCTGGCCCTTTAGATGTTGTTGGATTTTAGCTCCCACTCACCTTAGCCAGCACAACTAATGATGAGGGATCTTTGGGGTTGAATCAAATTTTAGAAGAGCCTCTGGAATATCAGTTAGATAGAAGAATATAAATAAACTTGTAGCCCCACACCTGGAGAAGGCCACTTATACTCCACTCTAAGACAGGCAGTAAATTTACAGGTTCATTATTCATTGTGTACAGAGCTTCTTTTTGGTCTCTATTCTGAAACTATTGGTCTGCCAGTTTCAGTGGATGACACCTAGCAGCAGAAGCACAAAGCAAAACATTTATGAAAAGTTTTCATTTGAAACTAGCACATTATGCACTTGTCATAAAAAGATACTGTGAAACAAGAATCTCAGAAGCCTGGATATAGCCAAACAATCATAGTTCATGGAAAGCTGTGTAAAGAGCCTATGGGCCTCAGAGATCTGCCTGTGAAAGAGATAGATAGGGCCAGGTATAAATACAGATAGGGCCAGTTAGGAAGAGAAAAATAAATATGATCTGTATAGAGTTTGGAGGGCTGAGAATGTGAAGAGAGTTCACGGGAAAGTGCTACTTCGTTTGAAACTGAGGTGTTTGCTGTGTATAGAACCAGCATAAGGCAAGAAATTTATTTTATCTGTTATATTACAAATCCTTGCTTTTTAAAAATTTTCTACAACTCTGTCTGGGGGCTGCTAGGCTGTCCGAGGACCTAACAGACTTCAAAATGGCTTGCAGATTTAAATAATGGAGAATAAAAGTCACAACAGTTAAATATACAGCAGATGCAAGCAAAAGCAAAACAGCAATGAATTGCGAATATAGGATAAAGCTATAGGATAAAACATGTAGTCAAGGTTCTGTGAAATATTTACTATGTGAAACTAAAACAGTACAAGATAGGGAGAGGGTTCTATTAATTAAGCCCCCCGTTTGTCCTCAAGACAACAGGGGGAAAGTGGAACTAGCCAAGACATTTTTTGGTGAAGTGGTGCAGCCCATGTCAACATGTAGTACTCAAAGCCAGGCTACTTATTTGGGCCTATGAAGGAGAAAAAAAATCTTGAAAGCACATTTTCTCATCTCTGTTAGTCAAAATAAAATTCATCAGTTCAGCAACTAATGATTTGCTACCCTTTTGGATACACAAAATCAACTGCCCACAACATTTGCCTCACCGTGTTTCATGATAGGGCTGACCCTGCAAGGCAGGACATAGCTAAACCCTCCTCCATAACCACTCCAATCTCATTAATGATCACCTTTTTTGTCATTATGCAATGTTCATTTAAAAATAAAAAATAGCTTTGGGTGTTAGATACAAGTTGTATGGCTTCTAGCATTAAATAGCAAAAGCACTGGGTAAGGTTCTTCCCTTCTTAATAACAGTTTGTTATTTGGTGGTGGGTGGCTAAAAAAAGAACGAATGGCAGAGAAAAAATCTCTCTCCGAATAAAATTTCACCTTTGAGTCAGGGAAATTTCACAATAAAAACTTAATTTGGAAGAGTCATTCACTCGTGATATAGCCATCTGAGGGGCAACCCTATGCAAAAGTTTGAAAGTAACTTTCATTACTGAGAAAATGAAACATCTCCTCCTCATACATTTTATTTATACAGAAATTTGATGCAATACTGGAAGAAATAGAATCTGTTTTAAAGGATGCATTACTAGAGTTGTTTTGACTTCACTTTTGATTTCACTAGCATTCATGTCCTAATAGTAAATTGATTACAAGCCTGAACATTGACTCTTTCCCTAATCAGTTGTAATGACTTTCTACATTTCATTTTCAGCAGTATTGATGCTTCAGCTGTTTGAATTACAGGCTGTTGCATCAGTTTCTGAGATTGCTTCCCCATTAGTGAAGCAAAGCTATTTCAATTAGGTTTTCTAACCTTTTCTGTTCCAAGTTACTTAGTCTTTACTTGCTCCTTTCTTCTAAGAAGAAAATCATTTGTCTTGTACTTCAGAAACAATGTTGATTGATAGAAAATCTATTTTTCTTGAATTCCAGCTAGAAATAATGGTTACTGTTGGGAATATAGTACTAATGCTTTACAGAAGAGCAAAGAATAACCTGTTTTAAGGACCACAAGAGATTATGTATCTTCCCATTGTTCTTGTCATCCATTAACATTTTGCTGTTGCCCCTTGGTGTATGGAATGCATGTACAGTATAACATTTAACAAATGGCAAAAAGTCTCTATTTTAAAATAAAATCAGTAATTACTTCCGAAAAGATCTGAAACCAAAAGGAAGAAATCTGGCAAAGATCAATATACAGGTTGAGACTCCCTTATCCAAAATGCTTGGGACAAAAAAAACTGATTTGGATTTTGGAGACTGGGGTTTTTTTTTTTTTGTTTTGTTTTTTGTTTTTTGTTGTTGTTTTTTGCTGTTTTGGGGAGGAGTTTGGAATATTTACATATACTGTACATAAGATATCTTTCAGATGGTCTAAATATGAAATACATCTTATACACATATCTTGAAGGTAACTGTATGCTTAATATTTTTAATAATGTTGTGCATGAAACAAAATGTGTGTATACTAAACCATCAGAAAACAAAGGTGTCACTGTCTCAGCAATTCATGTGGACAATTTTGGAGTTTGGAGTATTTCTAATTACAGAGTTCTATCTATGAAGTTTATTACACAGGAGGAATTTCTCTCAATTTCGAATGGAGCCAATTCGAATTCATGTAAATTCACTAGTTTAGTGAATTTAAGTGAATTCTAATTGCATTCAGAATGCATTCAGAATGACTTCCTATTTCCTGAAAATGACGACCCCCCCCCCATTGCCTGAAATTGCATGAGATACTCTAATATGCAATTACGTGAAACCCCATGATTGCGTTCAGAATTACTTCCTATTGCCCAAAATTGCATGAGATACACTCATACGCAATAATGTGAAACCCCGTGATTGCGTTCGGATTGCCATTGCATTACACCCCCAAATTCCGTCATATGATAAACTCCTATATAAGGGATGCTCAATCTGTAATTCAACAGAGGGAAGAATCGAAGGCCTGAAGATGTTAGTTCCAACTAGATAAGACTTGATGAATCAATGGGAACTTGATAAGTCATCATTGCCATTGAATGAAACTGTATGCTCTGATTGGAACTAGCAATTGGATTTAGGCTTACAGCTAATTATAAGGTGGATATGAGCTTCCAGAAACAATATTTCTGCTGTATTCCATCAGACTTAATCACAAGTAATATTGTACGATTCATAGAATCATAGAATCACAGAATCACAGAGTTGGAAGAGACCACAAGGGTCATCCAGTCCAACTCCCTGCCATGCAGGAACTCTCCATCAAAGCATCCCCGACAGATGGCCATCCAGCCTTTGTTTAAAGACCTCCAAGGAAGAAGATTTCATCACACTCTGAGGGAGTGTGTTCCACTGTCGAACAGCCCTTACTGTCAGGAAGTTAATCCTAATGTTGAGGTGGAATCTCTTTTCCTGGAGCTTGTATCCATTGTCCCGGGTCCTAGTCTCTGGAGCAGTATAAAACAAGTTTGCTCCTTCTTCAATATGACATCCCTTCAAATATTTAAACAAGGCTATCATATTACCTCTTAACCTTCTCTTTTTCTCCAGGCTAAACATCCCCAGCTCCCTAATAGAATCCTCATAGGACATGGTTTCTAGGCCCTTCACCATTTTAGTTGCCCTCCTTTGGACACACTCCAGTTTCTCCACATCTTTTATGATTTGTGGTGCCCAGAACTGGACACAGTATTCCAGGTGGGGCCTGACCAAAGCAGAATATAGTGGCACTATTACTTCCCTTGATCTAGACACTATACTTCTATTGATGCAGCTTAAAATTGCATTGGCCTTTTTAGCTGCCGCATTGCACTGTTGTCTCATATTCAACTTATGGTCTACTTGAACTCCTAGATCCCTTTCACACGTAGTTTCAACCAGCCAGGTGTCCCCCATTTTATATCTGTGCATTTCATTTTTTCACCCTAAGTGCAATACCTTACATTTCTCTGCATTGAATTTCATTTTGTTAGCACTGGCCCTGCTTTCTAGTCTATTCTGATCATTTTGAATGTTGATCCTGTCCTCTGGGGTATTAGCTACTCCTCCTAATTTGGTGTCATCTGCAAATTTGATAACTAGGCCCCCAAGTCATTAATAAAGATATTGAATAGCACTGGGCCCAGGACAGAACCCTATGGAACCCCACTGGTCACTTCTTTGCAGGTTGAAAAGGAGCCATTGTTGAGCACGCTTTGGGTTCGGTCAGTCAACCAATTACAAATCCATGTAACAGTTGCCTTGTCTAGCCCACATTTTACAAGCTTGTTTGCAAGAATGTCATTGGGAACCTTGTCAAAGGCCTTACTGAAATCGAGATATACCTATATCCACAGCATTTCCTTCATCTACCAAGCTGGTAATTTTATATAAAAAAAAAAGAGATCAGATTTGTCTGACATGACTTGTTTCTCTGAAACCCATGTTGACTTTTTGTGATTATGGAATTATCTTCTAGATATTCACAGACTCTCTGTTTAATGATCTGCTCCAGAATCTTTCCTGGAATTGATGTCAGACTAACTGGACGATAATTGTTGGGATCCTCTTTTTTTCCCTTTTTGAATTCCCTTTTGAGGAATTCCCATCCATCTTGAACTCCCTTCTCTTTTAGTATTCCTGACCATGGGATCACCCCCAGTATTTCTCTAAGTTTTCTAAAATCAGCTTTCCTAAAATCTAGAATGTTTTTCTGACTATGCCTGGCTTCTCCTTTCCACTCTATAACAAACTCTAGGAGAACATTGTCACTCCCACCTAAGGATCCAACCACTTGCACCCCATTAACTAGGTCATCCCTGTTGGTTAGGATCAGATCCAAATTCTAGACCAGATTTTAACCATCACATTTCATCTTAAATACCATATATACTCAACTATAAGTCGACCTCATGTTTAAATCGAGGGCAAGTTTTGGGGCCAAAATTATGGATTTTGCTATGACCCGTGGATATATTGAGGGTAAAATTTAGGGGCATATAGGAAAGGATCTAAAGGATGAAGCAAAGCAAAACAATGTCAAATAACTTCCAAAAGTCCATCAGACATAACTCTTTGTGCTTATTCTTAAGATTGGATGGATGAGAGAGTAAAGGGGGTCAGTGCTTCCAGGACAGATTATCCTCTTGCTTTTCACCAGGGAATGGTTCCTTCTTTTAAATAAGAGTACTTTTAAATACAGTACTTACATTTACCTGTGGCTAAGTCGACTCAGGTTTTTTGGGGGGTCAATTTTTTGACCTAAATTTCTAGACTTATACATGAGTATATACAGTAATGGTATATAATTGTAGCCATCACATCTTAAGAAAGACAAACTGGAGTATGGGTAGAGGGTGACTCAAACAGTGAATGCTCTGGAAACCATATCCTTGCAGCCTGGAAGATTGGATATGCATGGCACGAAGAGAAGAAGATAAAGGAGAAACATGATAACAATGTTTGGCTATATGAAGAAGATGGAGCAAAATTGTTTCTCCAGCAGGCAGGATTAGAGGCAACTGACAGAGATTTCAGAGTTAAATATGAAGAATGAAACTCTCAATATTAAGAACATTTAACTGTGGAACAGTATTCCTTTGGGATTTATTTCACTAGAGAAGCCAAATGGCCAAGGATCATGGGTCCTGTTGTTCCTTTCTATATTGCAGATCAGGCATTGAGCAGGAAGTTGGAGTAGATGAGCTCCAATATGCTTTAAGATTCTTGGATTCTGTGAAATGAAACCCCTCTGTTGTTAATCTCACTGTGTGGGGAAGTGTATGATTTGTATTAAATTATTCTGAGTTACAATAAAATCAATTAATTACAAAACTGAGATCTGTCTAAAATAAGATCAGAACATAAACAAAAGGACTATAGATTTTAATGCTATGTGTTTTATGAAGTATGAATAAAGGTCATGAAATATTCAAAGGATTTCAGAATGAAACTCATTATGGTTTGGATTAGTTTGAAAGGAAATCTTGGGCTCTGTTTATGTGTTTTCAGGCAAAACACAAAAGAGGAAATGTATCAGTAGGGTCCCCAACACAAGCTCCCACAAATAATAATAATAATAACAATACACTGGGGGGGGGGAGAGCTTGGAAAATTTACTTTCTGGGACTAGAACTGGCCATGCTCAGAGTTCTCAAAATTGGAGTCGAAAAAGGTAACTTTCCCAACCTCTGTGAATGAAGCACCTTTGCATATATAGTCAGCCATATGGGAGCCAGTTTTGCTTTGTGGCAATATCTACACAATGTGGCATTTGTCAATTCCTTCGCTTGCATTCATAAACTCTGATCAAAACATCATGTGCATTCCAGTAGATCCATAGAGAACCGCTTGGAATAATTTTCTGCATTCTTTTTCATTTTTTGAACAGATGCCACATGTAGTGGGGAAGTGCATATGCAGCAACACCCCATCAAAAACATGGATATATGAGCTGTTGCGTGCCTGCTGGCTCCTCTGCATTCACTAGGAAGAGAGATAGATGGATTTCCTAAATTGTATTTCACTTGTGTTCTCATTTTTCTCAGATTTTTTTTTCTGTTCACATCACTTTGTGATATTTTTTTCTTTCAAAAACTCAATCCACACAAAACTCCATATTCATGTCTATATATGCATTTTTGCATGTTTCCCAGCATGCATATTTTTAATGCAATTCCCTTTAATACAAACCACAACTGGACAAAGTGCAGCTGTGGCATGCATATAGCTCCCAAACAACTTTTGCAGCCCTCAGGCCATCACATCACCCCTGACCCCTTATGATTTATTTTAATGTTTCTCTGGTGATTCTTCCACACTGTTTTTTTTTATTCACCTTTGTATGACTTAAAAGTAGTGTATTGTGGCTATATTTCAGAGGAAGGAACAAGCAAAACCACCTCTGAGTATTCCTTGCCTATGAAATCCATGGGGTCACCATAAGTTGACAGGTAACTTGAAGGCACTGAATACACACACACACACACACACACACACACTGAATTGTGGATTTGGAGTAATGTATGTGTATACACATGCATGCCTTCAAATTACCTGTTGACTTACAATAACCCCATGAATTTCAAAGGCTTTTCTAGATAAGGAATACTTAGAGGCAGTTTGCCATTGGCTGTTTCTGACATCACCAGTAATTAACCATAAGCCAATTCTCCTGATGTCAAAGAATTAAAAAAAACCCACAACCTAATTTGAGATTAGATGAGAATTTATTAAAAGATGAAAACATTTTTTAAAAGGCAAAGGAGACGCTTAAATTTTTCTTTGAAGAAAATTTGCACGGACAGGTTAGATTAGAGACAGTATGGGACACAAGTAAGGTGGTGATGAGAGGTTGTTGTTGTGTTTTAAAACAAGCATTTGAAAAGAAGAAAAAAGATAGAGATCTGAAAGAGTTGAAGGAACAACTAAAGGATAAACATAGAATATCCAAAGACAATCCTCAAAACAAATTGGTAAATGAACAGATTAGGAAAATTCAGAACGAGGTAGCGTTAATATTAGCGAAAGGCCAGAAAAGAAAAATGAGATATATTAAACAAAAAATACTTTGAATTTTCAAATAAATCTGGTTGATGGTTGGCAATAAAATTAAGGAAGGAGAAGAAGAAGAAAAATAGTGTCCAGCATTAAAGGGGGAGATAAAGTGTTGTATAATCAAAAACAGATCAAAGAATGCTTCTATAGATATTTTATGGATCTATATAAAGATTACAATATTCTGCAAGAGAAAATAACAGAATTTCTAGACAAACAAAATTAATGAGGATCACAAGAGAGAACCTAATAATCCAAAAACATTAAAGGAAGTGACTGAGGCAAAAATCTTGAATGCACCTGGTCCAGATGGACCATCTTGAGGGAGAGAAGGGCAAACCAGCTCCAACAGGCCTTGCCTGAATGGAAGAAGAGCCCTCCCTCCAGTCCATCTGCCTTGGTCCAGGCCTCCGAGAAAGAGAAGATCTGCTGGACTTTGCCCCTTCCCCACCACCTCTCCCTTCTCCTTTTATGTCGTGTCTTTTTAGATTGTAAGCCTGAGGGCAGGGAAATGTCTAATTAACAAATTGTAAGCCGCCCTGATAGCCTTGGATGAAGAGCGGGGTATAAATTATTATTATTATTATTATTATTATTATTATTATTATTATTTACAAAAAATTACAAGAAGAGTGGAAAGAAGAAGGGCACATTTGTACAGGCAAATTTTAGAAAAAAATTAAAATGGACATGAAATTACATTGAATAACAACTGAAGAGATGGATCTGGAGAGAATATTAACAAGAGAAAATAATAAAATTATATCTAAAATCTATTAAAAATAGAAATGGAGCCAGAATCTACTAAAGAATGTATGGTAAAATGGGATCAGGAATGGTCAGCCCTCCATATCCACAGATTTTTTTATCCACTGATTCAGCCATCCATGGCTTGTAAATATTTTTTAAAATTATATAACTTTTAAAAAGCAAACCTTGATTTGCTATTTTATATAAGGAACATCATTTTACTATGTGATTGTATTTAATGGAACTTGAGCATCCATGGATTTTGGGATCCATGGAAGGTCCTAGAACCAAATTCGAGCAGATACCATGGTCCCACTGTACTGAGTAATGGTGTAGGCTGAAGTTCCCATCGGCACTGTCCAGCTAGTGTACAGCTAGTCCAGCAAAGATGAGAAATGCTGTGGCTTATGGTCCAACAACATTTGAAAAGCCATTCATTGTCCACACTTGTTTTAAGGCTACTTTGAGAGGAAGGTTTCAGGTTTTAAACCATTTTTAATCCTGAATTATCTTCTTTCATGTAATGAGTAATAGAACAATTAACTTTAAAGGTTAAAAAAAACACTCCTCTGGGAATGGTAATGAATGTTTATTGGCTGTTTCTAATTATTCACAACATGAATTACTTCAAAAAATAAAGTGATAATCTCTGGATTACTTGCAGATGTTTGATCTATAGGTGTAAATGTGATGTCTTCTTTCCTAAAATTCATCACTCCCTAGAATTATATAGTGCTATATATTTGTTGGGCAAAAAACTGATAGTCTGGAAATCAAGAAGGGAAATGTATCCTTTCCCCACTCTTTTGTAATCCTGGCTAAAAAATTTCCTTCAGCATTGCTAATTGCATTGAGAGGATTGCTGATTGTGGGGCTCAAGAGACAGGCAGCTCTGTGCTGCCTGTCTTTGCCCCACATCACTTCCTGCAAGCGTCGTTTGGAAGGGCGGCAAGCTATGATGGCATCATCGTTACATATTAGGGTTCAGGAGCATGTAGTCACCCCGTGCTCCGAAACCTAATTTTGGCCTGAGGACGGCACTTTCCACTGGTCTGTACCAGGCCTGTGTATCTAACAGACAATGCTACTATTAGGTGGATTTGTAATTGGTTGACTGGCCAAACCCAAAGAGTGCTCAGAAATGTCTCCTCTTCAACCTGGAGAGAGGTGACTAGCGGGATGCTACAAGGTTCTGTCCAGGGCCCAGTGCTATTAAACATGATGTGGATGAAGTAACAGAGGGCCTACTTATGAAACTGGCAGATGACACCAAATTAGGAGGAACAGCTAATACCCCAGAGGACAGGATCAAAATACTAATGACCTTAATAGATTAGAAAGCTGGGTCAAAGCTAACCAAATAAATTTCAACAGGGAGAAATGTGATACTACACTTAGGCAGAAAAAATGAAATGCACAGATATAGGATAGGGAACACCTGGCTTGACAACAGTACATGTGAAAAGGATCTAGGAGTCCTACCATAAGTTGAACATGAATCAGAAATGTGATGCAGCAGCTATAAAAGCCCTTTCAGTTCTAGGCTGCATCAATAGACATATAGAGACTTTACAGATTGCCCCTTCAGGGACAAGTCTGTGCCACCCCTTTTTATGGATGATAGGGGCCAGGGCAACTGCAGAGGCAGCCCAGAGGCCCCCAATCCACTGCTTTTCCAGGCCATGGGGAAGCGGCAAAATACTGCAGTTTGCCACTTCCCTGCAGCCTGGAAAGGGGTGTCCTTGGGGCTCCTGCCATATGGACACCCCGACAGCCGCCACTCAGCCCCTTTCTCCCTCGCTTTATTCCCGCAGCTGTTTGGTTGCTGCAAGAAAGAAGCACCTGGCCGCCATACGCAGCAAAAAGGAGCTGCCTAGAGCAGCTCCTTTCTTGCTGTGGCATTTACAAAAAGTGGCACTGTTGCAGTGCCACTTCCTGGGCGCCCTGTTTGGTCACCCAATGATGATGTGCAGCATCATGGTGCCCCCCGTGTGGACGGGAGGCCGCCATGACGCCAGCACCAAGCTGTGCTAGGGTTAGGGAAGCGTGTAATTGCTGCATGCTCCCTAACCCTAGAATTGGCTCCAGGACGTCCCTTAGTGGACGTCTGTATTGGGCCATAATCTCTACATAGAGGGAAGTAATAGTACCATTTTATTCTTTGGTCAGGCCTCACCTGGAATACTGTCCAAAAAGGATGTTGAGAAGCTGGAGCATTTCCAAAGGAGTGTGATCAAAATGGTGAAAGGTCTGGAAACCATAGCCTACGAGGACAGACTTAGGCAGCTGGGTACGTTTAGCCTGGGAAAGAGAAGGTTACAGAAGGTTACAACTGAAAGCCCATGATATCCCTGTTTACACATTTGAAGGGGTGTCATATTGAGGGTGGAGCAAGCTTGTTTGCTGCAGCTCCAGAGAAAAGCACCCAGAGCAATGGATTAAAATTACATGAAAAAGAGATTCCACCTCAACATTAGGGAGAACTTTCTGAGTGTTTGCCTGTGGAACCCACTCCCTCTGAGTAAAGTCTCTTTCTTTGGAGACTTTAAAAAGAGGCTGGATGGTCATCTGTCAGGGATCCTTTGATTGTGTGTTACTGTACTGCAGAGGGTTGGATTGGATGGCCTTTATGGTTTCTTCCAGCTCTATGATTCTATGATGTTACATTGACTGTCATCCCATACTTTAGGATTACTTAGTCTTAACAAAGTAGAACACTGATTAAGTTATTCCACCCATAAATTATTCCTATCTCGAATGCTTTGATAATTTATCTCATTGCTGGCCCAGCCCAAAACATTTTTCCTTCCAAGGCAAAATAGAATATGATGCCTATCCTCAAATCAAACTAGTTGCACTTAAATCCAACCATGTTGTTTTACAAATGAGACAGGAGGTCATCCAAACATCTCTGTCCATTCCTGGCTATAAAAAGATACTAATTGTAACATAATACATAAAATAATAAATAAGTAACAGTTTCCAGCCCGTAACATCCCAGTATTCTATTGCATTGAGCTGTGGCAGTTAAAGTGGTTCTGCAGTGCTGATGCAGTCTCAGCCTTCTCTTTTCTAGACTAAATATACCTCATTTTTTCACTCACATGGTTTGATTTCCAGACCCTTTGCCATGTTGGTTGCACATCTTAACTTTCTGGGTTGTTAATGTTTTTCTTAAACTTTGGCACCCAGAAGTGGACACAGTACACCAGATGAGGTATGAGCAAAGGAGAATGTTCTTGACAAGGACTCTGTACTTCTGTTGATATAGCTAAGAAGTGTATTAGCCTCCTTCCATCCACATCATCACAGTTTTGACTCCTGCTTACACTGTGATCCCTAGCTCCTTTTCACATGTGCTGCTATCAAACCAGGTGTCATCTATCCTACACATGTGCATCTGGCTTTTCCTGTCTAAATGACAAACCTTAAATTAACCCTGTAGAAATGTGTGTTGTTAGTTTTGGCCCAGTCGTTAATCTGTTGTGGTCATCTTGAATCCTGTTTTTGTTTTCTGATGTGTTAGCTTTCCCTCCCAGTTTTCTGTCATATGCAAGTTTGATCTGGTTCATCTTTCCAAGTTGTGATTACTCTTTGTTTTATTCGTATTTGTAATCTGAAATTTTAATATAACTTGGGCCTTGTCTGCACTGGCCCAAGTTACATTATGTGGAAATGCAGGCCAAGATAACGGGAGCAGAACAGGGCAGCTGTAGGACCAGAATAATCTGGGGTGATCCTGGAATATCCTTGCTAGTGAAGACAAGGCCTTGTGACAATTATTTGTTTAAAAAAGAGAAATTAACAGGAAATAAATATCCCATTGACAGAGAATCCCTTTTGAGGGTTTTATTTTGAGCACTCATGGGACATAAGAGCAGGGATTGACACTAGACCTACAGGCCATGTCTTTGACTATACAATATGTGTGCATCATTGGTGTGAGGCCTGTGAGCCTGTATATATACTCCAACCTTTCCCAGATGAAAACCAGGTAGGGTTGCCAATTCAGGATTGTCCAGGATTGTTTTCAGACCAAAACCTGACACCTAGTGAGGGCCCCTGCTGATATGATTAAGTATTATGTATTAAGGACCCACCACAGTTATTCGCAGCTTGTCTCTCTCCCTCTCACACACACAGAGGGGGGGGGAGGGAGGGAGGGAGAGAAGGAACATATTTTCCTGTTTAGAAATTAAGAAAGAAATCTCAGCTAAAGAGGATGTTTCCATATCAAGGAGAAATGAATGAATTTTATTCCTTTTCACTGAGGAGCATTTCACCTAGCCTAGTTTCTTCTAGCCAGAATGTGAGCACAGAGCAGAGTGAAGGCAGGGTGAGCCCTAGTGCAGTAATGACTGCGAGAGAAGAAGGAAACTCACTAAGTAAAAACAGATCTCCTGGAGAGTCTTCGTATTTGCAGTAACTAATCAATTGAGTTTGTGAATTTGTAGCAAGCTGCTGCTCTCTTAGCTGAGTTATAGGTTTACAAGCCTTAGCTAAAATGCTATCATTTTACTAGCCTACGGTGAAGGTGGCTGAGGCTACTGCTTGCTCAGTTTGGGTTGGATACTATTTGATAAATATTTTCTCAGATGTGTTGTTTTGTATTTTGTTTTTGTCTTGGAATGTTTCAATGGGCTGTTTGACTTTCTCTTACCAGCATGGCTTGCATTAAATTCATTTTTGATGGCTTAGAAGCAGAGGGAGGGCTTGATTCCTCCTATTTATTTATATATTTCTTTCATATCCCATTTTTATCACAGTACTTGGACCTCATGGTGGCTGGCAACATGATTTAAAAAACAGATTCAACTCAAACACGTTCAACTCAAAACAAAGGAAGTTACAAGATTAAAAAAAAATTTAAACAGTGCAGCATATTTTTAAAAAAAACAGTTCAAAGGCAGATCAGAAAAATAATACAACCCACACTCCATTAAAGGCCCTTCCAAACCAACTCAAAATGAACAGGTTTTTGCCAGTCAGCAGGACAGTAGTTGCGAGGGGACAAACTAGGGTGATGCTTTGGAAAGGGAGTTCCTACTGGATTAAAAGATAGCACCATTTGTTCTCTGTACTAGAAAGCTTTCTTTTCTGATCACAGTACTCATAAGGGTAATTGAATTTGCCTTCTTGAGACACATGATTGAGTGGGCAGTTTTGGATGAGCTCCAGGTTTTCTTGGAGAATAAGGATTTTCTGGATGCATACAAATCTGGCTTCAGGGCAGTATTCATAACAGAAAGCACTTTATCTTTTTCTAGGCACTTGAGAACTTGGTTGTTTTGATGGGCATTTTTGGTCAGCTGACATAATATGAGGTCATGGTATTAGTTAATTGCTACTGGTTGATTATTCTCGTTTGCTGTTTGACTGACCAGTCTTTGTTTCTCAATCTGTAATTCAATCTGTATTTGTTTCCAATTGTATTTGTCTTACTCTTTCATCTTTGTTGGTTAAATCTGTAGCTGTTCATACTTAAGGTGCTCACAAAAGACAATTGTGGCACTGACGTAAGCAAAGATCTTTTCTTTAGAGTCACTGTTTACAGACAAGAATGAACTCAAAAGACAAAGCATGGAGGCAGTGTGTCCTACTGCTTAGAAAAGGGGAGAAGAACCTTTACTCTTCTCAATGTTTGGGACTTTAGCTCCCATCTACCCCATTTTAAATGGCCAATGACAAGGGATTATGAAAGCTGCAGTCCTAAACATCTATGGTCAAAGATTCCTTACCACTAGGTTAGAGAGTTGATAGAGGCTAGGGACATAATTCCCCATCCAGTCCTAAACCTAACTAGATAACTGTGGTTCTCTCAAACTAAGCTATTTCATAGGGTTATGATAAAAATGGAGGGAGCTCCTTGAAGGAAGTAGAATAAAAATGCAATTCTTTGTGGCATTATTCTCTCTCTGGATAACTACTGTAGTGCTACCTTTTCCCTGTAAAGAAATCACTCTTCAGCCTTCTCCTGATAAAATGCCTATGATGAAATTACAGTATAGTAAATAAATGATTTCCACACACTTCTTAAACAGAAGCTTCCTTTATTATTCATCTGTTATTTTTACAAAAGGAATGAATAATTGACAATGTTTACTTACTTTAACGTGACATAAAATGAAGTTTGCCAAAAATTTGACCTTTAAGAATGCTTCATGGTCTGTCAAAAACTATAGAACTGTCTCTATAGTTTTCCCTCTGGTAGGGTTATGTGGGTGCCAGAGTTTCTGCCTTGATGAGACTTGCTATCCTTAAGGCATAATGGAACGTCAACAATCTCCAGTGTTTAAAAGATTTTACATTGGACTACAGGTAGATGATACAATTGTGGATCTTTACTCTCCAGTGGAAAGGTAAAGTAGGAACAGGGAAGTTGTGGCACTCCAGATATTACTAACCTATAATTGCTGTTATTGCTTATCATTTGACATATTGGCTAGGGCTAATAGGTGTTGGAATCTAGCAATCTAGATCATTCTAGATCATAGATTCCATACCCCTAGAGTGGTTCTCATTACAGGAGGGAAGTAGTAGAGGAATGCAGTTTGATCACACCTGGTCAACTGTGGGATGGTCTACAGCCTAATGGGAGACCTTTCTGAATGATAGGCCAGGATGAGTCTCAAGAGGTTCATTCTAGTAAGGGTTAAGGGCTCAGGATGATTCAAGGACAGTGTAGCTGAGACCAGAAATAGTTTTGATGGATTTTGAATTTCCCCACCAAACATACAAATTCTAGCTGAGTTCCATAAATGTCTAGCCAGAAATAAGCCTCAGTACAACAGGTTTGCCATGGAAAAGACAACTCAAGCCCATGCATTTAAAGTAATTTAAGCAGCAGGGTATCGAGAATGCCTTGAAAGCCCCACTCTGATCAGCTTTTTGAATTTGAGCCAAGCTACACATTATACAGAGCTCCGTGTAACTTTTCCACAATTGATTCCATTGGAAAGCCGTCACTGGAGGCTACACACAAGAGGAGAGAGAGAGCCCAATTCTTTCTTGAAGGGTTATTTTTCCTTTTAAATGCATTCTCAAGCCAATTTTTTTCCTGCTTCCTTCTTTTGCTCCTGATGGCAGCTTTTTATTTTTTTAAAAAAAGAAGTTTGAGGAAAGATAGTTTTGCAGAATTCTGTGTCAGATATCGTTTAACCCACAGACCATGGGAGGTTATACATACTCAATATTGATAAGAGTGTAGCGATGTAGTTATCGGCTTCAGTGGCTTGCTTACCTTGCTATATAAATTGGTTTGTTTGCTCTTTCATTGTGATGATTGGCAAAAGTAACAACTGCTTTTGCCTTTATGAGAACACTGCAATTCACCATCTTATATTAATACTGTCTTGGAGCTATGCCATCTTTGATTTATGGTGTACAATCTCATTTAATGATGATCATTAGATGATATTGCCTTGGATCTAGAGAAGCACAGTCACCTTCCTCTCTCCTCTGTAGCCTCCTGCAAAAGCTCTCTGTCATGGATTAGGGAACATCCTTGAATATGGTGGTCTATTTGAGATGGGGGGGGGGGAATGATTATAAACCAAGCAAAGACACCTTCTGTGAGTGGGCAGTTTCCTTTTCTCCTCTGTTATAGGCCAGTCCAACATGTTTTTCTGCCTGAGACAAAACATAAAATTCTTCCTCCCCCAATCCCCATTCCACATACCAAAGAAACCTGGCTGAGTATTTGAAATTCAAGGCAACCCAGGTAACAGGACATTGTCATCCACTGCATCAGGGGGCACAGCAGGCTAACTGAGGTTGCATCTGTACTGCAGAAATAAAGTCTGACACTGCTTTAACTGGCATGGCTCAATTGCTATGGAATTCTTAGATCTGCAGTTTAGTGAGATATTTATCCTTCTCTGTCAGAGAGCTCTAATGTCACAACAAACTGCAAATTCCAGGATTCCATAGGATGGATCTGTGGCAGTTAAAGTGATGTCAACCTGCATTATTTATGAAGTGCAGATGCAACCTTAGTGATGTATGGGAAACTCTATAATACACAGCTCTGTTCCTTTGGAAGAGAATTGCCAAAGGCTCCACTGCTGCTCCCTGGCATCAGAGGTATGTCCCTCACTCTGCCTAGTGATAGGGCTGGCTCTGGCAGTGAATTTTTAAAATGAAGACGTGAGCCAGTAAATACATGCAGAGGGGGATTATCATATGGCAACTCCACAAATATCTGTATTGAAAAGATAGCTTAAGAGCATACTATCTGGCATTTCATGTGTAGTTTTTGTAATGGGAGGAACCATGGGAATTATTGTGGAATAGATAATACAGTGAGGATTATCTGTAAAAACATTAACTCAAATGTTTTCTTTCTCTCTTTAGGGCTACAAGCCTCTGGATTTAAGCACATACATATATACATATCAAATTAATTTTTTTCAGGAGGATGATATCCATATGAAATTGACACTCTTTTATCAACTACATGTCATGTTGACTTGATTGTCATTTGAAACAACAATAAGAAACAGGTTTTGCTTTTCATCCCCATGAGAAATGTTATATTTACTCTGTGCTTGAATTAGCCTTGACCCTCTGCCAGTGGAGGCACATAAATGATTTTATAAAGATGGCTTCAAGCACGAGCTGTTCAACTTTTTCTTTCAGCTCATTTTTTGAAAAGTTTTAAGCCCATTGAGTGCAACATTACTACATGGTTCTGTATGGTTATTCATCAATATATTATTGATAAAATGATAAAAAGAGTTAAAAAATGATAAAATGATAAAAAGGTGGTAACTCCAAAGTCAATAGGTCAAGGAATTCACTCTGGTCATTAATCTGAATTTTAATGAAGCAGTTAAGGGGCTAACTTTATTTCACTGTGTGTATCAATCTATAAATATAAAAATATAAATATATAATAACTGTAAAGTTTAGGCTGATTCACTTCCCCATTGACAATCGAACCAAAAGTAACTCATGCATAAGAAATTTACCTCCTTGGTGTTTCATGTAAAACTCCATTTAGGTATGGAGAATGTATAGACCTTCAGGAGTTGTTGGACTGAAGCTCTTATTATCCTTCACTATGAGTTGTGCTGCCTAAAGACTTTATCACATCAGGCTAAAAAGCAGACTCATGGGGCTAAAAGTGTTATTTGGCTGGTATTTATCACATCATGTTGCATCTACCCTGCTGCTGCCTTACATTCCATTAGTTACTGTACTGCACATTTTCATTGATGGGCAAAATTTGTTAATAGGTTCTTGATCTCACGGCTATTCCATTACTGTCTTTGCATGATAAGCCCCTTCTGCTGCAATTCCAGTTTTAAGGCAGTCATGCAGTGTGACTGGGAATGATTCTGCTCCTCTCCACCTCTTCCCTCCTCATTCTCACAGCAATCACAGCAGCCAACACCTTCCCAAAGCCAGCTGTTGCTGCATTCACATTTATACAGCAGCCAGCTATGGGAGGCTGTTGGCATCTGGGATCACTTGTCCCTTCACCCTGAAGTGTGACACTGCTATGTGAATGTGAACTTTGGAAGTGGGAAGGAGCAGCAACCACAGCTGCCAGCAGTTTCCAGAAGCTGTTTGCACATTCACAGCAACTGGCTTCAGGCAAAAGTTGGCAGCCAAATCTCACTTGTCCACCCCTCCTCCTGAAGGCAACATTTAGCACTGCAAAAAACAGATCATGTGACCATGGATTACCAAAGTAGTATTGTGGGGGAAAAGTGTGACAAGAAATTATGCCAAACTGGTATGCATCTATTCTTGAACTAGTGGGACTGTAGTGGGACTGATATGATAAAATTTTAAGATGAATTAGAATTACAATCCAGAGGTCTCTGGAGGGTCACATATTCCCTAGGCCTGCTTTAGTGGTAGGAGGTCTCACCCTTGGTTAAAATGCATTGATTTAAAAAGAGAGATTGGATAGCTCAGTGAACCAGAACTGGAGCACAAAAGCCATGCACTCAGTTTAGTTCCATTCACCCAATGTGAAGTAATTTGAAGAACATGGATATTATAAAGACACTGAACCTGTAAAGCATATCTCTCTGCTTTTTAAAAAAGCTGTGGCTGCATAGATGAATGACAATTTTAAAAAGGATTCATACAATTCTGGGAAGTTTAGCTTCATCCATTTTCAGAAGATGATACACCAGTTAGTAAAAGGCCTGCCAGTGGATGGTAAAATGCCTGACAAGGTCCTGATGAGAACTTTCAGATGATATGCTAGTTTTTTTTGAAATCAACTCTGCTTCTGTGCTGTACATAGAATTTTTCACTGATCAACTGCTCTGACGATAAAAATAACGTTCTAAAAACTATTTATGTATTTATAGTTTGTTTAGCATAAATACATAAATAGAGTCAAACTTTACTCAGGCTTGCATCCTTCTGAGGCCACTAAAATGAGTACCCACTAAAATGAGTACCCCACTAAAATGAGTGCCTCTCTTAGCTTGTGTGTGCTTCAGATTTAATACCTTTTGCTATCTTGACCACACTTTGATGTGGATCATTCTAGGTGTGATGGAAATTAATTGTTGTTGTTGTATGCCTTCAAGTCATTTCTAACTTACGGTAACCCTAAGACAAACTCAATTCAGGGCTTCCTAGGGCTGACAGTGTATAACTTGCCCAAAGTCACCCAGTGGATTTCCATGGCTGTGTGTGGAACTGAACCCTGATCTCCAGAGATGTAGTCCAATGCTGAAACCACTACACTACACTGGCTCTCAGAAATTAATTAGAACTACCTTTTCTTTGGGTTCACATTAAGACTGTGATGAAATGAAGGATATTTCTTCTAGCAAAGAAGCATCTGAATCCAAATGTATACAGAAGGAGCTTAAGTATATAAGTGGTGGGAGCACTGGCCTTCTAAGATCATCAGAACTTACGTCATTAACTGGAGACTGGAGAACCAGAGTCCTTGCAGTCAAGTTGTTTACAATATGGGAAGGGAATCTTTTGTCTATGGACCTTGTTGGGCCCACAGAGCTTTTTCTCTCTTTAGGACCTGTCACACTGTTCAGTAACACAAGTTAAGTCTCCTTTATCCAGAATGCTTGAAACAAGAAGTGCTTTGGGTTTTGGATTTCTTTTTTCTTTTCTTTTCTTTTTTCTTTTTGGATATTGGAATATTTCCATATACATAATGAGATATCTTGCAGATGGGACCAAGTCTAAATATGAAATTCATTTATGTTTTGTATGCATCTTATGCACATAGCCTGAAGTAATTTGTGTACATTGAGCCATCAGCAAGAAAAGGTGTTACTACCTCAGCCACCTATGTGGACAATTTTGGATTTTGGTGTATTTTTTATTTCAGAATAGATAAGGGATACTTACTGTATATACACATGTATAAGTCTAGAATTTTTAGTCAGAAAATTGACCAAAAATGCTGGGTTGACATATCCACAGATTAATGTAATTTAACTTTTCCCCTTCTCTAAGTAGAGTGGCGAAAGGTAAGATCTTAGTCCATCCCTGGAACACCTAAAAGCACCAACCCCCTCTACTTTTTTTGCCATGGTACCTCTTTTGGCCTTTTTGAATGCTTGGATGGGAAAACAGCAGTGGTGGCAGCTCTTTGGTGCTTTTCCTCAAAGGAGTGCCAAGAGGAATCAGATTTATAAGGATTGAATAAGACATTTCTGTATGAAGACAGTGAACTTTGTCCTTTACAACCTTTGTTACATGCCCCTAAGTTTTATTATCAATTTATCCAAGTCATATCAAAATCCATAACTTTGGCCCCAAAACTTGCCCTCAACTTATACGTGAGGTCAGCTTATAGTCAAGTATATATAGTAATCTGTACTACAGTGTTTCCACTTCAACTGCCATATTTGTATAGAGATTTGCAGCTAAGGGAGGAATATACAGTCTCCTTGGCCAAAAAGATCTACTGCCTCACCAAACTACATATTCCAGGATTACACAGGAAGCAACCATGGCTGTTAAAATGGAGACATGGTGCTATAACTGTATTGTGGGAAAGGGGCTTATTTCTTATTAGTGGTTGGAAATAAGGAGTTACTTAAAGGACCACATTTCCCTCCCCTGTTCTAGAAAATGTGGTTTTGGGACAGGAAAAGGCAGCACCAATGTAAAAAATAAAATTAATGTAAAATTAAAGAATAAAGGGCACTATTTCTGGATGCAAAACTCTCACATAGTATATCTGTCTAATATATATATAAGCTTCCCAGCATGAGCTTTCTAATTAATACTTTTCTGGAGAACAAAGTCCCTCTCTGTTGCAAAGCTTCCTTTGTGGCCATACTGTCATACATTGTTTTTGGTTCCTCTGATGTTTTTGTGGTATTCTTCTCTGGTTCTCCCTCCCTTTGTCGTATTGTATGCACGTGTTTAACTGACACAAATACAAAAGCCAGCTGGTTTGGCCGAATTCCTTTCCGTGGAATTTTATTTCTTCCATAATTTAAACAGTCTGAGGAAAGTATAAATAAATGAAGTATTCCTTCAATCACAACAAGCATGTTTTCAGGAAACTACTACTGTTTCCAGCCTGATGGCCATCCATTCTTGGACAACTGTTTGTAGACCTCAGTTGCTCTTAGAGGGTTTTATAGAATTCCATCTTGCCAGTGTTCTTTTCCAAATTGTGTATAATGCTAAAGCTCCACTTTAACTTCCATGGTTCCATCCCGGATTTTGTAATTTACGGGGGGGGGGGGGTATTTAGAAATTTTTAGCCAGAAATTTCTATTTCCTCCCCAAACTATAAATGCCAGGATTCCATGTCCATAAAAAGGAATCATAGTGATATAAATATGTAGTGTAAAAAAGACCCCTGGTTTACTACCATTTTTGGTAGTTTGAAGGTCATAGGGACTTGAGTAAAAACACTATATTTTTAGGCATTTTTGTGCTAGGCAATTTAACATTAAACATTGTCACAGAAATCATTTTCTGGGGCTTGGGAGGGTGCAAAAATTCTTATACACATTTAATGGATCTATTCAGATATCAAGTAATAAATAAAGATCTCAAGACATAATTTACTGCCTTCATAAATGCATGCTTTTTTAAAAAAAATCCATCAAACCCCAAACATAAATTTAAAAAAATGTTTTAGAAAAAAAAGTCACTTTTCTGTGGGTTAATGTTCCTAAAATGTAGTAATAGGAGGCTGTTTCTGTATAACAGAAACATTTTTGATAAATATTAAGTAAACAGTAAAAATGCGGACATGTAATGCATGCTGCCCTAGATTTTAATGTACATTTGTCAATACAAATTTCAGTAATTAAATATTAGCAGTTCAGGATCCAGTGTTGCCATTTTTAAAAAATAATTTTTCTTTAACAGCCTCCTGCTGACCTGTTTGTCTCAGCACCCAGTCTATAACTTTTTCATCTGAGAATCTAAGAGGTTACATTTAAGTACATTGACCGTCTTGATTTCATTTGAACATTGGCGTCAAACATGACAGGCATATGAGTTACATCATGCCTTATGTCTGCTTAAGCCATAAACTAAAACCACTGTCACTAACAATGAGGAGGTGATTCTTCTCAATATATGCTACATCTGTTTAATAATTGGGTCTGCCTTACTGAGCTGAAGCAGTACATTATTATGAGCTGTTCATTAATAAAGTTGGCTCTTTGAATTTCTGGTTATAATGGAAGCAAAGGGAGTTGTAAAGTAATCAGTGACCATGCCTTTTACCCCACTTTATGATGATGTCCCTATACACCCTTCCTGCCCACATTAAGGGATTGTCTCGGATCCAATCAATATATTGTCACTCTGGAGCTAAAGCCTTCGGTCGTTTCATACTTTTTTGTCAGTCTCCATGGGAAAGCCATCAACGTCTTTGTCATACCAAATGTAATGCAACACACCTCTTGAGGGTATGCATTGGGGTATAAATCCACCCCAGCCCTAGCCATGTTGTTTGTGGACCTGGGCTTCCTCTGTGTAATCAGATGCAGTCTGAGTCACTCTGGGTTTTCCACAGACCTTTCTTCAGGACCTGCAATTATCACCCTATTTAGATTTCTCTCTATCCAACCTTCCACACCTTTCTGATGGTCTTGTATGATTGTTAAAGTGACCTCAGTTCTTGTTGGACTGCATGCACCCTTGCATGTTTCTAAATAAAACACTTTATTTACTAAAACTGGAGCACTCTCTGTGGTTATTACCAGTATACATAGGTGAAAAGATCCCCACAGTTACCACAGGCCTCCTTTGAGCTATAATTTCCCCAAATTTCTAAGAGACACTGGCATTGCTGGTGGGGACTCCCAATGTCCCCACCTTTTATGGTAACAGCAGAAGCAGTTGATCTCAGCTCAGATGGAGAGGAAAATGAAGCATCCTCTCCTTTTCCTTGGAGACTAGAGCAGCTTTATCTTCTTCTAATAGCATCTCACACCCTGACAGCTTCCAAGGGCAAGGAGGAATTAGGGTGCAACCAGCTAGATGATAACTCCTAGAGCCCCTTACACACACACACACACACACACACTGCTAATTGGGTGCTGTGAAATATGTACTGGTTGTGATGGTTTTGTCTATATTCCTTTAAGTATCAGAAGCAGTATAGCCCCTGAAATGAATTGCTGGGGAATAGGAGTGGGAGAATGCTGTTGCACTCACGTCCTTCTTGAGAACTTCCCATAGGCATCTGGTTGACTATTATGGGCACAGAATGCTGGACTAGATTGGCCTTTGCTCTGAAACACCACCAATCTTTCTACTGAACTCCTTGAACAAATAGGAAAATCTCATTTGTCTAATGACTAAAGATTGTGGGGTCTTGCTTACTGAACATCTTCAGACACTCCTTTCCCATGTAATTCTCAATTACTGTATATGGCCCATTACTGTTTACTTAAGATGAGAAGTGTTTGTCTGAATAAATGCTTACATGGGTAACTATATCAGAACATAATGACTCTATGGCTACTGGTTTTAAGAGGGAATTGTGCTGAACAAAGGTAGTAATCATATTTTTTCCTGGACTAATTGACTTATGCAGAGCATGAACTTTGCTGTAATTGTGCTTCAGGAAATAAAACAACTCCCAAATGGCTCATGGCAACATTTATAAGTAATGTGTCCTATTGTCATTGCCATTTTTGTGGTTGCAAGCATAAATTATGTGAAAAGCCTTGGTTTCATGGTTAACGTAATGGTTTTAAAAATCCCGAAACATTAGGTAGAGATACTTTAGAACTAGCCTTAGGTATTCCCTGAATGTTACACAGATATATGTGTTGTGTGTTTGCGTGCGTGCATGTGTTCAAAATTAAGGCAAGTCTACATGGGACATTTGTTGCGGGTGCCTCTGCCTTCATGTCACCCTATCCAGGCAATGGAAGACCAAAGGCCTGATTTGACTGTGGACTATCTACACATGAGAAAGTGAATCCAGGCTATCCCTTGCTTAACCATCTTATAAATAACTCAGTTTTTTCTCAATTTTCCCAGAAGATCCGGAACACTTTGCAATAATATTGGGTGACTGTCTACACAGCACCCAACAGTGTTACCCACCACTATTATGCCAGGCATGTCACTCCTCTGAGGTCACAATGAGTCACCCAGCCATGGGACTGATGCTGGGTGCCTCATTTTCAGCTTCAGCAGGAGCAGGTGGCACAGTGGAGCACTGTGTGACAGCTGCCCAGTGTTGCTGCAAAATGTTAAGTTAACAGGGAGAAGTTAGGTCAGCTTTCTAGAATATTCCTGGGACAGAATACTCCAGCCAAGCTAGACCCATCCCAGGCTTGACATTCCTAACAAACAGGTACTTAACATGCCTATTGTACAACTTTTGAGAACTGTTGTCAGTAATGTCAAACCAAAAAAATTGATAACTAGGAGAATGTTCCAAAATAGTCATTGTGTTCTAAAAAGCTATTTTCCTCCACATTTAACAGGTTAAAAAGCCTGAGCCAAATATCACTTCCTAAGCTTGCTATAGGCTTCTGAGTAGAACTACTGAGTTATAGCCAGTAACTATTGCCCCCAGAATAGAAAATTAAACTATGCAATAAAAATATTAGCAAAGTGTTCATGCAAATGTTCAGCTTGTTCTAAAAGACAATCTAATCAGGATTCATTTCATGGCACTATGTGGAAAGGAAGTTGTATTTTTTCAAATAAGACCT
This sequence comes from Urosaurus nigricauda, assembly GCA_034509955.1. Classification (NCBI taxonomy): domain Eukaryota; kingdom Metazoa; phylum Chordata; class Lepidosauria; order Squamata; family Phrynosomatidae; genus Urosaurus; species Urosaurus nigricauda. The sequence goes on from JAOEGL010000005.1 coordinate 47,321,990, forward strand.
ATATTCAAATTGAATTTAATATTTTCAAATATAATCTATATTCAAATGGTCTGTAGATCCAGACAGGATCTATACCAGTAATATTTGCCAGATTCTTAAGAGATGTTACAGGACTGAACAGAAACAAGTTGTACATGAGCAAGTCAGAAATAGTAAAAAAAAAAAAAATTTAAATAAAAGAAACTATGTCTAAAATCCACTACTTGAAGTTTTCACCCAGATCTTTCAGAGTTTATAAAAGTAAATCGTACAACTGAGCTGAAGTTTTCAGGGCTTTAAAGTTTTCAAGCAGTTCCCTTTGATCCTCCAGATGATTTGGACTTCAGCTCCCACATTTCCAGTTAGCCAGGGCTTCTAGGAACTGGAGTCCAAAACAAATATATTTATATGCAATCCTATCCATGCCTACTGCAACATAAATTATACTATGTTCAATAAGAATAAGAGTACTTCTCAATGGAGGGCTTCTACAATTATCACTCAGAAGCAAATGTATCTCTATTACACCTTTCTTTCTTTCTTTAGTAGATTTTCTGTGGTAAGAACAATAATGAAAACAGAGGAATGTTAACAAATTGAAGATGGAGTGGTCTGGATAGCTGTGAATGAGGCACAATAAAAATATTTTCTGGAAACACTCTTACTCTCAGATAGATACTATGGATTACAGTTTACATTATGGATGTAAAGCTTTCCCAGTAATTCCATCTTTTTCTTAACATGATTTAATCCTGAAGCAGGCTCTTGCTGTGTTTCATTACCAAGCCAACTTTAAACTACAGTACAAGACTTTCCAGAGGAAATCAATAATACTACATCAGCTGAAGGCAAAGTGTTTCTGTTTAAATGGATTTGGAAATGGCAGACTTTCTCTCTCTGAAATGAGCTAACATTGTTTTATTCAGACTGGTAATAAATAAATTACATTGGCGATGTTTCATCTTTTAAGATCAGGTGAACACGACATTTAGCAGTCTGAGCAAACTCAATTTTCTTTGCAAAGAATGAAATAAATCAGGAAAACGAATGACTGATAGATTACAAGGCAACAATTCATCTGAATTAGGAGCCCTGGCTGTTACATTCATGAAGACATTTTCCAGATACATAGTCTCAGCTTCTGTAGCCTCCACAACAGTGCTACTTGGGCTACGTGTACATTCTGCCTGAGCTGCCTACCCAAAGAGACCTAAACTTTATTTGTGCTCCCTGGAATTGTTATTTGATAGGCTGTTTTTACATCATTTTATTATACTACTGTGCTGCATTTACTTTGTCTGCATTGTTTCTGCTTTATTGTTAGCTGCCCAGGGTTCTGTCGCTGGGACAGAATGTAAAGGTTATAAATAAGTAAATAAAATATTGTTGCAATTGTCCATTGTTGGTTGAGATCCAGACATCTTTCATGCAGGCAGCACTTCTGTCACAGGGAAACAACATTTCAAAGTAAACCACAATATTTTGTTGCTGGAAAAGTGGCATTTAATCTCTACCATCTATGTTTATACAAAAGATGGGACAAGTATTTGAAGCAAATGTGGGCCATTATTTTTAGGTTAAAACCACAATGATTTTTTGGAGGAAAAAAAATTAATGAGATGCTGATGTTATTGATGGGAAGACTAACTGGGTCTCCTGAGGCGAAATTAAACAATTTAAATTTTGTTGAGTGCCACAACAGAGAGGTTCCTATCCAACCAAAACTTTGGCTATGGAAGCACATAAGGTAGGTTCTCCAAGAAAGAACATGTAAGTGAGTCATATGGAGAGAAAGGAGCCCCTCAAGTACTATGGTTCTAAAATAAAAGAAGAGAACAGAGAGGGATCGGTACAAGCTGAATTATTCCTCCTGGAGAGCTGAGGACTGAATGAGAGTTCTCTCCTCCATAATCTGAATTTAGCTTCACAGAATGAAGGTCTCTAGCCATGGTAGCTGGATCTGATGAATGCTTAGGTAAAACATCTAGATCCACAAGTTCCTCGTATTAATTTAAAGGGCATGGGAATGTTTTTAGAAAACTTGGGGCAAATATAGTCTTGACACAGATTTGTTTGGCACACTAGGTGTCTGGGATAATTAGCAGCTCTGTCTCTGGATTTAAACAATAAACTGGTGTTTTTGGTTGGCTTGTGGTTTCTTTGGTCCAGTTTTCATGTTTTGCATTATGTTGCAAATTGAGCCGATACTTTCATTGTTACACATTGTTATTGTAAGTAAGCAAGCAACCTAGAAGTTTTTGAAAATAAGGGAGGATATAAGTATTTTATAATATTTAAATATTTCAAAATTAAAACACACAGGTTTCTGAAATAATTTGTGTATCTATTTGTAAGTTAGTAAGAAGGATTTTGTATGCTGGAAAATTATACAGAACCTGTAGACTAGTGACTTTGCTCTGAATGCAGGTCTAACTGACTAATTTTTTAAAGTCTCAGCTTGGGGCGTGGCTGCATAAAAAAAGAACAGGGCTGGATCTCAACAAATATTTCTCACAAATGGGGTTTAATTAAGTGGAGATTGCATCTTGCAACAGCATACCAGATGCAAGAAACAAAAGCTTCTTGGATCAATCAGTTTCAAGATTTTACCCCCTGGCTAAAGAACACATCCTATCAGAAGACTCACTGAGTGAAACTGCCATGACACGTGGACTGAACAGAGAGAGCAAAGGAGGGAGAGGAGACCACATTCCAATTTCAGATCTACCTTTCCCTGGACTTTTAGAGAAGCTTCGAGAGAACCTGGTAAGAGATCTCCAGAAAGACTGAATCTCTAGATGCAAAACTATCAGCACTTATCAGGCATATACATGATATAGAAGAGATAGCAAATGCGGCTCTTCAGCAGGTGACTTTACATGACAACAGAATACAGAAACTAGAACAACTAAATTATTCACTTATTTTATCATGCCCTACATTTTCCTCAGATGTCCTCCATAGAACACCGTGTGCATAGTGACATTCCAGACTAACAGGGCTTGTTCTCTGAAGTCATACCCAAGCTGCAAACCTTCTTTCTGGCAGCTGTGTCTACAGCCCTTCCCCATCCACCAGGTTTTAAAAACTTTCCTCCATGCCCCTTTCCCACCAATACTAAATCTTGTGAAGAAAACCTCATGATAGTTTCTCCTTAGGGTCTCCAGGAACAACTTGAAGGCACCACACTGCCCTTCCCAAGGCACAGTTTCTGAACCCCAGGTCATCAAATTCATTTGGGAAAATCACACTCTCTATGTCTCAGAGGAAGACAATAGCAAACCAAGGCACACTCTCTCAGCTCAGCCATGAAACCCACTTGGGCAAGTCACACTCTCTCAGCCTCAGAGGAAGGCAAATGACAAACTGGAAGGCAAACCCCTTCTGGTGAAACTTGCCAGGAAAACCTCATGATAGTGTCAACAGAAAGTATATCTGCTAGATATACCTGCCCACGCTGCCACTTCTGCCCTCCTCTTCCTCTTCCTTCCTCTTCCTGCCTTCCTCCTTCTCTTCCTCCATCTCCTCCATGCCCCCCTCTTCCTCTTATCTTTGTCCTCCTCCTCTTCCTCCTCCGCTATACCACTCTGCATGCGGTGTGCCCATTCCCCCCTCTCCTCCTTCCTTCCTCTTCCAACCTTCCTCCTCCTCCTCCTCCATGCCCCCCTGCCACATGCCAGTTCCCTCCTCCTCTTCCTTTCCTCTTCCTTCCTGTCTCTTCGTCCATTGTCCCTCCACCATAAACCTCCTCTGAACAAACCTTGCCAAGAAACCCCCTTGCTAAGTTTGCCTTAAGGTCGCCATAAGGGGAAATAACTCGAAGGCACACAACAATAAACAATTACAGTTCCCACAACCTCAATCACAGTGGGTGGGACCTCTGGATGGAATGCTGGTGCTTCCAGCTGGCTCCTTGCAGCCCTGTTATCCTGGGGCAAACTGGGCCAAAACAAGGAGCCAGACCACATGCATGTGTTTGTCCTGCCCCTTCCGCTGGGGGCTGCCATGCCCTCACAGACTGGGCCGTGTGTCAGAATGGCACATGTGCCATGGGTTTGCCAACATGGCACTAGAGCATATTATTATGAGTTTAACAACAAGAACTCTTGTTTGTTAGCCAGAGCTGTTAAGAGGAAAGTGAACAAAATGGCAAACCGATCTTCTCCCCCAAAGATATCATTACTGCATTCCACAAATTTTACAAAAACTTACACATATATGATATCACAGATAATTCACCCATGCAGGATTATTTACAGCAATTAAAACAAAAAAAAGCTCACTGAATCACATCACTCCTTCCTGAACAAACCAATAGAACTAGAAGAGATAAAGAGAGCCACAACTAAATTGAAATAATTTAAATCTCTGCGTACTGGTCAATTTTATATACTTCTGACAGATATTCTCATTCCTGCTTTACTTACACTCTTTAATGAAATCATGAATGGAGGCCATGCCCCCAACAGCTGGCACAGGACAAGGATTATTCCCAGTCTCAAAACACAAAGTGAAAGCCCTCCAGTCACAGCATTCAGACCAATTGCACTGCTAAATCAAAATGCCAAACTATTCACATCCATCATGACAGCTAGATTGAAGAAATTTATCCTGGACTAGTCAATCCAGACCAGGTAGGTTTCATGCCAGATAAAAAATAATAATGTCAGATTCACTATGTAGAGTCCTTAACTTAATACATCATTCTTCATGAACAAAAGCCCCTTTAGCCCTTTTTTCTTTGAACACTTTGAAGGCATTTGACAGGGTAGAATGGAATTTTTTGTTCAGAGTATTAAAAGAAATGGGATTTGGCAATAGCTTCATTTTAGAACACCTTTATAAGCACTCAGAAGCAACAGTGCTAGTAAATGGAACAGACTCCGTGAAAATCTAAAAAATCTTTCTCTGAAATAAAGAATACAATAGACACCTCTGAAAAATACTCCAGCCTTAAGATCAACTACCTAAAATCTGAAATGATGTACTTAAACACCTCAGCTGCAGACCAAATCACACTGGCAAATACCACCCTTTCACAATTATGCCCCTCAGGATTTCCCTGTTTAGGTATCCTTATAACAAAGAACCTATCTCAATTGATATCCAGGAATTACAACCCTGTTATTAAATGGACGAAGGCTAAACTAAAAAAAAATGTTGAAGAGGATTGCTATTATAAAGATGTTGCTCACCCCACATTTATTTTTTCTATTTCAGTCCATCCCTATCTAAGCAGCCCTTTCCAAATTTAACCTTTGGCCAAAAATGATTTTATATTTAATTTAAAACAGGCTAGGTTCCCCAAATCTGTTAGATATACCAACTCAAGAGCAGGGGGTTTAGCTATCCCAGACATTAAATTGTGTTATCATGCATTCCAACTAAGCCAACTCTCCCAATTAATAATGGAAGTAGACTCTGCTTACTGGGTATCTATGGACCTGGATCTAGACAGTAAGTCTGAACTTAATTTGCTCTCCTCTCTTAAGACGTGTAGTGTTTTAAAAGAAATAAAAACCCATTTCTTTATAACTCTCTTCTTATTTGGAAGGAATGGATCTGTATATTGGCTCCAGGACCATCCCATATCTGCCCATTCTTATTGCACCCTCATTTTTATGATATAGACAAAACAGATCTATTTAAAGGTTGGAAGAAGAGTAGTATTTAAAGACTTGCTGATTTATTTATATATGAGAAAATCAAAAATGCAGAAACTTTGAAGGCGATCTGGGATAGGTCAGCCACAACTGGATGCAAATATCACAAATACTGTCTTTTGCAAGATTTACATTGTCAAAGGAGAACTACCCTTACCCCATGACCTTTTACAAAACACTGTGCATGAAACACTTTCGGACTCCTTCAGACTCTGTAATGGATAAAGGAAACCACACACCTTTTTTGAAGAATGGACAATTTTTATTGACTACATTAACAATACCTCCCCAGACATCAGACCCCCTGTCCACCAGATTACCCTTTGGAAGGACACTCCAACTCTGAACCCACCAACCAGCAAAGATTGAGTGACGATTTTACAATCTTGGTTACTGATACTATCTCTTCTCAGATTGTTATTTTGCACAGCTTTTATATAACTATCCAAGGCCTTTTGTTATTTTTGTATTGTTTGTTTATGTCATTGTTACAAAAATATTCAATTTTTAAAAAAGTCTCAGTTTAGCCAAAAAGTAGCAATACGGAGAAAGATAGACTTGGTGTACTGTTGGTGTCTTGAAACAAGATGAAATTACCATTTCCACCTTAAAGCTGTTGCATGCACCTAGAAAATGTTTATCTTCTTCAAAGTGAGTATAAACATTTTCCTATGAAACTTGCAAAGTTAGGCTGGATCAGCTTTTTTCTTTATGGGAAACACAAAAACGAAAACTGCAGAGAGGCATTGGAGAGACTATCCAACAAAAACCGCAATTAAAGAAAACAGTTCCAGTAATAATAAACAGAGTTACATATCTTGACAGCTCTATTTGCCATTGTTAATACATTTAATAAAAGCACATTGTAAAAGCTATATAATTAGGGAACTGTTGTAATTTTTCTAAATGCATTAGTATATACTGTGTTGACATCTTGACTCACTTCTGAGTTGGCTTTTAGTAACTTTGAAGTTACAAGACAGCCATCAAAGCAAAGACACCATGTACACCTTTCAAGCTTTGATCTTGTACTCCCACTGTTCGTTCATATGGAGCAACCATAACAGACTTATAGGATTCTCAGTCATCTGTCATTAGGTGGTAATGACAGAAAGGATTGACTAGAATGGTAAGAAAAGTCACAGGCTGTGAATGAGCATTAGGGCTTGTAAAAGTGAAGGCCACATTGCGGCAATAACTTTATTAGGACAATCAAAAAGGCACAAAATTGACTGTGCTAGCCTTGGAAGCCACAAAGCAAAGATGGTGAAAAGCAAAGTATGTGGAGGAAGAGGGAACCAGTGAGCTTTGCACTGGTCAGAGACATGTTTGATTTTTCAAGGTTTTTTTTTTAGGGGGGGCAGATGGTGTATGTGTAAGTAGAGAACCAAATGTTATTGTTCTTCTTTGATTGCAGAGCTGTTTTGATTCAAGAGCTCTTCTTGCATTCTTAGAATAAGAGATTATGCAGGTACATCTATGGGTATAAGAGTTATCCTGGTCATGCTCCCCAAACCAAGATTTTGTGTGTGTGCCTGACTATCTGGCACAGGGGGAATAGCACAGATGGGCACTAGTTAACCTTCAGCCAGATGGGGGCTGCATTTTTGAGATTTCTGACATTCAAATGCTGTTCCATTTAAACCTACTTACCTCAAGCTTACCCACAAAGAGACACTGGAAACTTCTAACTTCTCACTTTAGACTAATTCAAATGTCAAATGCTCTAGCAGTAACAGGCGTGTTTCCTCTCTGTGATTGATAATTCAAAATCATAGAAAAAGACAGAACACAGAATTTTTACAGGTCATTTGAGCACTCATGTCTGAAACACTGAACTTACTACAGAAATTAAGACTCTTCCTTCTGATGCAATAAAGAGGTTTACATAGAAGTGTGATGCTTCTGCTTCTGCTGTGATAATATTACATTAGCCCATTGTTTTAGTAGAAATGGAAGCTGTCCAGGCAATAGCATATATATGGCACAGGTTAAAGAAAACAGCTGAAATATATTGACAGGCTGTGGGCAATTTGATAAGAATGGCTAAGGAAAGGAGCTTGCCCATTTGGTGTAATCTAGGGCCAAAACAGACGGTCCAAAAGGGGTGGCTTGTGGCGGGCCTTTGATTTCCAGATTGGGGCTGCAGCAACCACACAGCACAGCCCCAATCCTGCATTTTTCTTGCTCAAAAAGAAGCGGTAAATTCTGCTCCTTTTTGTGGTGGAAAAAAAGGCACCTTTATCACCATGGCAGTGGGTTTTCGACGTTTCTGCAGTATGCCACAGTGGACAGATTGCCATCCCGAAGCTGGCATATTTTGCCATTCTGTTCCAGCCCCTAGACCTCTCTTCCAAGACTTTAAAAAAGGGATTATTACATTAACAGACAAGTCACATGCTCTCAGCTTCAGGGAAGGGAATGGCAAGCCTCCGAACAAAACTCTATGATAGGCTCACCTTAGAATTTCTGTAAGTTAGAAATAACTTGAAGGCACACAATAACAACAACAACAACTACTACTACTACTACATTGACAACAACAAAATCCTACATGGGTCTTACTCAGAAGCAAATATATTAAGTTCAAGAAAATTTACTCCCAGATGGAGTCAGCGTGGTGTAGTGGTTTAAGACTATGACTCCGGAAACCTGGGTCAAATCCCTGTTTGGCCATGGAAATCCACTTTGTGGCCTTCAGCAGTCATATACTTTCAGCCTAAGAAAACCCCATCTTAGGGTTCCCATAAGATGGAAATAATCTGAAGGCACATAACAGCAACGAATGTGTAGCTGGAATGGTAACAGGAGATGGCCACAGGGAGTAGCCCGCCTCAAGCCTTGAGGAGAGGTGGGAAATAAATAAATAAATAAATAAATAATCAATCCTGAAGGAAATGTGTAGCTATTCCAAGTATACAGTAAAATTCAGAGATGTAACTACCGTATGTTAATCTGTAGAATCAGTATGTACAGAGATCTTGTAGCACCTTTGAGACTAACTGAAAGAAAGAAAGAATTTGGCAGCATGAGCTTTTGTAGACTTGAGTGTACTTCCAAAGCTTGACTTCAATTTAAGCGATGCTATGAATGCGAAACCTCCAGTACCCCCAGGTCAATTGCCCTGCTAAGGTCTTACAAACACAGGGCAGATATGGCATCCTTCGCTGAATCAATTTGCTTGTAGTGCAGTCTCCCTCTTTCCCTACTGCCTTCTGCTTTACTGAGCATCATTATCTTTGCCAATGGGGTACAGAGTTTCACAGTACATCCAAACTATGACAGCCTCAGTTCAATCATCTTGGCTTCTCATGTGAGTTGAATCCTGATTTGCTCTTGGATCTATTCATTTGTCTTTTTAAGTCTTCATGGAACTCACCTCCAGCACTTCTTACAGCTTTTTTCACTGTGCAGCTTTCACAACCATACATAAAAATCAGAAATACTATGTGGTATACATGATTCTGATTATGATGAGCTCAAATCTCATGCTATGAGAACATCTCTAGAACTTGCATGGCCCTTCCTGGGAATTATTACACAGGTGCAAAAAATAATGATCCATTGTTGTAGGTGTCAAGAAGAAAACAACCCTGATCATTTTTTAAACCCAAGGGTTATTTCAGCATCCTACACCTATTTTTCCATTGCAGTTATATCCCTGTCTTTTCTTCTTAATAGAGAATATTGCTTGGCAGTTTACTTCTTATATGCCTGTTTCTTTCAGTCATACACACCACTGCACTTTTGCACATGCTATATTCAGTGCTAATGACAGGGTACACACTTCTAACAATTGTAGAGAAGTCACTGCAGTACATGGTTCTAGAAGTGGCACATTTGCTTTTCCTTTAGCTGATACATAGTGACGCACCCACACACAAGAAACTGCTATGTTGCAAGCTGGTACAGAGGAATTAGCTTCAACTATTACAGATTTTCTTTTAAAATGTTTGTTGCTCTCCCTTCTGAGAAAGATCACATTTCTTGTCGACAGCAAGGAGCACATACTCTTGCTTTCAGATTAGGTCCCTCTCTCTACAGACGTCATAGGTGTTTCATTTGCAGTGTTAACAAAAAGTTATTGTTTGCAACACGGTTGGTTCCAAAATTACAATGTAGTTACTAATAATTCACATCAAACAAAGGTGAGAAGGCTCTTAAAATATTTGGAAACCAAAAGTTACATATACAATATGCTCCTTCCTAGAATTGTAATCCTTTCCTCCCCAGATCTCCCCTATTGTGTACATGAATAAATACAAAAATAGAGGTACCCTGGTTGCCACAGCTTAAAATACTCCAGCTCTCTAGAGGGTGATGAGCACAAAAGCAGCATGTTCCAAGGTAGATGTAAGTTACATTTCATAGCTTCCTTTGATCCAACAATACAATATTTAATTTGGGAAATGCATGGCGAAAAGCTGCCTGAGGAGACATGCTCTCTTAATTCTATATTTGGGAAGTTAGAAAGAAGCACTGTCCTATCCAGAGCTTGAAAAAGTTACTTTTTGGACTAGTGTTGATGCTGGCTGGGAGTTCTGAGAGCTGTTTTTTTTTTAAATAACTTCTTCAAGTTCTCCTCCTGTCAGCCACCCAGAATATTGGCAGGGGAACAAACCTCCAACTTGAAAATGATATTTTATTTTGTTATTTAAGGTGTTTCTATAGTAACTTTCTGAAACCCACCAGGTGGTTTACTGAACAATTTAAAAAAACAACAACAAACCATTCCCAGATCATAGTAACATGCTGAAAGTAACATTAAAATTCACTGCAGTGATTTTACAATCTAAATTAAAAAGAGAGGGTATTTTTAATAGTCTTCTTGAATGGTAGGGGTAGGGGAATTAGCACCTGGAAAAGTCACTTGTTTAGACTAGAATTCCCAGACCTGTTTAGTCTACGGCCAACATTGCCAGGTGGAAGATTCTGGGATCTGTAGCCTCCATAAATACATTTTCCAAGCTTTGGTAGGGACCAACAGTAATTCCAAAGGGAATGCATTCTAGAGTGAATGAGAAAAGGTATTTCCTTTGTGCCCAGCCACGGAACCTCTTTAAGTAAAGTAGGGTGGCCATATTCTGCTTTCTCTAATTTGCATATTATACAACTCAGAATCTGCATGAGTTGCATATGCAAATTATGCAAATTTTGCACACCTCAAAGTCTCTCATCTCTTCTTCTACTCAACTATTGCATTTCTCACTCTCCCTTACTTATCCTTAAATCTTCACACTGCATTCCCTTTGCTCCCTGCACTCTGCCACTCACCCCATTTCTTTCCTCCCTCCTACTGCCCTTCTAGCCTCTCCTTACATCCCGGCAATGCATCCCTCCCATGCCATAAACAATTTAAACAAGATAAAATGTCTTGAACAAAACAACTATTGAAACAAGTTAAAAAACTTAGCTTTATCATATTATATGGAATACAAGTGTTATATTTGGCTTAGAGTTCAGTGCCTATCCCCCTGCTCCTGGTGTTAAAATTCAAGAATTTTGAGTCCAGAATTTGTTCTGAGGTCTAGAAACAAACAGATCATGGCTTTTTCATGCAAATAATCCACTCTGTTTTCCAAATTATTCTTCCAGTGGTGATCCATGTCAGAGATGTGGTGAATCTATTCTGGGTTTTATTCCACCCTTTAAAGGAGTTATCCAAAATGCTGAACCTATTTTGAGGTCAGTATCCAGCATCTCAGACAGCTTATTTGAAGTGTTGGAGGATGCAGAATGAGAGCAGGTTCAGTACACCCCTGACCTGGAGCCCATCAGTCCTTTTTTCATCCCAGTAGTTTAATTAAAGATGCTGGACAGATGCTGTACAGTTGAAGAGAGTCAAAGAACCTTTCCCATACGCTATTCGCTGCATGATCTTTATTGATATGTCAATGATAGGTAAAAATACAAAGAAATCCTTGCAATCTATTGGAACTTTCCCAGGAATGTCCCTTCTGCTCATCCCAGCATTAAGCTTTCCATGAGCTGCCCCCATATACAACCCCACATAAATCTGAAGGGTCTCCTACCTTTTGGAAATAAATTTATGACAGCTAGCCAGACTGCATGGTAATTAAGCAAGTACCCTTTCATAAACTGCTCCAGTCCTACCTCTTATAAATCAAGTTCATATATGAATGGTTACAGGTAGTTACAGAAATAGGAACCCTCTCAGAATCTCGGAGGCTTCAGAGCTCCACACTTCAGTGGGCTCTCCACATTCAGTAGGATTAGAGATGCAGGACCCCCATGAAAGTGTGAAAATTGCAAATAAAAATAGTATTTTTTAGCTGATAGTAGGCCCCAAGGAATCTCTAGGTCCTCTAATGCCAACACCTGGAGGAAGGGTGACTACAGAATCGCACTAGAAAACCTGCAAATACCTAGAGAAGTGTTTTTTTCTAGGAATCTCCAGGTCCTTCAGTCTGACTTTATTGTCAACTTCCAGCAGAATTGCACTGGAGGACCTAGAGAGAACATATTAAATCCACAAATAATCAAATCAGCAAAAGTCAAAGCTGCAAATGTTGAGAGCTGGCTGTACAGATTAAGCCATAAAACCAAATCTCATGAGCAAACTATTTGGAAATAGACTTTCCCAACATAACAATGAATTTGTTTTAATAGCCTTGTTATAGTTCTAAGGCTTCATCTTTTCTTGCTCCAATGTTGCCTTTTATTTTTAAGAGAGACTACTGAACATTAAAAAAAATAGGCCTATTATTTCAGATGGTTGCAATCCGTCTTCTCATGCCGAGACACTTAAAAGAAGGGTTTTGAATATGTATCTTGCTTTCCACATTTTTCATCATACAGATCAAGAAAACAATTGCTTTCAATCTAGGACTCTAGTGGCCTTTGTCATGGGACTAGAATGTTGTTCTATTAAATCTAGGCATAAGGATTCCCAACAGCTTCTGCTATAAGATCTACTAAGAGGTTACTTCCCCCTTTCACTGCAGAACCAACTAATCAGTTTAGTTGCCCATTTGATACTTTAGTTATGAATTCAATACTTCTACATGTAATGGTTAGTAACAGACAATGGCTGGATCCAAACTGCTGCAGTGATGGAACCCCTTTTGTTAATGGTATGTGGTTGGTGGCATACTGAAGGTCTTCAGCTGTAAAAGAAAGGCACTTTGCACATGCTTAGAAAGCATCTCCTTTCCTCCCCCCCCCCCCACACATATTCCAGGACACATTGAAAGTATTCAAATAAGTAAATGAATGAAAGGGAGGTGATGGAGAAGTTCAGAAGTAGCAGAGATCTCAAGGTGTCAGGTAATGGGCTGTATATCAATTTTAAGATACACTAGAGGAATGATGATGTGTATTAAAAAGAGGTTAAGGAGATTGTTGCACTACACTCTTATAGTGCTGCTGTTCCACTTTTACTGCTCTGGCTGCCTCCTGTTGCATTCTGGGATTTGTAGATAAGAAAGAGGCATTTAGAACTGTAAGCCAGAGAACTCTTAGGCCTCACTGAACTACAAACCTCAGAATGCAACAGAGGCAGTCAGAGCAGTAAAAGTGGAACAGCAGCACTGTAAGAAGATAGTGTGGTAATCTACTAAATTTGTGTGGTAGGGATGCATAATTTGCTAAATTTGATTTCAAAGGAATGAAGATTTTGGCAATTTTCTTCCCGATGTGGGCAAAACTCTTGAAAACTGGTTTTTAAAGACTATTACCAATTCAGGGCAAACAAGAAAACTGGCATTCAGAGAGAAAAAAATGAAGTGCTGGGTCCATAGTACTGGGGTGACTTGAATGAAACTTTTCTGAGAAGCCAGTTGCATAATCCCAGTCTTATTCAAGGTCAAGCAAATGGACTGCCCTACTTTTGAGTTGACTGGTAGAGTCTGGCAGGGGAATCGGCTGATGCTGAAGTAGGGTATGGAAATTCTAAGTAGTGACCATGCAGGCCACTTACAGGTCTGTTAGCAGAGTAGTTAGGTGTTTGGCCTTGTGTAGCAGTTTTGCATTCAGAGGGGAAGAATTGCCATGGATTGTACTCATACTAAAGATATCTAACAGGAATGGGAGCCAGCATGGCGTGGAGACACATGGAACAGAACCTCCAAATGTTGAACAGACCATTGGAGGGAGTGGTTGAGGTTTGAGCATTGGACTACAACTCTGGAGACGAGTTCAATTCTCAGCTCGGCCATGAAACCCACAGGATGACCTTGGACAAGTCACATGCTCTCACCCTCAAGGGAAGGCAATGGCAAACCTCCTCTGAACAACTCTTATCAAGAAAATCCCAGGATACATTCATCAAGTCAGAAAAGATTTGAAGGCACACAACAGCAGCAACAACAGGAATGGTAATTTATAGCTGTCCAGATGTGACTAAACTGTAACTGTTATCAGCTCAAACTAGCATAACAAATCATGAGGGATTGTAGTCAGACACCATCTACAGGGCCACAACTTCCCAGTCCAAAATATAGATACAGAACAGATTATGGTGGCTTGTCTACTCAGTACTGACACCTGCAGAGATGTGCTTAAGAACTGCCCAGTCCTTTCAAGTTTGTCTACAGATCCAGAGGCTAAAAGATTCTATTATTTTAAAGCCAAGATGTCTCCAGTGCTGAAGATTTCTCATGTACAATATGGAATACTGTATAGGATACAAATAGTACTAACAACAACTTCCAGAATATACAACTGAAATATATTTTGATTACAAGAGAGTTCAAACTTAAAGGTGTAATTTCAACTGAGTAAGTGACAGCTTGAACAGGTTAGATTTATAATTGAGGGAAGAGTTTGGGGTTTTGGGATTTTTCTTAAATTGTATGCTATTTTATTGCTGTAATCCGCTTTGATTCCTTTGAGAAAAAAGAATAATAATAATAATAATAATAATAATAAAGTTTCACATATCCCCCACCCCCTGCAAACAGAAATAATATATGAGAGGCCATTGGCTTAGATCTGCACTGTGGTTTACACTGTGCCTCCATCTTCCCATCATACAGAAAGGTGGTATTTCTCCTTTGTTCATATGTTCAGCTGTCATGAAAGTGCTTACATACACATTTATCTACATGCTTTTCATGTGAAGAGACTCCGTTTGGCAAGGTCCTCTTGTTGTAGCCAGAAGCTACACAGGCATCCATCAGCATATACAAAATGACTTTTGCTACACCACTCAAATGTACTTGCTGGCAAACTGAGTTTGTTTTGCTGTTCCTCATATATTATTTTCATATGTACAGAATGGGTGGGAATGTTACTCTCCCTGGCTTCAGATACTTTAGCATGGAATCTTAACCAGCAAGTAAGAAGAATTATTGTGATGTTTTATGGCCATACTCCAGAAGACTTACAAGGTTAGCTTCACATGTCTACTGGGATTTTGCACTTCATTTTTCTCCCACAACAATTCCGCCAAAGCATATCACAAGTTTCTTGTTGAACTTGTAGATATTTCAAAAGCAGTTTGTGATATGGTAAAAGCTGAAATCCTTCTTTGGCACTCAAGAATTGTCTTGTTGGGGTTGTGACCTTTTGTGGTTTTTTTTAAAAAATTAAAATAAAAATCTTGATTGTTTGGATCTTATATTAAGCACAAGTAATGCAGAGTTTATATTAAAAAATGTCTTTGTTCTCAAGGAGCAATGAGATGAAATAAACAAAAACAGCATTTTTATGCAATCCAACAGTATATTTAGAAGAAAAATATGCATAGCCACAGATATAAAAATGCAGACATTATCCAAGTTTTTCATTAGAAATTAAATTAACTCATTCTAGTAAAGTTGTTAGTGGAAACAAACTATCTGAGAATTTAGTAGACAGAATAAATATTGAACATTTCTCCACAACTTCTCTGATAAAAAGGTAGATCATTTCATATTTGGAAATGAAGTCAACCTTTTACACATGAATTAGTGCAAAATCTGTATGCACACTGGAAATAACATAATCTGGGTGTAGATTACCTATGTGTGATCAGTGCATCTTCGCATGTGTGTACTGTACATGATGATCTACACAATTTGTTAAGTATAGCATGGAAAAGTTGCTTCTTTTGCACAACAGTTCCGCAGGCCAATGTGACTGTGGAATTTTGAGAACTGAAGTGTTTTTTTTTTTTTTAAAAGGAACAATTCCAAGTTTGTTTGCATGTTATATTCTAATTGGAAGTGCTTTCCATGAGGCATTGAAGCCCTCAAGTTTTTAAGCCAGGAGGAATCAAGTATCTTAACAGTTCCGTCCATCCAATACATGTTTTTTTGACAGACTCCACAGGTAGTTGAGTCACATCATTGTTTCAGCTAGCTCCATATTGTTTACAGTGATTGGCAGGAGCTCTACAGGAGTCTTTCACAGTCATAGATGGAGATGCCAAAATTGAATCTAGGACCTTCCTGTATGCAAAGCATGTGCTCTACCACTGAATAAACCTTTATCACAGTAGAGCAGTCTGAACAGACAACTGTTAACAATATCCTATAGGTTGTGTGAAAATTGCAAGAAATAAAACACAATGAACAGTAAAAGCAAAAAAGGAGCACCGGTTTATATTTTACTGGATTGGGGAATCAGTTCATCAGTGAGAAACGTAAAACAAAGAGCACCCCAGATTTATTAGTTAATTTAAAGTCAAAATAAAATAATAAAAAATACAACTTCCATCACCTGTGCTCCAAACAATGCACTTTGCATCAAGTGTTCTCCTACAGAAGGGTAGGTGATTGTTGAGAAATAAACCTATTTTCTTCAAAAATGTAGTAAGAAAACCACAGGATCTTAACCACATAATACCTCAAGGAATTTAAATTAGCATTATTTTGAGGTGGGAGTCCCCTCCCCCCATAATGTAGAAATTCACTGCACTTTTAGTGTAATACAGGTAAGTATTTAAAAAAACTACCAAATGCATGCAGGCACATACATAATAGGAGTGGTATCTGCTAGTTAAGCTGCAATTCATTCAGGAGCACTCATAATTCCAAGGAAGTGGGGGAATGGAGATGGGATGTAAATAGGTAGAAAAATCTTTGATAATTCAATGAATAAATTTAGGAGAAATCTGGGCAAAATCTACCATTAGTCCTACCCAATCCACTGAAATCAATGACACAACTTAGTTGTGACCAACGAAGCCCTTTCATTTCAGTGGCTATACTTTATACTTTAAATAAGACTAACATTAGCTGTAGTGCATTCCCAGATCACTTGAACCAGAGACTTTCCCCTTAAATTGAGCCTAGGAATCATCATACCTGAGGTGCCCTTTCAAAATTTGTCTTCTAGTCCTTAGAGAATACAACTAGATATACAGTAATTGGGATCTCAGAATTTGAACCTTGGTCCTAAAAAGGTTCAATTTGAAGCAAGTACCACAAGAATTGCTTACAGGAAACAGGCCATAGCAGCATTAGTATTACAGTTTCTACTGCTAGAAAACCTGTGTGTGTCAGTTGAATTCAGTCCTTTAACCATCCACTAAAAAACATGATTTTCCCAACTCATTTGTTCTTTGTTGCAGCAGAAACAGCTTCCTCTCACTTCCTCCCCATGCTCACAATATGTTTTCAACATTTTCCCCGAATTCAAACAGCGCCTAGCGGTCATTTTGGATTGAACACACATATGTATCCAAACATGGAAGTAGACATCAACCTCCTATACTGGAGGTCTTACGAGCAATTAGTCACCATTTAATATACGCTCAATTTCTTCCAATCTTTTCAGAGCAGCAACCCTTTTTTTCTCGATGTCTTTAATTTCTTTTGTTGATTTCTTTTTTGTCTCTTTATCAGTGGTGTTTTTCTCCACATTTTTCTTGGGCTTCGTCCTCCCTTTGTTGTTATTATTACTATTTGTAGTCCGAGTGTTTCTCTGTTCTTTTTTTCCCACTTTCAAGTTTTCCAACTGACTTTTTTGCTCCTCCACAGCACCACCCTTTCCTGCAGGAATCACAGGTGTCCCTCCTGGACCTAGTGAAGCAATTTTACTACGGACTATGCTTAAATGACGCTGGATGTATTCCTCATGTGGGGCTAAAGCCAATGTCTCCACCAAACATTTTTCAGCTTTTAATAAGTCTCTTTCCTCAAAATAAACTACACAAAGGTTGTGTTTTCCCTGAACATTGTTAGGATCCATTTTGAGGATTTTCTCAAAACATTGTTTAGCTCCCTGTATATCTTTCTTTTGGTTCATCAAAATGTCCCCTTTCAGAATCAAACCTTTGGTATGATCAGGGTAGTATCTCAGTAGTTCTTCTAGAACTGGCAAAGCCTTCAGCTCCTTTGAAGTCTGAGAATAAAGCAGTGCCAAATTGAACAAAGCACTTCGGAAGCCCACCTGTAGCTTTATGGCTTTTTTCATCCAGGTTTCTGCTTCAGCATCTTTTTTGTCATCCATGGCAAGCATACCCAAGTTAAAATAGCCATTTGCATCCTGAGGCTCTTCTTTTACATAATCTAGAAGCCTCTTCCTAGCTTCAGGCCTGAGTCTAGCATCACCTAAAGCAATAGGAAAATATGTGTTAATATTAGCCTATTCACTCAGCTGCAGAGATATGTCAATATTATTATTATTATTATTACAGTATTATTACTACTATTGCTACTATTATTATTAGTGTCTTGCCTTTCTCCCTGAATTGGGACTCAAGGCATCTCTCAGTTTAAAAGAGCTATATGTTTAAAAATATACAAAAAGTGAATGTTAAAAGAGAATAAAAATAGTCTCTTAAAAAAACCTTAAAATCTCTAGTTAAAAAATTAAATTAAATTAAAAAAGATTAAGAAGCTAATATAAACAATACAGTTTAAAACAATACAGAACCCCTTGGCACTTTATTAAAAACTTGCTTTATTAAAAGCCTGGAATAAAAAGGGTTTTGCCTGCCAGGAGAAAGGGACCAATGATGGGGTCTTTCTGAATTTCCTGGGAAGGGAGTTCCAGAGTGTAGGGGCAGCCATTGAGAAGGACCTCTCTCAAGGAGGTCCTTCTGTATGCCAACCAGGCTTGTGAAGGTGGTGGATTTGAGAGAAGGGCCTCTTCCTGATGATTTCATGGACCCAGCAGGCACACAGGGAGATAGGATCTGCCAGATAGTCTAGATCTGAGCCATATATGTTCTATGTATTAATATGTTCTAAATTAAAATGATCATTATATAGTTTTAGTATTAACTCAATCTGGAATAAAATTTGAGTTTTAATTAGCTCTGCAACAATTTCACAGGATAAAGGCAATGTATAAAATGCATCATTTATAGCTAAATCAACAGCTATATATTTCCTGTTTGTGTATATTTTAAAAAAGGATATAATGTTAATTTGTATAAGATGTGCCAACATCGTTTGTGTATATTTTGTAATATACACTCAAACAATACAAGCAGCAGCTTGGAGGTGGGAGAAAATAAACTCAAACATTTGCCAGGCTTAGGTGTTCTGTAAATGAATGTACATACCAGATTCTTGCATTAGGAGTGCAGAATTGAATAGAGCTAATTTATGACTGGGATTGAGTTCTAATGCCCTGTTGAAGTTCTTCAGAGCTTCTGTGGGATCCTTCAACTCAATATAAACAATTGCCAAGTTATACCACAGGTCTGCATTGGTTCTATCCAGTTCAAGAGCTCTGAGGTAAGCTTCCTTAGCCTGAAGAGGTTTGTTCATTTTTAACAGCAATTCCCCCCTGTGGAGAAATGAAAAGTTATTTTTTTTTACCCTAACCATCTGCTTGCTATTAACCATTTATTTGGTGTCAAAGATATACAGAAATATCATATCTGTCTGTGTGAAGTCAAAATTGTGTCAAGCAGTGTAGAAGGAATAGAGAAAACAGAAAATTGCTTCCAGTCATATCTAACTTTCTATTTAACTGTCCACTCTTAGTATGACAAACTACACTACACAATTATTTCAGTCTTCATAACTATTTTTACTGATGTGGCTCCACACTATGGAAACCTAAGATTTGTAGTTTGGTGAGAGAGCTCTAGTTCATTTCCCTGAGCCACAGCTCTCCAGAAGATAATTCCAAGGGCTTCACCAAATGCATATGATGAGTCCACATGACGGAACCATGACAGAGACCCATTAAACTACTATAACTGTATAGTGTAGATATACTAAGCCTGGGCCCAACACTGAGGACATGCAACACAGCCTTCAGTCAGTTGCTTGGGCCTGTGTAATAGAAATTGAGTTCCCTTGGCCCATACTTTCACCTGCTGACTGGGGTCCTTTTGAGGCCTTTGGGCCCCATGTGACTCATAGGCCTACATTATGCCCACCCTGATTTAAACACTGTCATTCAGCATTTTCCTTCTGCTTCTTTTGTCTTTTTTCAGATTGCATAAAGACCAATTCCACACCAACTCCTAAAACAGAAATGCAAGGGAATAGCCACAGGTGCATTTAGCACTGGTGGCGCAGTGGTTAAATGCCTGTACTGCAGCCACTCACTCAAAACTACAAGGTGGCGAGTTCAATACCAGCAAAAGGGCTCAAGGTTGACTCAGGCTTGCATCCTTCCAAGGTGGCTAAATGAGTACTCAGATTGTTGGGGGCAAGTAGCTTACAGTTGTAAACCGTTTCGACATTGCATAGGCGGTATGAAGCGGAATATAAATGAAGCTGTTTGTTTATTCTTCCTTTTTTTTTTAGGGTTGAGTTTTTGACATGAGCAGTAAAGTCAAAACTAAGCACACATACCTATCAAAGCCTGGCACACATTCACTATAACTTGAGTTTTATCACCCTGCTTATTTTTAATTGAACTTTAATTGGTACCATTTTTTAAAAAAACAAACAAACCTGTAACATGATTTTCCAGATAAATGACCAAGTAGTACAGTACAACATTGCCAATCTTCTTTTCTTTTCTTTTTTTCAAAATAAAATAATAAAACACCCTTTCTGGTCACTAACATTAAATAGGTAACATGAGATAGCATTGACTAAAAAGGGTTGTTCATTCTTGCTTTTTATAAACAGAATTATGGTGCTAGAATATTTCTTTACTTCAGTAGTATCTCAGTAATATATTAAAATCTTAGCAGTAACAAAAATGCCTATGAATCAAATCTCTTCTCAAAAGCAGTAAAACGGTGTCCACTGCAAAAGATGCAGCGAATATGTATTAATAGCTGTATTGGACTTTACTCTTCACTAATAACTCCAGCAAAATTTGTCTGTAGTTTACTACAGGGTTATGTAGTGATCCATGTACTAGTGTTGGTCTGTGTACCACTCTGAGTTCCAGTTTGGGAAAAAGCAGGATACAACTGAAGGGATAAATGGATAGTCAGATGGTGAGCCCACAGCAAGTTTCAGGAAACTATGTGAATATGATAATAAAATGGCATGAACACAGGACTAGTTCTTGGCATTCTGGGGAAAAAACAGATATGACAAGCACTGGCTTACATACCTAATTGTTGCTGTGTGCCTTTAAGTGGTTTCCGACTTATGATGACCCTATCACACTTGGCAACATTTGTTCAGAGGAGGTCTGCCATTGTCTTCCCCTGAGGCTGAGATCATGTGACTTGCCCAAACTCACCCAGTGGGTCTCATGGCCGAATTGAGAATCGAATCCTGGTCTCCAGAGTCATGGTCCAACATTCAGCCTACTATGCCATGCTGCCACTCATCTGGAAACAGTGTGAAATTTAAGATGTGCCTTTTCTGCTTTAGATTAATTTGAAGGTGAGAGGATGTTCAGTCTGATTATAAAATATATTTCCCAAAAGCTTCTGTAGGATCATATGTTTCTCATTCTGATCTATGGACTTGTCCATTCCTGCTGAATCTAACCCCAGTGGAAGATAATTATTTGCTCATGTCATATAAAGTTTAAGTGACACAGGGTTCTTGCTTTCATTTCTCACAGTTCCTTGGAAGGAGAACAAACATCCACCCTGGCCTTTATAACAGTTCATTCAGCCATCTATTCTCTAAAACACATTTACACTCTTGTTGTGTTATGACATGTCTCTGCCTAGAATGTAATGCCTCTGTCCAAAATCTACCCCAATACAGATAGGTCATGGCCCTTCTCTAACTTGCTTTAACTTTCTGCACATATTTGCTGCAGGGAAGGTGAAATAGATGTAGGAAATTTAACAATGCATCATTGCAGTTACTGGATCATACAGTCAAACTTCTGTTTTAACATACCTAGAGGTCAACAGAAGGAAGATTGATCTAACCACTTCCCCTCAAATGCAGGAAATGCAGAACATGTTTGAGCACTGACATGCTAGTGACTTTCATGTCCATGAATGTCATCTGAAATGTTTTGTTATAGGAGACATCCTCTATGAAAGAGATAAGGTCAAAAAACTTCTTTGACACAAGTTAAGGTAAGTAATTATTGGCTAGAGAGCATTACTGTTATGCAGTGGACATGAGACAGTGTTTACAATGATTATTCTATTGCTTTTTACTATGTCAGTTGCTCTGAAAAAGCTGTACCCTGAAAGGTGGCCTATGAATATTTTAAAAAAAATAATAGTCATGAGGTAATTTTATGGTAGGAAAAGCAGTTTCCTGTCTTAAGAGAAATAGTTTGCATTACCTCTTTTGCTTACAGTTACATTTATAAATGGGAGCCAACATGGTGTACAGTTTGACCACTGGGCTACAACTCTGTATATCAGGGTTCAAATCCCCACTTGGCCAAGGAAACCCACTGAGTGACCTTGGGAAAGTCACACTTTCTCAAACTCAGAGAAAGACAATGGTAAATCCTTTCTACATAAATCTTGCCAAGCAAAATCCATGATAGGTTTGTCTTAGGGTCACGTAAATGACTTGAAGGCACACAACAACATCATTTATGAATACACTGAAAGATTTGAACAGGAATACCTGCTAATGTATGCCTGCTTGAAATCTGGTCTCATGCTGATGGCTTGGCGATACAATTGGTCTGCTTCTTCAAGGCGAGATTCATTTGCCCTAATCAAGTTTGCAAGGTTTATATAAACATTCAGATGGTTAGGAGCAACTCGTGCAGCGTACTTTTTACCTGGAATGATCTGGCAGCAAAAGAAATTTTATCAGACCTGGATAGAAATAATTTACTAATCAGATAAGAAACACAATGTAGTTTTTCATAAGTAGTACTTTAATGCTGTCGCAGACCTCCCCGAAGACCTTCTCTGCTGCCGCTCCCAAGCTATGGAATGGCCTGCTGGACGAGACGCGTCTTATTATATCTCTTGATTGCTTTAAAAAAGCTATAAAGATGCATCTCTTCCGGCAGGCCTTCCCAGAAACATCTTAATTCCCGGCTCTGAAATTGGGTTATGTTTTCTCGCCAGCCCCTAACATCTTTGATGCCATAGTTTATGCCGCCCGCGGAATAGTTTGTCCTGTCTTGATATTGCTTATATTTTAATTGTTTAATTGGTTTTAACTCGTTGTTAGTTTAATTTAATTTTAAGGGGTGGGAGGTTGGGTAGTGGACTTTTGGAACTGTTTTACTTTGTGATTTTTTACTTGCTGTTACCCGCTCCAATTGTTTTGACAGAGGAGTGGGCTAATAATAATAATAATAATAATAATAATAATAATAATAATCTGGAACAGGGTGAGGGTCAAAGAGCAAATGTTTTTACTAAATAAAATTCTGATCCTTCAGATGACACTTATAATTTTGTATGTCATTCCAAAGGAACTGAAGTACTGCCAGTATCATAGGCAATATAATTGCTAGGGAATCTAAGCAGGAGGCTATCACTGTGCCGCTCAAGCCCAGCTGGTGGGATTCCCATTGTCCCAACTGGACAATGTGGGAACAGAAGGGTGGATTAGATAGACACAACACTACTCTTCTTATTCTATGTTCTAACAATTTCAGTTGTCTTTATTTCATGATCCTATAAATCAAACTCTTTATATTTAGAAGGGACAAATATCCTAAGCCCTCTTGGTTTAAGATGAAAGGTCTATTTAAAGTTCTCTATGAAATAACTTCCAAAGAGCAGTCTTTCTACTCACCTGTGGCATCAATGATTTTGCCACCAAGTAAGATTCTTCAGCTTCTTTGGTTCTGTTTAAATTTTTGTACGTTCTTCCTACGTTCATGTGGGCACCAATGTCATCTTCAAATTTAATGATAAATGAAACATTTTCACTCCATAAATGTTTGCCTCATAAATAATGTAAAACAATAGTGACTATTTTAAATAGCAGTCAAAGCAATACTAAAAAGACAAGATTTCTTTCGCGTTTACTACACAGATCCACAATACAGCTGAATGCAATGTCTATAATGCTAAATTATGTCAGAAAGATTTTGTTGCTGAGACTGCAAATGGGTAAATTATGCAGGGTAATAAGCAAAATATTTAGCTGTAGACCATTTTTTAAACAATGTTTGGAGAGTTACTTACACTTTAAGAATAATTTTTACATGATTTTACCTATATGTAACACAGATATATTTGTTTTAATTTGGTAAGTTGCCTTGAGTCCCCATTCGGGGGAAAAGGCAGGATACAAATAGATGAAAATGATGACAACAATGATGATGAAACAGTTCTTTGAACATAATTATAGAACTTCAGCTTTCTTAAGCATTCAACACCTGTTATAAAATACTATCCCTTCCTCAACAGGAACAAAGGTTGCTGACTTTCACCTGGTGATTTGTTATTTGTTTACCTAGCTTAGCACAGGCTTTTTTGATTACCGTTTATACTCATCTACAAGTAGAGAAATTTATGTCCAAAAATTGACTACAAAATCCCAAGTCGATCTATTTATGTGTCAGTATGGTAATGTGATAGCAGCTCGTTCAGATTTCCCCATGCAGTGGCAGAGCAGATTATTTCTCTCTTGTGCCAAGCAGAAAGAGTCCTGGGTGACTGACTGCTTTTAAACAAACAAAGTCCCTTGGATTGCTGCTGAAATCCATAAAAATCTTGACTGGGGGACCTGAAGAGCTGTGGTCTCAAAAAGTAATGTGTTCAATCTCTAGTTACTCCCCAAAAGAATTACGTTCAAATACAAATTTTTAACTTAGTAATAGGTAAAAGTATAGACAAAACTCTTTCATCAATTTGTTTCTACAGTTTCTAAGAATGTAAAAGTAGCAAACTAACCATACACACACTATTCCATAATATTATCTGGGCTCCTATAACTTCACATTATGCAAGTTTATTATATAGGGATAGAGTTTGGCATCTAGCACAGGTTAAGACACAATCTTCATATCCTGGCCAATTATTCCAGACCTTTCCCCTAACTTACCTGGCTGTACCTGAGTGGCTTGTATGAAGAAATGCAATGCTCTTTCAAAGTTTTTTTCATTTTCTAAAGCATGACCCACATTATTCCACAGTTTGGCATTATTTTTATTCACCTGGTCAAAGAAAACAAATATAAATGATACGATATTTAAAACAAAAACTGGCATTTATTTTGAATAATAAACCTAAACCTGGTTTTGGCAGGAGCGGGAGGGATTGTTTTTGATACACTAATGTACACACAGAAATGTACACACAGAAATGTGTCTCATGTATATACTGAAGATCCTAAAGCCTTTTAGAACTGAATTTCTCAATTCAGCAACACACCTGCATAACTCAATGAAGATCAGATTCACTTACATATCTTGCCATGGCAACATTATCCTCTAAGTCTTTGGTCTACAGTAGCCTCACCTAGATGGTGACTGGTTAGAGACCATGGGAGTTTCAAATGAAAATGCTAGGCAGACTAAAGCTTCATCACTCCTGCCCTGAGGCTTTTGTGAAAATTGTTTAAATCAGCACATACCAAATTGTTAAAATCAGTTATCATCATGTATCTTCATGGTGGCCTTGGCTGATGACCTTCGTCTAAGCATTGACAGGGGAAGTGTGACCCTGTTGGTGCTTTTAGACCTCTCAGTGGCTAAAAGCACCAATCATGACATCAATCATAACATCCTCTTGGAACACTTGAGAGAGTTAGGAATTGGAAGCACTGAATTGCAATGGTTCTGTTCCTTCCTCTCAGGCAGATTCCAGAGGGTGATGCTCGGGGACAGTCACTCTTCAAAAACAGAGCTTAATTGTGGTGCCCCTGAAGGCACCATCCTGTCCTTGATGCTATTTAATATATATATGAAGCCACTAGGAGAGATCATCTGGAGACATGGGGCGGGGTGTTATCAGTAAACTGATGACACCCAGATATATTTCTCCATGCCTTGGTCAGCAGCTTCGACCACGAATCCAGACAAAATAGAGGTACTCACAGTAGGGACCCCTAAACCAGGTATTGGTTACAACCTCCAGTCCTAGATGGGGTCACACTCTCCTCAAGGGACTGTGTTCACAGTCTGGGGGTGTTCCTTGACTCATTGCTTCAGATGACAAATCAGGTAAATGTGACGGTCAGGAGCGCTTGCTATCAGCTTCGGCTGATATGCCAGCTGCACTCTTTCCTGGAACTGGGGGACCTGGAAGCTGTGGTACATGCACTGGTAACTTCACAACTTGATTTCTGCAATGCGCTCTACATGGGGCTACCCTTGTGCCTAGTCCAGAAACTTCAACTTGTACAGAATATGGCGGCCAGGTTGGTCACTGGAAAATCTAGAAGTGACCATATAACACCTAGTTTGAAATCGCCCCACTGGCTGCCTATTGGTTTCCGGGCGCAGTACAAGGTGTTGGTTATGACCTTTAAAGCCCTACGTGGTTTGAGCCCAACCTATCTAAGGGATCGCCTACTTCTGTACAATTTACCCTGCACACCCAGGTCCTCTGGTGGGAATTTATTGCAGCCTATGAAGACCAGACTGACTGCTACCTCCCAGAGGACCTTTTCCTCAGCCACTCCCAGACTGTGGAACGGCCTGCTGGTTGAGATCCGTCAAATTACTAGCTTAGACAGCTTCAAAAAAGCTGTTAAGACTGATCTCTTTCGGCAGGCCTTTCCTGAATAGAAACACCCAGCCATAACTAAGTCTCCCATGGTGTATTGTGGCACTACTCTGCCCATCTTGTTTACCGTATATACTCATGTATAAGTCGACCTCATGTATAAGTCGAGGGAAGGTTTCAGGGTCAAAATCCTGGATTTTGATATGACCCGTGGATAAGTCGAGGGTAAAACTTCTATAAGGAAGGATGGAAAGGGGGGAAATACTACTTACGTCCTTCCTTCTCTGGACCTCTCCCAACCGATTTAAAACATTGGATTGAGAAAGGAAGCAAATGGATTAGGTCTTGCAATAAACAAGTGGATTTAAATGGAGAGGTTTTCCTGGGGATGGGAAGTCAGGTCTTGCAAAAACAACAACAACAAGTGGATTTAAGTGGAGAGGCTTTTCCTGGGGATGGGAAGTCAGGTCTTGCAAAAACAACAACAACAAGGAGATTTAAATGGAGGGGCTTTTCCTGGGGATGGGAAGTCAGGTCTTGCAAAAACAACAACAACAAGGAGATTTAAATGGAGGGGCTTTTCCTGGGGAATGGGAAGTCAAGTCTTGCAAAAACAATAAGGAGATTTAAATGGAGGGGCTTTTCCTGGGGATGGGAAGTCAGGTCTTGCAAAAAACAACAACAAGGGGATTTAAATGGAGGGGCTTTTCCTGGGGATTGGAAACCAGGTGTTGCAAACAACAACAAGAAGTGGATTTAAGTGGAGGGGCTTTTCCTGGGGATGGGAAGTAAGGCTTGCAAAAAACAGCAGCAGCAGCAACCACAACAACAACAACAACAAGTGGATTTAAGTGAAGAGGATTTTCCTGGGATGGGAAGTAAGGCTTGCAAAAAAACAGCAACAACAAGAAGAAGAAGAAGTGGATTTAAGTGGAGGGGCTTTTCCTGGGAATGGGAAGTAAGGCTTGCAAAAAAGCAGCAACAACAACAACAAGAAGTGGATTTAAGTGGAGGGGCTTTTCCTGGGGATGGGAAGTAAGGCTTGCAAAAAACAGCAGCAGCAGCAACCACAACAACAACAACAACAAGTGGATTTAAGTGAAGAGGATTTTCCTGGGATGGGAAGTAAGGCTTGCAAAAAAACCACCAGCAGCAACAACAACAACAACAAGAAGTGGATTTAAGTGAAGAGGCTTTTCCTGGGGATGGGAAGTAAGGCTTGCAAAAAAACAGCAACAACAAGAAGAAGTGGATTTAAGTGGAGGGGCTTTTCCTGGGGATGGGAAGTAAGGCTTGCAAAAAATCCAGCAGCAGCAGCAGCAACAACAACAAGAGGTGGATTTAAATGGAGGGGCTTTTCCTGGGATGGGAAGTAAGGCTTGCAAAAAAACAGTAACAACAACAACAACAAGTGGATTTAAGTGGAGGGGCTTTTCCTGGGATGGGAAGTAAAAGGCTTGCAAAAAAACAGCAGCAACAACAAGTAGACTTAAGTGGAGAGGCTTTTCCTGGGGAAGGCAGGTCTTGCAAAAAAGCAAGTGGATTTGCATGGAGAGTTTTTTTTTTTTTTCCCCTGGAGAAGGCAAAGCTTGCAAAACGGACCAAGAGGGAAGTAAGTGTTTCTACATGGGGAATTTGTCCTCTGTGAGGGAAAGGCTTGCCAAACGGAGCTGAGAGAGGGGGAAGTGCTTTTCAACGGGGAGTTTTTCTGCTAGGAAGCCAAGGCTTGGAAGTTGGGAACGGAGCGGAGGGGGAAGGCACGGGTGCCCAAGGGAGATTGGGGCGACTCAGGCTGGCTTGCTTTGGGACCCTACTTAGCACTGCTACTCAGTTGACCCTTCTATAAGTCTACCCCAAGATTTTAGGGGCATTTTTGGGGCATAAATTTCTCGACTTATAGTCGAGTATATACGGTAATTTGTTTTTATATTGTTCATTTTAATTGACTATTTTAGTTATAATCATGTTTAATTCCTTTTTAGGGGGGAAGTTAGGGATAATGTATTGTATCGTACATTATCGTGTTTGTACGGAATTTTAATATGTACACTGCTTTGGTTGTTATATAACAGAAAAGCGGGATATAAATAAAGTATTATTATTGTTATTAATATTATTATTATTATTACCACATTCCATTATATGAATACATCTCTAATGTGTGCCTGGAAATCTGTATTCTTTATTTATTTTCTTCCTAAAACATTAATTCAGTCTTAAGATGAAACTCCAATTTCTATGGGCTACTTTACTAATATTTATTTATATTTATATACACCAGCCCATCTGAAAGTGCAATTCTCAATTTAAGATTATATTAGGGGCTAATCCAGTGTAGTGAAGTGGTTTGAGCACTGGACTATGACTCAGTTTTAACGACTCTTTGATGTGTTCTAAAAGTGCAAGAAGCAAAAAAAAAAAAAAAAGGAAAAAAAAGCCTTATTTTTTTACACAACATCCTTTAAGATAATGCAACTCGATATTTTCATTTTTAAAGAAAAATCACTAGTAGAACATGGAGCTCATGATTACCACTTTGTGATACATCCCACCTGGGTTTTCTTCCTATCAACATCTTGTAAAGAATACAGTATGGCAAGAAATATCTAGAAAGTTTGAACAATAAGACTGTACCTTTAAAGCTGACATAAACAATGTATATTCTGATTCCCAATCCCAATTCCTGTGCAGTGTTTTTAAGGCATGAATGAACAGCACCAGAGACAGACAAATCCAGGAGAGTTTTCTTAACATACTGTTGCAAAAAAAGAAAGTGAAAGAGAAGATATTACATTTACCATAACTTAAGAATTATCAGTCCATTATTAAGATAACAGTTATTTGGTTTACATACCAGTTTTAATGAACAGGAACTCAGTTTACTCTTTTAGCCCCACCAGTCTGCTTTATCCAGTTTTTGTACACTACTTTTTTCAGAATTAGAAACTTGTTAGCATGAAGAACCCTTTAACTAAAATGTTTACCAATCACATAGTCTTAATGAGTTGTTTAAAAAAAGTGCAGAAACTGTTCTGGAAGAAAAAAAGTACTAATATATGTTTATTTGGATTGTTTTTAACAACAATCAACAATGAAAAATAAAGAGCAATATTGGATCTATTTGCATTGTGGTCAGTCAGTTGCCTATGGAGTGCAAGAAGCAAAGAAAAGCTATCTAAGGTGTAAGGTGTATCTCCAGTAAACAAAGATTCTGGTTCAGCATGACTTTAATTCACAGATGCCATAATGGAATTTTGCAGCTGTGTCAAACTAGAGTAATGAGGCCAATGTCTCCTTGATGAGGAAGCATGGAAACAAGATTGGAAGAGAGTCACTGAAAAATGGATCACTAATTTGCAGATAGGCTAATGAAGGATGTCTGAAGATACAAAAACAATTCTGACTTTGAAATAATACAGATCATGTCAGTGAAAAAATGTTTTTAAAAATGTTAAATTAATTTTACTTTTTAATTTAAATCAGTTTGATCTACATACGTGTGTCTCTGGTAAGTTGTGTATACTCTTTTTCTCTCTACTGTTAAATATAAAGAATTGTAAGTCTTTGTTTCACTGAAGAGTTGGGTGACATGTGTATGGGATTTTGGCTGGACCCTCAGGAGAATCTTTAGATAGTAGGATTTCTTGTAACAAAAATTACCTAGTTGGAACTGCCTATAGTGGCTGGCAAATCCAATTGGTATAAGACTCCATACAATATTACAGTTGGTTAATTTCTTTGCTCTACACAATTTAACTGGGCTTGCTGCCAAGAGGATAAAAGAAAGGAAAAGTAGTGCTCCTCATTTAAAAAAGTAACTGAACAGCAAATCTCTTTTGCACAAGTGCACACGGGACAATAGGTGTTGAACATGGTTCAAAAAAGGGGACACTGCACCAATTAGTCTGGCCACTTGAATTTATGTATTCATCATGATAGCACACACTTATAACTGTGTTAAGATGCAAAACAAGTATCACATACTTGTGGCTTTTAAAGGCTATCAAAGCTGGACTACTTTGAAGTTTGCTAAAGCCATGTACATGAATGGTGGCAATTTTATATAAACATTCAGCTAGAAAATAGAGAAACAGACAGAGGGATGACCAGGAATGAAAGGGGCTCTTTGCTAGACAATGTGTACTTAATCTGCTCTTCAGATCTGACTTGTTTAAAACTTCTGTTAAGACTCCTGAACTGTGGATAGGAGTGGTAGATATACAGATTTAAAAGGCTGAATTTTGCTAGACTAGTTTGGAATTTTGATCAAGCTACAATGTAATATTTGATGTTTACAATTTTTAGGAAGCTTTCTGTCTAGAAAGGCATTATATAAATATATTAAAAAGGCAACATGTAAATTAGATTTAAAAACACTATTTAGCAGATAAGTGGAGTCCACCATCCCAGGATATATTATGTGATCTAATCAATGTTATAATTTCTGACATGCCCTCTTAGAAAATTTCCGTTACTTCTGAAAGAATTGTTTGAACTCTCACACTATGTCATTGTTTTACAGGAAAGGGGCAATTACAGTAAAGAAAACTGATCAAATTTGCTAGTTCAATTTGCTTTTAATGTCGTTGTTAGTCTACAACA
This sequence comes from Urosaurus nigricauda, assembly GCA_034509955.1. Classification (NCBI taxonomy): domain Eukaryota; kingdom Metazoa; phylum Chordata; class Lepidosauria; order Squamata; family Phrynosomatidae; genus Urosaurus; species Urosaurus nigricauda. The sequence goes on from JAOEGL010000005.1 coordinate 47,353,115, forward strand.
ACAACAACATAAATGGATGTAGAGAGGAAGGTGCTTGCTTCATACCACAGACCAAATTCATGTCTTCCATCAACAGATAGCTGCTTTGCTACATTATTCCATCAATCAAAGTGTTTATGTTTAGAGGCAATTTCTAGTTAAGAAGCATACTTCTTTATCTGTTAACTTGTGGCTGGAAACAGAACAATAATAATGTGTGGTTGAAACCACACGGGATTACTTTTCTACAGGTATAGGATTCTTGGCAAGAACAAACTCACCACAGATATTAGATAGCTCTTTGTGTGTGTCAGAATGAATTACAATCTCTATGTTCAGGCACCAATGAATTTATGGTGTGCAGTGCACTCATTAAAAAAACACAACACCACACACCACCCTACCAAAAATATTGTCTTATTATATCTGTTCAGGCTGATGGAAAAAGTGAGGTAGATAGCATCTGGAGCATTCACAAGTCTTATTTTTCCTCTATAGTTCCTGATAACAAAAGAACTTTTTTGTAAAAAGAAAAGTGCCAACAACAACTGTTAGTTATATCTAATACAAAGAAATTCACTTAATAAAAATGTGTTGTTGAAAATAAGCAGCAATTACAAGTATTGCCCCCTCTACAAAACCTTAGTCATGTTGGAACAAATTCTCTTTAGATATATCTACTTTGCATTTCTTTGTTCTCTTTCCTACAAAAAACAAACAAGGAATGCTATAAGGAAAAAAAAATCACGTGATTCTTTGATATAAAAAGAGATGTGACTAATTACTAGGATTAGGGCAGCTAAAAGCATAATTAGTAGGCTCAAACAAATATCTTCACACCAAAATATTCTGTTGGAAAACAATTATGGCTGTTTCGAAGGCAGATGTTGAAAACAAATCTGGCTTTCCATTTGAGAAAGCAGTCACACACCCTGATCTAGAGATCTGTGTGGGCATCTAAGCAGATACATTGTGTCAATGCAGAAACTCTTGTCTCCACATGCAGTAGGTTGGGTATAGTATTGTATAGTGACTAAGCCTCTCCATTGACATAGATGGGCGGGGGTAAAGCTTTCAGGAAAACAGGTAGAACAGATGGGAGGAAAAGAAATGAATTGTTTCCATTCTGAAAAGCATCTTGCCTCAGAAATCCATACATTTTTGAGGCATGCTATGTACTTCAGCAAAAAACAAAACAAAACAAAAGTGCGTAAAATCACAACTCCATTCATCAAGTATGCATGACTGAAACAGAATAAATTTGAAAAATGTAGCAAAATAAACTTTTGAGTCAAATGGAAAAATGTATAGCTTATACTTCATAAAAATAAGCTGCACACTGAACAAATGCACAAAATATTGGCACACAATTATGTACAGAAGAAAAAAATATCTTGCAGTGGAATGTCAGTGAGATTATGAGAAATGTAACAAAAATACCCCCCCCCCCAAGTTTTCACATTGCTAGTGGGCAGATTCCTTGGCTCAGTTCACATGAGGGATGCTACAATGATTCAAGTAAGAGTGTTCACCTGTTTGTAACCTTGAAAGCAGGTCTGAAGCAATTAGGACTCAGTTCATAGTTTATGCAATTCTATTACATTGATACTATAACTTAACCCTTTGTTCCAGTGACTCAACCTTAGGAAAGGAGAAGGAATCAGGAGACAGTGGACCCTCTAAGGCCAAACAGATTTCACTGTCCTGTCAGGGAACTAACCCTTAATGGAAATGCTATACTGACCTAGGAGCGAGGATTATTGGACAAGTATATACAATCTGATTCACAAAGGGAGATGAAGCTTGTTCTGCACCTGCAAAGTGTCCACCTTTACAATCTCTGGTTCCCAAAAGTAAATATTTGGCACAGGAGAAAAGAATAGTGGATGCTAGAATACCTCCGATTCTTTTTTTTTTTTTTCAAATTTTCAAACTGAGTGCTCACTAAAGCTCAACGTTTTTTGGAGCAAGCAATGGGATGCAAGTAAAGGCCTGCCTCAGACTGCTCTCCAAATCAGTAGCTTTCAACTTTTTCAGACTTGGGAGCTATCAATAGCTCAAATCTTCTCGACAGGACTGGGTTTCCTCACTTCATTTTAAAAAGAAATTATAACAGTATTATGAGTACAGTACAACTGGTAGATTGGGGGCCCTACACGTCAGCATTAGTACTAGTCTGCTAGCCAAAGACTAATGTTCCAGTATATTTATTTAGAAGAAATAAATGAGCCATGGTCTTTGGTATTCGCCACTTTCCTCCACTTCTACCCACTGTCAAAGCTATTCCAAAAACTGGTTTCTTGATCTTGTTTGAAAGGTAGGCACTAATCATAGCTTGCCAATTCATACGACAGAAAAAGCTGTGGTTTATGTTCAACAGGATGTTAAACATGAAACTACAGGAAAAAGTGGAACACATGAGTCTGTGGCATTTTCATCATCCTCCAAAGCTTGTTCTGAAGGATTGTTTCAACTGAGTCTTTGACGATACACACCTCTCCACTTCTATAAATTTCAATAACTGGAGACAAAGATATAAGAGGGACAAGGCTTTAAATCAGTGAAACAGAGGTGAACAGTGAAATTAAGTTTTTACAACTACAGTCTGGCCTCTGTATCCGCAGATTTGCCATGCACAGATTTGAGCATCCGTGAATGGGAAGGGGGGGGAGCAGTGGCAGCAGAGGAGGAAAGGACAAGCAGCAACAATGGAGGGAAGAAGAGAAGGAGGAGAAAAGAGGAGGAGGGAAGAAAAGAAGGAAGGACAAGGAAAAGGAAAAATAGGAAGAGTCGTGGCAATGGGAGTGGAGGAAAAGGAGGAAGAGGAAGGACAAGGAGGATGAATGGCAACGACAGAGGGGGGTAGGAGGAGGAAAAGAAGGACGAACAAGGAGGAGGAAGAGCAGCAGCAGCAATGGGAGAGGTAAGAGAAGGAGAAGAAACGAGAAGCAAAAGGAGCAAGAGCTGTGGCAGCACCAAGAGAAAGAGGAGAAGAGGAGGAGGAGGAGGCAGGGAAGAGGAGGAAGAAGAGGTACCCCCCCCCCCGCTCTCCTCCATGGTGAGAGCAGCAAGACTGGCTTTGGGGACGTGGGGGTAAAGTGCCATTGTCCTTAATGGTGGCACAGCTATGAGGTTGCACCACCACTGACTACTATGGGACTTCAGCATCCACTGATTTTTGTATCTGCGAGGTGATCCAGAACAGATCCTCCACAGATACCAAGGGCCCACTGTACTAATAATGAACAAGTATTTCAAAAAAGCATAATAGTATTTTATAAAATTATTAAGTTAAATTTCTTATTGTGACAATTCCCTATATGCCTTTGCTTACCTACTCTGACACATGCCTTGTATTATTTATAATTCAGAAAAGAAAGGGCATTCCAATTTCAAAATACAACAAATTCAACCAGTTCATAAAAGACTATGTGATATTTCAGTTACAGGGGATTGTAAACACTCACATAAAACCCCTGTTTTTTCCCCTAGAAGAATCTTTTTTTAAAAAAATCAAGCAGATATTTGCTTGTAATAGCAACAGACACTGAGACAAGAAAAAATAAGGCAAGAAACTGAAGAGACACAAGCTTCTAAAAAGGGTGTACTTAGATTTTATCATGCCTATTACATTATATTATGGGATTAATCTAAATTGTTTTGACACTGAAAGTGCTAATATAATTGACATGAAGGACTTAAGACTCTGTAAGGTTTTGTGGTACAGTGTACATTCAGGACAAGAGAAAATCTTACTTTTAAAAGAGTGTTTAAACATTTCAAGGCTGAAATTCAGAGCAAAATAGGACTCTCTTCTGAGTTGTGTCACTGATGACTACTTTTATAAAAGGAGAAGAGGTTTCAGAATACATTTTGCTTTATTATTACAAATGGAATTACATATGGAAAGTCTGTATCTCATTCATGGAAAAGAGGGTAAAGCAAGGTAAGGCCCCATTCCCACTACATTTTGATTCGAAGTGTGACGCGGGCTATATGACCCTCGTTCACATTCGAATCGATTTCTGATCCTCATCGGATCGGTTAGTAAAGGAAAGGACCATGTTAAAAGCAAATAGCCCGGGCTTTCCTGACACTAGTTTTAAAGTGGTCTTTTTTGGAAAACACGATTCTGAAGCCTTTCCAGTAAGTGGGAACGCTGGTCAGAATTGTGCTTTTTTTTTGGGAGGGGGGGTATTGATCGCAAAACCAATCTTGTGCATTTTCAATCTTGTGCATTTGTGATCTTGTGCATTTGCAATCTTGTGCATTTGTGATCATTATAATGAAAAAAACGAAAAAAAAAAACCCCACAAACACACTTGCTCCTGGGGGATCCTTCCTTCCTTTTTTTTCTCTTTTTCTTCATTACAGTGGTCCCCCGCCTTACGAATCCCCCGGATTACGAAAACCCCGGGATCCGAAGGCGGCAGGACCGCCATTGTATCCCCCGGGATCCGAAAGATCCCCCGGGATCCAAAAGAAAAAAAGCCGTGCGGCCCCTTTAAATGGCCGCGCGGTCCGTCCGCGAAAGCGGTCCCCTGGGAAATGAAAGCTTCCGGGTTACGAAGGTAATCCCGGAACGGATTACCTTCGTAACCCGGGGGACCACTGTATACTGATCACAAATGCACAAGATCACAAATGCACAAGATTGATTTTGTGATCAATACCCCCCCATAAAAAAAAATTCCCCTGCGGGAAGGGGATGGGGCATTAAGGGCTGTCACCTTACATGGCAGCTCCAGTGGGAATGACAAGCGTTCCCGGCTAAGAAAGCGGTTCCAAACAAGGTCCCTTTTCATAGTGCGAATGAGGGGCCTTTTGGAATCGCTTTCATAAGCGGAGCACAGCCCGATTCCAATGCAGGTTTTTCCGCAAGTGGGAATGGGCCCTAAGAGATTAAGCTACTAAAACAACTGTGCCATGCATACAACTCACACAACATTTAACTCCATCTCTTCACACCACCCCTAAGGAGCAACTTTTAACCTACCTGTTGCTTGAGAGTTTTTTCCACCCATGAGCTACTAGCATGCAGAATCCCATGCTCGGAACATATAACACTCGCTCTGCTACTACGAAGCCAACAGGAAAAAAAAGGTTTGATGCTGGGATAAATGGCAACACTATTAAACAAAGTGCCTAAAAAACAAAAGAAAAAAAGACACACAAATACTAACGAGTAACCCAAAGCAGAAAATTCTTACACAACCATTTTAAAAAAAGGAATGCCTGTGTCTACTTGTGTGTATGGACATGTGTGTATGCTCAAGAGAGATTTTTAAAATTATACATATTCTACCTGGTTTCTATAGCACTCACATAACTTTCATAAGACATCATGCAGGCCTGAATAGTTTTAGGTAAGGAGTGGCATTAAATGCCTTCAGACCATTCTTCCAGCATCAAAAGTATAGTTCCAATACAAACGTCAGCTTTGGACATATGACAGAATTTCTAATATACATTGTTTCAACTCTATTAACTATTCCACTTAGGCAGGCTTCAAACTATTATGTCTCAGCCTACTGAGCCAATATATGGTATGTGTGAAACTTCTGCCTGTATACACAGACCCCTTGCTCATATGATCACAGTGTGCACCAACAAAACCAGAAGATTTTTTAAACAAACCACAGCTCCCCAGTTTGTCTGAAATGGGAAATTATAATTATCAGCTTTGGAGCAAACCATACCCTTTAAAAACCTTTGAAAGTGTACTGTTTAATTGCAGCTCATGTGAAGGGGCTCCATATCCAGACTTCAATTTGACTGGCTGAAAACCAGAGGGGCTTAAATTAACCATGACTAACATGTCCAATCATTTCAAGGGGTCCTCCACAAGGGCCCATGAAGTAGTGCCCATGGACACTTCCCATGTAGGTATTTTTACACAATAAATAGGCAGCTGCAGCCTGGTGCTTTGTTCTGAAAAATGCCTTGCCATAAAATAAAATAAAATAAAATAAAATAAAATAAAATAGTAACAATTTGGCGCAGTTGGGATGTTCCTGGGGGGGCTTGGGCAAGGAGGGAAATCATGTTCTGGGTGTATTGTCATTGCTGGAGACTGTTAAAGACTTGTGTGTGTGTTGTATATTTTAATGTGGATGTGTTGCCTGGTTTGTTTTTAGTCTGCATTTTACTCTGCCTAATAGGTATGATGGATGGGTGTGATAACATATGACTAGCACTGCAAAAAATGGGAAATGCTGGAAAAAACTTCTAAAAGCAAATCAGTACACAGACTACACATGCCCTTCATTCCTGACAGTGATAAAACTCTAGTGGTCAAGGACTGATAAAGGAAGAGGAAGGTCTCATGTAGTAACGAGAGATAGCCAGCTCCTCATCCCCATTCCATACTCCTTAATGTTTTCCCTACCAGGTTGCCCTGGTTTTTGTCAATGAATGTTGAATCAATACTTTTGCACATAAGTCAGATTTTAGCATGCCCCCAGCATCCACATATCAAACAGTGAGCCACTCTGACAAGGGCGATTTTTGTCCTTGTGGTAGGGTACATTCCATGTTTTCAGAGGTACAAGTAACTAGAAGTCACTTCTGTATTTTTGGCTGCTGGAAGGGAGGAGGTTTGTGGGTTAAGAGGGAAAACACTGCTCTAAGAAACATCTGAGCTTTTGTACCACCCCTTTTTAAAAAAATTGGGAGGATCTAGGAAGTTACAAAAATGGGTTGGGAGCAAGTGCTCCATGAGCCACGCTTTCCCCATCCCTGCCATATCCATACATAGGCCTCTAAATTCATGCAGAAGCCAAACAACTGCAAAATATGGGCTCTTTTAATGACAGCATAATGTTCTTGTCACGCTTAATGTCCCATGAGATCACTTCATATAATATGAAAGCTCTGACTCAGTTTGAAGCAGCAAATTACACTGCTTGAGTTCCACTGAAACTGCGATCAATGTAAAGCAAGTGGACTGTAAAATTAACAATAGGAAAAAAAATCTCACAAGTTTTCAAATGAATGGATTGCTAGACATGCCTACTCAGAGACCCAGTTCACCCCAGGGACTCCACCTATACTGAATGCTCCTTACAACCTCACACTACAAGCAATAATTGCTAGTAAAATAATAAAGTGTCCTCCAGCATTCTCACTATCTGCAGATGTTTGTTCATTCTCTAGAATAAGTGTCTCTATCCCTTTTGGGGACAGGTGGGGAGAAATAATTGTATGCTGGCGTTACTAGTGCTATTGGCATGATGTTGTTGTAACCTGATAAAAAAAGGTTTGTTGTCAGTAAAATCCACATTGTGGAACTACACTGCAAGGGGCTGATAAGTATAAAGAAAAAAATCTGCAGGTGAAAATTACATTGGAAAGCAGACAGCATGAGGTTAGAGATACACTGTAAAACTGGACACAGAAATCGCAAATAACATTTCTTTTTGATAAGTGTAAATGTAACCACACACAATTTTAACTACAGAGATACAGTGTTACCATTTCATGGCTACTACACAACATTTTTGAGTGCTGAACAAGCTACAATGTTCAAGGACACAATGCAGAAGAAAGTTACATGCTTCCCCACACAGAAATAATAATGGACAACCATAAGTATCAGAGCCAGAGATTGGAAAGGTTACTTTTCAGTCTCTGAATTGGGGGACATATGAGCTGTTGGGTTCTGGGAGCTGTACCCAGAAAAGATGTTTCCAAGCTTTGCTCAGAACTAATGCAGTCAAAGCATGTAATAAATGGGAGTCAAAGTTTTACATCAGAGCTAATACACTGAGCTGAGAGACAAGACAGTGGCTTACAGAACATCCCAGATGCAGTGCCCACCTTCTTCGGTTAGTTTAAGAACCAAGTGATGTAAATGTCTGAGACTAAAGAACACTGTTTATGGAGACAAACACAACCTAGGTATGGTAAATCTGATCTAGCAGAAGAGAATGTTTATATACTATATTAAAGGGCTTCAAGGAATCAAATGTGCTGAAGTGAGTGGGCATATGCACAGCAGAAATCAGTTATTATAAAGCAGTGGAAGCAGTCAGTGAAATGATTCTCAGCACATTGCCCCTAAGAGGTTCATTTATGCAGCCCATTCACAAATGATATAAAAAAAGGAAGAATTACATTTCCCCCTTTTTAACTTGTTTAAGCAGCACTTTAAGAAATCATTCTTCAATACATTAACTTATCTCAATTTTCTGGCACCCAAGGCACTTTGGTGTGTCTGGCATTACATCTGAAGAGCATTTTAAAATCAGATTCATATAAAAACAAAAGAACTTACAAAATGAATTCTGTTATAAGATGCCCCCCCTCCCAACCCCAAGCTGCATGAAGATGGATGACAGAAGACCAGATTGGGGGAAGGATGATTTGTCTGCAATGTTAATCAAGATTATTTTCTCATTTTAATTTTTCTTATGGATTTTGCTTTTCTGTTTCAGTTCTAACAGCAAAGTATCACTTACCATCAAGACGGTCTTGGAAGAATCCCCAGGATATCGAAGACTGAAGACAAGCAAAGTTCCCAAGAAGCAGAAGAAGGTTATGGTGGCAATATTTCTTATGTCTAGAAGAGACTCTACCAGTGGAATAGTACCCATTGTCCAATCACAACACAACCCAGAGGGATTTAGAAGCAGCCAAGCATTTACAGGTAGGAGGTAGTTAAAAGTCAGCTGCCTTGTTGGAGAGGGACTCACAGCAGCTGGATTATCAAACCTTTATTAAAAACAAGGACAAAACACACACATTTTAAATTTTAAACACGATTGGCTAATAGACATTGCACACATTGTCTTTCTTCTCCATTCTTTTTGCTACCTTGAGCATAAGGCCCATCTCCTCCTCATGGAAAAGCTATTCCAGAAGATCATGGAAAAGTCTATAACAATGTGAGAAGAGATACAGAAAACTGCAGGGGATAGGCGAATGGACAAAAATCACCTCCTCCCTCCCATTTCTCCAGCAATATGTATGATCTTGCTCCCTTTCCTGAATAGAAGTACTTCTTTTTAGCAGAGCAAGTCTTGAATAGTCCACTATATCCATAGCATGAATCAATCAAAAAACCTGACTTTAAGCATATGTCAGAAGAACATTTTATTGTTAGTATGCCATCAAGAACAAAGTCAAAATCACACTGTATTGTACAATGTAATTTGAAAAATTTGCTACTATTCTGAAAACCCTCCCCTAATGAAATTAATTTTATTCTAATAATAATAATAATAATAATAGTAATTTTTATTTCTAGCCCGTCCCTCTGAACGAGCAAACGGGGCCGGTTACAGCAAAGGTTAAAAACAGTACAAGTTAAAATATCCTATCCCATCCCCCACCTCCCCCCCTTAAAAAAGAATTAAATCACAATGAAGTTAAAACAAATGTATAAACAAATAAAAACAGCTAGAACAGCAGCAGGAATTCCGGGCTGAGAATTTTAAACTATATAAGGGTGGAGAAAGCACAGGGGATGGGTTGGAAAAACTCCAAAGTCTAGGTTTGGAGCCGGGAGGTGTTAACCATTTTCTGGGAAGGCCTGCCGGAAGAGGTGCATCTTTAGGGCTTTTTTAAAGCCTTCAACAGATGGAATGAGATGCATCTCATCCGGCAGGTCATTCCACAGCTTGGGGGCAACAGCTGAAAAGGCACTCTGGGAGGTCTGCAAAAGCCTGGTCTTCATGGGCTATAGCAGATTCCTCCCAGAGGACCGGTGTGCAGGGGAGGGGGGGGTCATATGGGAAGAGGCGATCCCTTAGATACGATGGACCCAAGCCATGTAGGGCTTTAAAGGTTAAAATCAACACCTTGTACTGTGCCCAGAAACTGATCGGTAGCCAGTGGAGAGATTTAACCACAGGTGTTATGTGCTCTCTCCTAGATGTTCCAGTAACAAGCCTGGCTGCCATATTTTCGACCAGTTGTAGTTTCCAAGTTAGGCACAAGGGTAGCCCCATGTAGAATGCATTACAGTAGTCCAAACATGAGGTTACCAGCGCCTTCACCAGTTTCCAGATCCTTCACTTCCAGGAAAGGGCACAGCTGGCGTATCAGCCGAAGGTGGTAACAGGCACTCCTGACCATCGCATTCACGTGACTAGTCATGTGAAGCGACGGGTCAAGGAGTACCCCCAGACTGCGAACAGAGTCCTTCTAGGAGAGTGTGACTCCACCTAGGACTGGGAGTTGTATTCCCAAACCTGGTTTCGGGCCTGTAACTGTGAGTACATCCGTTTTATCTGGATTAAGCTTCAATCTGTTTTCCCTCATCCAATCCATTATCGCCGCAAGACAGTCATTGAGAGACACCATCTGAGGTCTGATCAGACGATCTGGTCACGGAGAAGTGTATCTGAGTGTCATCAGCGTACTTTTCACAGACATTTACCATAAAATACCACTTAGATATGCCAGAGATTTTTGTCACTTTGCACTGTACTGACTGAACTGAGGTTATACCATTTTTGCCATTTTTAAAACAAAGCCAAATTATTGTGATATATTTTGTTTCTAGATGATCTTTTCTCCTCTCAAACAGTTAAACAGAAATAGGCAGAATATTTTCTCTATAACAAATAGATTATATTTTAAAAATTATAATGTATAACTGAGGTGTAACATTAGAAAAGACTATAATGAATACTGGATTTTACCTTGTAAATACTGGCAATTGTGACTGAATAACCTGGACTCTGATCACAACAAGGAGTAATGTACTGAACATCAGAACTATGAGTTTCAAAAGCATCTGGAGCATACAGTAAGGAATGCTGCCTTTGCCTCGGAGAATCTGTAACACTGTATCCCATAGGATAGGCAAGGTATACTGAAAAATGAAACATTTTTACAGTTTTCAATAAAGGACATCATCTGCCACATGCGCCAACAGATATAGGCAATGCACTAAAAGTAACTACATTTATCACTAATTAAAATTTATAGACAACTTTTTAGTTTTGCAGTATTCAAAATACAAAAGGTGCCTTTTGTTAATCTACAGTAAAAGGCAACAACAGATAAAACAAACAAGAGGCAACATAAAATATGCACAGTCAGTGAGTCTTACAAGAGTAAAAGTCTCAATTGATGTCACTGGGTCTTTTTATATATTTTTAAACAGATATTGGCAAAGAGCTCCTAGGAGTTACTGTGGATACTCTAAGCAGCCAAAGCAATTTTAGTGACAATTGTAGTACGAGGGGGTATCCAAAGGTTTTAATGATCACCTTTTTAAAAAATTGACAGAAAGTTTGTTTTGATTTGTGGTTGTTAACTTATCTCTATGTAGTCACTATCTAGATTTATACATTTCCACCGGTGTATCTTGACCCTCTGAATACCTGATATTGTAGAAGTCTGCAGATTGCGCCTTATGAAGGGGTATTGTAAAGTAATAATTATCACCCGGAGGTTATTATGGCATATTGATGAAATTTTTTCAGTATCATCATTGGTCCCTAAGTGCACATTGTTGAGAAAACCAGCTCATTGCATCCTTTATTTTTGTGACTGGCTCTGCCAGAAGTGACTAAGGTGTAAAATCCTTGCCAGGTGCAATCTGCAGGCTTCTACAATATCAGGTATTCAGAGGGTCAAGATACGCTGGGAAAAATGTATAAATCTAGATAGTGACGACATAGAGATAAGTTAACAACTACAAATCAAAACAAACTTTCTGTCAATATTTTTAAAAGGTGATCATTAAAACTTTTGGATACCCCCTTGTAGGTACTCCCAAATTCAGGTACTCTTGAGGTTTATTAGACTGAATTAACTTTACTGTCACACTAGGTCAGGGTGACCAGACATCCTCCTTTTCCAAGACATGCCTTACGTTTCAGCCTTGTCCAGGAGGAATTCCAAAATGTCCTCCACTTTCAGCATGATGAGCTTGCCCTTTTCATTTTGATAAGAAATATTAAGGCAAATCCTTTCACTATCTTCATTTTGTTCAAATGTAGAAAGCTGTGTAATTGTGATTAGATCACATCAAGATCAAATTCCACCAGCCCATAATTTTCACTGTCGAAAGCTTGAAAACTCACTCAAACTTGAAAGCTCACACAGGCTCGCTTTCTTTCTCTCTCTTTCTCTGTGCTGGTTTCTCTCTCAATCTGTCCCCATATATAAACCAGTTTAAGTGATTCTTTTTCAGTGAAATGTCACAACTATGAATGACACAAAACTATGCGCTGCCCTCGTGGCTTTCTGAGGTGCGCCACAAGTGAAGCCAGGTTTTAGAACTGGAAGGGCACTGTGGTAGGGGAGTCAATAAAACAATCTGTTCAAGTGTTTAAATGGGAGGAATGTTTTAAAACTTTTGAATGGTTGCCAGTGCTTAAATGTGGTTTATGCTAGGGGTAGCAATCTGGGTTAAAGCCTTATAAAATCTGTCTTTTTTAACCAAATGATCCATAGAATTTACTTGCACAGTGGACTATTGTTGCAGTTTGTATGTTCATTGCCAGCGCTCCCACCTACTTAAAGGGCTTAGTTATCAGGCAAGAGATGGCTAATCAAAACTAAATTGCTTCTGCACTCTGATTTAGTTATAGCAAAAATGGGGGAGGGGGAATACTTTGTGTCATCAAAACAGTTGTCAGTTAAGACATCATTAGAAACTGAATTTTAGGTTGCCACACACTCTGCACTACATAACACTCTTTGGCCAGGAAAATACCTCCAGCTTCTCTTTTATTTGTGTTGGGTGATCTCAATGGCCATCTGGGAGTGTATCACTGTGGTTTCTGGCCAGGAAATCAGTGAACTATGGGCACTGTTGGCATGTTGTATCAGGACTTATGGCAATTGCACAATAAGATCCAAACAATGCAAAACGTTTGTCTAGTTAGTGTGTTTTGACACAGAGGTAGGCAAGTTTATTGTGAGGTCACTTTCAGTCCTATACTGCCTTAAACATGGGGTTGGTGGATAGGTGAGCAAGTCTTCTAGATATATAGACGACATGAAAGGGCTTACACAAATCTAGTGTGCTATCACCAACATTAGGAAGTGTTTCCGGGGGGGGGGGGGGGAGCACTATGACTCAGATGTGCCTCCTGACAATTTATGGTATAATCTCACATTTAAAACTAGATTACACAAATTCCTTACCCCTTGAGCTATAAATACTTCATAGACACAACATATTCCCACCACTGTTATTCCTTGCTCCTTACATAATGTAGCAACAGCAACCAGAAAAACAGTCACTGCAATAGGAGTCCACACTACAATATAAGAGAGAGACCAATTGTTAGCTTGCACAAAACTGGGGAAACAAATGCATGATTTAAATGCCAAAGGCAGATTAAAATATTTTATAAACTGAGGACTACAGCCAGTTTCCTAATTTTTCTGTAAACTGTACACGGCAGACAGCCCTGTCTTGCCAACTAGACTGAGCAAAACAAGCATTGTTGAAGACATAACTTTCTAAATGATGCAGAAAACAAAGGGGGGACTTGAATAAGAAATATCTGCTCCTAGCAGCACATTTACAGGGACACATCATTTTAAAAGAGTATAAAATTCCAACATTACATTCCAAGTTTCCAAGATTATTGCTGTGTACTTTATTGTTGCATTTTATATTTTTAACCAGAGAACTCTTGTCAGTGGGGTTTAAATGCATTTAAAAGGGATCTACAATAGGAGGCAACCTGCAGCTATAGAACTCAAGTGGCCATCAGCCTCATTGCTAATTTTAAAGGTTTTCTGGAGGTGGATCATGTCAGACCTCTGGCAAGAATATTCTATCTCTTGTCTGGCAATCCATTGTGTGGGAAAGAAGAAGGGAGAGTGGGGAAGGGGGAGGAGAGAACCGAAGTGGCAGAATGAAAACAAGACTGAAATAGGCAAAGAAAATCTAAGCAACTTTTGGGTCTGCCCCGTCCTCACCACCGACATGCTGTCTCCAACAGAGTACCCATAATGTGGCCCTCAACAGAAAAATTAACACCAACATACTCCAAAAGAAAGAAAATTCAGTATGGATTGTTGCAGCCTTGATGTGTCACTGTTTATGGACTAGCTACCCTTACAACCATTGATTCCTTAAATACATAGACTGTAAATCATTGTTACAAGTTGTGATTTTTTATAACAAATACAGTGAAGCACACATGCAAAACTGATAGAAAGCATTTACCAATAGTGTTTTCTGGCCCACGAGATCTGGTGTATGACAAAAAAGCAGCAAGAAAGAAAATTGAAGAGAGAAGCTCAGCTCTGCCAACCACACCAGTTACCTACACAGAGAGGCAGAGTAAGAGTTAATTACTTCAACAAGTGATATAATGATGCAAATAAAAACAATATAGACAAATACATTACTAATGCACAGCTATGCTATTGAACTGTTGTTGTTTGTCTTAAAATAATTTCTAACTTATGACAACCCTAAGATAAACCTATTAGAGCATTTTCTTGGAAAGATTTGTTCAGAGGGACTAGGCTTTGCCTTCCCCTGAGGCTGAAGGTGCATGACTTGCCCAAGGTCACCCAGTGGGTTTACATGGCAGAGTGGGGATTCAAACCTTGGCCTCTATAGTTGTAGTCCAATGCTCAAACCACTGCACCATAATGGCTCTGAATACCAACCAATACAAAAAGGAAAGGCAAAGAGAATAAAAGTGTTCAACTGCTTTGATAAATGTCAAAAGGCAGTGTTCTACTGCCCCCATGTGGTTAATATAGAGAAATACCCATATACAGTTTATGATTACAGTACTGTAATTTTGTATTTATTTAAATCAAAGTGAAAACAAGCATACTGACAGATGATTCAAGGCCACTCTACATCTTATATTTTTTGACAGAGGCATATAGTCAAAATGTAAAAGGGGGAGAGACAAACATTTGCCTCAAAAGAAAAAAAATGTGGAACGATAATACTGAATTAGACCATTAGTTCATCTAGCCCAGCAGTAACATCAATGGATTTTGAGATCAGGCACATTCAAGATGGTATAGGCCATAGGCATTTTTGTTTCAGGTGTGTAAGATGTATATAACTATTGGGGTTGGTTTTTGTTTGCCTTAATGTTTGTTGACTGTAATAAAGGCCTACTAACTGACTGACTGACCAGTGGGTGGCAGGCTTGATTCTTTATTAGTCCTTTGTGGAAATGCCAAGGCTTGAACCTGGGAACTTTTAAATGCAAAGAGTGCTTTACAAATAAACCACAGTTTTTCTAACATACATATCAGAGAATAATCTAGAAATGCAAATCATGAGGCACACCAAATGTCAGCCAGGGTCACTGAGATTCACAGTCTCACAACACCAGAAGGGCCATGTGATTCCTACTCCTCTTCCAGAACATGTTCAGTCAACTGATCTATCTGGAAATAGTTAAGTAATTAGAGTTACACTTTATTTTTATTGTTTTCAACCAACCTTTTGATTTAAGTTCACAGTTAAACCTTTGTGCTAATTTCTTTATTAAACTGAATACATGCCTAAATCCAACTGTTAGTCCCCACTAAAAGCCCACTGAACCAATAGAAACTTCTAAGTCAGCACTTATGCACATTTTATTGATTCCATGAAAACACCTTAGTTAGGACTATTGGATTATGGACAAAGGCTGTTTTATTTTGGCTCTATGGTAGGTGTATTTCTGTAACTTGAAGGAACTAATTCAGTCTATGAATCCATAATTCCAATTCACAGAGAAGGTATAAATTAGATTTTTGTTGTGATCCAGCAGCTTTACATAAAACACAATATACACAAAATCTAGGATCACTAAGATACTGAAATAGGCAAAGGATGTCTTTTTGAAAAGCCCAGGAAGAAAATGGGCTTCAGAAAATTCCAGAAACCTGAAGTTTGACAGGAAGATGCAAAGCAAACAAATAAAAAGTCAGATCATATAGTTCAGTATTCTTCACAGGAGGGATATGCAACCTCAACAGGTCCAAAGATGAATGTCAACTCCTGAGCCACAGACTTTAATGCTGAAATTCAGTGGTATGCCAACAGTTTTTTTTATAAAGTAGTTTCTACTTTAAAACAAGGCACACCAACTTCAGAAGGGGTTGCAGAAACAGACACAAGTAATCCATGTGTTCTTTTCTCCTCATTTATACTAAATGGAAGATTTCTGGCCTCAGACAGGAATTTCTCCCAGTCCAACTGGAAGAAACTACTGTATATACTGGCAACAGTTTTTTTTAAAAAGCAGTTTCTACTTTAAAAGCAATTTGTACTCACGTTGAGGGCAGGTTTGGGGGTCAGAATTATGGATTTTAATATGACCCGTGGATAAGTCAAGTGTAAAACTTATCAGCATGTAACAAAGGATGTAAAGGATGAAGCAAAAGAAAATGATACTAAAGATCTTTGAAATTTTTGACAGGTATAACTGTATGTGCTCACCCTAAAGGCTGGATGGATGAGGTAGTAGTTAATGCTTCTTTTGGGTGCTCTGAGAAGATATTTAAAGTTCTCACCTTTAACCAGGGCATTGGTTCCTTTTTTAAAAGAGTTAAAGTACAGTACTTACATTGACCCATGGATAGGTAGGCCCAGGTTTTTTGGGTCAATTTTTTGACTAAAATTTCTAAACTTATACATGAGTATATATAGTATGCAGTTAAAAGCATAAAATTTATCACTAAATTTTGACTTGTTCCCTAACCGAGGGGAAAAAATGACATAAATAGGCCATCCTCTAAAGCAAGGGTTCCCAACTTTTTAGACTCACGGAGCCCTTTTTAGGATCAGTTTCTATAGTGGAGCGCCTAAGAAGCCTATCCCATGTCTTACAAGTTAAGGGGTTTCTTATTTTGATTCTCCTGTTTCTTATTCTTTAATTTCATTTCATTTTTATTTCTTCCATTTTCCTGGAGCAGCTGCAGTTGGGAACCACTGCTCTAGAGAAGCTATCCATGCAAACAAACTAGATAGACAGAAGAAATCTTAGTAATTATCCCTGCTGCATTTCCCACAGCCAATGAGGGAAGTTCCTTTTAAAGCCAATTGACAGCTTGCCTCAATGTCTGTGAAAGTTATAGCATGAATGCATGTCTTGAATCTTTTACACATGCCTAACAGACTCCTCAAGATTACAGTCCTGATTTGTACATTATATATTATATCCATTATATATACACACAGCAAGTCTGCACAAGACACTCTTCAGGTTGCTGTTGCTATATGAGCTAATTTAATTGGTTTGAGTTCTATGGAAACTTGATAAAGGAAAAGGGTAGCAATGGGGCTTTCCTCCAAGGCAAAGAGGAGCTTTCATCTGGATCACAGCAGGGGAAGAAAACAGTCTTGTAATTATTCATTGTACTCCTTGTGATAAGTTAGGTTCCTTGCGGTAATAATGCATTTAACGACTTAGGTGACAGAAGAGTGTCACTAAGTAGTGACACTCTCCTGGAATAGAATTCAAATATTAACCTCAATATTTAACTACTTTTATCATGCTTTAAAATGTGACTATCTTTGAAAAGCATTTAGAAACACCAGCTCATGCAAAAAATTGACACTACCAGGCTACAAAAAATTGTCTATGGGCAATGTATTTCTGATCTGAATGTCAATTCTGTTTTTACTATTCTGTTCAGTGTTTTGCTGTTTAATTTTTTATCTCAAAAGCACATTCAATTGCTTTTTAATGCTTTGAATTCTATAAGACCAAGAGAGCAAAAATTGCAAATAAAATATTTTCATGAAGTTCAGAAATGGGGAACACGTGGTCCTCCAACTGTTGTTGGATTGCAACACCTACCATCCATCTCTACTGGCTACTCTTGTTAGGAATTATAGGGGATGCAGTCCCACAACATCTGAAGGGTCATATGTTCCAGGATGTTATAGATTACATCAGTGGCATGTTGGTGAGTAAATGATAGATTTAAAGTCTAGATTTGATTCAAGAACGATCATGCATCGTCTTTTATTTCCTCAGATTCTTCAATCATTCCTAAAACAGAATGAATCTGGTCTACTTCCAACCTTCAAAATATCCTGACTGTTTTGTTTTATTGAATACTTTAAGAAGTTTAAAACATTTTTTCTTAGCAATAGCTCAGAACTATTTCAAGCTTACTTACTGCTTCAGTATGTATTGGATGTACAGCAAATAACAAAGATGCAACCCAACTGCTGCTATTGTCCAAGAAGAGTTTACAGACCTTGAGGAAAACTATACAAACAATGGCATGAAATACAATGTTCAAGAAGTGGTAAGAAACAGCATTCAGTTCACTGAACAAGTAGTTCAAACGGAATGTGAGGACTGTGAGTGGCCGATATGATTTATGGCTTCTTTCCTAAAAGACAGAACACAGAGATTTTAATGCAGACATTTAATAAATGCATCTCTGCTTTTTTAAAATGAACTCATCCAAAATTATAAAATCGTAATTTAAATCTAATCTGTTCACAACTAGCTTAGATTCTTCGCTTCCAGACATCTGGAAAATCTGACCTTTTCATCAACATTTGGGCAAGGTGCACAGAAACCAACACATAGCGTATGCTTCCCAATTCCTTTGAATGACATAAATATTCCTGAATTCTAGATGGTTTGTGACTGGACAACAGAAACACTATCAAATCAAATTGGTGCTAGACATAATATTCATTGTTGTTGTTTTTTAAAAGATAACTGTTTTAGATAAGTGTGCTGAGTTTATATAGTGACTTAGCAACTATATTCTTTAAAACCTTTTGTATTTAAAGAAAAGATACATCAGTTACCTCAGACATAGGAGTCCCCCAGAAATCATTCTGAAAAAGACTTTTTAAAGGAGTAGAAGGATGCAAGTCTTTGTTGTCCAGAATAGCTGAAACATCATCAAAGACAAACCCACAAAAGAGACTGTTCCAATAACATGCTGCAACTATTCCAACAATTAGTGCAATTTCCTTTAGATTAACATAAGCCATCTTCTCCGAAATTCTTATGAACTGTATCTGTAAAACAGATCCAAGCATGTTTTTCAAAAATCTGTTCTCATTAAAATAAGCAGCTGCAGTCAACATTAATTCAAAATAGTATAACAGATATACCTAAAGATGTGGAACACAATTCTTCCAAAGCAGCACAAACTTTATGCAACCCAAATCAATTAAAATAAAAAGGATACTTAATTCAATTTATCTTTATTACAGCCATAAACCAGCATATAAAGAATGCTTAAAGTCAAACAATATTATCTGAAAGTTATGTCCACTTGTTCTTAAATGACCTGGTCTTTTACCATTACTGTAGTTGTGGTACAACATAAATAAACAGTCTACTGAAATGTACCCTTAGAGAACCAGTAGTGAGTACTTTTGAACTTCAACACAAAAGTAATAACTATTCTTAGGCTGCAATTCTGTACAAATGTATCTGGAATAAATCCATTATACAATTATCTCTCTTTGTCCATAGGCTTGCAATCCATAGATTGGAAAATTCATGGGTGGCCCAACCTGGCTCTGTTCTTCCCAATGCCAGAGCATGCACATGGCCATGTCAATGTGGTTGCTCATGTCACACTGCCATTGGAAACAATAAGACTTGAGGTCTTGTGGATTTTACTATCTGTGTGGGGTGGAGCAGAATTGAACCCCTGCAACTGCAGAGAGCCCACTGTATAGCCCAGTGGCCCCCCAACTTTTTTAGGCTACTGCCCCCTTTCCACCTGGGTAACATCCCTAGTGCCCTTCAATACCTACTTCTTGATATTAGATCTACTCTTTGTGCAGCAGCCAGCCAGGCAGCAGCATGTACCAGTACTTCAGCCACCCCAGAATGACACCACTGCCTCATCCTCAGCCTCTCATGTGGGAATACAGCAGCAGGCCTGCTCCTCCCTCTTACCTGCACCAACTTCAAAGCAAAAGGAAGGCTGGCTGGCCAGCTGCTCATTTGCTGCTCCAAGGGTGACTGGGTCCAAAGGAGCAGTGTCCAAGTAGCTGGCTGAGCAGAGACCGAGAGGCCTCTCACTTATGCTGGGTTTACAGCAAAGACCAGCATGGGCACAAGGCTTCTTGGTCACTGCTCAACCAGCAGCTCGGTCACTACTCCATTTTTGCCCAGTCACCTTGGAAGCAGCAACCAAGTATTATTATTATTAACCTTTGTTTATATAGCGCTGTAAATTTACACAGTGCTGTACATACAATCTTATATTTAGACAGTTCCCTGCCCTCAGGCTTACAGTCTAAAAGAGACAACATAAAAGGAGAAGGGAAAGGTGGTGGGAAAGGGGATGAGGTCCAGTGGTTCTTCTCTCCCTCTTGGGCCTGGACCAAGGCAGATGGACTGGAGGGAGGGCTTGGTTTCTGATCAGTAGCTGAATGATCAGCAGTTGAAAAGCCTCTTACCCATGCCAGCCTTGAGACCAAGGCCAGCTCAGGCAAGAGACACTCGACTGACTGTTTGATTGCTGTTCCTACTATGGTCCTAAAGGCTTCTGATTCCCCTTGGCTTTCTTGTGCACCAATATTTTGAATGAAGGCCCCTTTGCTCACTGCCCCCCTGCCCCTGCTTTTCCCTCACTGCCTCTCTGGATTTTACCACTGCCTTCAGGTGGAGCAAAATGCCCACTTTGGGAATCATTATATAGCTCAAAGAATCTCATTTCTGGGAGGCTTGCTTAGGATTGCACCATTAGGCTGATTTTATAAAACATGACTAATTGCTTTCTAGCTCTCAGTGTTTCACTGGGAATGAAGGAAACCATTGGTTTCATATTCATTAAAAACTAAAGTGATGAATGATAATTGTGCACTGCAGGAGTAATTGACAAGAGTAAAACCTCACTCTCATTCTTGTAAGTTTAATTTCTTCTTTGCTTCATTGGAGATACCAAAGCCCAGGGAAACTCACCAGATATAGTTTCTTTAGCCAGACTACAAAAGGATTCAAAAAGTGTAAGTTAGGAATTGGCCATGAATCTAGCCCTTGTTTTGCTGGATTCCAATCACTGAGAAATATTGCAGCTTCGAAGTTTAGTGCACAGCTAATGAATCCATTTTACCTTGTCTGTAAATCCAGGATGCAGCCGGATATTATCATATGAATTTTGCTGCCAATGCTGCCTCTTGCCTAAAACCTGGCTAGAAGCTCCCAACTTTACAAATCGACCAGCTGAGCTGGGAGCTAAGTTATAGGCAGGTTTTTGGCAAGAGGTTTTTGGTGGCAAAATGCATATGATAATATCTGGCTGCATCCCAAAGAGGATTCAAACCAGGCAAGGTAAACCAGATTATTTACCTGTGTGCTAAATTCCTTGCTTAAATAGCTAAACAAAGGAGCAGGACCTGATAGTAAAAGCAGTATGAAAAATACAGAAAAGAGTAAGTTAAGACATAAATCAAAATACTTTTAACGTAAGAGGATGGAAGAACTATAATAATTAGGACCAAATATGCACATCTTCCTGTAGGAAGATAAATTGTCTTGAAAGATGGTTTAAAAATCTATTAAATTAATCTGATCATCTAACTTTTTCAGGTTACTGTAGTTCGTGCATCACTTTGTAAGGGCATGAAAGCATAACTTTGTAAACATTATAGCTTTTTATCATCATACTGGAAGAAGAGTTAGCACTGGTTCATGACTGGAAGCCAATGTATTTCATGCATTTTAGGAAAGACATGTAGCGTGAATGTTGAACATACCTATTCTGGTCCCATGAACCAATACTAAGTTTACAAAAACATTTCACCAGCTGTTGCTCAAATAAGATATCAGTCCGTTTTTTTATTATCTTGTTAAAATGCACTGGGGACAATGTACATTTAAAAGAAGGTGCACACCAGCTGTCTACCTACAACTGTAGTTTCATGCTTTCAGATGCATAAGAAGAACAGAATGAATCAGATGCATAGGAAGAATAGAATGAAACAAATATAAAACAAGCAAGGTTTTGGGAGACAGATGATTTAAAAGCAGTTCAAATTTGATATCCAGGGCTAAGAGAACTTTTAAAAATAAAAACTTACCACTCAAGTACAGTATTTCTTCATTTATATGTTCATCTCGAGAGAAATCATTTTTAATTATGCTTGTGTCTGTATTGATGCCAGTTACTGTGCTCGGTGTTATGTGCTTATGGATCTTTACTAAAAAGAAAGCACAGGGGAGGAGATAATATTTAGGAACCATGTCACAAACATCACTGTGATTTTCTATATTATTACTCAAGCTTTTTAAAACCCAAATAGTTGAAAACTCATAGGAGAAAAGCCATTTATACTAATGAATGACTTTGTAACACAGCACATGTAAGCTTCTCCTCTATGGAGACAATTTAAAAGTTAGTTATACTTGAAACCTGTTCATTACTGCCAGATGCTGTGATCTGATTAGGTGAGCAATTTAACATACTTGCAAGTCAATGTGTATAGTCAGACTGGAGGAGAGGTCTAACAGCACCTGGTCAATTCGGGTGGGTCTGGAGGCCATACACCTTTAACAAAAATACGTTTCCGTTTTGTAAATCTTGAAGTGATTGGAAATTCACACACATCCTTGGGGGAGGGAAACAACTTGAAGGAGCCTCTTCACACTAAAGTGAGATTCAGCTCCTTCTTCGAAATGAGATCAAAAGATTTCAAAAGATGAAAGAAAGACTGACATGTGTCACGACAATCAATTCTTTCAAGTCGCCTGCCAATCTATGGTGACACCTTGAGCATACAGCTTTCCAGTGACATTCCCACATGTACTAGGAAATCCAATCAAACATATTCTTAGTAGACGCATAAAGGAATATGCTTTCCCTGTTGAAGAGATCCATCCATCCATTGCTTCACCATGAAACCCACTGGCCGATCTTGGGCAAGTCACATGCTCTCTGCCTTAGAGGAGGGCAATGGCAAACCTCCTCTGAACAAATCTTGCCATGAAAATTCCATGATAGGGTCACCTTAGGTGCCTTAGGGGCTAAATAAGTCAGAAATGACTTAAAGGCACACAACAACAAACAGGAGAAAGACAAAGGTCCCCTCTGTATGCTCTTTTCCAACTTCATGTACATAGCCAGACTTGTATATTAACAAAGAGGTCTGCATCTTTCTTAAAGTTCCTACTAACAGTTGTGGCCCTCCCTAAATGATTGATAAGAGATTGAAATGTGCAGAAACAAGTTGAACACTGTCTGCCACATTCCTATGGAGAGGCCCATAGACAGCCAATGAACCATAAGTTAGATTGAAGATGACAGAAAACTGAGTACCAATGTAACATGTAAGAACAGGAGTGCCCAGTCAAAATATTGAGCCCGGCAAGATACAGAAAAATTGGACAGATCAGATTGGAAAATACCATAAAGTTAGTTTTCCCTGCTTGCTGGGAGTAGGAAAAATTGCTTTTTGAGCAACGTATTTGAGAAAAAGCCTACTGTGTTACTTGTAATGTGGCAGTACATATAATCTTCAACTGGCTCAATTTTACGGTGGCCAGCTTTTTCTCTGAACAGTGACAAATCTTGGTCAAATTTATCTGTATCCATGCTTAAGCCTCACTCTTTGTTCTGGCTACCTGAAGGAGTGCTTGCTTCTAGGTGTAAACTGCAATAAAGAAGGCTGTTTATGCCACAATCTCAGACTGTTGTGCAAGTGAGCACGGTAGCAGTGCCTTGCCGCTGCAGCACCCTTCCTGTCAAAATTAATCCTACTACTACTACTTTTTCTAAAGAAAACACTTTTAAAACTTTTTGTTGTGCAACTTCTATTATCCCTAAACTGATTTTCATTTGGAAGTCTACTTTTGCTACTCTGGACATTTACACAAAGAGAGGTGAGGTGAAAAGTATTTTAAAAGTATGACAAGAGCTTTGGGAGACAGAGTATGCTCTGAAAAATCAAGGCACAGGATGACTTCCTAATTCACAGATCCAGATTACAAAACAACACAGAATATCATGCAAGTATTTCAAAAGGAGTATTTAACTTTTATATAGAAAAAGAATAAAGAATGAACTCCAAGGATGGGAATGAGAAATCTGTGTCCCACAGTTTCCTTCATCCCAGACCACAAGCTGTGCTGCCTAGAGAGATGTACTGTATATAAATAATAAATCGACCTCATGTATAAATTGAGGGCAAGTTTTGGGGACAAAATTATGGATTTTGATATGACCCGTGGGTAAGTCGAACATAAAATCTAAGGGTACGTAACAAAGGATCTAAAGGATGAACCAAAGGAAAACAAATGAACTTTTGACTAAATTTTCTAGACTTATACATGAATATATACAGTAACTCAACAACATCTGGAGGACTACAGGTTACCAGCTTATGAAACCACACTTTTTCAAATGCTGGAGTACTATATCTGACATATGGGAAGATAAAATGTGCATTTGCGATAAGTAACCATTCTCTACTGTCAAATATACATATAATGATCATATCCACTGGACTTAAGCACTCTCTAAGTGGTTTAAAACTAACTGTAAGCTAATTACCCCCAACAAGCTGGGTAGTCACTTTAGCAACCTCAGAAGGATGCCAGGCTGAGTCGACCCAGAGCCCCAGTCTGGTACTGAACTCACAAACTTGTGGTTTCTGAGTGAGTGGCTGCAGTACAAGCATTTAACCACTGTGCCATCAGCACTAGTGCTTTCATGTTTAGAATTCAGAAAGGATTCAAAACATGAAAGCTTGCAATTCAAAAGGGAAAAACTTTAAAAGTTCCACTGGGTGAGCACCCAGTTGTCATTAAACTTACCTAAAATATTCAGAACTGTATTGGACTGTGGCCTGAACCACTGCATACAGCTACATAAAACCAGCTTTATAGAACAAAAATAAAAATCAAAATAAATCAAAATCTACTGTTGCACTCATCGTTAAGACATTCTACATTAATCATTTTGAAATGTTTATTCTTGTGTAATTAGTGATAAAAGGTTCACAAAAAATAATCTTTTTATGAGCATGCTATAATCTATTTAATAATACTGAAAGGCAATTTTAGAAGTGACAAGGTGATGATATCAGAAATATTTATATGTAGCAAATTAGTATTTTCCAGTCTTATGATCATACACAGCTAAGACTCACATAAATAATGAAAGAAGACCATTAGAAAGAGTGTGCTGGTTCAGCATTATAGAATAGCTCAATTGCTATGCTGATTTTCAGCCAAACTGCCCAAGGCAGATTACGATAACAGGTCAAACAAAACAACACAGCATTTCAGAGTATAAGGCTAAGACTCCTAATCTCAATGACATATATTATGGGTGGGTGGGGGGAATTAATCATATGTAATTTTGCATAATATGGAACACACATCTCCAAATACAAGTATCAACTTAAATGTAGTTGTGTCCTTGTCTATAGAAATATTTTTCCTCCCTGTCTTCAAAGAAGTCTACAGCAGTTCACTTTTAAGGTTTAAATGTTATATGTAGAATAATAACAGCTATCATATTTACAATTTGTATTATTATTATCACTTGGTAAAATCAGCTCCATGTAGACAAACTTCACTTGCTCTATGCAAGGATTACACACTACTTTTCACATATTCTACAAAAGCACCATAGCCTAGACTGACAGAAGAAGTCAGTCTGTTGTTGTTATCTGCCATCAAGTCAACTTTGACTTACAGCAACCCTATGAATGAGAGACGTCTAAGCACTCAAGTCATCAACTGCTCAGGTCTTGCAAATTCAGGATAGTCATGGCTTCCTTGATTGAATCAATCGACCTCTAATGTAGTGTCTCTTCCTACTTCCTCCCAATTTACTGAGCATTACTGTCTATTCAGTCAGGTACAAACAAGTAACCTATGCACCAATGAAAAAAATCAAAATAGTTAAGAGTTCCCATACATAAGATAAACCATTGATCAGGATGGGGACTGCAGTAAAGAAACAAGAAAAAGACTAGGAATGGGAAGGGCAGCTATGAAAGAACTACATAAGATTCTAAAGAGCAAAGATATACTGTACAACTGAGTGCTGAGGTTAGAATTGTCCAAATCATTGTATTCCCCTCATACAGATGTGCACTGGACAGTGAAGAAAGTAGATAAGAGGAAAACCAACACATTTGAGATGTGGTGCTGGATAAGAGTGTTGAAGATACCATGGACAGCCAAAAATCAAACAAATGGGTTCTAGAGCAAATAAAGCCCAAAATTTCCTTGGAAGCCAAGATGATCAAATTGAGATTGTTGTACTTTGGCCACATCATGAGAAGGCATGACTCCCCAGAAAACATGATAATGCTAGAAAGGTAGAGGACAGAAGAATGAGGGGAAAGCCACACACCAGATGAATAAATTCAATCAGGGAGATCATGAGCATGGATTTGCAGTACCTAAACAGAGGAGTGGAGGACAGGAAGTATCGGAGATATCTCTCCACAAGGTTGCCATAAGCCAGGGCGAACTCAAGGGCAGTTAACAACAACAATGCACCATTTACTTCAGCTGAGCTGAAGGCAGCAGTGGAGATGGAAATGTAATGGTCTGAGAGTAGGATTAGGACATTGGGAGAACAGGATGCAAACCCTAGCTGAGCTATGGAAACCCACTGGGTGACCTTGGGCAAGTCACACACTCTCAGCCTCAGAGGATGGCAATGACAAACTTCCTCAGAAGAAACTTGCCAAGAAAATCCTATGATAGGTAACTGTAAATGAGAAAGGACTTTAAGGCACACAACAACAGCAACAATGAAAATAATATGGCACTACACACACAGTGACTTATTTCTGAGTAAACATGCATCAGACTGCAACACCCCTTTGGCTTTGGCTCTCAGTGCAGTAGGTAGCTGGATATCAATTAATGGTATCTTGTAGCAGATAGTTTCTTTGCAAAATCCATGCAACCATAATAATAAATAAATAAGCGTAGTAAAAATGTTTTTCTTTGAACAAGTACAAAGAATTCAGGTTTTCACCAGCATCAGATGTGAATTCTCCCATGCAAAACCACAAGCCTTTTCTGGCCACAATAGATACAGGGAGGTGCTCCTCTCAATTAACAGAGAATCCACAAGCTGATCAACTACACACAAGCAGAAGCATCTCTACCTAAGGGGGCAATTTAAGGGGAAATGACATCACTACGCCTCCAGTATCTGCCTTTTGACAGAATGGGCTGTGGGGTTCACCTGTATCCCTTTACAATGCTGAAGAGAAGGTGTGAAGAGGGCAAGGCATAGTGGGAGGAGAAAGGAGAGGCCCCAGGATTTAAAAGCAATTTAAACAATTTTTTGTTTAAAAATTAAGTTTTTAAATTCATTTTAAAATACTCTTTGAGAACATCACATCTTACCAAATTTTAATTTTAACCACATAGAACTTTGTTGTGTGCTTCCAAGTCATTTTTGACTTATAGCAACCTTAAGGTAACCCTATCCTGGAGTTTTCCAGGCAAGTTTCTTCAGAGGGGATTTTTGCCATTGCCATCCTCTGAGGCTGAGAGAGCGTGACCTGCCCAAGGTTTCCATGGCTGAGCTGGGATTCAAACCCTGGTCACAGTCGAAAGCTCAAACCACTATGGCACGTTGGCAATATGTACATGTAAATATATTCAGGCAGTGCATATGATATTGTCACATAAAGGTGTGGTTTTAATTTTGCTAGTAATTTCAGCCGCCCCTAGATTATAGAATGACCTGCCAAAGAACATTAGTCTGAATTTAAAAGAGTACTGAGTGTCTTCCAGCATGCCTTATCCAGATGATATTTAAATTGTGAATTGTAAATAATGGTTTTAGATGTGGATTGTTTTAATATGAGCATGTCTTATTTGTCCTTTTAAATTGATGTGTGTTTTAATTGATGTGTTTTAACTGATGTTGATTGTTGTTAATTGATCCATGAGGAGAGATGGGTGAGAAAAACATATTATTATAAAATTATGCCACAACTATTGCTGTTCCATTCAATTATGTTAGGAGAATTACAATTTTTGAGTAACCTTAGTGCAAAAAACCCCACCATCACTAAGGAGGATTCTGTATGGTGCGATATGGGAAGAGGAGGAGGTCAATACCAGGGTGACCAGGGGTCCTCCTTTTCCAGGACTTGTTCTCCATTTCAACCTTCTGTCCAGGAGGAATGTCCAAAACATCCTCCATTTTGAGCATGACTAAGGTCCAAAACACACTGCAGAAACAATCCAGTTTGAGACCACTTTAACTGCCTTGACTCAGGGCTAGGAATCCTGGGAACTGTAATTCAGTGAGACCTTTAGCCTCCTCTGTCAGAGAGCTCTGGTGCCCAAATAAAACGACAATTCTCAGGATTTCCAAGCACTGAGCTGGAGCAGTTAAAGAGGTCTCAAACTAGATGATTTCTGCAGTGCGTTTTGGACCTTAGAAGCATGGACGGACACATCTATGAGTGTTTTGAGCTTTCTATTTAATCACGCCCTCCATTTTTTCCTTGGAAGCCCTCCATTTCCTGGTGCTTTGTCCTCCTTTGCAGTGAAGGCATCTGGTCACTCTGGACTTCAACCCCCCCATGATGGCCAAGCATCCTCCTTTTCCAGGACATGTCCTCTTTTTCAAACCTTCTGTCCAGGACGGAATTCCACAATGTCCTCCATTTTCAGTATGGTGAAGAAGCATGCTTGTCTATGAGTGCCTGTCAGCTTTTACTTGGTCAAATCCTACCTTTCTTGGAGGCCCTATATTTTTGGTGGTGCCTTGTCCTCCTTTGAGATGAGAGCATCTGGTCACCTGGGCTCCTAGCCCACCAGGTTGGTCAGGTGCCCTCCTTTTCTAGGACATGTCCTCCATTCCAAACCTTCTGTCCAGGAAGGAAATTCCACAATGTCCTCCATTTTGAGCAGCTTTTACTTGGTCTTGCCCTACCTTTTTCTTGGAGGCCCTACATTGCTTGTCCTCTTTGAGATGAGGGCACCTGGTCACCTTGGGTCAATAGGTGTGAGTGTGTGTGTGTATATATATGTATACATACATATATGAAATATATATGTGTGTGTAGGAGAGAGACACCATGGTCCAAAACAACACATGCAGAAATAATCCATTTTGAGACCACTTTAACTGCCTTGGCTGCTCAGTGACAGGGAATTCTGGGAAGTGTAGTTTTTGTGAGACACTCAACCTTCTCTGTCAGAGAGAGAGAGAGAGAGAGAGCGCTCTGGTGCCACAATAAACTACAGTTCCCAAGATTCCCTAGCACTGAGCCAAGGGCCCAGGGTCCCACAACAAACTCCAACTCCCAAAATTCCATAGCCTTGAGCCTGGGCAGTCAAAGCGATGCCAAACCGGGTTATTTCCTCCAGTGTGGATGCAGTGTGACACCAAGAGCCCCAACTACACACAAGAAGCCTCTATGCAAAGCAATGACATTATTATTCCTTTATTCCTTCCTTCCTCTTCCACCCAGCAGCCCTTTTATCTCACCCTTATTACCTGCCCCAGGATCCTGGCCTCCTTTCTCACTCTTCATGCCCCTCTCTCTTTCCAGGGAGGCCTTGGCTAAGCATCCCCTCCGCCATGTCTCTTCCTCCTCCTCCTTCGTGGTACCAACCTGAGATAACCAGCCCCTAATCCTTCCCTCTTGTGCAACCTGAGCTTGTTGCAACAGAAACTCCCCCTCACTGCGCAGGCGCAGGTCCTCTCAGCATGCTGGCTGGGAGGCCTTGAAACTCCAAATCCCAGCATCCCAAGCGGCGGGTGTTGAGGCAACTCTGCCTCTCCTGTGAGCGAGGGTGCCATGGGAAACGTAGTCTTTGCGCCTTCACGGCCTGTTCTCCCTCATATAGTAGGCCCTCCTCTCTGGTGGGCCAAAAACCTAACAAAATGAAATTCAACACAGAGAAGTGTAAAGTACTGCACTTAGGGAGGAAAAAATGGAATGTATAGATATAGGATGGGGAACACCTGGCTGAATGAGACCACGTGTGAAAGGGATATAGGAGTCCAAGTGGACCACAATTTGAACATAAGCCAACTGTGCGATGCAGCAGCTAAAAAGGCCAATGCTATTTTAGGCTGCATCAATAGAAGTATAGTGTCTAGATCAAGGGAAGTAATAGTGCCACTCTATTCTGCTTTGGTCAGGCCCCACCTGGAATACTGTGTCCAGTTCTGGGCACCACAATTCAAAAAGGATGTGGAGAAACTGGAGCGGGTCCAAAGGAGGGCAACTAAGATGGTGAAGGGTCTGGAAACCATGCCCTATGAGAACCGCCTTAGGGAACTGGGGATGTTTAGCCTGGAGAAGAGAAGGTAAAGAGGTGATATGATAGCCCTTTGTAAATACTTGAAGGGATGTCACATTGAGGAGGGAGCAAGCTTGTTTTCTGCTGCTGCAGAGACTAGAACGCAGAACAATGGATGCAAGCTCCAGGAAAAGAGATTCCACCTCAACTTTAGGAGGAACTTCCTGACAGTAAGAGCTGTTCGACAGTGGAACACGCTCCCTTGGAGTGTGATGGAGTCTCCTTCCTTAGAGGTCTTTAAGCAGAGGCTGGATGGCCATCTGTCAGGGATGCTTTGATTGGGAGTTCCTGCATGGCAGGGGGTTGGACTGGATGGCCCTTGTGGTCTTCCAACTCTATGATTCTAGGGTCTGAAACACACTGCAGAAATAATCCAGTTTGAGGCTCAATGCTAGTGAGTTCTGGAAACTAGTTTTGTGAGACACTGAGCCTTCTCTGCCAAGAGAGCTCTGGTGCCACAATAAACTACAGTTCCCAGGATTCCCTAGCACTGAGCCAGGACAGTTAAATGAGTCTCAAACAGGATTATTTCTGCAATGTGTTTTCTCCTTAAAAAGGGTGAAATTCGCAGCTAGGCCCCCTGTCAGTTTGGACACTCATAACTGAGAGCTTTGTTGTTGGTGGTTGTATGTGCGCCTGCAAGTCATTTCCAATTTATGGCGACAATATCCTGGGGTTTTCTTGGCAAGTGCCTTCATTGCCATCCCGAGGCTGAGAGAGTGTGACTTGCCGAAGGTCACTCAGTGGGATTACATGGCTGAGTCGGACTCTGGTCTCCAGAATCGTAGTCCAATGCTCAAACCACTACTCTATGCTGGGTTTCTACAGTAGCAATAGCAATAGCAAGTAAACCTGTCCCTCCGTATTCGCTAGGGTCAGGGGCACAAGACCCCCACGAATATGGAAAAAGCACAAATAACAAAAACACCCATGTTTTTATCTGAGAGGGCAACTCTCTAGGAATCTCTAGGTCCTCCAGTGCAACTCTGTGGTCAACATCCGACAGACACTGACCATAGATCTGCACTGGAGGAGCTACAAAGGCCTAGTAGAATATTCTCTCTAGGAATCTCTAGATTTTTCAGTGCAACTGTTAGTTAAAGTTGACCATAGAATTGCACTGAAGGACCTAGAAATCCCTAGAGAGAACATATTAATCAAATCCATGAACATAGAGGGACGAGTGTACATTTTTATACCACTTATCGATGCACTTAAGCACTCCCTAAGTAGTTTACAACTGTAAGCTAATTGCCCCCAACAAGCTGGGTACTCATTTATCAATCTCAGAAGGATGCAAGCCTGAGTCAAGCCTGAGCCCTTGCTTGGTATTGAACTCACAACCTTATAGTTTGTGAGCGAGTGGCTGCAGTACAGGCATTTAACCACTGTGTCACCAGGGAGTTTATCATACAACGGAATTTGGGGGTATAATGCAATGGCAATCTGAACACAATCGTGGGGTTTCAAGTTATTGTGAATGAGTGTATCTCACGCAATTTTGGGCAATGGGAAGTCATTCCGAACACAATCATGGGGTTTCATGTAATAGTGTATAAGAGTATCTCACGCAATTTCGGGCAACGGGGGGTCATTTTTGTGCAATGGGAAGTCATTCTGAACACATTCCGAATGCAATCAGATTTCACATAAATTTGCTAAACTAGCAAATTCACGTAATTGCGAATTGGCTCCATTTGCAATTGAGAGAAATTCCTCCCATGTGATAAACTCCCAGGGCTCCTTTTACAATGAGTAAGGAGTACCATTACAATTAGTAAGGAGAGCCTCCTCACTTTACCAATTTTACCTTCTAAAAAGACTGAAATTCAGGCAGTTGGGTGGGTGTTGTCACATTATTATTATTATTATTACTATTCCGTGGCACCAGGGTTGTTCTTGTGCTATTATTATTATCCTTTTGCACCAGGGTTGTTTGTTGTTGTTGTGTGGCACCCGGGTTGTTGTTGTTATTATTATTCCGTGGCAGCCCAGGGTTGTTGTCATCGCTGTTTTTTTATTTTTATTATTATTATTTTGTGGCACCAAGGTTGTTCTTGTGTTATTGTTATTATTCTTTTGCACAAGGGTTCTTCTTGTGCTGTTGTTGTTGTTATTATTCTTTTGCACAAGGGTTGTTTTTGTGTTTTTCTTATTATTATTCTTTTGCACAAGGGTTCTTCTTGTGCTAATATTATTATTCTTTTGCACAAGGGTTGTTTTTGTGTTGTTCTTATTGTTATTATTATTATTATTCTGTGGCACCAAGGTTATGTTGTTGTTATTCTTTTGCACAAGGGTTGTTTTTGTGTTGTTGTTATTCTTTTGCACAAGGCTTGTTCTTGTGTTGTTATTGTTATTATTCCTTTGCACAAGGGTTGTTCTTGTGTTGTTGTTGTTATTGTTATTATTATTCTGTGGCTCCAGGGTTGTTATGTTGTTGTTATTCTTTTGCACAAGGGTTGTTTTTGTGTTCTTCTTCTTATTTTGCACCAGGGTTGCTTGTTGTTGCTGTTGTTGTTGTGTGGCCCCAGAGTTCTTCCTCTTGTTACTATTATTCTGTGTGGCACCAGGGCGTTTGCTGTCAACAATGACGATGATTCTAATACAGCAGCACCACAGTACTGTAGTTTAAGCAGCAGCTGTCTTTATTATTGCTTTACCTCACGGTTTGTGGCGACGTGACGTCACGTCACTCAGCCCCCCCCCGCGCAAAGCATGCTGGGGCTGGTAGTCTCTGGGAGGGTCCCTCGCGGGAGTTTTGACTCTTAATAAGAACAAGAATAATATCATCATCCGGGTCCTTTGGAGGCCTGAGAGAGTCTGAGAGAGGAGGACTGTTTGATGGCGTCGCCTAGCAGCGGCCATCTCCACCATTTTTCTGTGAACGACGACAGAAACCTGTGAGTCCTGAGGGGGAAGGGAGGCCCTTGTGTGGACTATAATAACCCGGTTTGGTCCCGCTTTAACTCTCTGTCTGCTCTATTGCTATGGAATTCTGGGAGTTGGAGTTTGTTGTGGGGCCCAGAGCGGAGCTCCGCTCCGCTCTGGGCCCCACAACAAACTCCAACTCCCAGAATTCCATAGCAATTGAGCAGACAAAGAGTTAAAGCGGGACCAAACCGGGTTATTTCTCCAGTGTGGATGCAGAACACATTAGAAAGCAAGCCTTACTGTATATACTCATGTACAAGTCTAGAAATTTAGGTCAAAAAAATTGACCCCCAAAAACCTATCCACGAGTCAGTATAAGTCCTGTATCTTAACTCTTATTTACGCAAGAGTATAGTATGAGAAGCACCAGCCTCCTTTTTACTTTCTCATCCATCCAGTTTTAAGAGCAGAGTTATATCTGCTGGGATTTTATAAGTTCTTTGACATTGTTTTGCTTTGCTTCATCCTTTGGATCCTTTGCTATATATGCCCCTAAATTTTTACCCTCGACTTATCCACGGGT
Organism: Urosaurus nigricauda; assembly: GCA_034509955.1. Taxonomy (NCBI): domain Eukaryota; kingdom Metazoa; phylum Chordata; class Lepidosauria; order Squamata; family Phrynosomatidae; genus Urosaurus; species Urosaurus nigricauda. The sequence continues at coordinate 47,386,727 of JAOEGL010000005.1, forward strand.
CATGGCAAAACCCATAATTTTGGCCCCAAAACATGCCCTTGACTTATACATGAGGTCGACTTATAATCGAGTATATATGGTATATTTCTTCTCCTCTGTGTGTTACTCCTGAACTTCCAGAACAACTGGTTGAAATTTGAGGACCAATAGATGGAAATGATGGTAAATCTCTTGAATACGTGGATGAGAGGAATTTGGCTTCTAGTTTTAATGATTCTCTTTGCTTCTTGGATATAATATCCAGCCCCTGCCCGTCCACACAGCTCAAGGACTTTCAGTTCAATATTGTTTATTTTATGCCATGTTTTTAACTTGTCATTTGATTTAATCCTTTCTTTTGGGGGGGAGGCGGGGCTGGGATCGGATATTTTAACTGCTGTTGTTTTAACTCTTTTTTTGTACCCCGCCCCGAATGCTCGTTCAGAGGGGTGGGCTAGAAATAAAAATTATTATTATTATTATTATTAATAATAATAATAATTTTATTTATAGCCCGCTCCTCTGTCATCAATTAGAGCGGATAACAATAATTAAAAGACATCAAGATAAAACAATGCCATTAACCCAAAACCCCACCTCCCACTCCTTAAAATTAAATTAAACCAATATCAGATTAAAATCCAAGAAAAATTACATACATACAACATAGAACATAAAAAGCAGCTAGTTAATTCTATAGACGCTATAGATGTAAACTTCCTAAATAAAGTGCTGGATAATTATTATTATTATTAACGAGTAAATTTCATTTCATTATGAGCAGATTAGGTAAATAATATTTGGCTATATTTATTTATAATGCAACTTTTCTTCTTGTACAGAGCTAAATGAACTTTCAAGATGGCACCCATTTTGGAATGGAAAAAGATTATGAGAGTAGATCCTGATGCTTTGCCTCGCCAAGAAGAGCTTGCAGATAATTTATTGGAGGCAGTGGCTAAGGTATTTTTTTTTGTAGTGAATTCCATGTGTTATAGAAATATACTAAACGGGAATAGTATGTCTACGTTGGGCAGTTGCCATAATAATAAAGAATACTTTGTGTATATTTAGATTGATGGAAATGACCTGAAGGATGAAAATCCTGCACGTTTAATTCAGCTTTTTAGAATTTCTCAGTCACTAATGAAGGTCAGTATTGATGTTTCCTAATTACTTGTTTTTAAACTAGTCTGCTAGCCTTTTAAGCAGGAACTTCACATTTTAATTTGGTAATTCTGATAATACAAGCTGTATCCAGGCGGTGTGGCCATGTTCTAGAAGAGTTTCTTCCTTCCTAGGAAGAAACTCTTCTAGAACATGGCCACACAGCCTGGAAAACCCACAAAAAACTATGGAAACCGGCCATGACTTCCCATGTATCATAATCATATACATGAGCACTGGCAATACCTAACATAAGATGATTGTTTTGAATACAGATCAGTACAGCACTTTACAAAATGTCTTGTCACAATGAAACAGTTAATTGGAAGTTAGATACCGGAATGGGGGAAAGGTTTGTTTTGCAGTAGAGTGAATGGCGTACTGGGTTGCTCTGGGGAGGGAAGGGCACTGTCCTAAGACGGGGCATTTCTAGAGCACAGGTAATGAAAGAAGTAGACGCTGGCAATCAGCTACCGTGTTTCCCCGAAAATAAGACATTGTCTTATATTAATTTTAGCTCCCAAAGATGTGCTAGGTCTTATCTTCAGGGGATGTCTTATTTTTCCATGAATTCACATTTATTGTTGAACAAAAATAAAAATAAAATGAACATTTATTATATACTGTATGTATATATATATATATATATGTATATACACAAAAACTTTGCTAGGTCTTACTTTTGGGGGAAGACTTATAGTTAGCAATTCAGCAAAACGTCTATTAGGTCTTATTTTCTGGGGATGTCTTATTTTTGGGGAAACAGGGTAAGTGTGGCAGTGAGCCTTTAAATAAAAGCATTTCCCTTTCACCCAGGGCAAATTCTCTGACTTCTTTCTTTCAATGATAGTTATCAGCACATTACCCCATGGCTGTGGCTGTGATTGTTCTGGCTGGTTTTCAGTCAGTAGCAAGACTGTTTTTGGTACTGTTTCTTACCAACAGGTGTCAGTTGGCCACCATAATAACAAAACAGCTGTATGAAAACAGTACATGCAGTTGTTCTTGCCAGGAGCTCGACCAAAGCCAACTGTCTTGTGTAAAGTTTAAGGACTAATTTGTAGCACATCCTGGTGGCAGAACAACTTTTATTTACCTAATCCACTAATATACAATGGGTATGTATGATAATAAATTAAAAAATAAAATACTTGCAGTTGAGCTGAAAGTGTGAAATAAACACTTTTCTGTATTTAATAAAATGGCTCTGATTGATTTAGGTCCAAAACACACTGCAGAAATAATCCAGTTTGAGACTGCTTTAACTGCCCTGGCTCAATGCTAGGGAATGCTGGGAACTGTAATTTTGTGAGACATATAGCCTTTTCTACCAGAGAGCTCTGGTGCCACAATAAATTACGATTCCCGGGACTCCCTAGCGTTGAGCCAGGGCACTTAAGGCAGTCTGAAACTGGATTATTTCTGCAGTGTGTTTTGAACCTTAGCTTGTGTCTCTTTATGCACAAGAGTACCCGGATGTAAGCTCCAGTGAACTCAGTGAGACTCATCTCTGAATACATTAGATAAACCGGCTGATGATTGTTTTTGTCCAGGGGGGTCTAGGAAAGGCTTTTTAAATAGCGGTTTTACCACTGCTTCTTTTAAACTAGCTGGAAATCAGCCTTCCCTAAGAGATTCATTGATTATATGTCTTAAAAGCATATTTGTTAGTTCTCCCCCCTGGATGGCCAGCCATGAGGGGCAAGGATCGAGAGAGCAGGTTGTCTTTTTCACACTACCAAGAAGCTTGTCCATGTCCTTGGTACTCACAGACTCAAGGTTATATTGTTTATTCATTCATTTATTCATTTATACCCCACACTTGAGCTACAAAAGCTGTCAGAGTGGTTTACAAATTGTTAAATTGACAGTTACTTGCCCTTACAATCTAAGGAAGACACATCACATGAGGAAAAGGGAGTGGCAATGAAGGAGGGTGAGCCTAACTCCTCCTTTCTCCCTCTGAGTCGAAGGCTGCCTCTGGTTTTCTGATTTCTTTGCCTAGTGTCAGAAAAATAACCTTTCATGACTTCCATGTTATAGATTCCAAAATTAATGCTGTTTTAGTTTGCTTTATGTTCTGATGGAGAGCACTTTAGGGTGTAAGTATTTGCTGTGTTTTGTAGACAAATATCTTGTGAAAATGTTGTTCCCACACTACAGATCTCTCTTTGGTTGTATGACGTATTAGGAATTTATTTGAACATAACAAGATGTTATTTTAGATCAAGTAAATTGTGAAAATGATTTTGTTTCATCCACTTGTTCATCTTACTGTATTTTTAGATGAAAAATCAAGAGGTGGAGTTGGCACTGGAAGAAGTTGAAAAAGCTGGGGAAGAGCAAGCCAAATTTGGTATCATCACTTCCTTGCATAAGTAATACTCACTCTCATGTACCCCCATATGTGTGTTCAATGAGTAAGAGACTCTTTGTGAAGCTGTCACCATATGTGGTCTGTTATTGTTTGCAGTTGTTTGTTTTTATTCTAACTTTTAGCTGAAGGTTTTATGAATTAAATTTTAATAGCTTGTATTTTGTTCCAACAGAAAATCAATTAAAAAGTAGAGTGATGAAGCTGGAAAAGGAACTAGAGGTATGTTATAGTCAAAATTGGTTTTTTAATACTATTATTATTATTATTATTAACCTTTATTTATATAGCACTGTAAATTTACATAGTGCTGTACATACAGTCTTATAAATTAGACGGTTCCCTGCCCTCAGGCTTACAATGTAAGAGAGACAACACAAAAAGAGAAGGGAAAGGTGGTATCTATTCTAATAGCATTTGTAAGATGCTAATGAATTTGTAGCAGTTCTGTGAACCTTTCAGACTCTTCAGAAAAGCTGATTAAACATAAAAAGATGTTCTTTGTGTACCCAGCAGTGATTAGGTAATTTTAAATCCTTCCATTTTCAACAGGGAATTGGACATAGCCTGCATCTAGAAAACATATTCAGGGGGAGCTGTGTTGGCCATATAGCGAACTATGCAAAACAAAAACAAACAGCTTCATTTATATACCACTTCATACTGAATTAACAGTGTCTAAGCCATTTACAACTGTAAGCTACTTGCCCCCAACAATCTGGGTATTCATTTTAGTGACCTTGGAAGGATGCAAGCCTGAGTCAAGCTTGAGCCTTTTGCTGGTATTGAACTCACAACCTTATGGTTTTGAGTGAGTGGCTGCAGTACAGGCGTTTAACCACTGCCCCACCAGGGCTCTGTTTGCATATAGCTAACATCCAAAATCCACAAAACTGATACTTTTATTGAGTCAACCAAAATGCATAATAATAATGATGATGATGATGATGATGATGATGATGATGCAAGCTTTCGAAGCTCCACTTGCTTCTTCATCAGGCAAAGGTGTTAAAAATCAGAGGAGGGGAAAAGAATGAAGTTACTCACATGTCTGCATTTTGTCAAATTGTTGTTGGTGTTGTTCTGAGTTGAGATGGTGTGGAGGGATATGTGTGTAGGCAAACCCCTCCTCCTTCTGGCCTTGTGGCACTGGAAGCAAAGCATTCCAAAGTACAGAATATAAAATTTAAATTCCAGTAGCAGCTTGTTGGGGGCAATTAGCTAACACATTGAAAACCACTTAGGGAGTGCTTAAGTGCACTGATAAGCAGAATAGAAATGTAATCGTGATCACTACTGCTAACGTACAGATAAATAGCTAGACTATAGCAAAATTAATTTCCTTCTGCACATTTGAGAAAATTTCCTTACAAGTATTATTCACAGAGAAATCTGACACAGATATTTGTGGAGCTTTTAAGTACAATGTGTATATAATAATAATAATAATAATAATAATAATGTTTTATTTATACTCCGCTCTTCAGCCAAGACTATCAGAGCGGCTTACAATTTGCTGTACATACATATGCACGGAATATATAGACAATAATTTTGCAGGGTATACATAACATTCTTTTACTTTTAACATTTAAATTTTCAGCTTGTTAGATTTCAGTTTGCTATATATTGCAGTAGAAATTAAGTTAATAGCTGACAATTCAACAATTGTACTTCAGAACATCCAAACAGCATTTAGTTGTAGTCCAAAGTCTGTTGTGTGTTTAGAGAGAGAAACTTATGCATTTGCTATTGCTATTCTCCGTTAGGGATCCTTGCATTTTGTGTTTTGCAGTTCTAACTGAAAGAATTAACTCAGTGTGTTGCTTATTTAGCTTGGAAGCATATTAATGACATCTTCTGTTTCATTGTCGTAAGGCAGCACAGCGATCTACTGGTGGTCGTGATACTCGCTTTCTCCGTGATGAGATCCGTCAGTTGGAAAGACAGCTGGAACAAAAAGACCGAGAATTGGCAGATATGGAAAAGGAGTTAGAGAAAGAAAAAAAAGTCAATGAGCAAGTAAGCAGTATTTTAATACACATTTGTAAAATCCAAAATTGGGGACCTATATTGAAGAAAGTTGCTTTGAAGATAACAAAAAAGGAGCAGAGTTAAGATTGTTTGTTTATAATAAAATGTCAGGGTAGCTACGAGTTTTGTGTAGTACTCTTATGTTTGATAGGATCTATTAATGGGCAAACCAGTATAGAACTAGAATCTGAAATTATTTGCTTTCTTTTTTATTTTATTTTTTTAGATCTATATTTAAAAGTTTTTTTTTAAAAAAGCTGTGTTTGGGACATGGGGAGGAGTACAAAAAAAAAGGAGGAAGGGGAGGATATGAACACAGGCTATACATCAATAAAAACTGACCATATGTCCAAAAACACATTGTCTTGAAATTGGCATTTATAAAATATAGTGTAGATACCAAATTAGCTTTCTTTGGTTGATTAACTATACAGATGGAAGTCCTTCTCTCGTTTTTAGAAAATCATGCTAGCGTGTATACGTTGTCTCAAATGTTGTAAAGTTGTATTATAAGCAAGTTAATGGAAAGCCCCTGGAACAGCCAGAAGCTACCCCCGTTTGCCCATCTGTTTTGGACCATAGTGCATTTATAGTGCAATCCTATATGTGTCTACTAAGTAGTAAGCCTCAGTGAATTTAATTGTGTTACTAAGTGAATCTAATTGTGGACTAGACAAGTTAACTGCTACATGGATTTGTAATTGGTTGACCTGCCAAACCAAAACATGCTCAACAATGGCTCCTTTTCAACTTGGAAAGAAGTGACCAGTGGGGTCCCACAGGGCTCTGTCCTGGGCCCAGTGCTATTCAACATCTTTATTAATGACTTGGATGACAGAATTGAGGGCCTAGTTATCAAATTTGCAGATGACACTAAACTAGGAGGAGTAGCTAATATTCCAGAGGACAGGATCAAAATTCAAAATGACCTGAATAGACTAGAAAGTTGGGCCAATGCTAACAAGATGAAATTCAACGCAGAGAAATGTAAGGTTCTGCACTTAGGGAGGAAAAATGAAATGCACAGATATAAAATGGGGGACACCTGGCTGAATGAAACTACATGTGAAAGGGATCTAGGAGTCCAAGTAGACCATAAGTTGAACACGAGACAACAGTGTGATGCGGCAGCTAAAAAGGCCAATGCAATTTTAAGCTGCATCAATAGAAGCATAGTGTCTAGATCAAGGGAAGTAACAGTGCTTTGGTCAGGCCCCACCTGGAATACTGTGTCCAGTTCTGGGCACCACAATTCAAAAAGGATGTGAAGAAACTGGAGTGTGTCCAAAGGAGGGCGACTAAGATGGTGAAGGGCCTGGAAGCCATGCCCTATGAGGAGCAACTTAGGGAACTGGGGATGTTTAGCCTGGAGAAGAGAAGGTTAAGAGGTGATATGATAGCCCTGTTTAAATATTTGAAGGGATGTCATATTGAGAAGGGAGCAGGCATGTTTTCTGCTGCTCCAGAGACTAGGACACGGAACAATGGATATAAATTGCAGGAAAAGAGATTCCACCTCAACATTAGGAGGAATGTCCTGACAGAAAGGGCTGTTTGACAGTGGAACACACTCCCTCGGAGGGTGGTGGAGTCTCCTTCCTTAGAGGTCTTTAAGCAGAGACTGGATGGCCCTTGTGGTCTCTTCCATCTCTATGATTCTATGATTCTACTCCAAGATAAGTGTGTATAGGATTGCAACCTTGGTTCTCAAAAGTGCTTTGCTATTGCTGGGTTATTCAACATTTATTCCTAGTCTTCCGCATGAAGTATAGACATCACTAACTTTTTTGGTTGCATCTCTTCTCCACTCCAAATGGGGAAATATATAAACATTTTATAGTGAAATATGATGTCTTTGTCTATGACAGAAGAAGCTATTTCAGACTAGGCTTTTAACAAGTTATCACCCTACATTATTAACTGAGTTTTATGGGGGCTTGGGCATATTCCTCTGAAATTCATACCCCCCCCTCTTTATTCTTCTACTTTTTCCATGTTTTTATTACTGCAAAAATTTCATTAAGGAAAAAAGAAAGAATAACTCCACCGTGTTTACTGATTGCTTGTGTGAACAGCCCTTGTTCTGGAAGCAGTCTCACTGTTTTTACAAATATAACATTTGCTGTCTGTGTGCTCCAGGAGTATTGCTAGTCTTGAAAATGAGAAAATATGGATATATATACATCTCCTTAACTTGCTACATTTTCCTAAAGAACTACATTTGTCATTGCAGCTTGCTCTTCGAAATGAGGATGCAGAAAATGAGAACAGCAAATTGAGAAGAGAGGTTAGTAAAACCCTTTGATTTCAGTCCTGGTTTAATACTTTTATGTTAAACAGCAATAGCATTTACATTTTTATACCACTTATCAGTGAATTCAGCACTCTGAGCAGTTTACAATTTGTAAGCGATCTGTCCCCTACAAGCTGAGTACTCATTTTACTGACCTACAATTTTTGGGGGGAGCACCTGGGTGTGTGTAATATTTAAAGTATATTTTGGAGTAAGTGATGGAAAGGTTGGCTAAGACCTGGACATCTAATAGTTCAAACTTTTTTTTTATGTGTCTGGAAAACTGTTCATGTTAACTCTGAAACATTGCTTTCTGTCATTGTTTTTCTTTCAGATTTACTACATTCCTTGGGGTTTCTATGTATTCTTCATAGTCTACCTTGCTTACTTGTCTTTGGCTTATTATAACTGTGGTTTTTTATTAGGTGCTATGCTTCCAGTTTTTCATATATATTTATCTTATCTTTATCTTTCATCTTGAGAAACTTCTGAGAAGTCCCTTTAATTTCATTTCATTTATTTGATACCATGCTGGTGATGAAGAAGGATGCAATGGGAAGGGTAGATGTCATTGGTGAGACATGGACTCTTCACTCTAGTTTATGATCTAGGGGAAGGATTAAAACCTCATCTTACTTAGGCTTTCATATGATTTTCTGAGTACATGATGTTATTACTTTTTCTCATGGAAAAGAAGCTTCTAGTTTTCCTTTATCTTTTGTCTACTAAGTTATGGTTTCTTAATTTTTTCCTGATTTTTTTCTATTTTGCTCTATTTTCTTCTTAAGAAAAAAAGAATGAAGAAAAAGGTGAGTACTCTGTAGGTTGACTAGTACTGCTGATAGCTTTATGTGATGTGATAGCTTGTTCTAAAGAATCTAGGTGAAGTACTGATTCAGTTAGACTCATTGGTCTCCAATCTTCTGTGGCGTCAATATTTTACCTGAAGAATTTTCAGACTAATTCCTTATGTTTTGGTGTAGAATGAACAGCTTCGTCAGGATGTGATTGACTATCAGAGACAAATAGATACGCAAAAGGAAACACTTCTTTCACGAAGAGGAGAAGAATCAGACTACAGGTCACAGTTATCAAAAAAGAACTTTGAACTGGTCCAGTATCTAGATGAAATTCAGGTAATCTTGTAAAAGCTGTTCAGAAAATGATACCTTTGAGTTTATTTTCAGATTAGGGCTAGACAAAATTTAATTTGGAGCAGTTTGGGGCTTTCTGTCTTATTCTGGTCAATGTCTATCTTTTTGTCTAAAAATAGTTTTTGAAAATAGGAGCTTCTTGAAATGCATGTACCAAGGATGCTTGGTTTGGGTTACAGTATTTGTGAGAATATTTTGCAGAGTAAACTCCCGTTCATCTCCACTTAGAGATGTAAATAAATGTGTATAGCTTTGCAACCTTGTTCATCTTCTGTCATTTTTGAGTGTGTGTGTGTGTAATTCTGTTGTGTCTTTTTAGGCATGGGCATAGTGAATTTCTTTGGCTCTTAGAGGTTAGAAAAAGACGTTACTGGGGCTTTCTAGATTGGCAGGAAAGCGTGACATGAAGTTGCCTTTTCCTTAATGCTTAGCAGCTGCACCACAGCCTTTAGATGGAGCCGCGCTGTTCCGCAGTTTTTAAAAAAGAAGCTGGGAAAACCAGCACCTTTTTAAAGGCGCTTCTTCTCCCCTAAAACGCAAAAAAAGCGTTTTCATGGCACACTTTCCCTTTTTCTCATCTAAAGGCTAGAGTTTCATGCAGCCATGAACACACTTCTTTTTGCCAATCTAGAAAGCCCCACTGTGTTTCTGTGCTGATTAATGTAATAAGGCTCAGGTTAAGAACCAGCTTGATGGTCAGGCATCGTCTAAAAATCACAACTCTTGTTGTCTAATTTAAACACAAACTATCTTAGCCAATTGTTGAGATCACAGCAGTAATAGAGGATATCTTATAGTAATTTTCAGAGTTTTAGTAAATTTAAGTTTGGTGCATTATTAATAATGGTTTGCTTACACCAAAATAATCTCATATTTTATTTTTGCTTTTAAATTTGTAGGGTTTAACTGAAGCTAATGAAAAATTAGAAGCACAGAACCAGGAAATGAGGAAGAATCTAGAAGAATCTGTGCAAGAGATGGAAAAAATGACGGATGAGTACAATAAAATGAAACTTATTGTGCAACAATCTGACATTGTTATGGACCAACTAAGAAAGGAAAAGGAACAATATAGGTTACAGGTACAAAGTAACTTGTAATATACTTTGTATTCAACATCAGACCAGTAACACTATTGTGAAAATACACAACTGCTTTCAAAATTGCTAAGGACCAAATCAGGAAGCTGGCATTTATTGAGGGGGCACTGAATAATGTTAGCTGCAGCATTAGATTTATATCATAAATATATCTGGCTCACTGGTTGCTGTCTGCATACAATATATGATATAGTATCTCATGCATTTTACAGGTGAATGAACTAACAGAACAACTTAGAGCAAAGAATGAAGAAGATGATCCTCTTATGGTAGCTGTTAATGAGAAAAGTGGAAAGAAATGGAAGAGTATATTGTGTTTGATTACAGCTAAAATCCAGAAATTCTATTTTTATATAACCCCCTTTCATTCCTTATTTTACTCTGCTTACAGGGAATTTTGCTTCCAAAGATGAAGAAATCGTTGAATATCAGCAGTTGTTGTTGAACTTGAGAGAGAAATTGAAAATGGCCCAGCTTGATACTGACAAGAGTAGTGTTATGGCACTTCAGCAGGTATTATTTCTTGTCTACTAAGAAACGAATCAGTTATATCTGAAACATTTGTGTTATATGAACATTAGAAATCTGCTCATACTTGTAATGTGCAGTGCAGCAAGCTGAAGAAACTTATCCTCTGTAACCAAGTTATAGAATCTTCTAAGAAGATATTTTCTGTACTATTAGTTCTTTATCATCAATATCATTATTATGATTTTACCGTACAAAGTGCTGATTAATCCTTAAAGTCATATGAAGTAGGAAGTTTCTTTTGGGAGATGAAGCTTGATTGTCCCTTCATGAATTTAAGTGGTAGTTGTAAATTTAGATGGTTGCTAAAACTGGTTCTTTAAGTGTACACAAAATCCCCCCCCCCCCACAATATAGTGCTCTGGGGAACCACCTGATATCATTCTAATAGTTACATTATGCATGTATTTGGAGTGTCTGTAATAAAATCGGAACATGAAACATTGAAGTCCATAAATGTGGGGCTCTTGCATTTCCAGCATTGTTGATCATCACCAATTCCTCCCTCCTCTGAGTTCCATTGAACATGCAGACATACCAGGAATATTGCTTTGTCTTCACAGTAGGCTTTTGTCAAAGGTACAGGCAGTGTCTTCTTGTTCTGTTGTCTCCTGGATTAGGCCAGGAAGAAGGGAGAAATTCTTCCACTCTTCTATACTCTTTTTGATCTTCAGAATACTTGGGATGTTATCAGCAGGAGATTTTTTTCTGCCTTGTTACATTTTCCCAAGTATTCCACAATTCAAAGAGAAAATAAATGATGATATATTTACATTGTAGGAATGTTCTGTGCTTTTGTACTAGTATTTGGTGCAACAGTGGCAATATTCAGTCTGGAAAACAAGTAGATAGACTTTATGACATACTGGAAACATGTCTAAATGTAGCTGGAAAACTTGCTTCCTGTGCATGAAAGATTAGACTTCTATGACGTCTGTGTACAAAATTCAGTTGTTCCACATTTTTTGCCTAATCCTTATCCTGATTTTCTTCTCAGTCCCATTTTTTCTATTTTATCTTATCTTCCTGTCATTCCTGCAGAAGTCAATAACTGGTTCCCACATTAACTCTCTTTAACATTCCTTGGGAAACCTACCTGTTTTCAGCCAAGTACAGTATTTCCCATCTATTCTAGCCATCATAGTTAATGATGTTGGGTAACGGGAATTGTATTCCAACATCCGGAAGGCCATATGTTTTGTAACACTGATCTAATTCTTCACTGCTTCTGCCACTTCAATATTTGCAGGTTATGCTGCACATAGTTTTCCCTGTTACCAATCCTTCCTCTTCTGCACAAAGGTTTTGGTGCATTTGAGGGCGATACACACAAGGAATTCAGTACTGTCAATTCCATTTCAAATGAGTTTTAAGGCATGCAAATTATCACAATAAACAGCACTGTTTGGATACGCATATACGAAGGTCTGTACCTGTTAAGAATAAAGTGCAAATGATGCTAAGAAACAATGTAATTTTGAAAGAATTGTTATTTTTTATGTTGTAATTATTTTGTTTTTATTTTTGTTTTCACTTCTCTGTTTTTATTTTTTTATTTTTTGCTGCATATGCCTTTGATTATCCTAGATAATATCTGAACTCTATATTGTAAGTATTTCTACTTTTTCTGTTATGTTGACCTTTTGTATACTTCTGTGGTATGTCATCCATTCTATTAAGAAAATAAACAATTTTTTTCAGGGTGTGCAAGAAAGAGACAGTCAGATCAAACTTCTTACAGAACAAGTTGAACTATATACAAAAGAGATGGAAAAGAATGCACTGATTATTGAGGATCTTAAAAGACAACTCCAAACAGAAAAGGGTAACTCTCTTTTATGTTTTATATACTAGTAATATGTATCATTAGACTGGAGACCAAAATTTGAATCTGGATTTAAACCATGGTTACAAGTGACATTTGATTAGAGTTAGCCATATTTATGTCTGTGAGCAGAGGAGAAGCATCTGTTTTAATGTCCCACTGCCGAGTGGGAACACCGTACCCTGAATCCCAACTGAGTGGGATTTATCAAAATATTGACTCGCCATACAATTTATCAAGGTATGTCATACCTGCTGATTTAAAACATTGATATTCAATTATTTAGCACTCCCATTTCCCTCCCTTCCCCCCCCCCCAAAAAAAAACCCTTCCCAGGACGGCTTATACAAAGTAATATGATAATCCCAGTGCTTTCTGACTTCAAGTCTAAATGTAAGACATGACATAAGAGATGGGATCAGTTTACAGTTTTTATAGTGACAAACAGGTTTAGGAGATTTTGGAAGATTGAAAACTACATTTAAACTAGTGTTCTCATTTGATGCTGTTACTGGCTGAGTAAAATATCTCCAATCATTTGTAAGTCTACAAATTGTTTGTTAATCTACCCGGTGAGGGTTCCTAAACACATGTAAGATTCAAATCAGGTTATCATTTTATTTATCATCATCATTTATGGATATAACGCCACAAGACACTTTAAAAACCCTGTTCACTCAGGCTTACTGTTTTATTAAAGCATGACATGAAAGAAAAGGGGGGGGGGGATGGTGGTGAGGGAAGGGATTACATTCAGCAGATACTGCCTCTTCTCTCCCTCCACAGCCAGGGCAGTGGCAGTTGGAATGGAAGGGAGAGCCTCTGTTTTGGAGACCAGGCATAATATGGAGCTGTGCCTGCCTCTTCTCTCCCTCTGTGATTAAATGCCCGCAGAAATCAGAGCAAGGATCACACATTCATCACCAAGAAAGAATATACCCTTTACAAGATTGAGGCCCTGTACAGACTGGCACTTTGAGCCGGTTGGGGCGTGGAGTTGGGGCATAGTGTCTCCACAATGCACACCCCAGCTCTGTCCCCAGAGAGCTATGACACTGCTCGTCGCTCCACATGGCACACAGCATCATGGCGCTCCTCCGACGCTGTGTCCATATGATGCAGTGCTGAAGGAGCACCGTATAGCTGCAGCAACATGGCTATCCCACTCTTTCCAGAGCGCAAAAAGGAACTGCTTTTTTCAGCTCCTTTTTGTGCCTTGGAAAGGCCGGATCAGGGCCGTGGTGTGCGGTTGCTGTGGCCCTGATCCAACTGAAGAAGGGACAGCTCAATGCTGTCCTTTCGGGGCTGTCTGAACAGCCCCTTAGTTAACACTACATTACTATTTGTGAGTGATCGTCATTTTGGATTCACAAGTATAGCAGGTGGAAACTCAAGAGAGGTTCTTCTCAGTGGCTGTCCCTACATGTTGGGGCTCTTTAGGGATGCTAGAATGCCCCCACCTTGCTGTCCATCTGTTGGCAGGCAAAGACTTTATTGTTTAGACAAGCCTTTAACAAAAAGCTGTAAGTGCTGGATTATTTTAAATTGTACCGTGTAGTTTTTTTAAAAGTACTAAATAGTTTAATTTGGTTTTAATGTTGATTTTTTTGTATGTTTTTAGTTATAATATTTTTAATGTGTAAGCTAACTTGAGTTGGGGAGAAAGGCAAGATACAAATAAAGTTAACAGCAACAAGGACAATGTAATAATGCTTGAGACTAAATGTCCAAGTACAAATCAGCTGCCCCAGCAACAGCTTCTCTATTTGTTCTTTTTAAATGACCTGGCATAACCCAGGTGTTCTTAGAGGAGTTCTGTACCTGCCCAGCACAATGCACAAAGGTTCTTCAAGATCTCTTACTTCTTTATTTTAGAGGTGGAAGTGGATGTTTACTATTATACATTCATTGAATTAATTGTGCTGGAAGAGGAGCCCAATCCTTTTCATGATTTATGCAGTTTTGTCACTTAATCTTCATTCATGAATTCATTAAAGATAATGAATTGAATATCAGTTTCTCACATAATATTCTTTAATGGATGCCTTAGGATGACGGAACAACAAATTCCTTATGGGCATTTGTTGTTGTGTTTTTTTTAGGTCTGCCATCTTTTAGACAACAAGATTGTATTGAGGAGATGCAAGTAAAGTTGCATACGTTGGAACAGAAAACAAAAGAAGCTGAAAGGATAGCAGAAGTTGCAGAAGCTGATGCAAGAGAAAAAGACAAAGAACTTATTGATACCCTGAAGCGAATGAAAAATTATGAAACAGTATGTAACTGAGTTTTACATAACAGTGGTAGCTGTCATGGGCTGCATTTGCACTGCAGAAATAATCCAGGTTGACACAATTTAAATACAATGACTCATTGCTATGGAATCCTGGGAAACAGGGTTTTTTTGTGACACCTTAGTGCTTATTACACCTTCCAGAATCCCATAGAATTGAGCTATAGCAGTTAAGATGATGTCAGCCTTCATTTCTGCAGTGCTGATGCAACCATGGTTTCAATTTCCTTCTATATTGGATTTGTCTGTTAAAGTTAATATTAAAGAAACAAAATCCAAATATGAAGTGTTGTGTCTGTGGCCATGAATGCAGGCTCCCAAAAAGGAGAGATGAAAACAATTTCAGTTATATGTTTTTCTCAATAGTTTATTATCTACATAAAACATCTCTATTTTCTAAGGGAATATATGGTCTGGAAGATGCTGTTGCTGAAATAAACAATTTGAAGAAGCAACTTAATATAAGAGATCATGAGATTGAATCATTAATTAAAGAAGTGAACAAACTTGAACTTAAAATCAATGATTTTCTTGATGAAAATGAAGGTCTTCGGGAACGATTAGGTATGCACTGTCAGCATTTGCTCATGCTTAATTATACAGTGGTATTGAAACAGTTTCCTTAACCTACATTAATGAACTGCAGTTTTTCTCTTTAAGTCAAATTTCAATTGATTTTTTATGTGTGTTTATGTGGAATGTAGAAATAGTCCTTTCTTCCTAAATTAATGCAGTCAACAAATTGTAATTATTTGGCCTCAGTCTAACAGGGCTGAGTAGTGAAGTGTGTTAATGCACAGGCATCATCAGTAACCACACATCTGTAACCAAGGCAGTGAGGATACAATGAAGATACCAAGTTGGAACCAATAAATTATAAGTAATTAGAAGTAAAATGGGCAATCCCTGAATTCATACGTCTTGCCTGCAACCAAAAGTGCTGTCTTATATTTCCATTTTATTAACTATATTTAACTACAAACTGTACAATAATCTGTTCTGAAATAAAAATCTGAATTGTGTAATCATTCAAATTCTCACACATAATTTTTTTGTCCTGAATAAAAAGGAAGGTTGCCATTAAGTATTTAAGTGTAAATGCTGCAACTGCTTGGAGCCAATGAACTTGCTAGTGTTGAGAAAAATGTGCAGTGGAGGCCTAGTGCAAATTTAGAAGTGTTTGTCATAATTCACTAAGATTTAAGAATTCACAGGGGTATTTGTCGTAGCAAGCAAGTTGAAATTAGTAGTGAGGCTGAAGGTTATTTTCATTATGCTTGTCTAACCTAAGAGTGTAGCAAAAAGGAGCTTTAGGATGATAGGTAGGGGAAAAGGTTCTCCCATCTCCATCCCTCAACCCATTGTCCTGAGTAACATTTCCTCAATTTATTCAGTATAACCTAATACATGCATATATTGTGTTTCAGGCCTAGATCCAAAAACAATGATTGATTTAACAGAATTTAAAAACAGCAAAGCATTAAAACAGCAGCAGTACAAGGCCGAAAATCAGATCCTACTGAAAGAGGCAAGTGATAAACTTTAGTTCAGATTTCCTTGAAAATAAATTTAGTTAAGGAATAATGAATGTTCAAATGCCTTGCAGATTGAAAGACTGGAAGAAGAAAGAGTTACTCTGAAACAACATATTCGTAAATTGGCTCAGGAGAAGGGAAGAAGGGCTGCAACTCTAGGTAGACTGTGTTTCTTTTGAAGTTTGTTAGTGGTAGCAGATAATAGAATGTTCTTGTTAAATTGTTTTTAGACCACTAAAGGCTCCTTGACAATATTGAGACAACAAATTGAGAAGAACTTTTCTCAGATTTTTTTTTTACTTTTGTTGTGAATCCATTCTGGAAGACAATTATGGAGAGGCTAGGATAGATTTTTTTCCCTTTGAAATATATATATTTTTTCCCTTTTTAAAATTATAATCTTTATTTTCCATAAAAAACATAACTTCCAACAGAAAATCACAAATATCTATATACATTCTTATTTCTTTTGCCTGTTCTTAGCTTTATGCATCTCCCCAGTATTTATCACTAAAATAGCAAATATACCACCAGATTTAAGACCAACCTTCTTATTTCTGTTTTCTCCTTTATTATGTGTTTACTTTTTCTTTTCTTTTTTTCCTGCCCTTTTTTCTTGTCTTTGGATTTTCTTTTCTTTTTTTACTGATTTTCCATCTGAGCTGTTAATAATTTCTCTTTCTAGATTCATTCACTAACTGTCACTTTTATTTCCATTTATATCTCTTTCTATTTTCTTGTTCCAATATTTTATAACTAAATCCCAGTCATCTTCTTCCCTTAAATTATTTTCTCTTATTTTCCTTGATAATCTATCTGCATCTCTAAAATCTAACCAAGCTTCTATTGTTGGTGTTTCAGATAATTTCTGTCCTTTTGCGTACAATATTCTTGCCCCAGTTACCATATACAATATCAGCTTTAAATATTTCTTTTCTGTTTCTTTTCCTATCATCATTGTCATATTTAATAGGTACAATTCTGGTTTCATTTGGAAATGTACACCTAATATTTCTTCCATTACCATATGTATTTTCCCTCAATATTCTTTTGCTTTGTTATAGTTCCACCAAAGATGGAAGTATGTTCCCTCCTTAATCTTACATTTCCAACACTGTGTATTAACATTCTTGTATGTTTTGGCTAATTTGACTGGTGTCAGATGCCATGTGTAAAGCATTTTATAATAATTTTCTTTCAGGTTTTGTGCCAAAGTAAACTTACTGGTATTAATCCATGTTTTATCCCAGTTATCTAAATCTATATTGTATTGAAAATATTTATTCCATTTAACCCTAGGGGCTTTCTAGATTGGCAAAAAGAAATGTGTTCATGGCTGCATGAAACTCTAGCCTTTAGATGAGAAAAAGGGAAAGTGTGCCATGAAAACACTTTTTTTGCGTTTTAGGGGAGAAGAAGCGCCTTTAAAAAGGTGCTGGTTTTCCCAGCTTCTTTTTTAAAAACTGCGGAACAACAATCTCTTACTCTTCTGTTTTTTCCTTGTATCTAAAATTATTTTGTCTAATTCATTTTTACCCATCTCTATTCCTTCATCTTTCAAATCCTTTTTTGCTCTCTCTTCTATTTGTTTATATGGGAACCAATCCAATTTTATATTTTCTTGTTCTAACTCCTCTCTAGTTTTTATCCTATATCCTAAATGTATATCTTGTTTTAGCAAGTGTTTATAAGTTATCTATTCTGTCTCTGTATTTTTAAATCTGCCAAAAAGAGCCTCTTGTGACGATGTCCAGTTTGGTATCTTATAGTAAAACCTTTTTCTACATTGCATCCATGTCTTCAGAAGTCCTCTTCTAACATAATGTTGGCTGAATTCTTTGTTTTCTTTAAGCTTATTATATTTCATATATGGATGCCAACCATATCTAATGTTGTGATCTTCTAGTATCAATACTCTTCTTTTTGTTATCAAAGCCCAATCCGTTATCCACACTAATCCGCATGCATAATAATAAAGCTTTATATCCGGTACTCCAAAAGCCCCTCTGTTTTTTATATCAGTCAAAAGTTTCCATTTTATTCTCGGTTTTTTGCCTTTTAGAGTTGCTTTTAATTAGATGACCTGTTCTGCTGTCAAACTGCCCATCCATTTAATCAATATTCACTGTCTTATTCTTCATCTTTTTTTCCTGTGTAGGTTTTTTCTATTCCTCCCTCCAATCCAGTTTTGTTCCAGCATAGACACATAAGACACAAACTCCTCTGGATCAGGTAGCTCCTAGTTTTTTATGGGATTTTCAGGCTATGTGGCCGTGTTCTGGAAGATGACAGCCACAGCCACAGGTGAATCATCAGGAATAAACTCTTTCAGAACATGGCCACATAACCTGAAAACCCCACAAAAAACTATGGGTGCCAGCCATGAAAGCCTTCGACTTCACAGCTCCTATTTGTTCATGAGAGGCCTCCTTTGTAGGTTAAACATAAAAAGTGCTCAGTACAGTTACTTTCTAGACTTTTGTCATGATTTCTCAGGTCAGTTAGGAGTTTACTTTATTTTTAATATTCCTCTTATTGATTTTGTTCTGAGTAGGATTGGATACAGATGATCTACATCTTATTGATACCTTTACTGAAGATCTGAAGATGAAAAGGGGAAAGCCTAAGTTCATGAGTACTGAGAACACTGAAGAGATTAAAGCAAAGGTAAATAAACACATGGAGTCCATCCATTACAAACTGATTTCTTAAATTAGAATATTGTTGAAATACTTGCATAAAATATTATTATATACAATAATAATAATAATAATAATAATAATAATAAATTTTATTTATACCCCGCTCTTCAGCCAAAGCTATCAGAGCGGCTTACAATTTGTTAATTAGACAATTAATTCCCCTCAAGATGGTGGTTGAAGGGAGGGCTCTTCTTGCTTCCAGCAGGAGGTGGCCTGCCTTTCTCTCCCCTCAAGATGGTGGTTGAAGGGAGGGCTCTTCTTGCTTCCAGCAGGAGGTGGCCTGCCTTTCTCTCCCCTCAAGATGGTGGTTGAAGGGAGGGCTCTTCTTGCTTCCAGCAGGAGGTGGCCTGCCTTTCTCTCCCCTCAAGATGGTGGTTGAAGGGAGGGCTCTTCTTGCTTCCAGCAGGAGGTGGCCTGCCTTTCTCTCCCCTCAAGATGGTGGTTGAAGGGAGGGCTCTTCTTGCTTCCAGCAGGAGGTGGCCTGCCTTTCTCTCCCCTCAAGATGGTGGTTGAAGGGAGGGCTCTTCTTGCTTCCAGCAGGAGGTGGCCTGCCTTTCTCTCCCCTCAAGATGATGGTTGAAAGGAGGGCTCTTCTTGCTTCCAGCAGGAGGTGGCCTGCCTTTCTCTCCCCTCAAGATGGTGGTTGAAGGGAGGGCTCTTCTTGCTTCCAGCAGGAGGTGGCCTGCCTTTCTCTCCCCTCAAGATGGTGGTTGAAGGGAGGGCTCTTCTTGCTTCCAGCAGGAGGTGGCCTGCCTTTCTCTCCCCTCCAAAGAAAGTACATATTTGAGAAAGTTATATTTAAAATATTCTGGTCACCTTGTTAATTGCTTTTGTGGAGAAATGGAGTACTAATGATGTTTGATCAGTTGATCATAATAATAAATTGATTGAATTGGTTGAATACTAATGATTATGTTTTCTGGTTACAAGATAGTAATTCTGTAACACAAATAGGAAAATAACACTTCTTGTTACATGATCATTACTTTTTATTCCTTGTAGTTGTAGGATGCAATAGTAAAAACAAAAACAAAAAAACAACAGCACTTGTAGGAATGTGTAGAGAAG
This sequence comes from Urosaurus nigricauda, assembly GCA_034509955.1. Classification (NCBI taxonomy): domain Eukaryota; kingdom Metazoa; phylum Chordata; class Lepidosauria; order Squamata; family Phrynosomatidae; genus Urosaurus; species Urosaurus nigricauda. Next base: position 47,406,779 of record JAOEGL010000005.1, read on the forward strand.
AGCTAGCGTCTTTCAAATTTTATTTGTCTGAAAAAGTGAAAGCATTTCTTCACTTTTCCCTTTTTCTTTCAGTGGAGTTGTCAGTTGACTTCACAGGTACAAATGGAGGATGGCTCCAAGGCTTTAACAATAGATGAGCTTTACAGTTCCCTAGGGCAAGAATCAACAGAAATGGTAGGGACAGCTTTATGCCCAGTCAGTGATGAGGAATACAGCAAACTGAAAGTAGACTTTCCAGTTTCATTTTCTGCTATGCAAACAAAGCAAAGAACTAGTACAAGACAACTGGTGCAAAGACAGGAAAGGCAGATGAAGAAACCTGAAAGGCATTCTCATGCTCATATGTCAAGATGCTCAGCGGAGACACTATCCTTGGATTCCCAGGAGGCATTGCCTCTTACTCTGCTTGGAAAGCCAGTGTCATCCTATGTAGTACAGGAGGTCCTGTTGAAAGATGAGGAAGACAATTCTGAAATAAAACTGTTGGATTTGAGAACTGATTTGCAAGGTACAGGCAAAGATCAAATATATTTTCCAGAATCATGGCCAGTAGACCACTTGGAAGGAGAAATTGATTGTGGCCAGCCAATGAAAGCATATCAGATAGATCGAGTTGAAAGTCTCATAAGACAGCTGAAGAATGAATTAATTTTCCTTAGATCAGAGGTGAGGTATCTTAATCATACTGATTTATTCATTTATTTGTTGCCTTTTATCCTACCTTACCACTAGAAAATAATGCTCAAGGTGGCTGAAAACGAAAATCCCATTAACGCATTGAGCAATAAAACTTGTAAATTATCATACATGTCCCTAGATTTTTACTTTAAAATTGCATATATGCCACGTTTATGAGCAGGTAATGAATACAGGTAGTTTGCTGGATGAAACGCAAAATGATTTAGACATATGAGAATTTTAGAAACCAGAACAAATGTAAAAACTTATTTAAAGAGTGGTTGTGCTGCCTCATAACAGTACAGAATCTATTATCCTTGCAGTTATATCAGTGCATCTTTACAAGACAGGTAATTACAACAGAATTGCACTGTCAATGACCATTTCATATGTACATAATGTATTACAAGTAGTACATGTACAGTTATGATTAGCTAAAATAGAATTAGGAGTAATAGATAAAATTGAAGCCTTTAGATATTGACAGTAAGGAATAATAATAATAATAATAACAACAACAATAATTTATTCTTTAGAATGAACAGATACTGAGAGACTTGTTCGCCAGGAATACGCTGAATACACTGACTAAAAATGCAGAGCTAGAGCTTGACAAGTTCAGAAGCCAGAAACTGGAGGTAGTGGAAAGGTTTTAGAAAGATAATATTATGAAAGCTTACGTTAAGAGCCCTGATAAGTATTTTTCTTTCTTTCTCACGAATTTAGTATTTTGCAACTGTATTGATTTGGACTCAAAATGTCTGACTGCCACTTCTCTTTTTATATGTATAATCTGTTTTGTTTAGAATATGTGAAATGTGAAATGCATTTCCTATATGATTTTAGCAACATTTCATTAACTTCTCCACAGTTTGTGTTCTGTTCAAAAATTTTGGTTTTTAAAAGTTGTAAATCATGTTATGCTTTTCCTCCCCACAGAATGACTATCTTGCCAAAGAACTAACTGAACGAGACAGAGATCTGGAACAAAACAGGAACGTAATAGCAAAATTTCAGTCCAAACGTAAGCAGAAATTTAATTAAATTATATGATGGTCAGTATAATCTTAACTTTTAAATCTTGACAATCTTTTAGAATTTACCTCTGGTTCAATCAGTAGTAAAACTTCTCACTTTAAAGAGTGAACGTTTGAAATAGGTTCATAGAATCATAGAGTTGGAAGAGACCACAAGGGCCATCCAGTCCAACCCCCCCTGCCATGCAGGAACTCTCCATCAAAGCATCCCCGACAGATGGCCATCCAGCCTCTGCTTCAAGACCTCTAAGGAAGGAGACTCCACCACACTCCAAAGGAGTGTGTTCCACTGTCGAACAGCCCTTACTGTCAGGAAGTTCCTCCTAATGTTTAGATGGAATCTCTTTTCCTGCAATTTGCATCTGTTGTTCCGGATCCTGTTCTCTGGTGCAGCAGAAAACAAGCTTGCTCCCTCCTCCATATGACATGCCTTCAAATATTTAAACAAGGCTATCATATCACCTCTTAACCTTCTCTTCTCCAGGCTAAACATCCCCAGCTCCCTAAGTCGTTCCTCACAGGGCATGGTTTCCAGACCCTTAACCATTTTAGTCGCCCTCCTTTGGACCCGCTCCAGTTTCTCCGCATCCTTTTTAAATTGTGGTGCCCAGAACTGAACACAATATTCCAGGTGTGGCCTGACCAAAGCAGTATAGAGTGGCACTATTACTTCCCTTGATCTAGACACTATAGTTCTATTGATGTTCTCTGGATGAGAACTTACATGAGAAAATTCTATTAATTTTTAAACCTACAAATATTATCATTAAATTAGATACTAATTGGAATGAACAGAATTAGCTTAGTTGTGATCCTACCAATTTGAATTACTCACTCTTAAGAATGAGATGGAGTGACACTTGCCCTGGTCTCATGCAAAGAAAGTACAATAATCCTTGCCTCAGCGTCTTTGCGTACTTAACTCCTCAACGGGATCTCCTGCATAGGTTTTTGAAACTTTTTATATTGTTCTGGAGAAAAATAATCAGAACAGGAATGTTGCTACTGTACCCCCTGCCACTGCTCAGCAGTCTTGTTGACTCAGATGGTCTCAGCAGAAGCAGAGAATCCCAGGATTGTGGTTCTCAGTGACTTAACATCCACACCAAAACTGTTCTTGATGGGGTTGTCTTAGAGCTTGATTCTGGCCCAATGGATGTGGTAGAACATACCCTTGACCTGTTTTTTGTTGTTGGGCATATGAAGGAAAATTTAGTTGGGGTAGAGATTTCAGTGACCCCATTGTCATGATGAGATCATTTCCTGTGGGCTGTGTGTTGTTTGGGTGCGTGCACACTTGCACATCTGATTAAGATGTTCTGCCTTATCAAATCTGAAGTATGCCCAAATGCTCTGGGGGATTTTCTGAATAACAGGGCTGGTAATTCAGTCAAAGCTTTTAATTTGGAGGGGTGAGGTAGAAGGGGCTATGGAGGGGTGAGATAGAAAGGGTTTTTTAGATTGTAAGCCTGAGAGCAGGGAACCATCTAATTAATAGATTGTATGTACAGCACCATGTAAATTTACAGCGCTATATAAATAAAGGTTAATAATAATAATGATAATGATAATATGATAAGAATAGTTCCCAAATGTCCAGTCCACTGCTGTGGAGCCTAGAATTCATCTTGATTTTCAGAAGATCTAAGGGCACTGAAGCATGCTGAATAATGGCTACAGTGTAGGTAGAGTGGCTCTTGGAGCAGGTATAAGTGAAGATTAGTTGGTACTCTTAATTGTGCCCATTAAGTGGCCGTGAATTTGGCAAAACAAAGTCTTATATTCCTTGGCTGTCTTGTCCCCATCCTGCCACCCAATGACATTTTTTTCAAGTGTTCCAAAATCTATTGTAAGCATGCTTAGAGAGGCCAGGAATGAAACCTTTGGTTGATTGCTGTGATAAAATTCCTTAGGCACTTTGAAGAGAAAATCACTCATATTTGCTCAGAACTGGATGTCAAAGTTATTGCAGACTGTGCAGATGTCTCGAGTTTTCTGTCTGTCAAGTTCCTTGAGATCACTTTCAGTTGTTGTCACATATGATGTTTGAATCAGTCCATCCCAACACGTGTAAGGCACATTAAGCGGCTGGATGCAAGTGGTAGTGCCTGCTCCTTTGAAAAAGGCTGTGTTGAGCACTCTCCTGCAAAGAACCTCCCTCAACACAAGTACTGTATGTGAAAACTAATGCACCATCACTAGTGTCCCCTTTTTGAAGAAAGGTGCTTAATAATATGTTAATTGAGCAATTTCATATATTCTTGGAGTAAACAGATTACCTTCACTGATTCCAGTCTGTCATCAGGGCAAAGCATAGTACAGTGGTCCCCCGGGTTACGAAGGTAATCCATTCCGGGATTACCTTCGTAACCCGGAAGCTTTCGTTTCCCGGGGGACCGCTATTCTAAACGAACCGCGCGGCCATTTAAAGGGGCCGCATGGCTTTTTTTCTTTCGTATCCCGGGGGATCTTTCGGATCCCGGGGGATACAATGGCGGTCCCGCCGCTTTCGGATCCCGGGGTTTTCGTAACCCGGGGGATTCGTAAGGCGGGGGACCACTGTACCAAAATAGCATTAGTTGCTCTGACAGATGATAGAGGAAGATGGGGAGTACTACCTTGTTAATATTTCTGAAGCTCTTGGCATTTTTTGATACCATCATTCTGCAGGATGTGACTGGAGGCACTGTGTTACAATGTTTCCTCTCTCATCAATAGATCTGGTACTGGAGAGTAGCAGGAATGAATTATATATTCCTGCCTGTTTGTTAAGTTATCTTTGGAAGTACTTTCTTTGCATGCTCCCAGCCTCAATGATGCATTGGCTGGCTAACAGGAAAAGAGCCATCTTAATAACCCTATCTGGAGAATGTTTTGCATAGGGAGATGACTTAAGTAATGGAATAGAAGGTGTGTTTACCAAATCTACAGATGACACCAAGTTGGCAGAGGGTAGTGAACGTTCCAGGGGGACAGCATCAGAATACAGAATGACCTTGACAGATGGGACACTGGGTCAAAACCTAACAAAATGATTTAAAATTGTGCTAATGTAAGATACTACATCTAGTCCATTTAGGCAGGAAAAAAATGCAAATATAGGATGAGTGATGCCTGGCTTGAAAGCAGTACATGTAATGGAGTGAACTTGTTTGTTCTGCTCCAAAGACTAGGACACAAACCACTTCTTATTTTGCTGGCTTTAATATTTTATCATTTTAATACTGGAATTAGCAAATTTGTTTGTTTTAGTGGTTGTTTTAGTGTTGGCTTTATGTTTATAAACCTCCTCAAGAGCAGTTGCTAGCTGGACAGTATATAAATTGAATAAATAAATATGTATAATTTCAGTAAAAGAATTGGTACAAGAAAATAAGCACCTTGAGCAAGGCATGAAAGAAATTCTTCAGGCTATCAAGGATATGCAGAAAGAGCCAGATGTGAAGGGAGGCGAAACGGCTCTAATGATTCCCAGTCTGGAACGTTTGGTAAATGTAAGTCCGTTTGTTTCATTTATTTGCCTTAATTAAATCTGCTTTAGTTAAAGGATTCCATACTAAACAGTTTGTTGTGTTCCATCAAAAAGGACACAGAAAGTGCAGACTGAAAATGTAAATGTTCTTGGAGATATGTTGTTGTTAACTGCCCTTGAGTCGACCCCAACTCATGGCAACCCTGTGGATGAGACACCTCTAATATTCCCCATCCTCCACCGCTTTGCTCAGGTTCTGTAAATACATACCTGTGACCTCCCTAGTTGAGTCTAGCCATCTAGCATAGGGTCTTCCTCTCTTTCTACTGCCTTCCATCTTTCATAGTATTATTGTCTCTTTCAGTGAGTTATGGTCTCACTTTGTCTCATGCTGTGGACAAAGTACAACAGTCTCAGTATTGATCACCTTGGCTTCCAGAGAGGTTTCAGGCTTAATCTGTTCAAGGATGCATTTGTTCAGCTTTTTTACTCCCCCACACTCCTCAGCACTCTTCTCCAGTGCTAAATCTCAAGTGAATTGATTTTCTTCTTGTCTGCTTTCTTCACTGTCCAGCTCCCACATCCATACATAGTGGTGGGGAATATAACAGCTTGAATGATTCTATCAATTGTATATCTTTACTCTTTAGGATCTTTTCTAGCTCTTTCTTTGCTGTTCTTCCCATTCCTAGTGTTTTTCTGATTTCTTGACTGCAATGTCCATTCTGATCAATATTTGATCCTAGGTACAGGAAGTCTTGTACTATTTTGATTTCCTCATTGTCTTTGTGGAATGCATGTTGGTCCTCTGTGGTCGTTATTTTTGTTTTCTTTATGTTCAGCATTAAGCCTGCCCTTGCACTTTCTTCTTTGACCTTCTTTAGCACTTGTTCCAAGTCTATGATGCTTTCTGCTAGTAGTATGGTGTTGCTTGCATATCTCAGATTCTTCATATTTCCTCCTCTTATCTTTACACCTCCTTTTTCTGATTCTAAGCCTACTCTTCATATGATATTTTCTGCATAAAAGTTAAATAGATAGGGTGATAGAATGCAGCCTTGCCTGACCCCTTTGCCATTTGGGAACCATTATGTTTCTCTGTGTTCTGTTTGAATAGTTGCCTCTTGTGCTAAATACAGATTTCTCATCAGGACTGTCAAATATAGTGGCACTTCCATGTCTTTCGAGAATGTTCCATAGCTTTTCATTAGCTATGCAGTCAAAGGCTTTGCTATAGTTTATAGATCACATGCTGATTTTCTTTTGGAATTCATGGTACACTCCGATAGCCATCATGTGTTTGCAGTGTGGTTCCTAGTGCCTCTTTCTTTCCTGAACCCCATTTGGGACTCAGGGATTTCTCTGTATGATTGGAGTCTATGTTGCATAATTTTGAGCATAATTTTGCTTGCTTGGGAAATTAATGCTATGGACCTATGTTGTGTGGATGGAGATGAGTACAGCGGCCTGATCTAGACGCGCAAAATGCAGTGCCTTTAGGGCTCTTTGGGGCATCTTTAGGGTTAGGGAGGGTGCGGACGCTGCACCCTCCCTAACCCTAAAGATGCCCCAAAGAGCCCTAAAGGTGCTGCATTTTGTGCATCTAGATCGGGCCATAGTAGTGTCATAGTAGTGTCATGGCACGCACAGCGTTTAGATACACTGTGCGCGCCATGACACAGTAGCACCACGGGAGGGCACCAAGCACACCCTTTCCGTGGCGCCAAAAAGAGCTCCATAGGGAGCTCTTTTTTTGGCGCGGGTCTTTGTCGCAGCCTTTAAACGGCTGCGCCAAGGACCAGGAGAGAAAGGGGCCTCAGCAGCGGCCTCTTTCTTCCCTCGTCAGCGCCAGGGAGAGCAGGGTGCAGCGGGCGCCCAGGGCGCCTGCTCACCCCGCTTTCAGGCGGCCGGGGGGAAGCGGCAGTTTGCTGCTTCCCCGCAGCCTTCCAAAGCGGTGGGATGGGGCCACTGAGGCTGCCGGTGCGGCAACCTTGGCCCCATCTCACCGCTTAAAAGAGCGGCTGCAGACCGCCCCTTTTGGGTGGTCTGTACTGCCCCAACATACAACAAAACAGACAATCAAAGAGGGGGGCATGGGGTGATGGGGTGTGAAAGGGGCATGATTGTACCTTGCAGGCATCTGTGTGGTCACACCTCTGCTCCAATGCTTGTTTTGGTGAAGCGCAGCACTTACAAATGTGTGCAGGTTCACAGCCATCCGATGGGATGGCAGTCACTGACAGTTCACTCCTTTGAAGGTGCTCAGGGATGGTGAGGGAACAGTAAAAAAAAAGAAAAAAGTTCCCAGCGGTGCAGCTTGAAGCCACATTGTTTGGTTATGATATGCACACTCCAACCACCTTGGGAGCGGGCTGTGCAGCTGGTGGGATTTCACTGTGGTTTCAGAAAAGGTAGCTTCAAGCTGCTTTTTTCTGCTTGTCTGTTTTGCCCCTAAGTGCAGTAAAGTAGAAAAGTCTGCAGTACTCATGCCAATTTTACTAATCATGCAGATTATGCATGTTACTCTTGCAGATGCCATTAAAAAAATCCATACAACCATACTGTTTTACTTAAAATTTCAGAATATTTTGTGGTGAGGCTAATGGACAAATCTGAGCAATTTATATATTTTTTAAAAACTTTTCAGGCTTTCTGAAAAGTTTATTTTTTCCTTTCCCCCCTTCTGATAAATGAATTCTTAACAGGCAATTGAATTAAAGAATACAGAAGGAACTTTTGATGCCAATTTGCATTTGAAGACTCAAGTTGACCAACTTGCTGGACGAAATGAAGAGTTAAGGAAAGAACTGAGAGAAGCTCGGAAAGAAGCTATGAATTTTTCTAATCAGCTAGCCAAAGCAAATACAAAGGTGTGTAGGCTAATATGATCTTTCAGATTTCATACAGGCATCTATCTGTTCATAGCTCTCTGTACATGTGGTGCTTGAATTGCAAGCTATGATCAGTTCAGCCCCATATGCAAAGCTAAACTATTTGAGTGTATTTTTCATATGTGAGGACAGCATCATTGGATAACCCAGGTATTGATGTTGCAAACTCTGTGACCCCAAACAGCTATTCTTCTGCCCTTATCTGCACATTTCTTTTTAAAACACTGTGGATCTTCCAAAGTAGCCAGCCTTGGTAGGTTGGATTTTCTGAAAGCTTTCTGGACTATGACCATAATATTTTTGAATAGATTATATTATATGGATTCTGAAACATTTGAAAAAGCATAATTGATAATATGGTTTTCTGCCTCTGTATTTGTTGCTTATATTTTTATTTCTCAGATTGCCAATCAAGAAAAAGAGATTGAGTTGCTGCGACAATCAGATGGTGCCAATATAGTATTCAAAGCAGTAAATCTTCCTGAAGGAATGGCTCCTTCCAGCAGGAACATAATTAATTCACAGAATGAATATTTAATACACCTTTTGCAGGTACTTGATTTTAAACTGGGTAGTAATGGATTTCAACATGTCTTCTGATCTGTCATCTCTGTTCTTATAAAGAACATGGCTGTTAAAAAAGCTGTGCAATATTTTAACAAAAATCAGAAGATTTTGTGTACATAATTTCTTATTCATAGCAGTTCAGTACCTACTACGCATACAGCTCCTGAAAATGAACTGCAAACAAAAAGTATTTTAAGATTGTTTCATAGAAGGAATTTCAAGAAAAAATGAATTGTAAAAAATCCAAATATGATTAAGTTTCTGTTTATAACAAAAATCGATATTACACTTCATATATATGCTTGATCCTTACATGTAAATGGGTGTGATATTACTTCCATGTACATGTTTTTAAGAAGCCTGGAATTTTAGGAAGGCACATGTTGTCTTGTACCATAAAAATTGAAATTTAAGTTGAGATATCTCATGTATTTAACCATGTATTTCATGGTTATCATTAGGAACTGGAAGATAAAGAACAGCTACTGAAGAAGTTAGAAGAAGCAGTTGAAGAATATAAAAGAAAATTTGCAGTTACCCGCCATCAACAAGGTTTGCTGTATAAAGAATATCAAAGGTATAAAGATTGCTTCTAAAGATGTTTTGATTATAGAATCAAAAGAATACACACTTTAGAGTCTTGCTTTACAGTGTGTGTTGTGGTTCGAGTTCATGGAAAGACAACGAACTCCATGCTCTCTTTCTTCTGTTTTTGGACCCTACCTTTCACTTGTAGAGTTGGTGGGCTATTTGGGCCTATCTTTCTTTCTAACCCATCTTTAGAAATAGTACCCTTTAGCTCTTATCATATAATAATAATCAAATGAACAGTACAAACTGATCTTAAATTAGCATAAGCATGATAGAAGATATACAGTACAATCAAATTATGTAAAAGAACAATTAAAAATAGCATAACATTTCTGATTTATTCACAGATTAAATATATAAAAGTTTAAAGCAAAGTTTCCTATAGTTTACTATCTAGAATGTTTAGTTTGGAGGTGGAATCCTTCAGATAACATTTTTCAAAGTGTAATTTACTATAACATCTCTTAAGTTTTCAAATATGGGACTTCTTGTATCCTGCAAATACAAGATAGAACCAGCATGGTGTAATGGTTTGACCATTGGACTATGACTCTGGAAACCAGGGCTTGAATTCAAGCCATGAATACTATGTGATCTTGGGCAAATCCTGACCCTGTCAGCCTCAGAGGAAAGCAAAGGCAAAGCCTCTTCAAATATATGTTGCCAAGAAAACATCTGCCTTTCAGTGTGATGGATTTGACTTAGTGCTGCCATAAGTTGGAGACAATTTGGAGGCACGCAATACTAACATAGTATGTTCAGGAGGGAGGTCCATTGGTATAGAGCCACTATCAAAAATTCATTGTTACTGTGAAGTCAAAGGCTTTCATGGCCAGCATCCATATTTTTTTGTGTTTTAAACTATGAGGCCATGTTCTAGAAGAGTTTATTCCTGATATTTCACCTGTGTCTGTGCCTGTGCCTAACATCTGAAGATGGCAGTCACAGCTGCTGGTGAAACATCAGAAATAAACTCTTCTAGAAGACAGCCTCATAGCCTGAAAACCCACAAAAAACTATTCACTGTCACTATTACTGATAAGTCGAATGTGTGTTTCTAGTTGAACAGAGAGCAGGGTCTTGAAAAATGACTGTAAATTCAGTCTGGTGCATGTTGGTGGACATGACTTTTCAGATAACCCATCCCAAAGCAGTTAGAAAATGAAAGACCCACCAGTACTTTAAACTGGAACCAGAAACAAATAGGCAGTGTAACTGGTACACATTTTGTGTAATATACTGCAAATGCCTGGACCCTGCTAGTGTCTTCGTTTTTGCATTCTGAACCAATTTTAAGTTTACCAATTGTCTTTAAAATCATCCCCATGTAGAGTTGGTTAGAGTACTCCAGTCTAGATAATAACTTTTTATATCAAGGCAAGGGACCGGATTCAGTTGTGGACAATTCACAATGGTCTGTCCTTCCTCCATTTCAGTTCCCTCTGAACCCCCAATACTGGCTTTTGCGAGTTGAGAAACTATATGGAGTTTTTTGGGGGTTGGGCAGCACAGTGGATTGTGAACATAGGGTAGGGGAAAGGAGAAGAATTCACTAGCAGAAGCTTGGGTTTAGTCCAGATGCAACTTCTGACTACTGCTGTCAGGGGAGTATAACCCTATCTTACACAGGCTGCAGGTTTCCCAGCTCACAGGACCATTTGCCTTATCAGGATTATGCTTTACCTATGGAAAAACTGCCTCCAGACCCTTGTTCAGTATCTCTTATCTCCATGGAGTTGAAAGAGGGTTAAAGCTGTAGGTCATCTACAGGTTGGTGATGTTGCAAGTAAAGCCTCAGAATGACATGCCCCAGTAATTTCTTGTTTGAAAATCATGTCTTCAGATCTCAGCCCTAAGCTTAAACACTTTTATACATACTTAAAGAAGAAATTCACAGCTGTCAAGTAAACGTGGCCCAAAACTGGCTGTGAAAGGAGAGGTTTCTTACAACTCTTTTTTGCAGCCTGTTGGGGACCACAGCAGTGGGTGCTCCTTTAACTCTGTCTTCTTGAGCCCATAGATCATTCAGTAGCTTTGGTTTTAGAAATACCATGCAATTCATATATTCCACCATCCTTTGACAAAACTGCAAGTGGTAGAATTGAAAAGATATAGCTGCATTAATATATAGAATCAGTATGTAGAGAGATCTTGTAGCACCTTTGAGACTAACTGAAATGCATCTGAGGAAATAGACTTTAGTCTACGAAAGCTCATGCTGCCAATTCCTTTCTTTAAATTAATCTCAAAGATGCTACAAAAAGTGTGTGTTGTAAACTATTTTTCTAGTGAAAGAGAACATTGGCAAACTGCTGGTGAAAAAATACAAGAAGAAAAGAGGAAGTTGGAGTATCAAAAAGAGCAAGATGATATAAAAATAAAGGAATATTATGTAAGTATTTTATATTTTTAAATAAATGTTCACTTAGATGTAGAGATTTTTACATGCATCAGCATAGTCGACATGCTGAAGTGGACTAGTGCCTAGTGCATAGAAAGTTGTTATTATGTATTATTTATGTATTTATGTATCATTTTTCGTAGTGCTTTACAAATAAGAAAACAATGAAACAGTTCCTTGCCCTCAAATTTTCATTCCAATCAAAACATGACACAAAAGGAAGGCAGTGTAGGAGGAGATTAAGTCCAACAGATACTGTCACTTCTTTTTTTCCTCTGAGGTAATAGCAGTGGCAGTTGGGGAGGAGGGAGGGCTTTCTAAAGTGAAAAGCCTTGAAAATAGCTGATGGGGAATTGGACTTAGTACCTCATTGTGGGGTATTTTTGGTAATGTCCTCATGCAAGGAAGCTTCTCAACAGAGAGTCAAAACAGACCTTTTGCGCCACCTTCTAGGAGGCTTGAGAGTGCAGTGTTTACATGCCACACACTCACAAGCTGCTTGGAAGCCACCCAGCTGTTTACACTGGGACCAGCTTCCAGGCACTCTGGCAGCATGGCTTTTCTATGCTGCACACCGCCAGTGCATCTTAAAGCAGGCTTCCGGCAGTGGCAGGTTGGAAAAGCTGGCTTTTTGCTGGCCCAAAAAGGAGTGGCTGTTTGCCACTCCTTTTTCAGCCAGTAAAAAGGTGGACATGGGCTGCAGCAAAAAGGTTGATAGAGGCCTTTGGGGCTGTCTGTCTTGCCCCAGAGACAAGAAGAATGCTCTAGCTCAGAATGTAAAGGTGCTCCTCATAGTTTAATCTCTGAGTTTCAGGATGCTTGGCTGAACATGTAGAAGGAACCAAGTTGCCTACTGGTTTAAGCAGAGTACAGTTTTCCATGTTAGGAAATACTCCAGTATCCAGAAGAGAGCAGGAAGGGAGAGTGAGTGAGCCCCCTGACATGCACAGTTTCTTTACATAGCTTTTTCCCCATGACATGTGAACCTGGCCAGAGTAATACAGTAATAGAAAATTTTGAAATGAATTTACAGACAGTAGCTTTTCAGAGAGTTTTTGGGTCTGAGAGAAGGTGAGAAATGTCCATTGTACAAATGACCTCTGTGGTAATATTGGATTCAAGCCACTGTGAGTGAATAGAATGCATACTAATAATTGCATCACAGTAACTTTTGATAACTTCTTATAGAATTTGCTAGATGTGCTTCAAAAGGACAATGATGACTCAAAACAACTCTTTGCCGACTATAGTAGAAAAATTACCGTTCTACGAGTAAATGAACGATCATTGACAAGACAGTACACAACCTTACTTGAAATGGAAAGGCATCTTCGGAAAGAGAATGAAAAGATGAGGTCTGAGTTAACATCAATGGAAGCAGCAGTTCAAGAAAAGATTGGATGTTTACAAAGGTTCAAGGTGTGCTTTGGAATTAATACCAGTTCTAGTCGTGTATAGGTCATAGGATTTTGTGCTGGTTGTCCAATGAATAACTGGTGTGCTGGGCCTTTCAGAGAAAGGAACTGGCAGAACCACCACTGAGTAGTCATTATCTAAGAAAACCCTATAAAATTCATGGAGTTGCCATAGGTTGATATGTGGCACTGTCAAGAACTGTCTTTTCCTCCCAGTTCAGAGAACCAGCCTTCTGTCTTTCAAACAGCAAGACTTTATTCCAGTAACCATAGGTGTTAGAAGGAAGATGTTTATAGACAGAACTTTCATTCTTTCCCCTGAGAAAGTTCTCCCCTGGACATTTTCACATTCCAGTACCAGGAAACAGTCTTCTGTCTGCACCACTACTAAGTGTCCAAACCATCACAATGCCTCCCATCGTTCCCTAACAACAAGAATTATACACAATAAAACTAAAATTACTACATTAACCAATATGACACATTAGATGCAGACAACTTTTGACAGATTTGGTTAGATTCTAATGCACATACACACATCCAGTGATGAGAAAAGATGTTCCCTTGTAGAGACCATATCTTTCCCCCTCTATTCGGAAAAGAAAATCAAAGTTGCTTTTTCTTCTGTGGCTGGAGGATCATCTTGGTTCTTTCAATCTAACAATTACAGTAACTGAAGTTTAGAAGAGTTATCACAGTATCTTCATTGCAACTGTCCAGAGGACAAGTATCTGTATGATTGGCTGAAACAAAGGCAAATAGAACATACTGTATATAGAGTCATAAAATCCTATAGTTAGAAGAGACCACACGGGCCATCCAGTCCAATCCCCTGCCATGCAGGAACTCTCAATCAAAGCATACCCGACAGATGGCCATCCAGCCTCTGTTTAAAGACCTCCTAGGAGGGAGATTCCACCACTCTCCACGGGAGCGTATTCCACTGTCGAACATCCCTTATTGTTGGGAAGTTCCTCCTAATGTTGAGGTGGAATCCATTCTTCCGGATCCTGTTTTTCTGGAGTTTTCTTTTCCTGCAGTTTGCATCCATTGTTCCACTTTCTAGTCTCTGGAGCAGCAGAAAACAAGCTTGTTCCCTCCTCAATATGACATCCCTTCAAATATTTAAATAGGGCTGTCATATCATCTCTTAACCTTCTCTTCTCCAGGCTAAACATCCCTGCAATGTTTTGGATTTACACTTCCCTTAATTCCAGTTGGCTCATAAGTGGAACTGTTTTGTTTCATAAGCAGAGAACAACACAAGGATTACTTCCCATTCCTGGCAGTAAAAAACCCAAGAACATATGCTTGTCTATAAGTTGAGAAATTTATGCCCAAAAATTGGCCCCAAAATCCCAGGTCAATTTATTTATTGGTTAGTATGGTAATGTGATAGCAGCTCTTTCAGATTTCCCCATGGAGGGAGGGTTTCTTTTTCTCTTGAGCCAAGCAGAAAGAGTCCTTGATGGTTAATTGCTATTAAACAAATAAACAGAGTCTCTCTCCCTCTTGCACTGTCTGTCACTGTGTGGTGAGTGAAGGAGAGAAGGATGAAAGCAAAATTGAAATGCTACAGCAAAGAGCCTCAATTGGAATCTCTCTTGCTGAGTGCACACATACATACAATGGAGCCTCCAAATTTTACCCTCGACTTACCCACAGATATTGGCAAAATCCATAATTTTGGCCCCAAAACCTGCCCTCGACGTACACATGAGGTCGACTTACAGTCGAGTATATATGATAGGTGAATTCCTTGCATCTCTCGTAGATGATTCATTGCATTCATTGTTTTGTTTTTGCTTTTTGACTAAACAGAAAGGGAAATGGGATCTAGGAGCCTGTCACGACACACATCATTGGAGTCTTATAGCATTTAAAATTGGAATTCCCATTTAATATGTCTTTGCATTTTTTGCCAGATCTAGACTATACAGTATTTGCACTTTTTCCAAATAAACAACAAATATGCATTTGGATGTATTGTTGGTATTTACATTTTGGAATGCCATTTAAACACCTTTCCTTTTTCTTTTTTATTTAGGATATGGCAACTTTCAAAATAGCAGCATTACAAAAAGTCTTGGATGACAGTGTACCTTTAAATGATCTAGAAGTAGCAAATAAACAATATAATGAGCTAACTGCTAAATATAGAGATATGCTACAAAAGGATAATTTGCTTGTTCAAAGAACCACTAATCTAGAATACTTGGAGGTAATCCTATGTTTTGTGTTACTCTGAGAAAATGTTAGGTTCATTCCATTCTTTTTAAATTCTAAACTGGTAGTGCATATCTAATAGGAAATTCAGCTCCCTGTTATTATTGTCAAGATTTGAAAAGTGGAGGACAGATGTGAAAGCCCAAGAAAGCTGCTGACTGTTTAATATTAAAGGACAGTGCCCCTTCTACAGCTTGTGAAATACTCAAAGGGTACATTTAAATTATTTTTCCAATAAATTTTCATTTCTTTCTTTTTAGAGTGAGAATGCATCCATGAAAGAACAGATGGAATCTTTAAACAAGGAACTGGAAATTACAAAAGAGAAGCTTCATACAATTGAACAAGCTTGGGAACAAACAGTAAAACTGGGTAAAACCATTGTGTAACTTTTTTTCTCATAATGGGGTGATATTTGTTATATTTATTTAAATTTGTTACTGATTTTTTTTTAAAAAATGAATACTTTTGCATGCTTTCTTTGTACTTTTAAGTTTGCAAGGCTGCTCAAGTTTCACATGGTGTTCAAAGCTTAGTAAGACTCTTAAATGGTGCTGAACTACTAGATTAGTTATTTTTAAGAAATGATGTTTGCTGTTCTAGTGTCTTACCTGTCAGGAAAAGAATCCAATGTTGTGCTAATGTGTTTCTGCTAATGTGACAACCCCTTTCCCCCTGTGGTGGTTTTTACCCCCTTTGGAAATTGCACTAGAGGGTTTCCCAGCGCTTTGGAGGACATTGAAGACACATGGACCATTGGTGTCTGGGAATAGATGCCTAGTTCCTACTAATTGTAACAAAAAATTGAGATGATAGTCTGATCCACTCAGATATTGGTTAAACCAGATCAAGAATAGAGCAGTTGAACTATTTCATTGATCATGTGTAGTAGATCTATGCATGCTAGTTATATAAATAAAAGGAAAAACTGATGTATATCTTGATTGGTTGTTAACCAACCACAAAGCACTCAGCTGATGGTGCATCTCTTCATCCTAGGGCAAAAAAGATACCTCTTATATAACCTTTCTCCATGTTCTAGAAACCGCAAAGTGCAGGCTAGGTCATATATCACCTTTCCTATAAAACAGGGCCTTAGGGTGTCCAAGGATAAAGAGCAATCTTACATTTTCCCCATGGGATAATGAGATGCTTCCATTATCTCAAAAATGTGAAGCAAGCTAACATAGCTAAGGAGCTGCAGGATTGTGTATATCCGATGCTATAGTATCAGATGTGTGAAAAACCTTCTTGGTTAGGCAGAGCTACAAACAATGCTAGACCATATACATCTTCAGGCATTAAGGATGCTGTATAAGAAGTGATAGCAACTTAGGGGTGAAGCAGACTGCCCCTTTGCGTCGTCTTGGCGGCAGTGTCTTAGCACAATGTTTAGATACTGCATGCTTATATACCACAGGACTGCTGCAAAGCAGTCCTGTGGTGGTTGCAGAAAAGCCACCTTTTTCAGCACAAAAAGTAGCAGCATTTTGCTGCTTCTTTGTGCACTGGAAAAAAGCCAGAGTGGGGCCATGGCATGCAGTGGCCACGGCACCTACCCAGCTTTTTTTGGGCAGTCTGTTTCACCCCTTAATAAAATAACCTTTTTCATGTCTTCCATCTTCTTAGCTTTGGAAAATTAAATATTTTTGTTTCTTTTCTCTATAGTGTAGATTTTATGTTGTATTGTTTTTAAGGTGTATGTATACATATGTGACAACATTTTGAATTATATTGTTGTAGGAGGAGACAGTGCTACCGACAAGCCCACAAAAGCCATAACCAACACTGAAATTGTTTCTATTTCTAAAAAAATTACCATGCTGGAAATGAAAGAGCTAAATGAAAGGCAAAGGGCAGAACACTCACAGCGAATGTATGAACACTTACGGAACACGTTGAAGCAAGTGGAAGAACGTAATTTTGAATTAGAAACCAAATTTGCTGAGGTTGGCTATTGAGCTTTTGTTACATAGCTTCCCTAAAGTGTCAGATAACTCTTAGTATGCCATGTTCTCTTTAGTTACTGTACTATCCATTAGGATTCTTTAAAATAATCCATCTTGGAGAGAGACTGAAAACAGAGTATGCCAGTAAATATTAAATATTTGAAGGGATGTCATATTGAGGAGGAGCAAGCTTTTTTTCTGCTGCTCCAGGGAACAGGAACTGGAACTGGAACAATGGATGCAAGCTACAGGAAAAGAGATTTCACCTAAACATTAGGAGGAACTTCCTAACAGTAAGGGCTGTTCGACAGTGGAACACACTCCCTTGGAGGGTGGTGGAGTCTTCTTCCTTGGAAGTCTTTAAACAGAGGCTGGATGGCCATCTGTTTGGCATGCTTTGATTAAGAATTCCTGCATGGCAGGGGGTTGGACTGGATGGCTCTGATCTTTATTATCTGGTGTCTATAATTTATACGTTGCTGCTTCATGTTTCTAGAATAACGTCCTCTGCCTTAGGCAGTCCACAGCTCTTTGCCATTCTGAGCTTGAAGATGATGCTCTGAATCGTTCATTGTCCTCGTTTTATTCCATGAGAGATACTGTTCCATTTGCAGTGCCACTATTTCCTTTCTCAGCCATTTCTGAGCATAGTACCTAGCACAGGGGAATCATCATCATCATCATCATCATCATCATCATCTGGAAGGTAAAGCCCGCTAAATCCTCCAAACCTCTTTTTAGGTTTAAAAAAAATCCGATTTTTCTTCCTGAAACAATAAAGGAAAATGGCTTTGAACTGCCAAATATGACATTTTTACACAAGAAAGCAGCCACCCCAACCTCAAGTAGATTTATAAGTGCAGTCCTTGGGGGGTTTGGCAGTGAAAAATGGCCCCCACTTCTCTGCAGTTGTGCAAACCTGATCTTTAATTAAAACTGAGATCTGGCTTTCTTTATACTTTAATGCAGCTGATTTTTTTCTTTTGTTCTATGTTGTCCTTCATTTGCAGGTTAAGGTACCTCTTATTCTTCATTCCTGTGTGGCAAGGGGTTGGAGTGGATGGCACATGAAGGGTGTATGTGAACTGAAATTGCTTGGTTTCACCTTTTAAGTACAAGTGACCAGAAAAAGATCATATCCCTCCTGGCATGCTTTTTCATAGAGAATCATAGAATCATAGAGTTGGAAGAGACCACAAGGGCCATCTAGTCCAACCCCCTGCCATGCAGAAACTCCCAATCAAAGCATCCCTGACAGATGGCCATCCAGCCTCTGCTTAAAGACCTCCAAGGAAGGGGAGTCCACTACACTCCGAGGGAGTGTGTTCCACTGTCGAACAGCCCTTACTGTCAGGAAGTTCTTCCTAATATTGAGGTGGAATCTCTTTTCCTGCAGTTTGCATCCATTGTTCCGTTTTCTAGTCTCTGGAGCAGCAGAAAACAAGCTTTCTCCCTACTCAATATGACATCCCTTCAAATATTTAAACAGGGCTATCATATCACCTCTTAACCTTCTCTTCTCCAGGCTAAACATCCCGAGCTCCCTAAGTTGCTCCTCATAGGGCATGGCTTCCAGGCCCTTCACCATCTTAGTTGCCCTCCTTTGGGCACGCTCCAGTTTCTTCACATCCTTTTTGAATTTTGGTGCCCAGAACTGGACACAATATTCCAGATTGGGCCTGACCAAAGCAGAATAGAGTGGCACTATTACTTCCCTTGAACTAGATGCTATACTTCTATTGATGCAGCCTAAAATAGCATTGGCCTTTTTAGCTGCCGCATCGCACTGTTGACTCATGTTCAGCTTATGGTCTACTTGGACTCCTAGATCCCTTTCCCTTTCAAGGAAACCATGATGAATCCTTCATGAAATGGTCACTTCTGTATTGAAATTTGCATTGACATTTGAAATACATATGTCAAATCTGCTATATCCTAGCTTACCAAGATCAACCTTGAGGCACAGAAGGTGGAACAGTCCTTGCGAGATGAACTGTCAAACGGTGTGAGTAAAGCGGTCAATGAAGCACATAAACGGCGTATAATGGACTTGGAGAAAAGTGAAACAGAACTCAAGATTGAAGTCTCAAAGTAAGCTTTAAAGTGTTGAGTCAGAATCTTGATGTACTACATGAGTAGTTGCACATTTTTTGGTATTGTACAGTGGTAGTGAGGGCAGGCAGATAGACTCAGCCAGTTATTTCCACTAGTTCTGTATTGTTTTCATAGCTGCTGCACCTGCCACCTTGCTCTTCTTGGTTCCATAGTTACACCAATGTAATGCGTCAGTAAGATTGTGGCCTTTATGTTCTTCTCACTATAGGCTTGTTTGATAGGATAGGAGACACATTCGTAAACTTTTCTGAGATTTCCTTTCTTACAAACTAATTCTGTTTCCTTCTTTTGTATATGTGACAAGAGCTTTATTTGAGAAGAAAAGTGTGAAAAAACGAGCAGTCACAACATTTTTCACTTAAAAAAATAAATGTTTTTTATCCTCACATTGCTTTATGGCCATAGGGAGAATAGAAAATTAGATAATTCTTTGGAGACAGTATCTTTAAAATTGATGAGTACATCAATTGTCAATTTAGCATTTATTTTTTGCTTTTACCATTTGTGTCATCTTTAATTAAAAACATTTAGGATTGTTTTACAAGAAAACAAGTAAATATATAAAATAGTCTGATAACAAAAATAGAAAGAGCAATTAAAGTAAGGCTAAAAAAAATGCAGTACAATAGAATTTATGTTCCAAGGCCATGTTCTCTGGAGCAACAGATGTGACCATTTTCCAGTTATACTCCTCCTCCAGCAACTATGTCACATAGTATGAGTTTACAGTTTACCACTGTACACTCTATTCACACAATATTATTGTTGTATGACACAATAATGGCATGTGGCATTGTGGGTGGCGGTGAAAACAATGCTGTTGTGGTACATCATCATTTGCCTCTTTTTCCACCTGCACATAATCTACAAAACAATAGCTGCAATAGTAGCCATAAAAATTGTCTAGTTACTCTTTGTTAAATTATGGCTGAAATCTAGGCTTTTAAAAACCTCAGCAGTTGTTCTTAATGAAGAGCGGCATATTTTGTTTAAAGCGTATTCTTACAATGTTTGTTTTGCCCTCTGTCTTATAGTTATATTTGAATAAGGACCATAATTCCATCCCTTAAATAATGCTGCCTATTCTTGCATTATACAGTGGTCCCCCGGGATACGAATCCCTCAGGATACGAAATCCCCGGGACCCGAAACGGCCGGGGCCGGAAAAAACGGCCCCAGCCTACGAAAAAATCCCCGGGTTGCGAAAAAAAAGCAACCCGGGCCCTTTAAAACAGCGCGCTCTGGCGCGCTGTGCATCCGAAAATGCGATCCCCCGGGTTGCGAAACACTTCTGGGTTACGAAAGTAATCCCGGAACGGATTACTTTTGCAACCCGGGGGACCACTGTATATAATAAGAGAAAGGATCTATATCTAACTGTCATAGATTCATTCACAAGATAGCCGGAGGCACAATCCACTACTAATGGCTTTCCTCATGCAAACTGGGTCTGCTTGAGTCAATGTTCTTTTTCAGTTGTTGTCTGTTGAACTCCTGCCCTCCTTAGTCACTTTATTTTATCCTGCATACTGAATGGTCACATTTTGCCTTCGTCGCAAAAAGCTGTTCATATTTAGATAGTTAGACAGTATAATAAAATAGACTTTTAAAAAAAGAGAGAAGAAAGAGAAACAAAATGGAAATAAAATTAACACTTTACCTTAAAAAGGTACAGAATCATCTAAAAGTCGAGGAACAACTATAATAGATTCTTGGATGGCTGCGAAAACGCAAGCCTCCGTAGAAGATGGGTCAGATAATCTGAAAAAAGGTATATGGAAACCAGTGATAGTGAGTCAGAAGAAATACGCCTACTAGCATGCCAGAGAGCTGCTATGGAAAAGCATAATGAGAATGAGTGAGAAGAAATACGCCTGCTAACAAGCCAGAGAGTTGCTGTGGAAAAGCACAATAAAATTGCCGCAAAATCACCAAGAAGAGATGCAGAACTTAAGAAAAAAGACAAGGATTGACTTACCTCTAAAGGGCTGCAAAAATTATCCTCTATTCCTGATAAAAAAGGGGAATTGGACCAGAAGTTACTCATGCCCGATTGCGGCTGCCATCTTGCCTAGTGCAGTTCTATTCAGAAGGGAGGGGCTGACTCTCACCAGAGCACTTCCTCTCGCACATGCGCAGCAGAAATCATTACAGAAACATCTGTTTGCAAGCATGCAGGTACAGAAGAAACAGCAGCTTTACCTCACATGACCTCATAGGGGAGGGGAAATCAAAAGAAAAAGTCTGCCTGTGCTCAGGTTCTACTTCTCAGTCAGCACAAGATGAAGCATTTAACAGACAAGAGGAATAGTCCCAAAATTCCTCAAAATTATGTGTTTTTGTTGTATGCCTTCAAGTCCTTTCCAACCTATGGTGATACTAAGGTGACCTTATCATGGTTTTCTTGACAAGATTTGTTTAGAGTGGGCTTGGCTTTTGCCTTCTTCAGTGGCTCAGACAGAATAATTTGTCCTAGGTCACGCAATGGGTTTCCATGGCTATGTGGGGATTTGAACCCTGGTTTCCAGACTCATAGTCCCATGCTCAAACCACTACACCACTCTGGCACACTAGCAAGCATATCTTAAAAAGCAAAAAAATTCAGTGCAGTGTACCCTGAGTACACTTAGTATGCATACTGATTGTCAAGTCTCCACATTACACTGTATTGGATCTACGACAGATATCCTTTCTCTTATTATGTATAATGCAAGAATAAGCAGCATTATTTAAAGGATGGGATTATGGTCCTTATTCAAATATATTGTATTGCCAGATTGAATTAACCATGAAGATTC
This sequence comes from Urosaurus nigricauda, assembly GCA_034509955.1. Classification (NCBI taxonomy): domain Eukaryota; kingdom Metazoa; phylum Chordata; class Lepidosauria; order Squamata; family Phrynosomatidae; genus Urosaurus; species Urosaurus nigricauda. The sequence goes on from JAOEGL010000005.1 coordinate 47,428,919, forward strand.
ATTCAGAGATGGCCAGAGGACCAATCCATTACTAATGGCTTTCCTCGTGGAAACCAGGTCTGCAGGATTCAACATTTTTTTTCAGTTCCTGTCCATTGAACTCCTGCCCTCCTCAGTCAGTTTATTTATAAAGACTTAACGATCCTAATTTTATTTATTTATTTAGGACGGGTGTGGATTGGTCCCCGGCCATCTCTGAATGAATCTTTACAAGGTGATGCCCTTTCTTCATGAATGGGATTAATTTTTTGACAAGACAGACTGTATAACAGTTCTGCCAAACTGATTTTGCAGAATGATATTTATCAACTTTGTAATGGTGAATAAAACGTCACATATTTCTAATAGTGATCCTGCCACCAAATATGCTTCGATATGTTTGAAGTCTGCAGTGCTATCTATATCCATTTGGTGGTACACTTCCATAACGAGTAATAGCTTTTCAGCTGATACAGTTTGAAGCCACCTCAGTTACAAGCAGTGGCTTTTGTAGGATGGTTGTCACCCAGTGCGGTCAGTCATGGTAGGGGGTGGGACTTATAGGGGCAGGAATTCTTGTGAAATTAAAAGGATTAGAAGCATTAATAGCCACATTAAAAGAAACAAGAGGAGCGCAAAAGGAGTGAGATTCACGCAGAGCTGGAATTCCCCCGGGACCCAGGAAGGTCAGGAAATGTCCTGCACATCCCCAGGAAAGGCCAGGGAGGAGCCCCTGGGACTCAGTGAGGGCCAGGGTCCAACCAAGTGTCACCCCCCCCTTCTGGGGTGTTACCTGGTGCAATCCAACCCCTCCCGCACCCCCTCCCCCCAGTGACACTACTGGTTACACTACTACCTCTTCCCATACCAAAAAACAATAACATACCCCTTTTAGGGCTGCCCTATGGATTTGGCCTTGCTGAAAGGTCCTAATGGGCAAGTCTTTACTCAACTGGGTCTTCTTGCATTTTCCCCACCACCTCCGTTTCTTGTTACCAATTTGTTATTTTTGTTTTTCTCTTGCCAAGATTAAGGGAGCTTTCTGATGTTGCCAAGATGCAAGTTACTGCTCTGGAGAATCGGCAACAATCCAGAGAGAAAGAAGTAGAATCACTTAGAATGCAGATTTTGGACTATCAGGTATGGAACTGAATGATTTCACTGAGAAAGTTAATGGGCCCAGTTTCTTATAAATATATTAGAACCTCTCTGAGAATTTTTGTTTCATCTTGTTTGTTTCATCTTGTTTGTTTGTTTCATCTTGTTTGGTGTTTAGACACAATCAGATGAAAAAACACTTATTGCAAAATTGCATCAACATGTCGTGGCTCTTCAGATTAGTGAGGCTACTGCAGTATCCAAGTTAGAGGCTGCTACATCAAAACTTCAGAAGATGGAGATTGCAAATATGCGCCTGGAGCAAAAGTTGGATGATAAGGAACAGGCGTTATATTATGCACGGCTTGAAGGGAGAAACAGAGCCAAGCACCTTCGCCAGACTGTGCAGTCACTGCGGAGGCAATTTAGTGGTGCCTTGCCCCTGGCCCAACAGGAGAAGTTCTCCAGGACTATGATTCAACTTCAGAATGACAAACTGAAAATGTTGGATGATATCCAGCATGCTCAACAAGAGCGTCGAAATGCAGAAAATAGAACACTGGAGCTGGAAATGAAATTAAAAGGATTAGAAGAATTAATAGCCACATTAAAAGATACAAGAGGAGCGCAAAAGGTGTGAGATATTAACAATTTCATGTGACATACAGCTTTGAGAAGTGTTTAGTCCTCCATAGCCCCTGTATCAAACTGAGTTTGCCACTTGTCTTGATTTATTAATGCTCCTCTGTGCTGTGAAGGATTCTAGCTTAGTCTGATTTTTGACCTAAAATATTAACATTACATTTCGGAGGTGCTGTAATACACTGTCTCTTATTTTAAGAGACCTTCAACTTTTGATAAGGAAAATAACACTGGTGATTTGTTAATGCTTTTATGTTAGGACAATATGAATTGTGAGCATAAAAAAGTGGATAACACTGCAAGATGGTTGACACCCCCCCCCCCCCCCCGCCATCAGTTCAAGCCCCAGTGTGCAACAGGAACTTGTCCTTTCATTTTATCTGATAAACAGGCTGTTTTCTTCCAATAATACTTTTGTAAGCCCCAGTTAATCTTCTTAAAATCTTCTTCTTTTTTTGACTGCCATGTTTTGCTCTCCTTCACCTACAAATTAATGTGGAGATTTGACTAGTTGTAGTTTATTGTCAGGTCATTGAGTGGCATGTGAAAATTGAAGAGCTTCGTCTTCAGGAACTCAAACTGAATCGGGAACTAGCCACAAAAAAAGAAGAGATCAAATATTTGAATAGTATTCTTTCTGAATATGAGCGTACAATCAGTAACCTGGAAGAAGAAGTTGTGCAGCAGAACAAGGTACGTAAATAAAAACAGATGGTCTGGCACTACCAGGTTTAAAATTTTTAAAATGTAACTTTAGAATTACTTCAGATAATATTGCAGTTCAGGTCTTAGTACATTTTTGGTTATAAAATTAAACATGTTTCAGCTGTGATATATTTGTATTGATCTCAAGTGCTTTTAAGCAAAAAAAAAAAAATCTTAATAAATTTTTCCAATCTTATAGTTCCATGAGGAGCGGCAGATGGCCTGGGATCAAAGAGAAGTAGAATTAGAACGTCAGCTAGACAAATATGACCATCAGCAAAGAGACCTATTAAGTACAGCTCACAAGGTACTTATGTCTGTTTAGTTTGAATTGGATTAGTGCTTGTATTGAAGGTAGTAATCAGAGTTACAGCCATTCTGTTGTTGTTTTTCTATTTTGCAGTTGGATGAAACTACAGGATCAGTTCCAGATCCTAGCTTATCACTTCCACATCAGCTTGAGCAAGCTCTAAGAAAAGTTAGAGAACATGTTCGAACAATCCTGGAAATGCAGGTCACTTGCAAATCCTTAGAAGAGGTAACTGAATTGGTCATATTAAAAAGTCTAGATAATATTTCAAGATGGCATAGAGTATTTCATTAGTTACTAGTGTCCAAGTTCCTGTTCATATTTGATAACTTCCTTTCTGTCTTGTATTGTAAAACAAATACCTGAAGATACCTTTCTAGCTCAAGGTATTATACCTATGAAAATTTGCAAGGGTCGAAACTATTTCTCCAGCTTATTTCTTATATTTTCAAAGATGAAATGTAGAAGAAAGATTCTTATAAAATGTAAAGATATTTGTGGTTAGATTTCTTAATGCAAGCAATTATATCAACATTCTGTTTAATTTTAACTAGTAAACTTGTTAAATCAGGTTTAACTCTCTTGTGAATTTAAGCCTGAATTAAGGTGGTTTTATTAAATATAAGTCCTGACAGACACTAACTCTAACATACATTACTCATTTTCTCTCTTGCTCATATCCTTACTCTCATATCTTAATTATTTCTATCCCCGACTCTAACTCTCTTCTAGCTCTTGTCAGAGGGGATGGAGCAATGAGGGATTATTATTGGAAGAAAAGGCCTGTTAGAGGCTTTACTCCACCCACAGAAACCAGAGGTGCCCATCTTAGGATGGTGAATTTAAAAGAACCAAATTGCTGGCAGAAAAATAAGTTCAGAATCCTCAACAGGAGGAACATTTATTAAGGAAATAAATTCTCAGATAGCAATAGCCTGATAATGTATAAAGTATCTAAAAAAACAAAAGGATAATGGGGAAGGGCATGTAGGTGAGCTAAACGTGTTGTGGCATGTCGTCTCTCATCAAAGAACAGAGGGGTGGAGGGGTTCATTCTGGGCCCATTTTTTAATTTATTTTTTTGCTTTCCAATAGAAGGCAATCACTTAATTAACCCTGACTAAATCAGACAAAGTTATCTGCCCATATTGTTTTTGATATAGGTATCTGAAAGAGGAAGGAAAAGCACGTAGGAAAGGAAGACTAAATATCCTAATCTTTCTCTTTCTAAGCCCTCTCATCCTTAATGGACTACAGATTACCAAGGACAAATGCAGAGGCCACTGCGTCTTCCAACATCTCTGACTCTGATTAACTTTCTTAACTTCTCAGGCTCCTGCTATACTTTGGATACATAACCCTATTACCTTAATGTAACTAATAAATGCAACCACACTCTCTCCAAAATATGTGAAGTCGAAGGCTTTCATGGCTGGCATCCATAGTTTTTTGTGGGTGTTTCGGAGTATGTGGCCATGTTCTAGAAGAGTTTATTCCTGATGTTTCACCAGCATCTGTGGCTGGCATCTTCAGAGAATACTGGCATGGAAGAGAGTGGGTATATACTGTGTGACCCTGGGTAGGGAGCAGTGATTCCCATGTTAATCTGTGTATTGTTCTATTGTTGATGGCAGGGCCTCGGGGTGGGAGGATATGCAAAGGGGATTAGCATCTGCTTAATTAGTGATCATTGTCTGCTGGGAAAGCCCCTGACCCTGTGTGGTTTCTCATTTGCATTTGCTGAGTCCTGATTTTGTTATTTTGCAGGACTGGTTGCCATACTTTGTTTACTTTAAGGGTTTCTTCTTTCCTGTTGAAATTGTCCAAGTGTTTGTGGAGTTCAATGGCTTCCCTGTGCATTCTGACCTGATAGTTGTTGACTATTTTCTCCAAAAATAGTCCATAACATCATAATTACCAAATCAAAAATTGAATTACTATTGAAATTTTGATAATTGTACAAAACTATAATTTGCCATTTTCTTCAGGATAAAAGCATGTTAAAAATAATGACTGCAATTTAAAATGAAACATTCCCAGCAAAAATCTCACTAGTAGTCATTATCCCTTCAGGTTATGTATGCACAACCTGTATGTACAAGGAAGAGCGGAGCAAATACGCTTGAGTCCTAGTCCCTCCCAAATACACATGCTTTATCCTTAAATTTAGAAACATAGATATAAGAGGAAGTGCACATACATACCTTCTGTGCCAACCAGATGCCTATAGAAAGACCATAGCAGGAAATGAATGCAATAGTACCCACATGTGTTTCCCAGCAACTGGTGTGCAGTTTATACTTTTGTAACAATTTGTGGAAATGCTTTATTTACATGCTTATATATTATTGAACACCGGTATTTAAATGCAATATATTTGAATCATGACTGATATAGTCATGGAAATACTGGTATATGGAAAAATACTACCCAAAGTAATTGTATTTTTAGTTTTCCATAATATAGCTTTTTTATTACAGAAATTGAAAGAGAAAGAATCTGCTCTGAGGAAAGCAGAGCAAAATATCTTGTCAAGAGACAAGGTAATAAATGAACTAAGACTTCGATTACCAGCATCACTGGAGAGAGAGAAGATAATAGCACAGCTTGAACAAAAAGATGACGAGCCTGCTGCCCATGCTCATGCTCTGAAAGTTGCACATCAGACTATTGCAAATATGCAAGCAAGATTAAATCAGAAAGAGGAAGTGCTGAAAAAGTACCAACACCTTTTAGCCAAAGCAAGAGAGGTATTTATGAGGATGTGAAATGCATATCTTATGAAATATTCTGGAAATTTTGAATTGATGGCTGTTATGGAGACAGTTAAATAAATGTTCTCCTGGAACTTGTGGGGTTGACAATGGAATTCATGGCTGGGCAGTGTTATGCATCCATTTGTCCTGATTTTAGTGACCATGCCTGCAACTTTTCAAGCACCACACATGAAAAGCATTGCAGGCAGGATAAGGAAGTAGTAGAGGGATGGTGAAAGAAGACAGGAAAAAAATATAAGAAGGTCCCATGTTGAATTGCAGCTTCAAAAATGGATCATGGAATTCATTTTTTGAATATTTGGAGACCAACAACAGCCTCATTGGTATGTTTTGTATAATAATTCCATCCCCCTTGGGATTGTAACTCTAAAAACAAGATAGTTCTAGGTATCTTTGTATATTCATTTGCGGGAGAATGGAAGGAAGTGTATTATTTGCTGTTTGGAGCTTTGTGGTTTACATGTCTACATGGCCCAAATTAATCAGTTTCCCCCATCCTCAAGTCAACCTGTATTTTTGGTGCAGGACCAAAATCCCTGATTCCAGTGTAGAGTGTCATTAGAAAGTAAGGCCAGTTCCACACCAAATCCACCCTATTTCTCCTTGAAACTAATTTTAAAAAACATACCTTTACTCCATGTTTTGCAAGAAAAGCTGGAGCACTCCATAGTGATGCGAGGCAGCTGTGTACATAAGCACCCCTGCTGTGTCGCCCAGGGCCACCACCGCAGGCACAAGTCACTCATTCTCCGGTCAATATGAGGTGTCCTGCCATTTGATTGATACTGGCTTTCTCTTTCTGACCTCAAGAGTAGTGACGTGCAGCAACAGTAGGCAACACAGTGGGATGTGTGTGTAGACAGCTGCCCAGCATCATTATGGAGGGCAGAGGCCAGAATACTTCAGGAACAGTCCAGAATATTCTGGCCAGTGTAGACGAGCCCTAGGAAAGTTTAAAAATCAGGTATTTCTCTCTTCATCTTACTTGGATGTTCTGTAGTGTTAAGCAACGTGCATTGTCTACTGTTTAGGAACAAGAGGAAATAGCAAAGAAGCATGAAGAAGACCTCAGAGTGCTACATCAAAAGTTAGATTTACATGCTGACAGTTCTTTTAATAAATTCAAGCAAACTGCAATGGTAAGTATAAGCATACTTTTTAAAATGATTATTTGGGGCATGAGATAAAAGATAATGAACTCATTTGGGTATTTATTGTTATTTTTAGGGGCTCCAACCGCAAAACTGTAAAGGGGGCAATTTCCCCATCCCCCTTACAGTCTTTTGTATGGCCTTTGACCCTGCTCTAAACTAAATGACCTCAAATGCCTCTCTGCAGCAGGTTTTCAGTCATCATGGAGGGATGCAGCAGGGGCAGGAGGAGAGGAAAATCCTTTTATAATAGCAGACATCTTATAGCTTGATATTGGAATTGAAATTGTTGATTTTTGTTGCTTTGGCTTTGATCCAGGAAATGACATGTGAAACTGCTTGGGGTAATGCATCTTACAGCCCTCTAGCCTTTCATAAGCTGATTTTTAGAGTGGAGTCATTTTTATGTGTGTTATGGGGAGGTTTCCTTTGATGTCGAATATAGAAGGGGGGATACATTTAGTGGGAGGACCTGACAGAAATGACAGAGCTGCCTCTTGCTTGAGCACAACTAACTTAATTGTGATCAATTTGGCCCAAACTCATTAAATTTCATGGCTTGCGTTGATTTTCCTATAGTCTTCTGGATACACATTCTTGCTTGAAAGTCATTTATAAAAATAGGAACTCTAGAAAATTCACCAGAGTCTAAGTCTAATATTTTATGTTACACTGTTTAGGTTGTCTAGGTTGTACTGTTTATAGCACTTTGGAATATGTCTGTTGAAACACTACATATTTTGTTGAATTATTGTAATTTTAAAAGGGAATATAGGAATAGTGAACTGGTACTGTAATAATAACATCATGCTAATGCATTATACTCATACGGCTTTACAATACCATATTATTGTTTTTTATTTTCATTTATTTGGCTAGTATAATGAGGTAAGGAAGTAAAGAAGTTGGAACTGTGCAGCCTTCTAGATGTTGAATTGCATCTCCCAACAATTCTCACCATTGGCTGAGCTGCCTAGGGCTGTTGGGTCTTGCAGTTTAGGAATATGTGAAGAACCACACATTTTACACAAGTAGCATAGTATATATAATAAGGCTTACAAGTATTGTAATAGTGTAATATTTTCTACCATAATAACTATCATTCAGATATAGGGTTTTGTTACATCATAGAGCTGTTATATCATACTGTTATGTTGAGAAAATATTAACATACTTAAACCATCAACATAAATCAATAGAACTTTTACTAATTTTCACTGAAGTGTTTGTTCAAAAAGTTGTGTATGAACAGTTAAATGAATTCCTTTTTAGGCGTGTGTCTAGAAGTAATCTGATCCTTTAAGACATAAATTGAATGGTACATTAAATAAATAGTAAAATATGTATTCCCTAAAATTATGTTCATTCTACAGGAACTGATGAAAAAACCTTCTCTAGCTGTCGCAGCAAATAAACACTTTATTCGTCTGGCAGAGATGGAACAAACAGTTGCAGAACAGGACAGTTCCCTTGCTTCCCTTCTGAACAAATTAAAGAAAACATCCTCTGACTTACAGAAGCAAAAGCAAATTACTGTGGCAAAAATAAAGGAATTTGATAACATCAGGGCACAGTAAGTCTAAACCAGAGTTACACTTCATGGTATAGGTGATCTGTTGACAGCTTGCAGTACACAGTGGCCCCTTCTCATCCCCCTGTGGCTGGCAAACAATGGAGGTGGTTGCACCTCATATTATTCAATGGTGACAATGTGTGTGCAGATGGATCAGCTCAGACATGTGCATTTGCTGCCGTTGAATAATATGGGATGTGGCACTGTAGATGTTGAAATTCACAAATCACAAGCTTGCTGCTACAAAGGATCCACTGTATCTCCTTAATTTTAACTTTCACATGAAGAAAATAATTCCAGTTACGTAAATGTTGAACTCAATGTCATCAAATTAAAAAATGTCCTTCTTTTATGGAATATTCCTCAGAAATGTTTTGACAATGAAAAGACTGCTTTTATGAATTTCCTTTTTGCTGAACAAAATAAGTTAGCTGTGATCTGCAGCTACTTTATTCAGTGCAGTTCTATTAAATAAAATTTTACTGTTTTGAAAAAAAAAAGTGAATCTTTTTTTCTAAATTTCTGTAAGAGTTGTTTGTTGTTTAGCATCTTTTCCCAGAGTGCTAAAGAGCCAACAAATGTTACATTTTCCAGCTGGATATTCACCCAAAGTCTATTGCTCTTAGATTTTTGCAAAACTATGGTTGGAGAATTGAAATGTTTAGGTCACAAGATGGAAATGTCTTATTTTAGTTCCTGTAGTACAATAGTTTAATTAGGTAATGGCTAAATGTTTTTAAACTAACAAGTAGTAAAAGGAGCTTGGAAAATATCTATCTATCTATCTATCTATCTATCTGTATACCAGAATTTTCAGAGATACTACTTATCAGTCCCAGAAAATGAATTCTGAAGCTGTTCACACTACAAATTTTGGTGGGATGTGTGGGATCAGCAAGCAAAAGAAAGGGTGGGGGAAAGGGGTGAGATTATAAGAGAGGGTGAAAGTGAAAACAAGAGAGAGGGGTGGCTTGTTTATTAACTTATTAACTTATTTATTTTTGTAGAGCGAATGCCAAGTGGGGCTTTCAAAAATTCATGTAGCCATTTTCTTCTCGCCTATACTCAAATTCGTGTCAAGCAGAGGGTGGGTTCAGGTGGAAATAAAATCAGGGATGGTGTTTTTCTGCTTTATTATGGTAATGATTTTCTTGCTGATGTTGAATTTAAATGGCAGTTTGACATAATCCTAGTAATTTTCTGACTTAGTCATGTAAATGTAATTGGATTAGATATTTTTAGCTCATTTGTGATTAACTAAACACAGTAACTCCTTTCTACTACCTCTATTTTTTTAAAATTAATTTTAGGTAAATAAAAGTAGGGATTTTAACTGAAGGAAGAAGGTAGTCCACAGATGATATGATGAAACATTTTTCCTTACTGTTAAAGGGTCTCCTCTCTTAATTAAGCAGAAGAGCCACAAATTCAACAAAATGGCAGTACACTGGAGTCTGTCTGTCTGTCTGTCTGTCTAACACACTGGGCTTTTCCTTTATTACCTGGCCTGTCTGGGTCTGCCTGGAATCTCACCTCTGAGTACACATGACCAAAATTTGTTTGAAACTAACAGCGGGCCCAAACAAATGGCCCTTTTAAGCTGCCATCCGGGTGCCATGGCAGGGCTGGCAAAGCCGGCTTTACCCTGGTCGAAAAAGGAGCGAATAAGAGTGGCTGGGTGGAAGATAGATTGGGGCTGTGGCACATGTTTGCTGTGGCTTCAATCCATCTTTGGAAGGGGCAGCTTCAGGCTTCCTCTTCTTGCCAGTCTGTTTCCTTCTAAAATTACCTTAAAGTTCTAGAATTACTTCAAACCTTTACTATTAGTAGTTCTTAAAGGATTATTTAGCTCCTTGATGAAACTCAGAATATATGGACATTGTGGAATCAGGATTTCTCAGCTCCACCTGCCCTTTCCATGCCACATATCACACTGATATTTTTTTGAGTTCACATTTACATAATGGCCTACAGATACAGAGCACTTCTAAACCGAATTTCAAATAGTTTGTACATCAGAAATCAAGGTGTGCTGGTTGGGCCTACGTGCATTATAATTTGATTTTTTTGGGGGGGGGGGGGAGGGGAGACCCCAGGCATACATGAAATCAAACATAGTAGTAAGGCTGGGGAGTTTCCATGCAGGGTGGGTTGCTAGGGCCAGCTAAATGATCTTTCTCCCAAATTTATCTTCTGAAAATTTTGCACCATAAGGGAAATAAACTGAGTGTTAATTCTTTGTTGACTATGAAGTCAACATAATACACCTGATTTGACTTAATACAAAAAGAAATTTGATGATGTTTCTCCCTGTAGGCCACTTCTGGGAATCTTTATAATGATAAACAAGCCAGTGTAATATTTCAGTCCTGTTGGTCCATCTGGAACATGCTCAGCTTAGCTGGTGAATGTCAGTATTATTTATTATTTTGCTGTGCTAGACTTGAGCAGAAGCATGAAGCTGAAAAGAAAAAATTGAAAGATGAAGTGGATGAATTAAGGAGTTTGTTGTCACAGATGGAGAAAGAATTAATGAATATAAAAACAGAGCTGGAGGCCCAAAGAGAAGCAAATAATAGAGCTCCAACAACTACAATGAAAAATCTAGTGGAACGACTGAAGAATCAGCTAGCCTTAAAAGAGAAACAACAGAAAGTAAGTATGATATAAAAAGTCTTATAAACTAGTTGGGAGTATAAACAAGTTCCTATTTTTATAGGACACTGCAATTATTTTACTATTTAAAATTGCTTGATCCAAGATTGGGCTTGTTCACAGTATTTATGTATAGTGCCTAGTGTAAGTACTGTTAGCTTTTGAGTAGTGCAGTCCATGATGAGGTACCACGGCTACGTTTGGCATCTGGATCACCTTCATGACTGTAGTGTAGGCAGCAGCTTGTGAGTTGGAAAACTACCTCTCCTCTTCCAGAATAAATGAAGAGACACTGTAGGCTTTTATTCTTGGAAGAAGTTAACAATATGTACAGAGCTATCTACAAACATCTATACAGTCCACCATCTATCCACAGAAGCAGCCACAGAGTCAACTGACTCTAACGGAATCTTCAGCCCAACTGTCGAAACCCAACTGTCAACAGAATGTTTAAATTCCCCCAGCCAGCATCTGATTGGCCAATGTTCTTGAATGGTCTTTGGCCATCACACATTGTACATTTTCCTTGGGACTCCTTATCCCAACAAGTACTTCATAAAAAAATAAAACAAAAGTGATTAATGCCACCTAAAAGATTTACAAAAAATTTACTAATAATTGGATGCTGGCAGAGGAGGAGTGAGATGCTGTGTCTTTATGCTATGTCTGCAGGGGAGAACTGCTTTCCTCTAGCAGCCCACTTGGTTTCAGTGAACTACTCTATTCCATTCCTCCTCATCAGTTTACTTACATGCCTACACACAATTCCTTGTTGTCTAAGGCTACCTAAGTTTGTGTCTGAATGCAGTGTTGAATTAATTCAATAGTGCTGGCTTGAATTCTATCCATTTTCAAAGGTCACAGGCTCAATGTTTTTTTAGGAGCTAAAACATACATTATAGTAAATGTAGGGTGTGCAACCTCTAGGGTCTGCAGCAATTTCTAGGGACTGCACCCCACTGTGGGGTGGGGATAGGGTTGGGATGTATTACCAACACATGAGGCAATAGAACATGCTGTACTGGTCCCTCAAAATTTAATAGGAGGATGTGGTGGAAACAAAGAAAAAGTTGGTTTCTTAGAATTAAACTAGTTACTTCAGCATTAAACTGAGGAGTGCAGGAAACACACACTTTCTTACATGCCAGTTGGCATTCCTGGGAGGCCACTAGGAGGGCTGAGCAGCTCACACCCAGTGCTTGTGCTCCAGTATACCTTGATTTAATGTGGAAGTGGATAGCTTAATGAAAAATATGGCCAGATGTTTTCCATTGCTGTGCTGCAATTTTTAATGGTAATGGTGGTACAGGAACTTTGGTCTACAAAATGGGTGGAGTACTTCCTGTAGCCCAGAAATCATTTAGATAACCTTGGCCCGAAACAGACGGGCCAAAAGGACTGTGGTGAGACCGCTGTGGCACCATTCGCACTGAGGCCATGGCAACTGCACATGCCCAGCCTCAGTCCTGGCTGCCACAGCAGTCCTGAATCGAACCACCAAAAAGCAGATTTTTCCATTCCTTTTTGGCCTGATTCCTTTTGGAAGATGCAGTGCTGGCTCAGTTTCTGGCCATATTTGAGGCTTGCATCCTCTAAACACTATGCCCTGAACACGGCCAGAAACCGTGCCATTTGGCCCATATATTTTGGGCTCTTGGCAATTTCTCACCACTTTGTATTCTTAGCAAGTTTATGAACCCTGCCTTTTAAATGTATATTGGGACTTTAAAGAGAAAATGCTTGCTTTCCTCTGTTGCCAGTGAAGTATGTCAGCATATAACTACCTGATTTTAAGTAAAAGGATGTCAATATATATTTGAATTTGTGTTTGTTTGTTTTGTGCAAGTTCTTTATATTTTCAATAATTATAAATATTTGAAGGCTTTGAGTAAAGCACTCCTGGAGCTCCGAGCAGAAATGACAGCTGCTGCTGAACAACAGATTATTTCTGTAGCATCACAAAAGGAGGCACATATGAATGTCCAGCAGATTGTTGATAAACACACAAAGGAACTGAAGGTGAGAAGGCAGTAGCATGCTTGTATGATGTTACCTATTTTATTCTGATTTAAAAATAAAACAGAATAGGTTTCAGATGTCATTAAGAGTATTACATTTTCTTGTTACCAAATATGTTTTGGGGTCATAAAACCACAGGTTTCAATTTTCTGGGCATTACTGCTTTGTACTTTGTTTTCAATTTGTATATCACATCTGTGCTTCTCTGTGTGCCTTTTGATTGGGTAAGACCTTAAAATTTGAATTTGTGAGCCATTTCATTGGTTCATTGGGGAGGAGGAAAGAGAAATCTCATTTTATATAACTGCTAGGAGAGGCTTCTGGCCATACCTTCCTCAAGGTAAACCTGTGCTTCTCTGTGTGCCTTTTGATTGGGTAAGACCTTAAAATTTGAATTTGTGAGCCATTTCATTGGTTCATTGGGGAGGAGGAAAGAGAAATCTCATTTTATATAACTGCTAGGAGAGGCTTCTGGCCATACCTTCCTCAAGGTAAACCTGTGCTTCTCTGTGTGCCTTTTGATTGGGTAAGACCTTAAAATTTGAATTTGTGAGCCATTTCATTGGTTCATTGGGGAGGAGGAAAGAGAAATCTCATTTTATATAACTGCTAGGAGAGGCTTCTGGCCATACCTTCCTCAAGGTAAACCTGTGCTTCTCTGTGTGCCTTTTGATTGGGTAAGACCTTAAAATTTGAATTTGTGAGCCATTTCATTGGTTCATTGGGGAGGAGGAAAGAGAAATCTCATTTTAGGAGAGGCGCGCGCCTAACGGCGCGCGAATTTTTTCTTTTCATATTCATTTTTATATTTGATAGCCAAGGCAGGGGGGAAGTACAGAGGAGAAGGTAGCCTGAACACAGTGAGGACAAAGTCATTCAATATTTATACTTTTCTTCCCACTATTCCCTTAAGGGGCTGTGGGGATTCAGAGGAAGTGAATCAGGGACTTGCCTCTAGAAGGAGCTAGCAGCCAGGAACTTTCTAGATACCTATAGGCCCAGTTGATTGAGCTCACTAACAGAGCTTGGGGACAAAGGCCAGCCACACAGGGATTTTTTACACTGGTGTTTTACAAGAGAAGCCCACAGTCTTGTTTCATTGCCTCCTTAAGACTTCTCACTATGGACACTGAGGGACCTGCAGCAGTCACCTGCAACACCTGTGGGATGTTTGTCTTCTTGCCTATAGATGTGGGGAACTTCACCTGCACCAAGTGCAAGTTGGTAGCCCTCTTAGAAGGAAGAGTTCAGCAGTTGGAGGCCCAGGTGTCAACACTTCAGCATCACAGAGAGCAGGAGGTTCTCTTGAACAGAAAGGACCAGATGGTCCTGGACAGGAAACACACAGAGAAAGTTGCTGAGGAAGAAGAGGTCACTTCACACACAAAAGAAGGAGATGGTTGGAGGAAAGTTACACGCAGAAGTAGGGAAACCACGGTTCGTTCTGTGAGCTTGCAGCTACAGAATCACTTTGAATCTCTCTCTGTTATCAGAGATGATGAGGAAAAGCAGCAGGGACAGACATCAGGGACAGAGCAGGGGAGACTGAGAGTACCACGAAAGGGAACAGCCGCTGCTAAGCCTCGGAGGAGGCGTGTGGTGGTTGTGGGGGACTCCTTGCTGAGGGGTACAGAAGCAATGGTTTGTGGGCCTGACAAGATGTCTCGGGAGGTGTGTTGTCTCCCTGGGGCAAAGATCCATCATGTAACTGAGAGGCTGACAAGACTTGTCAAGCCTACTGATCAACACCCCTTTCTTCTGGTTCATGTGGGAACCAATGATACTGCAAGGCACAGCCTTCAGAATATCATAAGGGATTATGAGGCTCTAGGAAGGAAGCTGAAAGAGATGGATGCACAGGTTGTCATATCATCTCTTCTCCCAGTAGAAAGGCATGGTCCAGGAAGGGAGAAGAAAATAGCAGAGGTGAATAACTGGCTCCGTAGATGGTGCCGCCAAGAACAGTTTGGATTCTTGGATCATGGGCTGCGGTTCCATGAGGAGGGACTTCTGGCAAGGGATGGGCTGCATCTCACACCAGTTGGCAAAAACATTTTTGCCAAAAGTCTCAAAAATCTGATCAGGAGGGCTTTAAACTGAGTTATATGGGGGAGGGAGACATTATTTTGGAAGGCAAAAGGGCTGGAGAAAATAATCAAACTGACATAGAGGGAACAAGGCAAACAGTGCAAGGACCCAACAGTGGGAAGCAAAAAAATTTGCACAGGCAGCAAGTAAAGGGAACACATGTTCTTAGATGTCTCTACACTAATGCACAGAGTATGGGAAATAAACAGGATGAACTCGAACTCCTAGCACAACAGAGCAAATATGATATAATAGGCATCACTGAAACCTGGTGGGATGAGTCTCATGACTGGAATGTAGAAATAGAGGGATATAACCTTTTTAAGAGAAACAGGCCAAACAGGAAAGGAGGAGGAATAGCATTATATGTCAGGGATATTTACACCAGTGAAGAGATCCAGGAAGTCAATACTGGAAGCCAGGTGGAGAGCATCTGGATAAACATTAAAGGAGAGGGAAACAACAGGGATGTTACTGTGGGAGTCTACTACAGACCCCCGACTCAGGCAGAGGAATTGGATGATGCCTTTCTAGAACAGATGAGCACACACTCAGAAAGGAGAGATGTAGTAGTGATGGGGGACTTCAACTATCCGGATATTTGCTGGAAGTCAAACTCAGCCAAATCCTCAAGGTCTAGCAAATTCCTCACTTGCCTGGAAGACAATTTCATTGTCCAAAAGGTGGAAGAGACAACAAGGGGATCAACTATTTTAGATCTGATCTTAACCAACAGGGATGACCTAGTCAATGGGGTGCAAGTGGTTGGATCCTTAGGGGGAAGTGACCATGTTCTCCTGGAGTTTGTTATACAGCGGAAAGGGGAAGCCAGGCATAGTCAGACACGCATTCTAGACTTTAGGAGAGCTGATTTCAATAAACTTAGAGAAATACTGGGGGAGATCCCATGGTCAAGAAAACTAAAAGAGAAGGGAGTTCAAGACGGATGGGAGTTTCTCAAAAAGGAGATACTGAAGGCGCAATTTCAAACAGTTCCAATGAGGAAGAAAAATGGGAGGTGTCTCAAGAAGCCAGGATGGATGACTAAGGAACTTTCAACTGAGATAAGCCTTAAACAGAACATGTATAAGAAATGGAAAAATGGGGAAATCACGAAAGAGGAATTCAAACAAATAGCCAGCACATGTAGGGGTAAAGTCAGAAAAGCTAAAGCACAGAATGAACTCAGGCTGGCTAGAGAGGTTAAGAACAACAAAAAGGGCTTTTTTGGGTATGTCCGAAGCAAAAGGAAGAAGAAGGAAACAGTAGGGCCACTGCGTGCAGAAGATGGCAAAATGCTCAAAGATGACAAAGAAAAGGCAGAATTACTCAACACCTTCTTTGCTTCAGTCTTCTCAGAAAAGGCAAAGGGTGGTCAACCTAAGGATAATGGAGCAGAAGACAGAATAGGGGAATCTCAGCACAGAATAAGTAAAGAGATAGTACAGGAATACCTGGTTAACCTAAATGAATATAAATCTCCAGGACCAGATGAACTACATCCTAGAGTATTAAAAGAACTGGCGAATGTAATATCGGAACCATTGGCAATAATCTTTGAGAACTCCTGGAGAACAGGAGAAGTCCCAGCAGACTGGAGGAGGGCAAACGTTGTGCCCATCTTCAAAAAGGGGAAAAAAGAGGATCCCAACAATTATCGTCCAGTTAGTCTGACATCAATTCCAGGAAAGATTCTAGAGCAGATCATTAAGCAGAGAGTCTGTGAACATTTAGAGGCCAATGCCATAATCACAAAAAGCCAACATGGGTTTCAGAGAAACAAGTCTTGCCAGACAAATCTGATCTCTTTTTTTGATAAAATTACCAGTTTGGTAGATGAAGGGAATGCTGTGGATATAGTATATCTTGATTTCAGTAAGGCCTTTGACAAGGTTCCCCATGACATTCTTGCAAACAAGCTCGTAAAATGTGGGCTAGACAAGGTAACCATTACATGGATTTGTAACTGGTTGACTGACCGAACTCAAAGGGTGCTCAACAATGGCTCCCTTTCATCCTGGAAAGAAGTGACCAGTGGGGTCCCACAGGGTTCTGTCCTGGGCCCAGTGCTATTCAATATCTTTATTAATGACTTGGATGACAGAATTGGGGGCATACTTATCAAATTTGCAGATGACACCAAATTAGGAGGAGTAGCCAATACTCCAGAAGACAGGATTGAAATTCAGAATGACCTGAATAGACTAGAAAGCTGGGCCAACGCTAACAAAATGAAATTCAATGCGGAGAAATGTAAGGTTCTGCACTTAGGGCGGAAAAATGAAATGCACAGATATAGGATGGGGGACATCTGGCTGAATGAAACTATGTGTGAAAGGGATCTAGGAGTCCAAGTAGACCATAAGTTGAACATGAGTCAGCAGTGTGATGCAGCAGCTAAAAAGGCCAATGCTATTTTAGGTTGCATCAATAGAAGTATAGTGTCTAGATCAAAGGAAGTAATAGTGCCACTCTATTCTGCTTTGGTGAGGCCCCACCTGGAATACTGTGTCCAGTTCTGGGCACCACAATTCAAAAAGGATGTGGAGAAACTGGAGCGGGTCCAAAGGAGGGCAACTAAGATGGTGAAGGGTCTGGAAACCATGCCCTATGAGGAACGACTTAGAGAGCTGGGGATGTTTAGCCTGGAGAAGAGAAGGTTAAGAGGTGATATGATAGCCCTGTTCAAATATTTGAAGGGATGTCATATTGAGGAGGGAGCAGGCTTGTTTTCTGCTGCTCCAGAGACCAGAACGCGGAGCAATGGATGCAAGCTGCAGGAAAAGAGATTCCACCTCAACATTAGGAGGAACTTCCTGACAGTAAGGGCTGTTCGACGGTGGAACACACTCCCTCGGAGTGTGGTAGAGTCTCCATCCTTGGAGGTCTTTAAGCAGAGGCTGGATAGCCATCTGTCGGGGATGCTTTGACTGGGAGTTCCTGCATGGCAGGGGGTTGGACTGGATGGCCCTTGTGGTCTCTTCCAACTCTATGATTCTATGATTCTATGATTCTATGATTCTATGATCTGTTGCATCTACTCAGACATCTCATAAATATTTTATTATATATTTAATGTATATCTTGCATTTCTTCCTACCTGGGACGCAAAACAATGTAGAACATAAATTTAAACAACTTACAGCTAAAACCAAATAATGATAATAATAATATTTATTTCTATCCCACCTCTTCAATAAGATTGAGGAGGCTTACATCAGTAGAAACATAATACACAATAAAATAAATCCCAATATCCTCCCTTCCTATTGACAGAAATGTTTTTTAAAAATTAAACATACTATTAATATCTCACTAAATACGCTGTACTGTTGATACCCTCACAATATCATTAATGTGTGTGTGTGTGTCCCTTCAAATCACCAGTTGACCTATGGCAACTCCCATGAATTTGATGAGGGTTTTCTTAGATAAGAAAATAGGGCTTTGCCAGTTCCTTCTTCTGAAAGGTAGCCCATAGTACCTGGTATTCATTGGTGGTCTCCCCTGCAAGTAGTCGGCCCTCTTATCCACCATGGATTTTTTTTTATCCATGGATTCAAGCATCCACAGCCTAAAAATATTCCAAAAAAGTATAAATTCCAAATAGCAATCCTTGATGTTCCATTTTATATAAAGGACACAGTTTTGCTGTGTCATTACATTTAATGGGACTTGAGCATCCCCAGATTTTCGTATCCATGGGGGGTCCTGGAACCAAACCCCAGTGGATAACAAGGAACCACTGTACTAACCCAAGCTGTTCCTTACTAAGGAACATCCGAGATCAGATTGGATTGGGTGTTTAGGCCCCTGATACTATTAATAGCCAAGAATATAAAAGCATTTAAAAACATAACCTTAAGAATGAAAGTGTAGCACATACAGATGCCATCACAAGACCCTTCTGCACAGTTAATTGCTAACTGGCTTTTTTAAACAAAAAGAGCTTTATCTGCCAGTAGAAGAAGAGCACAGAAGGGGCCAGCACTGCCTTCTGTGGAAGAGAATTAACCTGGAAGCAGTCACTGAGAAGGCCCTCACACATAGTCTCACCAAACAGGCCTGTGACAATGATGGGACCAAGAGAAAGCCCTCTCCTGAGGATTTGAAGACTCAGACAAGCACATATATAAATTAAAGCAGGTTTGGAAGTAGCCTTGTATAGTGGACTGTGCTCAGGGCATTATATAGGTATAGGTCACAGTAACAAATTTTTAGTGAAGTTACTGAGAATATGTGCCTGAAAAAATCCAAATATGCAGACTAGTTACCCATATAGTCTGACTTGTCAAAAAGTTAAGAGCACGTGCTATTTAAATCATGCAGTGTAAGAGTCAAAATATTTGCCCTTCATTTTAATTTTTCATGCAGTATCACAAAAAGAAAAAAAGAATCTGGTCTAATTCTGTTAATTTGTTACAACAAGAGCAACGGACCATTTTGCCAACTTGAAGACAAGTCATGTATTCTGTCACATGAGATTCTATAAATCTGCTTCATCAGATTTATTGGAAAGACTATTGTTCTGAATATTCTTCTAGGAAAAAAAATGACAAATCAGTGTCCCATACCATTTGTATCAATTGAGAATCTTTAGCAGCATCTAGACATCCAGCGAGGTTTGAGTATTGGACTCTAGAGGACAGGGTTCGAATTCCTGCTCGGCCATGAAACCCACTGGATGACCTTGGGCAAGTTACAGTCTATCAACCTTGGAGAATGGCTTTGGCAAACCCCATCTGAAGAAACTTGCCAAGAAAACCTTGTGATAGATTCGCCTTAGGGTTGCTATAAGTCAGAAACAACTTGAAGGCAAAATAACACACACAACACAGAACAAGATAATGCAGCCTGCTGCTCAGCCATTGTTTTTGATTCAATTTTTCAGAATCTCTGACCATTGGCCATACTGGGTGGGGTTGATGGGAACTCTAGTCTAAAATATCAATAGGATACCAGATTGCCTAGTCTAAAACATTGGTAGGGTACCAGATTGCCTACACCTGATCCAGAGTCTTGCTATTCAGTACTTATTTACAGTGTAAGGAGATAGCTATTGATAGCATATACATGCATGGTTTCCATACATGTTTCCAATAATAGTCATGCCCAGGTGTTTGTCTGAATTGAAGAGCACTTGTATGGAAGCAAGACATTGGCCCTGCTTGCTAGATCTCCCTGCATGGTGAGTCCCACATCCTATGTTCCGACTGTACCATGTTTTCAGCAGCAAGGTCTGTTGAACATGAGAAGAATGTCCCTTCAAGATTTTATGACTAAACACAGATAGTAGATTGGGGGAGGGCTGATACAATGTAGAAATTAGGGCCAACATGTCCACCCCAGTTCCATTGCACAAATGTACCTGCTCCACATGCCAACCATTCAAGAACAGTAGTAAACATGACCATTTCAA
The DNA here is from genome assembly GCA_034509955.1 of Urosaurus nigricauda. Classification (NCBI taxonomy): domain Eukaryota; kingdom Metazoa; phylum Chordata; class Lepidosauria; order Squamata; family Phrynosomatidae; genus Urosaurus; species Urosaurus nigricauda. Next base: position 47,449,335 of record JAOEGL010000005.1, read on the forward strand.
CAAACATAGTCTGACAAAATATTTGGTAAGCCCACTATCAGTAACAGTGCATGGTACTGAGATAGAGGGTCAAACTCTCATATTGAATTCAACAGCATGGAGCCATTCACTCAAGTGAGTTTTCTTGGGTACTGTAGAATTGGCAGCAGCCTTTCCTTTACCATTCTTTTCTAGAAATTCATTCAGTCATAGTCTTCTGATCTCTGGTCAATATTGTAGTAATGTGTCCATTGTGGCTGCTTTGTGGTTGCTTTTTTCCACTGCAATAATTCTCAACCATTGTTTTTTTCCAGAAGTTTTAGACTTCAAATCCTAGAATCCTATACCATGGGCCACACTGCCTGAGGATTCTAGAACTGAGGCCCAAAATATCTTGTGGAGCAAAGGCTGAGAACTATTGTGCTAAAGAAATATGTCAGTGTAAACCATATTCATTCATTTCAGTGTTAGTCCTCAATGCTATGCCTTTTCAACAACATTTATTTTTTCAGACTCAGATAGAAGATTTAAATGATCAGCTTTCCAAACTTAAAGATGCTTTAAAGTCAAGCAAAAATAAAGAAAATTCATTGTTAGATGATTTGGATGATTTAAATCAGGAACTTCAGAAAAAAACCAAAGCCCATGTGAAAGTTCTAAGAGAAAAAGATGAGATGGAAAAAGAAAATGAAGAACTGAAAAAGCGAATTAAAAGACTAAACACTTCAGTTCAGGTAAATAGTATCTGTTATAGGACACTTTTTTTGGGGGGGGGAGGCTGGGATTTTTCATTGTTGAAACCTTTTACATATCTGCATACAAATTTTGTGACTTGGTTATATATAGCTAGTGATCAGATTATAGAGTTATCTATGAATATATCAGAGTGAATGCAGTTAGTTTAGTTATGACAAAAACATTCATTTTTTTCTCAGATACCAATCATATAGTTTTAGTAATTTACACAGCAATTTACAACTACTTAAATAAACCAGATATAGAGTCCTGGTGGTACAGTGGTTAAATGCCTCTACTGTAGCTACTCACTCACAGCCACGAGGTTGTGAGTTCAGTACCTCCAGTGGCTCAGGGTCGACTCAGCCATACATCCTTCCGAGGTCACTAAAATGATACCCAGCTTGTTGGGGGCAATTAGCTTACACATTGTAACCTGCTTAGGGGGTGATTAAGTGCAACTATAAGCAATATAGAAATGTACTTGCCATTGCTTGCTATTGCTATATAACAGGAGTCTCCATTTTAAAGAACATAACAAGAATCCAACAATCACTGTTGCTTCTTCTACCCTCCCCGTTTATTTCAGTGCCTTTTGCAAAGCAAGCCTAATTATCCTTTTATGATGTCACTAGAATGCTATAGTCTCTGTATTGAATGGGCCATGATGTAAAGCAATTATAAGTTGTTTAAACTATTCCTGATTTTTCAGAACAAAGCTGATGACCAAACTCTGATAGATGAGCTTCAAAGAAAAATCAAGAAGATGGAAATTGAACTAGGAAAGAAGACTAATGAGTCAGAAAAGAAAACTCCAAGGGAAGACAAGGTATGAGAGGCACACTATGAAGATGGTACTTGCATCTATCTATCTATCTATCTATCTATGAATGATTTGTCTTGTTCCCCTACTCCATTGTGGAGTTATGTCACTTTTTGTGTGTAGGATTGGTCCAGTTTGATACAGATGGACTTTTTATCTCATAATGAAACAGGTTAAAAGTAAATAGAAAAATAGAAAATCCAGCTGAATTTATTGATGTAAAGGAAAATACGATTTTATTGATAATTATGTGTATACAGCCTTGTAAAAAGAAAAGTTTTAAAGAGAAAAGGGAAGATGACATTCTCTGGGCTGATGAAAGGCAGAATCCACAGAATTTGGGTTTGTCCCAGCTGCCCAGACATAGGTATGGTCACACTGAAACAGACTTTGATGACTAAACCATCTGTGTCCAGAGTAGATCTCTTCTTATTTCCCTCCTATTCTCTCATTGGCTTTTCTTCAATCTCTTGTTGGCTCATTTATTGTTGACTCCTCTGGTTTGATCTGTCGTCCTCTTCCTAGTGTTTTCTTTAAATTGTTCCTATACACACGCACACACTTCTGTGATAGTTCAAGAAGGGGAGAAGGTAATGTTATCCAAAAGAAGAGAAAAACTCTTCCAAGTCATGTTTCAGAAAATACACCAGGTTTCATGGGTCTGACAACTCTGTGTCTTTTATAACCGCAGGACCTCCAGGCTCAGGATTCCCCTGAACATCCAGATGTGGCTTTATTTGTTAGCCACCTGGAAATTGAACAGAGAATTTTAAAAGAATGCAGATAGTATGTGAATTCTACTATTGATATGTCTTCCTGAAGGTAGTCTATGGCAAGAATTTATGAGGCTAGATGGAAAGCCTTCACCAGGTGATATAAATCAATTTTTATTTAGTATTTTATTTTATTTCATTTGTATGCTGCCTTTCTCCCAGGAGGCACCCAAGGTGGCTCACAGATAAAAACATTTTTAAAATCTCAGTAAAATTCAAAACAATTAAAATCATTTACACACAATATAAAATCACAATAAAAATTTCCTTCAGAAGAACAGGGTTTCTGTTTCACACTTCCTGGCTTTTGTGCAAACAGGCTAGATTTAGACATCAGATTTAATACACCGAAGTGACAGGCAGTTGCCTCGTCCTCAGTTCTGTTTAACACCCATGGGGCCTCACTTTCCTATCACTCATATGTAAGGAGGCTTCTTGGGAAGGATATTAACATTTCTCTTCCAGTCAGGCATCATTTCCCATCATGGAGCCTTCCCTTAGTTTTGAAGCAGTTCGCAAAATATCTGTTTGAGCAACTCTAAGAAGGTTCCCCCGAGGCTTCTCTCCTTAAAAGTAGTCTTTTTGATAGAAATCACATCCGCTCACCATGTAACCATCTTGGTTAGGGAACACTTTTGCACCTTTAATAAAGACTACATTTCTCTCCATCCTGATTTTTTCTTCAGGCCTAAGATGCTTTCTACCTTTTACATATCTGAAGAACTTATTCTGCCTTCCTTCTATCCTAACCCATTGTACTCACAGGAGAAGTTATGGCACAGTCTGGATATGTGCAGAGCATTGAAAATTTGCATTCCTATGACTAAGGCATTTCGACATGACTTTTTGTGTCTTTCAATCTGGCTTCACTGGGATGTGAGGTGGCTTTCTCCCCACTAGCCACATCACTCAGGCATGCATCCTAATGGCATATCCTTTAGCAAAGATTCTTTGCTTGGCTAATAAGATGGCACTTTCCACAAGGGCAGCCACCACTTTGGCAGCTTCCATCACTGGCATTTGTAAGACAGTACTTCTTACTTCATACATTATTGCAAGACTGAAAAGTTTAGATCAGCAGATGCCAACTTTTGGAGGTGGGTGCTATAAGAAGTGGTTAGATACTAAGACACAGTCACTTTCCTCCCTTTTATTCAGGTTGAGGGATTGGATATATTCCTCGTTGTATGGATTACTCCTCTCACCAACTCAGAGATTGTCTTGCACTACTTACCATGAAGGTGCATGGGTTGTTGAGAGGAGGAATTTACTCCCTCTCATCATGGCTGCTGAGGTTTTCTCTAAGGTACGGTATGTTGGGTCCTATGTCGCTTTTCCTATTTCTGCTGTTTTTCTAAGCCTGTGGTGGCGAATCTATGGCATGTGTGCCTTCTCTGGCACACAAAGCCATTTTTGAGAGCATGCAGAGAGACAGGAGGGCAGGGAAAGAGTAGGAACAGGTGCACACATGTTCTTCCTCTTGCCCCATTCTCTTGTGCTTTTAGCTGTCTCCAGAAAGACAGCCGAAGGCTCGGGGGGGGGGGGGGGAAGAGGAGGAACAGCTGCATGCCTATTCCTCTTCTCCCCTTGCCCTCCCAGGCCTTCAGCTGTCTCTGGAGAAGTCTCACCCTGGAAGGCAGAAGTCCCATCCCCCCAGAAGTCCCACCCCAGCACCTAGTAACACCCAGTGCAGAAATGCCTTTGAGTTTGGGCACTTGCTCCCTAAAAGGTTTGCCATCACTCTTCTAAGCTCTCAGTTTTCAGATGTGGTTAGTAAATGAACTGGTCTTTAAGATGGGAGTGGGAAGAGTCATCAAAGTTTATTTCAATCATCATAAGATCTTGTTCTTCCTGCCTCCAAACCTGGAGTTGTGTGGATTCCTCCTCTGAACAACCTGAAATACACCTTTGCAGTACCTAATATGGTACCCAATACCTAATGTGACATTTTATTTGTAATATTTAATTTTATGTATACAACCTTTTTAAAATTATAATTTTAAAGAAAAATAAGCAGACAGGAATCAAGATTGGTTTCTCACTTTTTAAAAAGTAGATTCTAAAGACAATGTACAGTAGTTTGCTTTTTAATCATTTACAGAGCCAAAAGGAAGAACTAATTAGATGGGAAGAAAGTAAAAAATGGCAGACTAAAACTGAAGGAATGAGGAACAAACTAAAAGAAAAGGAAAAAGAAGTAGAATCTTTAACCAAGCAGCTAACCACAGTAAAGGAACTTTTTTCCAAGTAAGTTTTTTTTTTTAGAAAATTCATAATGATTTTGCATGATGTTTTCCTCATAAAGATAACTATGGGGCAGGCTTGCCATCTTATATATACTTAGCAGGAGTTGTCCCATTGAATTCAGCAATGGTTATTTCTCAATATACATATATAGGATTGTTCAGTCAAGGACGAAACAAAATCTTTTGATATAATTTATTTATAGAAACAAATGTACAGTCATATTAATGAAGATTAATTAAATATTACAGGTCTGATAAAGAAAAGCTTGCTTTGCAAAAGAAGCTCAAGAGCTGTGGTGTCACTGTTGATCAGGTAGTGGGAGCACGAGTCTCTGAATCAGAACGAGAGCTCGAAGAGCTTCGAAAACGAAACATGGATTTGGAGAATGAGATTGTTCACTTGAAGTATGAGACATTTCCAAAAAAAGTTTTGTTGAGCCTAAGAATGTTCTTCCTTTTTTATTTTTCTTATCAAGCATATATCAGCACGGTAGTAAAAATATCTTTTGTAGATTGAGACCTTTTTGGTAACTAAGTGATACAAAAAAAGGAATGCTTCTATTGAGCAAAGACACCACATGATAATTAAATATTTTTGTGGCATTTTCTTGTTAGGTGGTGTTAAGTATGTTATACTTTTATATGACTATTTGTGTTGTGTGTGATTTTTCCCATAGTGGTGATCTAAAGCTCATATAAGAGGTAAATGTCTTGTTTAGACATAACACTAAATTATGGGTGGGGATTATTTGAATGAGCTCTTATTTCATTTTTTAACTAACCAGTTACCTGTTATGTCTGACCTTTAATCTGTGGTCTGTATCCCCCCCCACCCTTTAGTGTAGTTGGAAGAGTAGCTATCCTTTCAGGTTGAGATGAAACAACAATCCATGGTTGACAGAAAATAAAAGTAAAGCTTTTGGTTTGTTCTTGGAACCATGCTATAAGGGGAGTAACAGTTCACAAGCCTGAGACTTGTGCATGTAACAATAAACCATAGTTCATTGTTTTATATGAACCTTATCAGTATATGTGTAGACACTTTTTTTAATGAAATGATATTGGTTTAGGTGCAGAATTTGCCTGGTGGGAATGGAAGGGATCTTTACACTTGCAACAGAATATTTTTGATAGTAGAAGAAGCCGGGGGGGGGGGGGAGGAGGGGGTCATCTTTCCTGATTTCCTCTCCTTTGATTTCCTACCACCGTACTGTGTGCTCCCTGAAAATCTGCTAAAGGGGATAAAAGATCTGGGCAGTCATGCCGGTTATTGCAAAGCAGGAGAAGTAAGCTGAAGCATACCCCTGTGTCTTCCTACCAGAAAAACGTAACTGTACTCAGGAAGTGCTCCCTCTTGCAGTGGAAAATCCTGGATCAGCCCACCCTCTTTCCTTTTTTTAAAAAAATTATGCTCTGCTTTTCAATCAAAATTATTCTCAAGATGGCTTATATTACATTAGTACAGTTAACCATTATATATTTATAATGCTTCTAATACTTAGAGATGGCTAAGTAAAATGCTGAAGTATTGCCTTCATACAAAAAGCTTGTATAGAACATAAGCTTGTGTCGAACATAAAGCATGTATCAGCTTGTGGACATCTGAAGCATTGGTATTCATGAACTTTTCTGTGCAGGACTCAGTATGCTGTTCCGCGAGATTCTGTTGTGGAAGATTTGCACTTAAAAAACAGATACTTACAAGAAAGACTTGTTGTACTGGAGAAGCAGCTTTCTAAGGATACTTTTTCAAGACCTTCGGTATGTTAAAACTACTTTTTATTTCTTGATAAGTATAACCATATGTTCACACACACATAAAGTTGCAGTCTTTATAAGTTTTTTTTAAAATTGATATTCTCAGTTCTAGTATTCTGATATCTGTGTAGATTCTAACTCTGCCCTGCCCCCCCAAAAACACAGAAAACTCCATATTTTAAAACTCATATATTTCTATTATAGCTTGCTTTGTAATATTAGTGTACTGGTCAACAGGGGGACCTTCAGATTCTATGTTGTAGGGAGGCATTATTGCCTGATAAGGAGTTTCTTGAGTATTTGAGAACTGAGTAAAAATCACACAAGTTATCTGAGGTGTGTAAAAGTAAAGGATGAGGCCATTATTGTCTTAACAGTTCCCAGGACTTGATTGCACAGACTCATATTTTAGTTTCATCTTGGATGCAGAGGACATAACACCTGACCTCACAAAAATAATATCTGAACTTTCTTTTTCACTCAGTGCATGGTTAGCTTAATACATTTCACTGCCACCAGACATGACAATTACTATAGCTTACAAGACTTTAATGCTGCTTCTTTATATTTTCTTGTTTTGTGTGTGTGAGAGACATTTGAAAAATATTTATGTTTCCTATATGGGCCGCCTTGAGAGGGCTTTTATGCCCTGAAAAATGGTATGAAAATGTTGAAAATAATGTATAAATCACAATCATTAGACATATCCAAAGGCCTGTTCAACCTTAATCAATGGTTATTAACTATGATAGCTAAACGTAAACTCCTTGTTCTGAGGCGATATAGTTCTGAGTGTGGAGAGTACTTGGAAACATCTGATTGGCTAACCCTGGAAATACAGTTGGCTCTTCACTTCCATGGACTAGCCACCCATGTATTAGAGCAGCTGCAGATGGCCTCACCTTGTTCTCCCCAATGGTGGTCTGTGCATGCAGCCAGGCCAGTGCAGTTGTGTCCATGTGACACCACTATTGGGAAGAATGGGACTTGAGGTCTCACAGATTTTGCTATCTGCAGGGGGAAGGGGGATCTGGAATGGAACCCCTTGTGGATATGAATAGCCAACTGTATCACTTTGGGTTAGATGAACCTTTATCAGCCTGTTCCTCTTCAGATTATTTTGGACTTTAGTTCCCACCAGACCCAGCTATGACATTCAGTGGAGAGGGCAAATGGGAGCTGAAATACAAAACATCAGGAAGGCTCCTGTTTGGGAAAAGCTAGTGTATTTTTTTTCTGCTTCAAATGGAATTGAGATTAGGAGAAATTGATTATCTCGTCAACAGGATAGGAATAAAGGTGCAAAATCAAACTCTATGCTAATGAAATTCTAGTATATATAAAGACTTTTTAAAAAAATCCACTTACTCCTTTACAATTTGCTACTTTTTTTCTCTGTGCTTCATTAAATCTCCCATATCAGAATGTTCTATGTGAGACAACTTCATTGGCTAATACACCTATTTCAATTAACTCATTTTCTAAGCACAATTATTTGAAACATCCAGCTAAGAAAGCAGTCTTAGATAAAACCAAGTCAAGGCATCAAAGTTTTCTTAATATGACTAATGGCAAAAACAATGGAGTCAACAAGACGCACACCATAGATGAATCCCAGGAGGCTGCTGAAGATGTTGCTGTCAATGGTACTGCAGAAGAACAATTTGAAAATGGGGGAAAGCAAGATGATTTAAAGGCAAGTTCAGAAGTTGAAAAGTGCAGCTCTCTAGAAGCTGAAAACAATGTTGAACAGGATAATGTTTCTGCTGAAGTGAATAATGTTGACCAACAAAGGGAAATATCTAAAAAAGACACAGAAGAAATCTGCAAACATTCTCGAAGTGGTAATGAGGAAGAAAAGGAAAGCAGACATGAATCTTGTCCTGACAAGGAGAACTGTATTCAGTCTGACTCAGATGAATCTACTAACCTGCCCCCCAAAACTGATGCAGAAATTGAAAATAATAATGAAGAGGTGGTAGAAGATACATGTGAGAGCCATGAAACTGCAAAAGGGAAGAGTGAATTTTGTGAAGTTCTTCAGGTTTGCCATTACAAATAAATTTCCCACTTTTCCCCTTCACAATTCCTTCGTGTAGCTAATCTGTTTTAAGTATGTTACCTCTGTTCTAGAAACCTAGTTGCTACCTAGCTGCTTCACTGACATGTAATTTCCTAATGTACCCTTTCAAACAGGACGTTTGTAGCATTTATAGTAATTGTGCAGTCATTAGATTTTTTAAATACATAGCCCAGCAAGTACAACATTTTGTTGTGGAGACAGTGCAGTAAATGAAATACAAAACATAAAAAGTAGTGAGTGGAACTGTGTTCATGCTAAAATCAATAATTAATAATAATAATAATAATAATAATAATAATAATTTTTATTTATATCCCACCATCCCTGTGGATCGAGGCAGGTTACTAAGAGAAACAAAAATAACAGTAAAACACATTATACATTTAAAATTCAGCACAATTACCCCTTACTCCCCACCTCCCTTCCCTATCCTAAAAAACATATCAAAATATGTATAAATAGTGATTAAGATTGATTAAAAATGAAGTAATTGAGGTGAGCCATCTTTCGTGGGATTGACAGGAGCTATCAGTAATTAGTGGAGGCGGGGATTAATCTGGAAAGGCTTCAAGAGCAGTGGATGAGAAGGCCCTTTGGGAGACCGCAGCCAGCCTGGTCTTCCTAAGCTGCAGTAAATTCTTCCCAAAGGATCTGAGTGTGTGGGGTGGATTATATTGCAGGAGGTGCTCCCTATGGATAAAAACTGACCAGAGTGCTCCATGAAAGGTGAAAACAGGCAACTGTGGTCATTTTAAGTTATGGTTTAGGAACAAACATTCTTGAAATTATGGTTACCTATTACAGGATACATGTATGCCCAGGATGGAGGTGCTGTATCTACAGTAGCATTATTTGTCAGCCATGTACTATGGACTCTGTTCCATATGAATTACATGGAATTACATTTCCTAGAACAGAAATAACAACACATATGTTTATTACAAATTTAGGTCCATTATGAGTCTGTTTAACTGCTGTTGCTTCTTAGAAAATAAAGAGAAGCAATTTCTCAGTATCCCTAATACTGAAAGTAATTATGACCAGTGTAAACAGTAGGTACTGTTTTACAGTTATAGTTAAACTGGTTTATTCAATATAATTCCAGTAAAATATTAAATTGAATATTGGTTGAAGTTAGTGGGACTGCACTGGTCAAATTGCCATATGAATGCTAACCAGGACTGAATGATAGCATACAAGTATTGTAAATAAAATTGTAATGCATTGTTAATATAGCTGCCTTTGAAGACTATTCATTAACTCCAAATAGCTATTACATTAATGAATGGGGACAGTAGGTTATAAACACAATTCACAGTGCTAGTGTTTATCTTTTAAAGCCCAATACAGTTCAGGAGTAAGGCACATGATGGAACAACCAGGCTGTCTGTGTACTGAAGCTGTCATTGTAGGCTCTCCTCCCATTTCCCTTGCCATCTGAAGTATGGCTGGTGATGACACTCCATTTGTCAAATTTCCCCATTTGGTCTGCCATGTACAATGGTTGCTGTTTCAGGACAACGCAAATATGTTTCCTTCTCCCGTGTTTTAAATGTATTTGGATGGTGCTGTCTTTATAATAATATTTTATGTATCCTTTATTCTTTTGTTTTTTTCTAAACTGATCTATAGCTTTGCTGAAATGATATATAAATATTTCAATTAAATAAATAAAACACATCTTTCAGTATGGTGTAGTGGTTTGAGCATTGGACTATGGCTGTGGACTATGGTTTGAATCCCAGCTGAGCCATGGAAACCTACTGGGTGACCTTGGGCAAGACATACTATCTCAGCCTCAGAGGAAAACAAAAGGAAACCTCCTCTGAACTCCCTTTCCAAGAAAATGTCATGATGGGTTCACCTTACTATCATCATAAGTCAGTAATAACTTGAAAACACACAACCACAACATATAAATCTTTCAAATAAATACATAAAAGATATATTTTGGTTTTAAAAGCTTACTTTCTGGGATACTGATACTGATGTAAAGATTTTGGATATCTAATTTACAATCTTAGAAATCTTTTACATGGAACAATAACAGTAGGGAATAGAACTTATAAACAGCTTGTATTAAACTTTTAGCTTCATAGTAGTTGTTATATCCCAAAAGGGCATTTTTGTTAAGGTCTGTTCTATAGTTTGTTCTATATATAGTTATAAACTGATCAGGCCTAATTCTTTGTATCTGTTTCATGGATTGTCCCTTATTAGAGCTCCTGTCCTAGGCACATTCTTCTGTTTTAGCTGTTTTTTGCTGCCTAAAGAGCCTTGTCCTCACATTTCTTTTGTATCACATCCTGCCACTCACCCTTCTGCTCATTCCACCTCCTCCTGTTTTTTACCTTCCCTTTTAGTTTAAGTTTCATAATAAAGTCGTTTTCCATTTATCTGGGGTTAGATATGTTGACCGTCTGGAAAATCATACAGCTAAACAGAGCATATGTCAAAGCCTCTGCTGTACCCCATCAAAATTATGGGCAATAGGGGCATAGTATTCATAACAGCCTCAGTTTACAGTAGCATACATAATTGTTTCCCACAATATTGTTGTCAAACTTAACAAAATGCAAATATGATGACATGCCTTATACTTCTCTCTGATTCTTAAGACATCAGGATTAGGATCAGATGATCAGTATCAAAAGGAACAAGAGCTTCAAAAGGAGAACCTAATATTGTCATCTGAAAATATGGAACTACGATTCCAGCTAGAGCAAGCCAATAAAGACTTACCAAGATTAAAGGTATATTTTTTGCATGTAGGTTGATTGTTTAGTCCTAAGAGTTCTAATTATTCATATTACCAGATAAAAATGTCACATTTCATGGCTGGCTTCACAGCAACAAACTGGGCTTCTTCCCTGTTAAAAGTTTGAGAGCAACAAACTTGACAATGGTGAGGTAGGGGTTAAAATTAAAGGGCTGTTGTTTCCAAATTACCATGGAGAACTGAATATTTTACACTGAAATACTTTCTTCTTGATTTCATGTGATCCTATGTGTTGATGTATTAATCTTCAATGCTGTTTCTGCAACTTCTGATACCTATACAGTGGTCTCTTTCCTTATGCGGGGGATCCATTCTGGACCCCCCGCGTAAGGGAAATTTCATGGATGCTAAAGCCCCATCAAAGAGAATGGGGCTTGTGCCTGCTGTGGTGCGTGTGCCATTGCTTTTTCTGATGCGCAGCACCACTTCTTCCTCCGTGGCTTCCAGCATATGCTCGAAGCCGCATAAGGCATGCCTGCATATAATGCGGGCGCACTGTACTTGTTTACAGCTGAAAAGATTTGAGTGTGTTAGAACAGAAGTTGCATATCCACATAATGTGCTCTTCCTCGTTCTACCTAAAGTGCTAGAAAGAGAGTTTCTAGGAACAAACAAACAAATAGCCCCACAAGTGTAGCCAGTTAGCACAAATACAGAATTTGTCTCTGACACATGGGGGGGGGCACTATTGATCCTCCACCAAGTAGCTCAGGAACCACTGCCCATGTCAAATGTTATTGACATGAACAGGAAGCCAGGGAAATAGCATAAGGAATCTTATGAGATGCATATAAACATGGTTAATTCTGCTGTATTTCTGCATCTACTGTCTTTGGCTTGCACTGTTTTTATAAAATCAAAATTCCACATCCTTTTCTCTTCCCTCTAGCCTGGAAGTGATTGCAACAAGTTATACTCAAAAGCTGTTAACAGCAGCTGAATAATAATATTTCTTCATTTTCCATTGAAATGCATGCAGTACAAACAGATGGCTTCCACATTAAGACAAACAACTGCTTTCTGTTGCAGTTTTCTCATTTGGATGTAAAAGGCTGCATTCCCATATGTTGATTCTTCTCATGATTAAGGCAGTAATTTCTATATTACTGTGAAAATAATGATTCTGTATTTCCAGTGACCTGTCGTGATGGCTAAGTCCAGCTACTCTTTTTCCAAAATATTTTTACATATCAAATTACCTGATCATTGATAGGGAAATGCTTCATGTAAATTATGACTTCATTGAGCATCATTAGAACGATGTGGAAACAGAGTGGTATATGTAGACCCATATTGTATTAACAGTATTATTGTTGGAAGTATGTATTGGGAGAGATATTGTACATCAATGGATATTCAGCTTTCCTGCATCAGACTTCTGTGAGGTCCAGTATGATAGCTGATTATGATTTCTTTCCCTTTTGTCTGCATGTCACTTGTATTCATTTTCTGTTACAAGAAGTCATTTGTGGAAAAATGCTTTACAATGGAATAAAAAGGAGGAGGGGGTGGGGGGAGAAAGAAGGGGACAAGGAATGTGGCAACACCTTTCAGTCTAACCAGTTTTTACTTTTGCATGAATTTTCATGGATATAAACCCACATTTTTGAATGCAGTACAGAATGGGATAAAAGTATTGTTTTATTCTTTCTTAGAATCAAGTGGCTGATTTGAAAGAAATGTGTGAACTTCTGAAGCGAGAAAAGGCAGAAGCTGAGCGGAAGTTAGGCAATGTTAGAGGGGTAAGAATCACATTCTGGAATTTGTGTTTTGAGGACAAGGCAAAACAAAATCTTTGTCATCCTTCTATTTGACCAAGCGGAAACAGGAAAATAATACATTATATGGATTAATGTATGCACAAATGTTTATTTACCAAGAATATTTATTGATAAATAAATACAAATATTTATTAATCAAAAATATTTCTCAATTAATAATATATTGTAGGTAAAACATAACTTTTGATGTTCTACCTTACATTTACACTTGGTAAAGTTACTAAGAATATGGGAGTCACCTTGCTTAATTAACCTGTTTAAATCAAAAGCCTAGTTCATTCCACACCACCTACTCACTACACAAGAAGAGAATTGGTTTTAGGAATGAAATGTCTCAAGAAGATTGTTTTGCTTTGCTCCTCGTCTTATGAATGTTTTGCTGCAATTAGGTTTTATTTCCCAGTGCACCACAGAAAAGACTCTGGATTTTCATACTCTTGTCTGCCTTACTCCGTTTCTCTAAGCACAACTACTTCTGAAACTGTCTGTCAACAGCTTTTGTCTTCCAATCCTTACCCATCTAGGCACCATTTAGGCTATGAATATTATTCTAGTTTTTTTGCTCTTGTTCAAGTTTTCTTCCCTTAGCCTTCTGTCCTGTCTCCCAGGTTCTGCTCTCTTTTCAGCTTCAGCTGCTGCTAGCAGTGCTTTGTCTGGTTTTTGTAAACTTTGCTAGCCACAGTTTCTGGCCAATGATGTGTAGCTACCTTAAAACCCACTTTGGTTTGCCTTTACCAAGGGCCAGTAAATGTTCTTTTGGAATGTTCCTCAAAACACCATCATCTGAGGTCCTTACAATACCACTGGTCAGTTCTGCTTAATATCAGATGTGATGTATTCCTTAGCACTAGTCTAGTTAACAAGCTTCCATTAGCAGTCAAGCCCCAATGTATTATAACCTCATAATGTCTGATTAGATACTTTTTCTCTGTTTCATTTCAGGCTAACATGTTTCATCATTGTTTAAGCGTTATTCTTTATTTTTATTAATTACAGTACATTGATCAGTATCCTGTATTTTCCCCAGAACTGGACTTTGAAGGAGCATACAACATAATTTAAATAAGCAAGTAGCAACAAAGCCACAGTATATTATAAATATTAAAATGTAAAATTAAAACACATTAACAGCTTCAAAATATATCAAATAATGAACAGAATTGGTTTAGCACATCCATTAAAACCCTTCTCTTTAAAAATAGTAATTGTTTAAGCCTATGAAGCATCTAACATTTTACACATGATTTCTTCACACCATTCCTGTCCTGCTTTTAGCTAACCTTACATAGTACTACTGTGTAGAGGCAAGTGGAGATGGAAAGTAGTAGTGTGGGAATAGCATGGGCATGAGTTGGTCTCTCTGATAACATTGGCCATTCTTGGCATGTCCAACTGAATACATCTTTGCTCTTTAAAAAGTTCTTCATTTTCATTTTCACACAGCACCATCTCCTGTTTTCTACCATGATGTAAGACTGTGATAGCACCAAGTGTACCTAAAGCATAGGAGATGATGTTGACACAAAAATCGGTCACCAATTATTTTTAAAAATCAGGAAAGAAAATGGTGAAGTTTAACAATTAGATAATATTAATCATATTTTCTTTCCTAATTTTCCTAATAAACAAGTGTTTATTATTCTCCTCCTTCTTTCCCCATTGCTTTGTCATGTAGTCTGGAAGGAGTGGTAAGACTATTCCAGAATTAGAAAAAACAATTGGTTTAATGAAAAAGGTTGTAGAAAGAGTCCAAAGAGAAAATGAAGAGCTCAAGAAAGCACCTCGAGTAGTCTCCAGTGAAAAAATGGCCAGTCTTGAACAAGAAAATGAGTGCTTAAAGGTAATATGTTTTCCTTTAAAAGGAATGTGTTAATATTAAAAGTACATACCCAGAATGATGATACTAATTCAAATAATGCCAATAATTCAGCATACATGAGCAAAACAAATTATTAATATTTATTTAGATTAATATATATTAATGATGAATATTTAGTTAAACAAATTTATACACTTAAATTAGGCAGAATCAACAAATTGAGAGATAACAAATATTTCTTTTTGTTCTTTATCTGTGAAACATAAGTCTGAACTGGAAAAACTGAAGCTTCACCTTGGTGGTGAATTGAGTACACGCTATGAATTGAAGAGTAAAGGTACAGAAAAAATAATTGCTGAAAATGAGAGAATACGAAAGGAGCTGAAAAAGGTACAGCTATAAAATGTAGTTATTTTGCATGTATTTTATGAAAACTGTTATAATTTGGTTCCTCCTGCAAGACTAAAAGACATTTTGGCTTAGAGGAAGTCAAGCTTGATTACATTTATCACCATCATTTTCATCATTACTACAACTACTAAAATGGACTCTTCTTGCTGGGATTTTTAAATCTTGTTAACCGTATTGAAGTGTTAAAGCTGGCTTATGAAGAGTGAAGATAAAAGGACACAAAGAAACTTTATGCCCAAAGGAAATCAATGTATGCAATTTTTGTTGTTGTTGGTCAACAGGAAGCAGAGAATGCAGAAAAGCTGCGAATAGCAAAGCTTAATCTTGAAATAATAAATGAAAAATTGACAGCGGAACTGGAAGGAACAATAAAGAAATTAAACATGGCAGAAAGCAAAATCCCACAGCTTGAAGGAGCTGACAGCAAGAGCTGGAAATCTATGGTCATAACAAGGTAGATTGAAGAATAGTCTGGTATTTCCATTTCATTTCAGATGAACAAGAGACTTGTTTTCAAATTTGTTTGCTTACCTGGAAAAAGACCAGGACCGACCACTGTGTTATCACATTTCTGCCAATGTAATAGGATTTTCTTTGCACTGCCACCCAAAAATCTGCTTTTGACAATTTCTGATCTCTTCAGAGATGTTAAGGGCACAAGAGGAGGGCTGCAGAGGGAGTACTTCACAGTTCCATGGATGGAACTGTTTCCATCAACAGAATATCAACACTGGATCTTGGGCAAAAGGTGCATTGAGGGTCATTTAAGTTGAAGTACTGTAATTAATTAGTTTGAGAGCCAGCATGGTTTGAGCATTGGACTATGGAGACCAGGGTTCTGAGCTCAGCAGTGGAAACTCTCTGGGTGATTTTGGACAAGTCACTCTTTCAGCCTCAGAGGAAGGCAAGGCACACACACACACACCCGCCCCTGAACAAATCTTGCTAAGAAAACTCTGTGATAAGTCAAAATGAACTTAAAGGCACAGAACAGCAACAAGCAGTCTTCATCATGCTGTTCGGCTAAAGGAAAACAAGAAGTGGCCTGGCTATATCAAATTAGCTAATCTGCTTTCCAAAAACTATAAATGGTTCAATATTGGATCAGTCTATCATCTGCCTATTGCCAACATACCTGTTTCTACATCTACTTGGATTCTGGCAATAATACAGTAATGTTAAGTAAACTCTATTTTATTGCAAGCAAATTCATCCCCCATTTGAAAGCAGAGGGCAATTTTCATATTTACTGTAACAGAGATGTCTGCAAAGCTGTCTGTCCTTCAAGTTTATTTTTAACTTGTCCCACTTGTGAATTTTATCAGTTTGGAAGATTTTGCTATGTAAAAGCATGGGCTATGCATGTTCCACAGCAGGTGACACCTTAATATGATTTATAAACCATTAAATCGTAATTTGTTATACTGTACTATATAAAACATACTACTTGTTTTCTGTTACTTTTAAAAGTTTATTTTTGCTGTTTATTCTTGGCATAGCAATTTGAGATTTTCTTTTACTATCTGCAAACATTATGGTTTTAATAGACATGCATTTTCTGCTACTTCTAGAATGTATGAAAATAAGATGAAAGAAATGGAGGCTGATATTGCCAAAAAAGCTCAAACTATTAGTGACCTTAAACAGCAATTGGAGAAAGCTAAAGAAGAATATACCAAAGACATAAAAGAACAAGTGAGTAAAGAATTACTGTGGGTTTAATTTGCTAACCTTCTATTATTGATATTTTATTTGAACTCTTTAATGTACTATAGTACCTTGGCTTGGATCCAGAAACAGAACGTCAACAGAACTGAGATATTAACCTCCTGTGCATCCCCACACCTGTTCCTTATGGCTCTAGGAGCTGCTTTTTTATGGTGCAGAAGTAGGCGGAGGGAGAAATAATAATAACAACAGCAACTTTATATCCTGTCCTTTTTTTACTCTGGGACTCAAGGTGATTTACAAAACTTAAAAATATAATTAAATCATCAATTCAATTAAAAGCAGTTAATATTGACAATTAAAAAGAACAAATATAAACGACACAGCACATGAATGGCTCTTGCCTCCAGGCAGTCATCCCTCAAATGCCAAAAAAGCTCTTCACTAGCATACAAAATGATAGAAAGAATGGTGCCAGTCTAGCCTCTTTAGAGCCTGGGAGTTGCCACCAAAAAGGTCCTGTGTTGCCACCACATATACCTATGTAGGTAGTGGAACAGTGAAAAGCCCCACTACCACCAAGAAGATCTCAAGACATAGACAGGCTCCTATAAGTATATATGCACTTTCAGGTAACCTGTAGGGCTAAGTAATCATCACTTTGAATTGCGCCCAGAAATACACTGGTAGCCAATCCCAGTTACAAAAACCTGATTACACACCATCATATAGGGTTTTATTTTTTGGCAAGATTTATTCAGAGGTTTGCTGTTTTGCTTAAAGAGTGACTTGCCCAAGGTCCCCCAATAGGTTTCCATGACAGACTGACTGTTCTTCCAGAATCTTAGTTCAACACTTACCGGTACCCCAGTTATATCACATTGGCTCTCACCAAAGTACCAAATTAAAAACCACAGCATAATGAATACTGAACACACCACTGACTTAGGTCTTGTAATTGCACCATTGTTTAATCTTCAGACTTTATTAGGTGGAAGAGTGCTTACCCTCCTAGATTAGGGACAGTCTTGGACAAGAAACATGGTTTTTGTGAGGCCTTAAAACTCTTATCTTCCATGGACATTAACTGATTTCTGCATTTTATGTTACTTTGTTTTTAGTTTTTCCTTCCCCAACAAAGACTTCTGAGAACAGAAAGGGTTTTATTTTTGTTTTGCTAGCATGATGTAGTAGTTTGAGTGCTGAACTATGACTGGAGACCAGGGTTCAAATCCCTGCTTGGTCATGGAAACCCACTGATTGTTTTTGGGCAAGTCATACTCTCTCAGCCTCAGAGGAAGGCAATGGCCCCCTCTGAAAAAAGCTTGCCAAAAAAATCTCCTATGTTCACCTTAGGGTAACTTTAAATTGGAAAGGACTTGAAGGCACACAATAGCATTTTGTTTTTGAGGTCTTGAAGGTTCCTTCTTGGCAAGTTAAAGCCCTTGGGAGGAGTCTTTGGTACAATTCTCTTTATTGCACTTGCCTTCTCTCTAGCCAGTCAGACATAGAATGCTGGCGAGTGAACAGTCTCTTCCACAATACCCTTTTATATTCCTTCACACCTATCTATTCTGCATTACAGGGAATGATGAGAAAGAAAAGCAAGACAACCAAGAGCCCTCCCTTTGCACGAGATGAATTGTAGCATGCTGTTACCCATGATTTCTTCCAACTAGAAACAAAAATCTAATATTAATATCTAATTTTTTCTCTTTCCTCCATATAAAGATTGAGCTTCTCCAACACTATCCTGAAAGTGCCCAAACAGAGCAAGAACTTATCAGGGAACTTCAGCTTCTCAGGTAATACACACAGCAGCATGTTTTCTCTGCAGAACAGATCCAGAAGAAGAAGAAAAACACTACTCAGGCTCCTATATCCCATTCTTTGTTTTTGTAGATTGGCCAATGATCGTTTGGAAAAGGAAAAGGCAGAATTAGTTCACCAGTTGGAGGCATCTCAGAATCTAAGTGAAGTAAAGGAAGGACACAGCTTTGCTGCTGGTAACATTTAAAATACTTTCATTATATTGTGGTACCTTTCAAAAGTTATACTATAATAATTATATTGTGTCAAACCTTTCAAAAGCACAGCTAAATCCAGTTGTTGGTGCCAACTAGAGTAGGCCCATGGAATTAATGGTACTTCTCTAAACTTTGACTTTAGTAAGACCCATTGAAGCACTGTTCTTGAAGACCAGATGGGATACAAAGCTGTAGTTGAAGAAGGGAATTCTTCAACATGGAAGGAATACCATAAAACCCGATGTTTGTGGAAGTATAGGTGCCTTGCATTTCTGCAGGAGTAGGTTTGAATAAAAACCTAAGTCCTTTGAGTCATAAGGGTGTATAGGGGTGTTGAACAAAAAGTGAAATATCAGTGGATTAAAACAGGGGAGCCTGTTTTAATCTACTGATCTTTCACTTTGTTTGTAGCCCTCCATATATTCTTGGACATTCAGCAAAAGCTATATTGAGAATTGAAGATCGGCAACATCTGAAAGATCACATAACTTCCAGCCTTAGATTAAAATATGTATTTGAGTTTTGTATACCGCTTCTACTATGATAACTTTTTGTCAGGTGAATGTTCTGAAACAAATTTTACTTATTCTGAAAAAAAATCTATGTTTTAAGTCTCTTGGGAGGGCTAGAGAGATGCCTTCGTTTCTCTTTTTTTGTAGTAATAGCTTTATATTTATTAAAGGTAGCTAGCTTAATTTTGTAATATCATTTTCCAAGGGAAATGAAAACAAGAGTGTGCTGATAATTTTTCTTTTCCACATAATTCCTCAATATTAACAGAATATTTTGTCTACTGATTCAGGGCCTATGAGAAAGAAAGTAGGTCAAACAATTTTGGTATTTTAAGTACTAGTAGTGTTGTTACATAATGTATCATATAGCACAAGCCTAGTGTTGTAACACACACTGGCAAAAAATTAGCCTTGCATAGATAAGCTATTGGTTTGTAGTATAGGCCTATTTGAACTATGCAAATTCTCTTAAAGTAGATATAGATGCAATTCTCCCAGTCCCTTCACTATTGGTTAATGACTAGAGAGTGCAGTGGGATATGTGTTCTTCCTTCTCACAAGTTTAATTATGTAACTCTTAACTGGGCTAAGCTTAAAGTGGCACCAGTATTAGTTATGGAAAAATGCTAAGGTCCAGTTGATGCTGCATGGGTTTTTGAAATTCTACTATACAGGTTCAATCCTTTAATTCACCTGTGGGCAGCGTGGTCCAGGGCCACATACAGCCCACAAACTGTTTTTGTGGTCCCTTCCTAAGGATGTCAGAGATCAGATTATTTTGTTTAATTTAGAGGTCTTCAAGTCTATCCAACCTTTAATTAAGTTGCAGAGGTTCCCATGCATTCTATAACATTAAAAACACCAATTTTTCAAACACATCTGTTGACTTCTGGGATTGTGGGGCATTTTTGACATTTAAGGGCCCACTGCATTTGCCCACTCCAGTTTGATCTGCATGCCGATTATGCAAAATCATTTTGTTGCATTTCCCATATACTAAAAAATCAATTTATTTTTGTTTTAATGACATTTCCATTTATAACCCGTTCCAATTATCAGTATTGCATTAACAAGAACTCACAAATCATTTCTAGTCTTGGAGGGGGAAAGCTAATGCACTATATGCCATTTTGTTTAAATAGAAATAGTTATGATTAATTCAACTTCATGTATATTTTATATGCATAAAACTTTCAACTGAAACATTTAGAGAAGACTGGAAACTACAAGTTACTAGCAGAAGACCTGAAAACACAGTTGAAAACCTCAGATATGGAACAGCAGCGACTTCAGGTTGGAATTGCAGCTATAAGTACTATATGTTGATTTGGAAAAGTTGCAGTTGCTTGAACTCTCAGATTAGAATACATTGTTTTGCCCATTTGTCCCTTGCTAGATACTGTACTAGTTACTCACTTCACCCTCAATACTAAACACTTTAAAGACAAGTGTACTTTCCCCATATCAGATTGTTGCTTTTTAAAGTGAGATGTACCTGGTTTATGCTTACTAGTGTGATTCAGTACGGACTGTTAACATTTTGAGTTGAGGCAGCATAAAATGCAAACCTTTTGTGGGCTGTGCAATACCTGAATTGTTTGTGTGATATGAAATGAAAAGCCAGATTTCTTCCATGCGACTAAGTGTACACAGAGTGTGAATCTGCTAAATCAACATATATTTTGGTCCATGATTTCAGCGGCAAAGCATTTGTCCAACTTAAAGTACAGTCTAACATTTTCATTAGAATTAACAAGATTTTGAAGTACACAGCTCTGATTTTACATATATATAGCAAATTTATTCCCTGGGGAGGAATGCATATGTTTATGTAATTGTTTTATTTATAACAGTAATTTCTGTTCCTCATTAGGAAGAAGTCAGAAAGCTGAAAAATGAACTGGATAATTTTGATCCATCCTTTTTTGAAGAAATTGAAGACCTGAAGTACAACTATAACGAAGAAGTTAAAAAAAATATTATCTTGGAAGAGAGACTGAAAACACTTTCTGAACAATTTGGTGTTCAGGTAGATATTCCAGCCCAAGTTTCTATTGATTAAATGGAAAGGTATGCAACTTTTCAAAGACATGTGCATTCTGGAGATAATCACATAGCCTTGGAAAAGAAACAGAAGTATTCATACATTAGGAGTTAAGCAAATTTTTTCCCACCCTTCAAATATGTTAGTAGCACACAACTCTGCTACATAGCTTTTGTTGACTTTCAATAAAGTCTGCATCTTCTTTATTAATTTGAGCCACTGCTTGTTTCCATTTCTACAAGCATGGAACCAATTAATAAAAGGATGATAGTACTGTGAATTGGAATATGCGTGCATCTATCTATATATTTATGCATGTATTTTGTTATGCTAATTTATTAAGTTTTGGGGTTTTGTAGATTTTGCAGATTGCCATTGACATGCACAGAGTACAATTTAGCAGTACTTTATTTTTTTACATTTCAATATAAATGCTGTTTACCCTGTTTTGAACTGAAACACACACAAGTACTAGGCCTTTTTATAATAAAGAAAATCTATAGTTTACTAAACAAGTTTACTACACATTATTTCCGTTTTACTGCGTTGTATACTGTGTAGTTTATTAAACGGAACAGATCCCCATGGGCCCCCTACATCTAATCCAGAAGGTTAAGGATTCTTTACAGATTTGAAAAAAGAAGGGTAGAGAACAAGGAGGAATACTCTCATATAACAGTCGGTGCAGTCCATAATCCTAAAATACGTGAAACCATAAAATTAATTAGAACAGTAGCACACTACTGCAGTATTATACACACTTCAAAAGAAGTACAGAATTTAATTAATCTCAACATTTAAAAACAAATGTTAATATTGGGTGTGGCTTCCAGACTACACTTCATATTCAATACATGTATGAATCATATCGATAACAACATTTAAAAGACAAAGAATCAGACCCTTCCTACATAACTGCTTCTGTAGGGATAGTCATGTATATGCATGTATTCTTCATTTACTCCACAAGTATTTTGGGCTCCTTTACTTGCAGTATGGAACAGCTATTAAGTCCTGAGGATCAAAGAGCCTTATGTTTTTACTAGCATTTTCCATTTACTGATAAATATTCTGTTATATGTTGCTAGAATAAAGTTATCAGCACATTTTTTTAAAGAAAAACTGCAAATGTCAACTGTAGAGACGTAAACAGGAAAAAAAAAAGAATCATTCTTAAGATCAAGCTGTTACTGCTTTAAAAACATTCAAAGTACATTCCAGGCTTAATGGGGGGGGGGGGGGGGGAGGTTGAAAGGAAAAATAATGATGTTCAAATTCAGGTTTTCCTGCTACATACATGTATCTGTTAAACCATGTGTAAATTAAATACTATTATAATTGCATTTCAACAAAAATGCAATTTTTGACATATACACCTTATATAAGACAGAGTTAAATGGAATGAATACTTACACAGATGTGTCTGTCTGTTTAAGAAACCTGATCATAGATCACCTGTTATATCCCTGAGACTATTGAATCTTTGTCCATCCAGCTTTGAAAAATAATCAAAAAGTGTCTTTGGCTCAAAATTATAGTTATATTTCACCATACTGAAGTTGACAACAACTGGCTGAGAAATCAAGTGAGGGTCTGCAATTGGCCAGGACAAGCCAAGATGATGTCGATGAAGCTATAAAGAAAAGAAGCACAAGTAAATATGCAGACTTTACGTATCAGGTAGCATGCAAGTATATTAAAAACAGTCATGTCCTATTTAGATATAAAAAATATAAACATACCCATGCTTAAAGAGGCCAAGATCCAATGGTGTTGTTGTGTGGTGAACCCTCTCAGGCACACACAGTCTGCCCACAACCTATTATCAACCGTGGCAGCCCTATCGGAATTTAATCCCACCCCTGCCCCCCAAAATATGTGAAGGACTCCTGCCAACCTTCAACTTAACACTGCTCTTTCAGATGGCACAGCACCTCTGTGTCTAATATTAGGTAGTGTGGTTTGATTCAAGCGGTGGCCAAGTAGTTGTCTAAACAATAACAAAAGTTTATTGAAAAATATAAAAATAAACTTTAAATTAGTTGCATAGTTGTTACTATTGACTTATTAATTAGATACAAGAAGTCCTTTCAAAATAATAATATTACTACGGCCACCCAGGCAATCTTATCTCAGGTACATGGACCAAAATCTTTCTTTCAACAAGTGGCTTGTTCTGAGCCTCTCCCTACTAGACTCCCCAAGCCTACACAGTCCCTCTTTGGACTCTCAAGACCCTTTCATGGTTAACAAAAAAACCTGAAATGTTCCCTCAGGAACTCTAAGAGTACACCCTCCCTTTGATATAACTCTTTCCCTCAAAACTACCCCCCCCCCCCTCTTTCACTTTCTGCAAGGTCCTTTTATAGCCCTGCCCAGCTGGCTTCCCATTGGCTGGTCACATGCTCCTTTGTGACTGGCTGATAGATCGGCCTTTTCACTACAGGTGTATTTTCATATTTGTTATAAGTAGTGTTGAACTAGAACTTCAGATCTGTATTCTAGTCTCAACTGAGCCATTAACACTGGATGATTTCATCTAGTCTTTCAGCCTAACCAATGTTACAGGCTGTTGTGAGGAGCAAGCAGGAAGGAGAGGGAATGTTACTTTTCCACTGGAGAAGAGGTAGGAGATACATCTCTCTCTCTCAAATGTATAAATAGTCAACTGGTAAAATGAGGAATTTCTTCTCATTCTCTGGTGGTACAAACCTGCTCCATATAATTTAACAGTCTTTTAAGCTGCTAGAGTTTCATTAGGGTGAAGAGATTGCCAATTCTCATGGAAGTACACCACTGAATCTTGGCCAAAAAGGTGTGCAGAACAAGCAAAGAAATTCAAGCAAATGTCTCACATTGGGTGAATATCACCCCCCCCCTTCAAAACAGAAATAACATTGTCTTAAGCAAACTGTATATATGCTACAACTACTGACAGCTCATGAAAGTAGAAATATGGAATACGTCTAATAAAGCTTTCAGTATTACCTTGACTAAATTTCCATCAACACAATGCCATACAATGCCTTCAATTTTCCCCTCTTTACATCCATCAAACCATTCCAATATGTCACTGTGATTCAGTGCAGGTGCATTTTCTATTTGAAATATTCCATGAGGGACAAGAAGGTGTACAGGGTATTTCTTGCTTCCTAAACCTATTAAAAATTAAGCAGAATTAAAATGTTTATTTTTCATTAAATGTTCCCACAATTCTCTAAACTATTCCTTCTCCCATATGCCACATTTTGTTTCATAACCCTCTCCCCTACTTCTCTACTACAGTCTCAGATCTCTATTATAACCCCATGTTTTAAGCCTTCCTTTAGCAGGCTATTCCACATATGTTTTGTCTAGAATACAGGCAACATAACCAGAAATGTTCCCGTCTCCTTGCCTCTCTGTGGCCCTGGTGCAGATCAGCCACTCACTACCTACCCTTCAATCAAATCTGTATGACAAATTCTCTCTTTAGTAGTAAACACTTGCAGTAACCTGAAACCTAATGCGTGCCTTTTCCAAACAGTTTTGCTATTTCTTATTTCTGCAAGATTAAATTTGGACAATGGATCTGTTATATTACCTTAAGAAAATCTTCTTTAAAATATCTATATTGGTACACAAAGGGTATACTTACCATATGGGTTGGCATTAATGTTTGTTCCAATAAGCTCCAGTGTGTGCTCTGAAAAATTGGATAAGGGCACTGGACTAATTTCTAGAAGACCAGGTTCTTCAGTGTGATGCTTCAGAATGAGAGCTAGTTCAAATTCATAGTTCACAACGGAAGTGTGCCAACAATATTGTTTGCTGTTTTTCTCCACAGGGACCCAACCTATGAAAACAAAGCAAGCCTTTTTTTCCCCACTGTCAAGATTGTTTTTATGTGTGCAGTTTTTTAAAGTGATACAAATACTAGTTTTAGTTGTACATATGTTTTTTTTTATCTAAAAATCTTATTTTAAGGGTCGGCAATATATAAATAGCAATGTTTCAAAAATTATCCATAAACCAATAAAAGCTCCAAAACATCCATCCCAGAAAACACTAAAATCAATTAAATAATTACAGCTAAGAATACATAAATCCAGAAATCCAATGCAATCATTTTAAGGAAAATCAAAGAAGACAAATCATTAGGGTCTTTTTAAAGGCTAGCAGATACTTCAGTTGACACAAATGCCAAAATGGAGTGCTTAAAAAAAGTTAAAAACAAGAAACATGTTGCACAATGTGATAGACACAAACATACTTCATTAGTTATCCCTGTTGACTTGGGGCTGTTTTTTGGCTGCCCTATAAATTTCTCTAGCAATCTGTTGCTCTGTAGATGCAACTGAACATGTAAACTGTTAATGCATATTCTTCAAGTGCTGAAATGCATGGATAAACTAGCTGAAGATAATGTTTAAAATGGACATTTTTTGATATTAACAAGTATTCTACCTGGAATATGTCCATTTTCATCAGGAATAGGTTTTCCATTGCAATGCTCTGTTTCCTTAGCTGGAATCCAGCATTCAGGGACAGGCCTGAAATCTTCAACATTCCAAGTAAATCCTGAAAGCAAACATATGAAATACACTTTTTGATACTAGAAACATTTTACCTCCTGCCTACCTCTGAACAAGCATTAATGCATTTTAGTGCTGGATAAACAATTTAGCACCAGTAGCTTGATTAGATTTAGGTTGTGTAGACTGCTCTGCTCTATTGTGCGTATGTGTATTTACATGTACATGTATAAAATACTGGAACTGATTATTTTGCCACTGTGTTTTGCTGTCTCTTTTAAATGGAGAAGATAGATTTCAATCAGAAAGAGATGTAGACTCCACAGTCTTGGAAACTGCTGACTTTAGTTAGCAAGATTTTGTTGCCGTTCCAATTACTTAAAGCTGCAGAGGAAGCCCATTCAAGGTTAATACCAAAAAGAACACAATCAGAGCCCAAGCAAAATATCTTACTAATCAGGAACAAGCAAAATTCTGTAAAACCAAAAGAAGCCATTTTAAAATAAATAATTTCTTTGGTGTTCTCCCTGAACCTATGATAGTTAAGTTTATTTGCATTATGTTTAATGAGGTACATGCCTGTATCACTTTACCATCCTTCATTATGCTCTTCGGAGAACGCTATTGCCAGCAAAAAACAAAAACAACAATATAAAAACAGGTGGCAGCGTATCTTCCTTCTCCAGTTCATCCATTACAGTATTTCTCCACCACTTGTTAAACAGCAGATGTTTTAAAGGTCTATTGGCCAAATGCATGTGTGTGCAAACAAAAAGCACTCATTTTTATTCTTCCTGTCTGCCTTTTAAAAATACTGATATTTCAATCAATCAAAGTGTGTTTTCAGCTGGAATAAGAAGGCAGTTTGAAATAATTCAGTAGAAATGACAACTGCAGATAAGATGGAATAGAAGGCTCACTTGAGGCAACAGGTTTCATCACTTCCTTGCTGTCCCCCAGCTTCCAAAAGCTTTCAACTGCCTGATTTTTTTTTAAAAAAAATCACCAACCTTGTAAATTGTCTGCTGAGTACAAGAACCGTTTAAATCTCTTTTCAGCCTGCTTGTTAGGTTTTCTATCCAGCCTGGCCCAAAGATATGGTTGCCCTGTAGTTATGACATCAGATTGAAATTTACATTAGCTTTTCTTACATAAAAACTGCAAGTCAAATCCTTCCAGCAAATTCCATATATATTGCTCTTATTATTCCTTTTAAATATTTATATACTGCTGATTTTTTAAATAAAAAATCGAAGTTAAAATATATGCAGGGCACAAATACAGACACAATACACATTTTTGAGGTTTAATAAAAAGGTAATTGAATGAACAAAATAAAGCTTGCTTAAGTAAACACATTTCTTCTGTTTTTACTTATGAAATAATGAAGAGCAGTATTGATAATTATATAATGTAATTTATACTTTCACATTTAATAAGATGATTTATTGTTTTTCTAACATCTGTACATATTTTGTAGAATAGTTGCAAAAGTGTTTAGGGTATAGCCTCTCCGGTGTTAAACAGCTGGGTCCTAGTGATTTCAATGGGAGTGCTAATCATATGTTTAAAGTTTGCTTATTTAAATCAATGAGACTTAAAGTCTGGTTTATTGCATGGTACTCCCACTCACTTCAGTGGGATTTACTCCCAAGTAAGTATACATTGTATCACAAGGTATGACTTTAGCTAGATTGTGTCATAGGTACAGTATTACCCCTGTACCTATGAGGAATACATTCCTGGACTTACTGTGGAAATGCGAAACCACAGGTAATGGCAAACCCTACTGAAATGAATTACTTCCAACAAATCTCAACCATACAGTCACACTGGAGGATCTAGAGATTCCTAGTGAAAATACTTCTCTAGGCATTTCTAGGTTCTCCAGCAAGACTCTATGGTTAACTTGCACCAGAAGCATACTATGCCTAGAAAGAACATATTTTCTTTCAGACATGGGTAAGTGAAACTGCAGGTACTAATACCATGAATAAGGGATTCATGCTTTAATCTTGATTTCTCAAGGACAAATGTTTATCAATTTGGCAGTATTATTTTATATCCACATCAGTTTTTGTTACATGCAGGTTTACTAAGAGTGCACAATTGCAAAACATGTTCTGCCTCCATGAGAATGGGCATAGTAACAGCAGCATCGCTGAAATACCTGTGGCTTAATGGAGACAATTTGTGAAGTAGTAAAGGGCACAAGATTAATTATTGCTAAGGCAACCACTTGATCAAACAGTAGAGATAAGACTGCAAGGAATGGCAGAATCTGAAATGTGATATGCCCTGCCACAAAATAGCACAATATTTTCATTTTAAAAACTAGGTTATTTCAACCCTGGTGAGCAATATCACTCAAAATGTTTCTGCTTGAAATGATCTCAATGGGGTTTGAACTCATGCTACATTTATCCTATCTACTAGTTCCCACCACTCTGGATTTCTACATACCTTTGTAATTAGTTATGTAACAGCAAGTTCCATCCACTTTTTCCGTTGGGACTGCATTGTATATATCTGCATCAAGCGCCTTCTGATTAATTGTTTCAGTGGCCAACACTTTAAAAGGCTAAAGAGAGGGGGGGATCATTATACAGTACATTCTTTTGGAAACAGATTTTTTTTCTTCCAGGCAAGACATTGCAAGTTACAGGGAGGTGGAACAAGAAGCCAACTAGCACCCTTTGTATTGTGATGACGCAGTACAACCCTCAATACTGATTCACCAAAGAGGGAGAAGAAAATTAAATTCCATGTGCATCTTTATTTTAAAACATTTTTCCCATAGGTGGAATAATGGGAAAGCAAAATGCTGTTCCATTTTGAAGTGTTCAAGTGCTGTGGTAGAGAATCTTAAAAGGTACTATATCCATGGTGACAAAGATTCCATGTATCATATAGAAAGTGAACAACAGTTGCTCTCAAGCTTCAGTTTGAAATTAGAAGTCACATTGCCAACAAAATAATGGTAAGTAAGTTGTGCTTATTCCTTTAATATTGTGTAGGCAACAGTGACAACATGCTTGTTCAAATTAAACATGTTTAATTCAATAAAACTAAGCACAGAAAGTGCAAGATGGATTAAGGGTGCTAAAACATGCATCTGAGGAAGTAGGCTCAAGTGTACGAAAGCTCTTTCAGTTTGTATCAAAGGTGCAACACAAGATACCTTTGCATACTAAGCATGCTAATGACAGCTGCTTTTTAATTTTCTCAGAGCCTCAGGGATATAGAAATGAAAAATTATTAGAGAACAGGCTTCCATATCCATGAACTTTTATTTTATCTCAAAGTTTTGTTGTTACACAACAAAATGTATGGTCTAAGAAAGAGTGTACACTGCAGCATCTGCATGTGCCAAAAGAAAAGAGGACACCGGTATAAAAACAGGGTGCTTATGATATTTTGTTAAAGGCCAGTTCTTCTGTATTCAAGAAGGGGAGGACAGGTCCATTCCCTTGGCAGAATATTCCCACAAAATTAATCAATAAAGCTGGCTCAATCATCTCTGCTCCCTTGTGCAATGAAGAGACAGGAAAGCCATCATCACAGTTTTCCTCCATTAAGGATGATCTCCATTGCAGAAATAATCCAGTCTGACACCACTTTAACTACCATGGGTCAATGCTATGGGATTCCGGGATTTGTAGTTTGTTGTGACACTAGAGCTCTCTGACATAGAAGGCTAAATGCCTCACAAAACTACAGTCCCTAGAATTCCATAGCGCTGAACCATGTCTGTTAAAGTGGTGTGAAGCTGGATTATTTCCGCAGTGCAGATGCAAGCTAAGACAACTGTGAAAGTATTGTACCTATATACATGGGTGTGCAGCTAAAGGAAGGCAAGAAGGAATTAAAGCACAGGTGAGCAACCTAATTTCAGGTTTTCCAAGCGGGTTTCTGCCGGAGCTTTGCCTTGGGCCACAGCCCAGGTTCTCCTGAAATCACCTCTTAGTGAGGCCAGACATCCTCCTTTTCCAGGTTCCATTTGAACCTTCTGTCAAGGAGGAATGTCAAAATGCCTTCCATTCTGAGCATGACTAAGCAGCATGAATTCTTATGACTGTTTTTAGCTTTTCCTTTGGTCATGTCCTCCATTTTTCTTCAATCTCCTCCATTTTACAGTGCCCGGCCCCTGTCCTCCTTTGCAGTGAGGACATCCAGTCACCCTGACTACAACTCCCAGCTGGTTGAGGGTTCTGGGTGCTAATAAAAAAACAAAAAAACTTCCTTTAGCTTTCAAATGAATACCAGGCTGAACCTTCACCTCCATCTTGCTGCTGTAGTAGAGAATCATTGGGGATTATTTGTCCACAGAGAATTAGTGAGGAATACTTGCCCATAAAGAACTACTGGGGAATACTTGCTCATAGGGAAACATAGAGGATTATTTGCCCATAGAAAATCATTAGGGAATACTTGCTCATAGAGAATTACTGGGGAATATTTGTCCATAGAGAATCATTGGGGATTATCTGTCCATAGGGAATTACTGGGGAATACTGTATATGTCCGCAGAGACTCATTGGGGATTCTTTGCCTATAGAGAATCGTTGGAGATTATTTGCTGGGGAATACTTGCTCATAGAGATTGGGAGTTACAGTGGGGATTATTTGCTCATAGAGAATCACTGGGGAATACTTGCCTACAGAGAATCACTGGGGATTATTTGCTCATAGAGAATCACTGGGGATTATTCGCCTATAGAGAATCACTGGGGAATGAACACCTGTCCAAAGAGAACCAAGTATTCCCCAGTGTTTCTCTATGGGCATGCAAATACTCCCCCATGTTCCCCTATGGGCAAGCACTTGTCATCTGTTGAGACTGAGTGGCTTGTTTGTGCAGGAGTCTCTGCGTGGGAGGACTGGGGCCTCTTCCTTCGCCTCCTTCCTTCCCTCACCTGGTGCTCCCTCTTGGCCGAGGGCCCCTCCGCCACCCGCGTCACAAAGAGGCAGGGCAGCTTCTGCTGCACGGAGCCCAGGCGGCTCATGGCCCTCTCAGGCAGGCCTCGCCTCGGCTCCAGCAGACGTTGGAGGTCTGCTGCGCGAGAAGGAACGACACAGTCTGAGGAGCCCTGTTGGCTAGGCCTGGGCGAAAGGCCTGCCGGGAAGTGTAGTTCAGGAAGAGCTGAGAGGGGGAAAAAAAGATAGAGGCCCAAACCAAAACACAATGCACAAGTGCAGAGCAGAAATAAATAATCCACCTTGGGACGGCTTTCAGCGCCATGGCTCAGTGCTAGGGAACTCTGGGAACTGTAGTTTGTTGTTGTGGCACCACCACCAGAGCTCTCTCTCTCTGACACAGAAGGCCAGATGTCTCACAAAACTACGCTTCCCAGAATTCCCTACCACTGAGCCAGTTAAAAGTTAAAGTGGATTGTTTTTCTACAGAGAGAGAGAGAGAGAGACACCAGAGGTCCTCCTTTTCCAGGACATGGCCTACCATTTTGAGCATGACTTTAAAAAAAGATGGATTTATATTTAATAATAATAATAATAATAATAATTTATTATTATATTATTATTATTATTGTTATATAATTACTTTATATTCTGCATTTTCACAAAGGAATCAAAGCAGATTACAACAGTATAAAATAACACAACATGCAGTTAAAATTACAATTAAGAGAAATAATCCAAGAACCCAGCCTGCCCCCCAATAGAACTTAGACTCAAACATAGATGCAAACCATAAAATGAGATTAAACAACAAAAGATACAAAACATGCCAAGGCGAACATAAGATAATAAAATTGTGCGTGGATTGTACAAGAAGGTTATACTATGGGGGGGGGGGCAGGGATGGTGACAACAAGGGCATGAGGGGGGGGGGAATGGAAGAACTTTCCAAATGAAAAGCTAAAAACGTTCACATAAATGTAAATTCATGCTTTCGACTCATTCAAATATGAGTCGACAGTGTGATGCAGCAGCTAAAAAGGCAAATGTGATTCTAGCCTACATCAATAGAAGTATAGTGTCTAGATCAAGGGAAGCAATAACACCACTCTATTCTGGTTTGGTCAGGCCTCACCTGGAATAATACTGTGTCCAGTTCTGGGCATCACAATTCAAAAAGGATGTTGACAAGCTGGAGCATGTCCGGAGAAGGGCGACCATGGTGAAGGTGAAGGGTCTGGAAAGCATGCCTTATGAGGAGACACTTAGGAAGCTGGCTATATTTACTGGTTCAGAGGTGATATGACAGCCCCTGTATAAGTATTTAAAGGAGTGTCACATTGAGGATGGAGTGAGCCTGTTTTCTGCTGCTCCAGAGAATAGGATACAGAGCAATGGATACAACTACAAGAAAAGAGATTTCCACCTTATCATTAGGAGGAACCTCCTGACTTTAAGAGCTGTTAGGCAATAGGCAGTGGAACACAGTCCCTCAGAGAGTCTTATATAAACAGAGGTTGGATGGCCATCTGTTGGGAGTTGGGAGTTCCTGCATGGCAGGGGGTTGAACTGCGTG
The DNA here is from genome assembly GCA_034509955.1 of Urosaurus nigricauda. Classification (NCBI taxonomy): domain Eukaryota; kingdom Metazoa; phylum Chordata; class Lepidosauria; order Squamata; family Phrynosomatidae; genus Urosaurus; species Urosaurus nigricauda. Next base: position 47,481,780 of record JAOEGL010000005.1, read on the forward strand.
GCCCTTGAGGTTCCAACTATAGTATGACTTTTTATCCCATATGGTGGACTTGTGCTGAAGTACAGAAGTATTGGACTCAAATGCATTCAATGCTGGAGGAGATTTTTAAAATTAAAATTCAGTTGAAACCAGAAACATTTTTGTTAGGAATGTTAACTGAACAAATTGAGAAGATATATGGAAAGATTTTACAGTATATGATCACTGCAGCAAAAATCGTCTATGCCCAGAAATGAAAAGATGCTGCTGCTGCAACAAAAAATTGGCTGGTGAAGACAATTGATCTTACTGAAGTGGATAAACTGATAATGTTGATTAAAGAAAAATCACTGAATAAGAAAGATTGAGAATTGTTTGTTACTTTTTAACAGTCTCACTGGGGCCACATAACAGCTTTACATTTTGTAAATTAAACAGAGTTTATATTAAACAGAATCATAAATATATTGCTATTATTATGATTTAACAGAGATATAGAAAATTGTGGAATATATCAGTTAGAGGGTGGAAAGTCTGCAGTGCAGATCTTGTTTGTTTTTGTTGCTTAGTAATATTTGTAGATTGGTTATGGTTTGATTTTATGTATTTTAAGTATACAGTTAAAATATATGTATGGTTGTTTTTAATGCTTAATTTAAAAAAAATCAAAAAGATTGTGTGCAGTTCTTCTGGCTTTTCCTCCCTAATAGTTTTTGTTTGTTTTGTTTTGTTTTGTTTAATGGGATGGGATGGAAAAAAGAAAAACTGAAAAAAGCAGTGGGGGAAGAAGTAAAAGACAATAATATCCAGATAAGAGCTCCCATAAAACTAGGTGAATGAGGCAGAAAAATGTTTGGTCTTTTTTGTGACACTAACATTTTGGTTCAGAATATGCCTATATGATCTACTGTATCAATACAGAACTATATCAATACAGAAATACAGAAGGAGACAACAAAAAAGGAAGAACAAGAGACTTATTTCACAAGATCCAAGAAATCAAAGGGAAATGTAAACAAAGTGTGGAGATGCTCTACAACCAGCAAAGAAACACTCTATATGAACAAGTAGCAAGAAAAAGATGATGAAAACAATATATGGGGAAAATATATATTAAAGAAGTGAAAGGGTGACATATTCATTTGAGGAAGAATCATATGAAGATGAACCCCCAATTTTAGAAAGTGAAGTGGAAGCTGCATCCAGAACACTTGTGAGAAATAAAACACCAGGAACAAGTTGTTTCATTCTGCAGAGACAGAATCTACACTAGTTCCAACTAAAATTTCCAAATATGGAAAATAAAATAATAGATTACAGACTGGGAAAGCTCAATATACATTACATTCCCCAAAAAGGGGACACCAGAGATTGCAGTAACCATTTGCCTGTTGCATTAATTTTCCTTGCAAGCAAAGTGGTGCTGAAAATTCTACAACAAAGCCTTTTACTATATATGAAGTGAGAAATGAAAGATGTCCAAACTGGGTTCAGGAAAAGAAGCGGATCATATTATAAACATATGTTGGATAATGAAGCACACCAAAGAATTTAAAAATAAAATTATCCTGTGCTTTTTCGGTTATAGCAAAGTTTTGTATAGCTCTTGAAAGACTATGGATCAATATTTATGAAATGGATGTGTCACAACATTTGTTTGTCCTGATGTGTAACTTGTGTTCAGGACAAGATGCTAGTGTTAGGACAGAATCCTGGAAATGGAATAGTTTCCAAGTGGCAAGGGGGGGTTCAGGCAAGGCTGAATCTTATTACTCTATCTGTATAACCTGTATGCTGAACATATCATGCCTAGAGCAGGATTAGACTCTGAGGAAGGAGGTGTGAAAATTGGAGGAAGGTACTACAAACACTGCAGATATGCAGATGACACTATACTACTAGCAGAAATAGCAAAGATTTGGAATGATTATGGAAGAGAATCGAAGAAGAAATTGCAAAGGAGATTTAGAATTGAACATTAATAAACAAAAATTATGACCACAGATGCTTAACATTACTTTAAATGAAGACGTTGAAATAGTTCAAGATTTTCCATATTTTGGCTCAGTCATTAATTGGAATGGAGAACGCATTCAAGAAATCGGAAGGAGACAAGGTTAGTTAGGTTGGCTTGACTCCAGATAACAACAAACATTTGACACTAAAGGCAATGCATTTGATGTGGAATTCTAGGTGGGCCCATATTATCTGTCTGTTTATTTATTTATTTACTGTATTTATACCTCACTCTTCAGCCAGAAAGGCTTTCAGAGCGGCTTATGGATAGTTAATTAGACATTTCCCTGTCACAGGCTTACAGTCTAAAAAAACATGACACAAAAGGAGAAGGGAATAGCAGTGGGAAGAGCAATAAGTCCAGTGGTTCTTCTCTCCCTCTGATGCCAGGACCATACAGATGGACTGGAAGGAGGGCTATTTAAACCTATTTAATTTATTGAAACCTATTCAAGTATTATCTTTTACTTTTTTTAGGTTAATAATAGCAAAAGTTTCAAAAATGTACTTTCAGGTTAGTTTTATCTTAATTTAAAGATCATATCTATGTGGATACCATTAAACAGACTACAGCATATCTTGTGCAATTTTGTTGTTTCTTGGTTATGGGGAATGTGTGTTTGCTTTGTCTCATATTAGCATGAATGTCTAATAGTGAATCACAGCTTATGAGAGTTAGACTTCTGTTTGGCACTACAGTATCTGTCTGACACTCTAGATTCAAGTTCTAGAAGTCCTAGGGACATATAGTTTATTCCTTAAAAATACAAAACCACACATTCAAAATACCATGTAAATTTGTAAGTGGGTTGCTAACTTTTTAAGCAACTTCTAAGCCTATGCCTTACAAAACAGGTTTAGTCTGCAGGCATTAGTGGGTGGTGATGGATCTTTTCAATAGGCATCAGGAAAAGCATCACATGCTGATTTCTGCTGTCAAAGTTGCTGTTATTGGTTTCTGACAGTTTGGCATTTCTGTTGTAGATGGGTTTCTCATAGACTACTAGAATTAAAACAACACTATTAACAATGAAAATATACTGTCTGAAATATGTAAATTTCAGTATACATTATGCAACAGTATTGTGGTAGCAACTGAGAAATGCTTCTATATGGTAGCATCTCCAGGTAGAGATCATAACATGGTCCCTGTCAGAGTTTGGCAGAGATAGGATGGTTAATCTACTGACCCATTTTCTATGTTGTAAAAATGTTCACATTTCTCTTTCATCCACTTTTCCCCTTCACTTTCAGCTTCAGTTGTTGTAATCAGCTGCAATTGCAATTGCTCTTCATCAAGGAGGAGCAGACAGAAGGTACAGAGTTTTGCCTTTACTAACAGTCTCAGGTAAAAGCAGACTGCTGCAGCCTCTTCTAGCTTTGGAACAGAGCATCATGTGCTGTGCAACTTGAAATTACTTTTTAGATAAGCAAAAGGAACGATCACTTTCTTTTTCTTTCATAAAAAGAAACCGAAAGCCTTGACAGTTATGAGAATCATATACTGTACCAGTCTGAATTTGACAGGGGCAATCTTGATTATCTTTGAACGTCCCACTGTTTCAGTTGTTTCTAAAATGTCCCACTTTCTCTCTCCTATCTCCTCCCACTTTGTCCTCAGCTTATTTCAGCTGCTACAAACTGAGTTCAATGTGCAAAAGCAGTTTGTACTTATGTAGCTTAGTAGATGGGAAGAAAGAAGAGAGGAGAGGTTGGAATCTTGCCCTTCCCAGTAGGCCCAGGCAAAAGCACACTTCTGCAGCTATTTTTAGCTTGTCTCTTCTTATATGCATACATGCACACACCAAGTGTTGTATTTATTAATATGTGTTTTCCCCCTTTTCCTAGTCTTTCTTAACTAAATTCAGTATATAAATTTCAGAGCTTCTCTGCTTAAAATGTGTGTTCTTTGTGATTAATTTCTTTTGGTCTGGCCACACACTTTTGGCCATACACTAATGTTGCTTGGACTCACAATTCCCAGTTTTCATGTATGAAAAGTTGACAGGTATGGAATTGTAGACTTAAATATCTGTGTCTGAACTATCTAAAACTAAGAATGCTGGTTTGGAAAGGTGCCTACTTGCATAGTGATTCACAAATATGCAACACTTACACTGAACTCTGAACATGGAGACACATATCTTTCTGGGCTCCGTGTGATTTCTATAATATACTCTCAAATATCATTAACTGATGTACATACAAAGCACCAAAATATATATCTGCACACAAACATGTTCTTTCCCACAATTCTCTGCAGTAATAAAAAACCCACTCTTTTCCCATTTCCCTTAATCCACAGAGGTGTTCATATTATTTAACAGAGTAATTTCCCCCCCGAGTGTTTCCTACCCAGAACAGCTGCATAGTTATAGCTTGCTACTTTTGGACTGACCATGTACTTCATTTTATAAGCAGCATGAGCTTACATTATTTCTTATCTTCAGTAAGTGAAGCATAGTTCAGAAGCACTGAAATGTTTCTGTAGTACATTCAGCTAACCTTAGGGTCATTTATCTTGTTTGAAAAGATGATGACTTGCTTTGGACATCTGAAAGTAAGGGTTTTTATAGAAATATGTGCTTTATAAAATAATATTACAAATATCTGATATGCAACCTGCTCAGCAGAAGTAGTTATTTCTTATCAATTAGTAATAGGTACTTCTTGATGACGCATCATAAAAATAAATGTGCTTTTCCCCCTGTGTCATACATGGAACTGATAGATATCAGTGCTATTTAGAGTATTTTAAGCTGTGAAACACATGAATAATTGACACTAGCCGCAAATACTAATGCATTTTAGATTAAACAACATCAGCTTGTTCCCTTTTTCAGGTGACATCTTCATGGTTTCACTTATGGAAGGAGCAGCTGGTGCCATTGAACTACAAGAACGGTTAAGGTAAACATGCTTTAGGAGGTTGCGTAGCAGTATGAACTGTTGTAGCTGGTACTGTTCCATATTCTCCTCTCTTCTTCTCCAGTAGACTGGAGAAGGGCAAATGTTGTCCCCATCTTCAAAAAGGGAAAAAAAGAGGATCCCAACAATTATCGTCCAGTTAGTCTGACATCAATTCCAGGAAAGATTCTGGAACAGATAATTAAACAGAGAGTCTGTGAACATCTGGAAGGCAATGCCATAATCACAAAAAGTCAACATGGGTTTCAGAAGAACAAGTCATGCCAGACAAATCTGATCTCTTTTTTTGATAAAATTACCAGTTTGGTAGATGAAGGGAATGCTGTGGATATAATATACCTCGATTTCAGTAAGGCCTTTGACAAGGTTCCCCATGACATTCTTGAAAACAAGCTTGTAAAATGTGGGATAGACAAGTTAACTGTTACATGGATTTGTAATTGGTTGACCGGCCGAACCCAAAGGGCGCTCAACAATGGCTTCTTTTCAACCTCAGCTGCTGCAGAGACTAGAACGCGGAACAATGGATGCAAACTGCAGGAAAAGAGATTCCACCTCAACATTAGGAGGAACTTCCTGACAGTAAGGGCTGTTCGACAGTGGAACAAACTCCCTCGGAGTGTAGTGGAGTCTCCTTCCTTAGGGGTCTTTAAGCAGAGGCTGGATGGCCATCTGTCAGGGATGCTTTGACTTGGAGTTCCTGCATGGCAGGGGGTTGGACTGGATGGCCCTTGTGGTCTCTTCCAACTCTATGATTCTATGATTCTAACCTGGAAAGAAGTGACCAGTGGGGTCCCACAGGGCTCTGTCCTGGGCCCATTGCTATTCAACATCTTTATTAATGATTTGGATGACAGAATTGGGGGCATACTTATCAAATTTGGAGATGACACTAAACTAAGAGGAGTAGCTAATACCCCAGAGGACAGGATCAAAATTCAAAATGACCTGAATAGACTAGAAAGCTGAGCCAACACTAACAAAATCAAATTCAACGCAGGGAAATGTAAGGTACTGCACTTAGGGCGGAAAAATGAAATGCACAGATATAGAATGGGGGACACCTGGCTGAATGAAACTACGTGTGAAAGGGATCTAGGAGTCCAAGTAGACCATAAGTTGAACATGAGTCACCAGTGCGATGCGGCAGCTAAAAAGGCCAATGCAATTTTAGGCTGCATCAATAGAAGTATAGTGTCTAGATCAAGGGAAGTAATAGTGCCACTGTATTCTGCTTTGGTCAGGCCCCACCTGGAATACTGTGTCCAGTTCTGGGCACCACAATTCAAAAAGGATGTGGAGAAGCTGGAGCATGTCCTAAGATGGTGAAGGGTCTGGAAACCATACCCTATGAGGAATGCCTTAGGGAACTGGGGATGTTTAGCCTGGAGAAGAGAAGGTTAAGAGGTGATATGATAGCCCTCTTTAAATACTTGAAGAGATGTCATATTGAGGAGGGAGCAAGCTTGTTTTCTGCTGCTGCAGAGACTAGGACGCGGAACAATGGATGCAAATTGCAGGAAAAGATATTCTACCTCAACATTAGGAGGAACTTCCTGACAGTAAGGGCTGTTTGACAGTGGAACACACTCCCTCGGAGGGTGGTGGAGTCTCCTTCCTTGGAGGTCTTTAAGCAGAGGCTGGATGACCATCTGTCAGGGATGCTTTGATTGGGAGTTCCTGCATGGCAGGGGATTGGACTGGATGGCCCTTGTGGCCTCTTCCAATATGATTCTATGATTCTGTCAATGAGAAGTTGAATATCTGCCTTTTAAAAAGCCTGTTTTTAATATGTCTAACATTTTTAAAACTTACATTCATTACATGGGCATGACATGACAGGGAACAAAGCAGCTGTTCTATCATTGAATATCATATATTAAACAAATTTAAAAGTTATTGATTTCCTTATAATCAAGGAAAGAGCAACATTGCCATGCCAGATGAAGCAGGAAGAAGGTACTCTTGGTTAAAGCCATCACTTGAGAATCTCAGAATAAGCTCTGTTCCGATAGAAATCTAAGACGCAGACCTGTTCTTTCAGGAGAGTGAAAACTCCAACCAGACTGTGCCTGTTTCAAACAATTCAGATTCTGACAGCCACCATAACTTCTTGTCTTCCATGGATTAGTGGCCTAATAAAGGCTATTGTTGGTCCTGTGCAATGATCCAGGGAAATTGAGTGTCATCAGCAACATTGAAAATGAAAAATCCCAATCCAACATGAAACAGAGTTGGGCTTGATGCAATCTGGACAAAAATATACACATAATTACAAACCAAAGGCATTTGGAACATACAGTATAATGCCCAGCAATAATTATTATGGATGGTAACATGAATCCCCTTTACTACCTCCTGAAAAGCTACCTAACCTCAATTAATAGAACCACTGCACTGTTATTATATGCTTGATAGTATCAAATGCCAGTGGTATCAGGAGAATCAATAAGGACAATCTCCTATTGTATATGTCTCCCAGTCAATCATCCATTAATATGATAAAGGAACATTCTATTCCAAAACCAAGCCTAACTTAACCAACTGAAGTAACTTTATGCAAAAGCTGCCGTGCCCATATCCAGTGTATCATACCTGTCCCCCTGCTCCCAGAATGAATATAAGGCCTGTCAATAAATCATACATCGAAAGGATCAGGAGTTGGCATTTTTCTTTGGTAGTTGCTAGGAAGTAGTATCCTTAAGAAGACAAAAGAATGCTCCTTCCCTCAAAAAAAAAGTGCTTCAGCATTTTTTTTGTTCACTTAATTTGTAGGCTGAACTCCTCCACAGTTCTGTGCAGAAAACCTGGATACATATCTGGGAGGTGAGACAAGGAGCCTTTCCTACTCTACCTTTGTCTGACAGTAATCTTTAATACAAGCAGCCTGACTAGGAGAAAAAGAAGAAGCAGGAAGTTGTACTTACTCTTGCTTCTTATGACCAATCATCTCCTACAAAGTTGAGACTTTCTGCTGATGCCGACTGGCAACAAGACTGTACTTCCAGATTTAACGTGGCTGGTCCCCAGACACAGTTTAGGCACAGATATGTCTGTCATTATCAGTAGCAACCGGTAAGCCCAGGAGAAAAATCTATTGGGAGGGAACAGGAGGAAGGTGGTGACATTCTTACTTGCCCCCCTTCGATCTCTGTGCTTCTGTCAATTGTGTGAGTTTCCTCTTAATTGATAAGCATATATGTATATGAAAGCAATGTAATGAACAGACTACATGGAAATTGCTGTCCTCTTCCTGTTTTGAAAGACACAGGAATGATGAAAATAAGCAAACACTCCCACCTGGAGGGGTCATGTATTGTCCTTTGTGATGATGTCATAAGAACTAAGGTAACAATGAAAGAAATTCTGGAAGTTTGAATTTGCACACTGTCTAGCAACCATTTTCAATTTGAGCACTTCAACAAACCTGGAGAAGGTACCATCTGTTTTACAATTACTATGAGTAGCCTTTTGAATAGGACTGTCAACTAGAGGTCTCCCTTTAAGAGGAAATAGAACTTAGATCCTCAATACAGCCATATTCAGAACAAAAGGGAGCATTCTGCCCTTACATGTTGGTAATTCTTACATTTATATTGAGACATTTCTAAAGGCAGTGGAGTAGAAGCACAAGAAGTGTCAATGGCAGAAGATGGGGATGACTGTTCTTTCTGTTTTCATTCCACCTGTATAAAGGTAAATGCCACACAATTTATAATGGCTTGCATCTGTTATATTATTATGCACTCCCAACCTTTCTAGATCCAGATTAATCTAGTGGAGAGTGCCATAAAATTTAGAATGCAATGCTATAGCTTTTTGCTTTGGAAACAAACTCCATTGTATTCAATAGGGCTTACTCACAGGTAAGTGTGTGTAAGATTGCAGATTGAGTTTTATTTGGACAAAATGACTGGAGACTTAGCAGTATATTTTTTAAGGCTGTCAGACTGAAAACAGGAATGAGCTACTGTATCTTTAATGGTTGTATACAAGAAGAAAGTTTGACAGGTGTTGCTTGTCACACAAGCAAAACCTCTAAAAAATTTCTTCTTCTGTACAACCCTTAAAGAAACAGGAGCCCTCTTCAGTTTTACTCTGGCAATCCTACTTTTTAAGAGTTATCTTTTTTGCATCATGGAAACTAATGGATAATGAAGGAGAAAAGTCAGAAAAGGATCATAATGTCTAAATGAGGTTCAAATGAGGTAGGTCATAGTGAAGAAACCATTTGCTTTGACATAAAATGTTGTACAGTAAATTTATAGTGATTTCAAGTTAGGTTAAACATGTACAAAATGTTCTGAATCATGTTCCAAGGCATGATATGAAATGATATGATAACACCTAGATGACTGAAATAAAATACAAAGAACAAGCTGGATATACATAGTTTGGAAATAGTACTTGCTCCTTGGGTAAATCACACACTCTCAGCCACAGAAAACCACATGATAGATTCACCTTAGGGTCACAATAAGTTGGAAACTGAAGGCACACATTAACAAAAATATGCCATTGTTCAATTACTGCCACTGCATGCTTTTCTAAGGAATCTATATAAAATTGGTTTAATTGCTTGTTAAATATGGAATCCTGAGCTACCAAACCAGAGTCCATCTGGCACTGTGTTGTTAAACCTACTATCAGACTCCTTAGTTTTTAAAAGGTTTCTCTTCAGCACTCAATCCTAAACTTGCAAAAAGTCTTCCATACAAAACCCTGCCACAGTCCACACACCCATTTCATTTAACTCTGTCTTGATTTATTGCGTTTTGCAATTACTCTGCTTCGCTTTGTTTCTCATGTTTTAAAACTTCCCATTTATTTATTTATTGTATGGTTCTTCACTCTCTTTCATCAGAAGGACAATAATCTGATCCTCTCACATGAAAAAAACTGAATCCCAAAAATGTGTTAAAGTAACATGTTAACAAAATTAAGAACACAATGGTGCAAGATAATACATTGTTATTTTCCCATTAATAGATGCATTGCTTCTACAGTGTTTCTTACACATTCTTCATAGATCTTGTTGGACTACAGTTTCATCTTCCCCACTGAGCGTCCCAATGATCACGAGTAGTGGAGACATAATCCAGTAACACATAGGAATCTAATGTTACAAAACTCTGCCTGGAATCTAGACTCTACATTATTTACCCACCCACCAAGGTGGACTATAAGTTTTAGTAAAAGAAGGAGGCACTATTACATGAAGATGATCCCTTCAGACTCCCAATATCTCCCTCCCTCTCAACCCCCCCCCCCCCCCACCAAAAATAGTGAGAATTGTCCTAACCATGGCAATATCCCTCCAGCCACCTCCAGAAACTACACTTGGCCTGCTTTCTGAGATGAACAGATTTCACTGACATGAATAGAAGACAAAATGATGGATGTAATGCAGCATGCCCTTTAACCCCAAGTAACAAGTCCTCAGATATGATGGAGGTCACTTTTCCACCACTAGCATACAAGGAACATCCAGCTGTTACTGTGGCTGACTTCTGTACAAGGAATAAATATGTGTAGCATTTTGTACATTGCCCCAAGAAGCAAAATACCCTGGACTACTCTTGAGGAGAGCAAGGATATCAGCATTTTTTCCCAGAATACCATAATAGAAAGAGAACTCTAATCTACCACAAGCATCCTGATCTTTAAGTCTAGAAAACCACCATCAAATATATTTCCTCTGAAGATTTCTCCTTCTCTTTGCTTTCTGGCTGAGCTGAACTCCCTATATATAGAGATTCCAGCTAGGCATATTTCCAGTCAGATTTTCTTTGTGAATTGAAATGATGATTTGCCATGACCCTCAGCCCTACTTTGAATGCATCTCAGTATGTTCCTTTCTCAAAGCTCCTTGAATCTGTTTCAAGTTGTTGCTGTTCTTATTTCATTTATTTCTGGCCTAGCTTTGGAAAGCAACATTATTGGGTGCAAACTAATATTCTCTATCGTGTGTCAGGCTACTTCCCTCACATACCATAATAGTTTCCCCTTTCTATAGCAATAACAAGCAATAGCAAGTACATTTCTATACCACTTATCAGTGCATTTAAGCACTCCCTAAGTGGTTTGCTAATTGCCTCTGACAAGTTGGGTACTCTGAAGATGCCAGCCGCAGATGCTGGTGAAACATTAGGAATAAAATCTTCTAGAACATGTCCTTTGACTTCAAATTGGTGATCTGTTGCCTTCTTTCTTAATCTGTAATTGCCTGTAACAATGATTATGTGGCTTCTAATTGTGTTAAGATGTGTACATGTGTTTATTAAATAATATGTTTGACCTTGCACATTTATACAGGACTGCAGCAGGTTTTAAATAGTTTAAATAGAATGTGATAATCTCCTACATCTCATTGTAGCAACAGGCCATCACTAGCTGATCTTAATGAATGTGCTTTGTATTTGCTATGTATTGTCAGATATGTCAGAAAATTGCTTGGCAAGTCAGTTCAGCTGAAGAAAGGTTGCACAATATAGTTGATGGAATAATATACCCTTTCTTGTCAATAGCTCAGATTAATGTAAAATTGTTTCTCTACAATTCTGTATTTGTAACTTTTCTGGAATTTCCACTGACATTTCACTACGGGTAGTAAGAAAATGATTCCAGGTTTTATACTTGAAACATTACTGTTGTTGTTAGCTGCCCCCAAGTCAACTCTGAATCATGACAACCCTGTGGATGAGACATCTCCAAGAATCCCTATCCTCCACTGCCTTGTCCAGATCCTGCTAGCCTTTGCCCCGATCGACATTATCCATCAGGTCTGTGGTCTTCAACCCTTTCTTCTACCCCCTACCTTTCCCAGCATTATTGCTTTTTCCAATGATCCATGCCTTCTCATTATGTGGCCAAAGTACAGTAGTCTCAATTTGATCATCTTAGCTTCCAAGAAGAGCTCTAGTCTGATCTGTTGAGGAATCCATTTGTTTGTCTTCTTGGCTGTCCATGGTGTTCTAAGTACTCTTCTCCAGCATCACATTTGAATGAGTTGATTTTCTTTCTCTCTGCTTCCTTCACTGTCCAGCTCTCTCATCTGTACATGGTAATTGGGAATACAGTGGCCTGGATGATGCTGACTTTAGTGCTCAAATGTACATCTTCTTCAGTATCTTGTCCAGTTCTTTCATAGTTGTCCTTCCCATTCCTAGTTGTCTTCTTATTTCTTGACTGCAATCTCCATTCTGGTCAATGTTTGATCCTAGATATGGAAATTCTTTAACTTTTTCAGTTTCCTTGTTGCCTAGATTGAATTTATGTATTTCTTCTGTGATCATTATTTTTGTTTTCTGTATGTTCAGCATCAGACCTGCCTTTGCACTTTCATCTTTCCTCTTCCTTATTAACTATTCCAGTTCCTTAATGTCTTCTGCTAATATTATGTTGTCATCCACATATCTTAGATTGTTAATGTTCCTTCCTCCTATCTTAACTCCACCTTTTTGTGATTCTAATTATGCTTTTCTCATGATGTTTTTAGCATAACATAATATATTTGTAATGCAGTTCCTAGTGACTCTTCCTTTTCTGAATCTTGGAGCACACCAAATAATTCCAGAAAAGAATAAGCATGTGTTTCATAGACTACAGAAAGAATCTAATTTTATAGATCATGAAAAGCTATGGAATACACTGAAAGATATAGGGATGCCACCACATCTAATAGTTCTGATGAGGAATTTGTACCAAGGACAAGAGGCTTGGAACATACCACTGTAATAATTTTAAGAACAAATGTAGCTGTAGTCTTTTATAAAAATAATTTCAACCAGTGGCATGGAAACAATATATTTAGTATATGATAAACAATTTGGGTTTAGGAAGGACTGTCTTCTTCCATATGAGCCAGCTCATACTCTATAATAATCCAAGCTATTCCAATGCTTCCTGAAGTTAGATAAGCATGATGGGGGAGAGATTCTTGTTGGTTGTTATGCCATGTTTGTTAAATTCTTTCTCAAAGGTGGATTTTCAGTGCAAGACAAAGACCTTTTATTTGTTCACACCCTCCAACATGTCATAAAAATGGATTTGTTTTATATTTTATTAGCTGTTTTTGATTGAGTATTCCTAATTTTCTAGTTGTTCTAACATGAAATATTCTGTCCATTGTAGAACATAATCAATGTCTGGCCAAAACCACATTTTAAACAAGGCATACTGTATAGCTGTTTTCAAACCCTTTTTTCTTCCCTATACAGGGATCGAAGTGTCGATTCCGTCACTGTGAAAAAGCCATTGGCAGTGACACTGTGTGCTCATTATGGAGAGAGGGAAGATGTTCCCATCAACTTTGCAAATTTAGACATATGGAAATACAGGTAGACACGACAAGCTCTTTGAAGTGGCCTCTCTTGAAGTAGAGCTATTATAAGTATTTATAGGCTTGTTTCTCACCTCTGCCAATACAAATGTGACATCCTACTTCCACATTTATGAATCACAATGTCTCTTGTGACACCCAGATATCAGCTTTGGAAATAATCAGACATTTTTTTATCGACTAAAGATAGCACTGGTTTACATCTTCTACCAAGCTTGAAAAGCTGAATGAATGCATTGCATTTTTAGGGCTTCTCTATCTGTACTTTGATTCAGCTTTCTGCTTCCATTACCCTCCTCTTTGAGCTATGGTAATAGAACATTTTTATATCTGAGGGTACAGAGAAGAAAAATTAGCTAAAATTAAAGTCCTAAGTCTTATTAAATCTAGCAACAAAATTGTACTTGGCTTCAAAGGATTCATGTTTACAGTCACAGTGACTTATAGGAACTTGGTAAAAGTGTTTCACTATAGGACATACAGATTGGGTCAAAACAGCCTTAATGGAAAAAGCTTACAGTGTGCTACAGCTGGTACATTCTATAGCTGTTCTCATGACTTGGGTGTAAGTTGTGGCACAGCAAAACATATTTGGGTTTGGTTTACCTTTTCTCTAGTCCAGTTGTGTAAAGGGAGTGTGTAATATGTAAAGAACTAGAAGCCCATTTCTCTTTTGATACCAGCTTTAAGACCTTCTGGCTAAACTTATGTTGAAAACTGGCCACACACTTCTGAGGGTTTCTGTTTATGTCTCTGGAGAGTTTTCTTGCTAAATAGAAACTAGCAGAGCCATTGTTGATTATTATGGGCTCCATCCATGATTTTGTATAACATCTGAAAAGTATTAAATATAGACTCATCTGTATTTTTTTCTGTAGCAAAAATACAACAGCATCTCATGTTTCTGGGAAACACAGCCTTTGGGCTGCATAAGAATCAATTGTGTCTTCCATCACAGGAAACCTCGTAATATAAATGGACTTTTTTTGCCACCTAGTAGTGGTGAGTACAAATATTTACTGAAATAGAAACATTTAAATGTATAGGAATATTTGATATTTCTGTTAAGAAGAGGGTACCAGAGCTAGAAAGGAACAAGAAAATAAAACAAGAAAAGTTAATATATATTTGGTTGGAAGAGCCTCTAAAAGCTGCCTCTCATGTAAGGATTTGCTAGTAGCTATTATTGGGGCTGAAGTCCCATAGATGTTCCCTTCTCAGATAAAGAAAACAAAGTGACTATCTAAAGGTGAATCTAGAGGGGTTAAAAAAATCTAAGGAAGTATGAAAATTTCCAAGTTTTTTCCCTTGTTTTGCATAGATGATTTTTGTTCACAAAAAGGGCTGAAACACCAAAAACAGCAGCAACAACAAAAACCCAACAAGAACAACAACAACCAAAAATCCCACCTACATTGATGGGGTACCTTCATTTTTGAAGATATCCTATATCGTCATGGATAAGTATTGTTTAAAGTATCCTTTGGCCCTGAACAGATGTGCTCACCTAGGTCAGTCCTTGGGCTGGTGTGGGGATGGGCAGGTGTTTACATAGTCTTCCCCCCACTGTCCTGGCGATCTGCTATGAGTGCATAGCTTTCCATGCTATCAGTCATACTGAGAAGCTCCTCAGTGCTGTGTCTGATGCAGAAGTGTGGCACTTGGCTGCACCCATGTGGCAAGGCACCCAATTTCTGTTTCAAATGTGGCAATATGGGGGGGGGGGGGGGCAGAAAGGTAAGGATTGTGTGGAGCCCGCCTAAACAGCCAGGGTTTGCTGCAGAGTTTCCAGGAAACTCTGCAGCAAACAAGGTCACATTACCTATGTTAAGGGCTGTTTACCCTGGGATTAGGTTGGATTCACCAGATCTATGTCTGGTCTGCCACAATTTGGCCTGATCCTAGCCCTTGGGCTTTGGCCTGCATCATCCAAACAGGACCAAGCAAGGCCAGGAGGAACTTAGGTTTTTTGCCTGGGTGGACCACCCCTTTACCTCTCTATCCATGAGCTACATAATTCCTACCTTTGATTTAAAGGACCGTGTGTGGCTGATTTAAACAAAACTCCAGTTGAAAACCGCTCTTGGAAAATTACTCTTCTTTGCTGTGTCCAGCAACTTGAAACCACTTGAAACAGACAACAACAAAAAACTATTTTGGGAGGCTTTGTATAGATTGGCTATTTTTATTGGAAATAGATGTTAATAACCACTTGACCCATATATTAATTAGCTGCAGACCTCGGTATGTATCTTGAATTGCAAGAACCAGCAAAAATCAGGAGTTACTGAAACCAGTTTTGCTGTCCCAAATTTTCTTTTTTAAATTTTTTAAAATCACTTTGTGGGATTCAGGGTACAGTTGTTATCTTGGGACTAAAAAGACTTTCTAGTTAGACAGCTTGCTTTTCTAACTTATAGAGCTTGTTTAAACTGAGTATTACTATAGGGGCATTTAAGTACTGTATTCAGTGTTTTTTCTTTGATAGCAAATTTACTATGTGAAAGCTGGGTTGAGCATTCAAAGATGAGAGAATGAGAAACAATATGAATAACTGATGTAACTTAGAAATTTATCTTAGAAATTTGTATGTGGTCAGAAGATGAATGTTGTATTTTATATTTAGTTATGAGAATATGGTTCTAATACAATGGATTTTACTCTATGGAGAAAATACATGTGGAAAATATTGTGCTAAAATTGGGAAGAAATCAATTTTAATATTGCAGGAAAGATCCAAATATGGATTACTGTCATATATCTTTCCTGAAAAAATGTATTTGCA
Organism: Urosaurus nigricauda; assembly: GCA_034509955.1. Taxonomy (NCBI): domain Eukaryota; kingdom Metazoa; phylum Chordata; class Lepidosauria; order Squamata; family Phrynosomatidae; genus Urosaurus; species Urosaurus nigricauda. The sequence continues at coordinate 47,497,829 of JAOEGL010000005.1, forward strand.
TTTTTTCCAGTTTTACTAGATTCCATATGTATTGTTATATTTTAAATAATAAAAAACAAATCTCTGGACCAACTCTAACTGGAGAGAAAGTGGCTAAAAACTATTTGATCATAATTATTGCAGAGGGTTAGAATCATTGAGGTAATAATGTGGTATGTAACTGAGAATACAGATTTGATCTAATTGTTTTTTTTTTTAAAAAAACATTTTATAAGATCCAGTAGCTGAAGTTGTCTAATCATAATCTCTTTGTTCACAAAATAAAGAACCATACAGTATTTTTTTTAAAAAATAATAAAAACCTTTAGAAATTAAACTGAAACCCATTTGGAGAGAAAGATGGGATATTAATTAATTAAAAGATGAACAGGATAAAAGTAAGGTAAAAATCAAGAGCAGTACAAGATCTAACATTCTAAGACCATATTTAAAACTTGGAGAACAAAGTATCTTAATTCGGTGGCCAAAGATCACTTTGTAAGTATTAAAAAAGCCCATTCAGAATGAGTATCTTGTAACTGGATGACTTGAAGAGGTGAACCTGATTCTATAAAAATCATATGCTCAATCAACAGCTATATTTAATGGGCTGGTAGTTCTAGTAGTAATATATATCAATTTTTGTGTGTGTGAGAGACTGTATTTTACAAAATGATGTATTTTTTAAAAGTGATTTAATGTAATTGTGTTTGATGATTTTGACATATTACTCAACAGTTTTATACTGAACTTAAAGTTCCTTCATGTAGATTCTACACTGCAAAAGGAAGTTGAGGAAGGAATTTTACATCTTGACCAAAATCAAGATTCCACCAAAGGTCAAGAAAATACATTAAGACCTATTCACCCACCATTGATTATTACCATCAATCTTGAGGAGGAGGAGGAGGAAGAACAGGAGGAGCAAAGTAAATATTTTGTCAGACTATGTGTTTTCCCTTTTAATGTTTTTTAGTAAACAAAATCATCCTAGAAAAAAATTGCCTTAAAAACAAGGATCTCTCTTATCATTAAATGATCACAATGATGACAACTAGCCTTTCTGTGACCACATATAACTTATACTATAAATGCAATTTCAGTTTATTTATGCTTTGTGTGGTTTAGGAAGAGATTGGGCAAGATCTTCTTTCTTTTTTAAAAAATCTTTCTTACAGATGCATCTTATTTATTATCAAAGACACCAGAAGACATAGAAGAAGAAAAAGCAATAAAAGAGATGTGTTATAAATCAGGTAGGAACCTTATTACAGACTCCCTGGCTCTGTTTGGTTTTTTTCAAAGTTGATATCACTAAGGTAATTTTTGTTCTTTTCTTTGTTGGGGTGTACTTCAGGAGAATATTACAGAATTCAAACTTCTCAGGAAAATCAATTAACAAAAAGCAAAACTTCAGTGCTGGAGAGTGAACTTTTGAAACCCATGGAAACTGGAAGAGATTTACAAGAAGGCAAGGAGTTGAGAAACAGAACTTCTAACAGAGGATGGCTTGAATGTCTGTTTTAAATAAAATGATACATAGAATATTTGTATAATTATAATTATAATTACTGCTATTTATAATAGGATATATAGATATATATGATAAAGATTTTAAATATTCATGTGTGTGTTTATAACAAGGTTATTAAATATATATATTTAAATATTTTATATACATACACACAAATGCACAGATATATACTTAGAAAAGCATGGTTATTACATTTCTCAATGTACATGCTTTGCATGCAGATGGCATTTCCAGTGAAAAAGATCAAGTATCAGGTAATATGATATCTGCCTGAATCCCAGAGAATCATGTCTGAGACTTGGAGAGCCATGCTAGTCAGAGTTAATAACATAATCTGACCTGGTATACATACCTTTTTTTGTTCCTAGGTATGTAAAAGTGACAATATTCTGTTTTTCTTGGACTTAAATGCTACAAAGAATTATCTATGAGTCAGATCAGTTCAAAACAGTTAGGCTTATTAAATGTATGTAGAACTGTGTTGTGTTTTAACCTAAGCTAGTTCATTATGTGTGTTTGCATGAACATGCATAACTTGGATGGGAAACAGAGAAGCCACATCAGCCTTTTTACCTTAAACAGCTCCTTTGACTGGTCTCACAACTAGTGAAGGAACTCCCAGGGCATTCACTTTAGGAACTCCTGCTATTACTGGCAAGACAGGAGTAGCAAGTGGTCAAACTGGAAAAATATGAGCTGAGAACAATAAGTTATGCATGTGAAGATAATGGCAGTGCACATCTGAGACAATTGTACCTGCTAGCTGTGAAATAAAGAAGGCTTACTTTAAAAAATTATTGGGAGGAAAAGATTGTCTTGCAGTCTCAAATAGGAGTAGTGGTGCTTGAAAATTGATGTTCCCGTTGCAGAGACCCCACTTTCAAACCATTTGTTCCTTCTGATTATTTCATTATATCTTTGTCTAAAATCCTGTCATCATGGTATCGGGACTGAAGATGCTGCAATTATGGGGAGAAAATAAAACTAACACCTGACCACTATCATTTAGCCAAATCTTGTCCCACAGCCTTTGAAGAAAAAAAACAAAAAACAGAAATATTTCAATTTCTGTTGGGAATATTGCAAAAGCTAAGATGAGCCTCTTTGATTCTCACCCCCTTCAGATTTATGATACTCTCATGATTTTAGCTGAAGGACCAAAATTTGCTTTGTGTGCATTGCTCTCTTATTCCATTCAGGTATTGTTATTGCTTACATAAGATATTAAATAACTAGAAGAAAAATCCTGACTGAAAGATGCATTTGCTGTAAGAGTTTGGGAAGAAACAGAAACATCTTGTGCCAGCTGAGCTACCTTTCTGCTGCCCGAACTGGATGATCTTTGATGGTGTAACTGCTCTGAGATCAACCAGAAGAGAAACCAATCTCCCTTGGCCTATAAACACACACATAATGCCAGTATAAAATTAGGGTAGTCATCAGTAATTTCCAACATCTCTAGTCTAGGACAAATTTGAATTTAATACAAGTTCAGCTGGCCCTTTAGCAAAGGTGGTCCTCAGCCATTTTGGTGAGTTAGGATTGTTTTTAAACCATACTGTGATATATATAGTGCAGGCGGGTTGAGTGCTAAAGCTAACAGAATAATAGTTTGCTTAACTAATAATATGGCAATATATGTGCCATAGAAATCTCTCTATCAGGTAAAGTTTAATAAATGCATTGATTCTATTGTTTGCTCTTTTAGGTGATGGTGTTGCAGTTCCATCAAAGTTTAATATTACTGAGCGGCAATCAGAGATAACATCATCTTTAGACAGTAAGTCTAGATCTGATCTTAGCACCTATGAAAATGGAGGTAATTATTTACAAGATATATTCAGTATTTTAATTGTTATAATGGTAAAAAGGAATTAGAGGCCTCTACAGAAATACATTCTGTGGATCACCATGCCCTACATTATTCAGTGTTGGTGTGTGCAGGTCACCACCATTGAATAATATGGGGCCTGAGCATCCATGTTTTTTACATCCACAGGGAATCCTGGAATGGAACCCTCATGGATGAGAAGGGCCCACTGTATATTTCATATCACATTTTCTTTCATGTATGGAAGTCTTGGCCAGTTTTTTTTTGGGGGGGGGGTTCTTATATTTCAAGTATTGCCTATTTGCCTTTACTTCAATAGCTTGCTTTTAAAAATGAAATTAAGAGTTATGATGTTTTGTGATGCCAAAATGTTGTTCCAATATCCAATTCCATCGTTGAACAACAGAAGATGCTCAACACGTGTGTTTGTACATTTAAGATTGAACACATGTTCCTTAAAAATTGGGCCAATCCAACCTAGGGATTGGCACTGAAACAATTTTGCATTGGAAGATCATATAAATAGTATTGGCATTTGTCTGGAGGAATGCAAGGGGGGGGGGGGGGAATGGTATCTGAAACAGCAAGGAAGACCAGAGGGAAAACCAAAAGTCACTGGATTTTCTTAATGATTTGTTAAAGTGTAATAAATTCTTTAAATGATCGGTTAGAGAGTTTTTTTCAACAGAAAATGGAAATCTATATAGTCTTTTATACATCAAGGAGGATAGAGATTGATCAAGGGCTCTCTTTCAAAATATGTAAGGCACTTATTTATTTATTTATTTATTTAATTTATTAATAAAACTTGAAACTAACCCCCCTGCCCCAATTTTTTTTTTCTGGGTGGGAAAAAAAGCTTGTTCACATTTTTTTCTATTAGAACACATCCGTTCTATAACATATCAGACTGTCAAACTATGGGCCGAAACAGAGGGCCTTGAAGGGGTGGCTTGACACCACCCCTTTGATCGCCAAATTGGGGCTGCAGCAACCACATGCTTCAGCCCCAATCCAGCTTTTTGCCAGCCTAAAAAGAAGTGTCAGAAAACGACTCTTTTTTGAACCAGCAAAAAGCCGGCTTTTCCACTGCCACTGTTGCCACTACTGCTACTGCTGCAGCACCGCAAAGCTGCCTACCATGTGGTCAGACAGGCAGCTTTATGGGGCTTGTCCTGGGTGATGTTTTGAATGGTGTGCAAAGGGCTGGAGAAAGTTTTCTGTTTCCCATCCAAGAAGAGACATAATGTTTGTCTAAGTCGTACTTCAATACAAATATGTCATTAACAAGATGCCACCACGTTCCTCCATGCCTGCAAAAACAGCAGAATGAAAGTTATGCATATTATCATTTCAACCTGGGGGGGGGGGAGGGTGCATTCTTTTAAAAAAAACTTTGAATAACTTTGTTTCAGCTGGTAGAATTCAAAGATATAGCCATGTTCATCTATTAAATCAGTATGTAAAGAGATCTTGTAGTACCTTTTGAGGGTAACCGAAAGAAAGAAGTTGGCAGCATGAACTTTCTTAGGACTTTATCACAAGGGAGGGAAAGCAAGGGCTATTCACTAGCTATTGTCCATTTTATCATGGTGAAGATTTTCAAATGCATCATGATTAAAAAGGATTTATCCTGGCAATAAACAGGTAATAACCAGGAAAAAATCATTCACGGGGGAATCCCATGAATGATTTGTTGTGACTGCATGATTTTCACAGGCTAATGTCTGTTCAAAACCCTGCTTTCCCCTGATTTTCCTCATGTGATAAAGTCCTTAGACTTCAGTCTACTTCCTCAGATGCTTCAGCTGTATGTTTTTCCCCATTTGATTGTTCATTCCTTTTTCCATTTATTAATAAATATGTTTAAAAGTACATATTTTGATATAGTTCTTTAGAAGACTACTATTGATTGATTTCTTTTGAGATTTTATACATTTATTTATTTTGTTCTCTTTGTTAATTCTGTCATGCTTCCCCTCCCTTACAGGAGGTGATTGTTATTTGCCACAAAGAAGTATATTTATTGGAGCAATACAAAACAAAATGTTCAGTGGAGAGAAAGCATTTACTGTGCTGAAGTGTTCAGACATTAAAGGTATTTGGAGATTATGTCTCATCTGGGAAAATTTCCTTTTAAAAACACTTTTTTCCCCTTTTCCTTTTCAATTTCACAATACATGTTGGCAAGACATTTATTTGATTTATCTAATATGTGTCAGAGGTTTCAACTGCACTGGTAGTTAATTTCATTCCCTGAGGTTGCATCCACACGGCAGAAATAATCCAGTTTGATCCCACTTTAACTGCCATGGCTCAGTGCTATGGAATTCTGGCAATTGTTGGTTTCAAAGCTCTGGTGCTTCAACAAACTACAATTTCCAGAATTGTACTGAACCATGGCAGTTAAAATGGGGATTATTTGTGCAGTGCAGATGCAGCCAAGATGTCTGACTGAGCAATCCAAATTTATGGGTGTATCCCTTGTGCCAGCATCTTGAGGTAGGAGTCTAAAGTTCTGATTTAGTTGCATTCATTGACTTCACTCTCTCTCATATTAGTTTCTGATATCTTTCTCTGCTAAAGTCTTATTAAAATTAATAAATAACATAAAACTTAGTTAGCCGAGAACAGCATTTTTTAATGGGGATGCCTTAAAAGAAGGAAACCTGCTGAACTGGAAACAGAAAATGGTGATGCATTTTTGCCCTTAGGGGAAAAAAAGAGCAAACCAATGAGGAGCCCCCCACCCAACAGAAAAACTGTTCTGTTAACTGTATCGCATCAAGTTTCAGAGTGAGGGAAAGAGAAAAATTGAATGGACCAGTTGACCACTGCCCAAGGTCTGGAGTCAATATTTAAAAAGATTTTCATTTCATCAAGCAATAGTGACTTGGAGGGGCTGACAAGACAAACCAGTAGAAAAACAGAGATGATAGAGAAAGTGGAGATGACAGAGCAGTAAGACTTAAGGAAAGAGGAGTAGAAGGGTCTAATAAAAGCAGAAAAGTTAAAAGCAAAGTTTTTAACAAAATATAGAGGCTTACTGGTGCATTCGGGGGTCAGAAAAACAAGTTAGTAAGCAGTCAAAGTCATCTGTGGCCTCTTCAACCATCATGTTCAAAAGGTGGATTCTGTTCAGGATGGAGGAAATCTACATGGTCAGCTGTTCCTAAGGCTAGAGGGCACAGATAATGCTAATTTGATGATATGCCACTCCTCAGGAGAAGATAATTCAAAGAATGCACCATCACTTCAATTAAACATAGGAGAGGTTTAGTCTGTAGCAATGATTCACCACCAAGAGGATGTTTTTTCATATTTACAAACAATAATGTCAGCAGAACCTCATACATCTCCAACATATATCCAGAGTGATCTACTGTCACAACAGCAGCACTTCATAAATCAGCATTATGAGCTATAAAATACCTATGTGGGAGAAAAATAACAGACAAGTCAGTGTTCAGCAGCCATAGTCTGACATATATGAGATGGAGGATAGAAGTAAGGAAAACGTAGATAGACAAATTGGTGAGAGGATTAAATTCATTGTAATCACACCAATTAGTGTGATTACAATGAATTTAAACAAGATTATGTAGGGCTTTTAAATAATCATAGTATATTAAATAGAGCTAATATAAATCAATATATGGATAATAATTTAAACACAAATCTATTTTCTAATTTAAATTCAGTGAATTTAAACATTAATTCAGCAAACAGCAAACAGAGTTAAGGTATCCTTTACATGGACTTCCCAGTGAGACTAATGGCAGGTTGACCTCCCTGAGCAGCAAATCTTTGGCAACAATAACAGCTGGCTAGGTGGTGAATTCCATCTGGTTAAACTCTCTGTACAAGGACAGAGTGTGAGATTGTCTACTTGAGCTCTGGAATGCCTGAATCATGAGGACATAATGTAAATCATGGTAAACAGCAGTGAAGAAGCCCTGGGATAAAACAACAGGATCAGACTGCTGAATGCAAGGCATTAAATGGACACTGGACTGAAAACATATAAAGGGCCATTTAAAAATACATTTTCTTCCTTTCACTGAGGAAGAGAATTTAATAGGCAGAGGGATTTTAGAAATTATAAACTGCAGTGGAACAATGCGAAGTCGAAGGCTTTCATGGCCGGCATCCATAGCGTTTTTGTGGCTTTTCAAGGTATGTGGCCATGTTCTAGAAGAGTTTGTCCCTGACATTTCACCAGCATCTGTGGCTGGCATCTTCATCTTTCTCTGAAAATGCCAGCCACCAATGCTGGTAAAACGTCAGGAGCAAACAATTCTAGAACATGGCCACATAGCCCGAAAAAACCACCAAAAATATGCAATGGAACAGATCATGGTTCCAGTTTAGGCAGCAAAACAGCCAGCATGTTAGGAGAAGGGCCACTCACTCAGTAAGGGGTGGTCACCAACAATTCTGATTTGCTCACGATTCCGGAGTGGGGAGGTTACTGAACTTTGGACATCAATTGAACATGAAAACTACAATAGAATAATGAATTTTACAGAAAGCCCAAAAAGGTCACAAAATCTGGTTTTCTAAGAGTCCATATACCTTCCCTCCCTGGTACTGAAAAACCAGGAGAAGAGGGAAATTGTTTGCAGGGAAATCCAACATCACCTGCAAATCTCAGCCATAGAGAAGGTGGCATTGAATCAAATATTCAAAGGCATATATTCAATATTCTTTATGGTACTGGAGTCCAATCGAAAATTTTGGTCAGTTCTGGACTTAAAATACCTGAATGGATTTATAAAACACCAACACTTAAAGATGGAGACTTTGTAAATTATCTTGAAAAATCTGCATATAGGCAATTATATGGTCTCTCACTCTCCGAGAGGCATACCATCACTTTCCAATGGCTGAGAATTTCAGGAAATATTAGCTTTCATTTTCACAGGTAGTACTATAAGTTCAAGGTTCTGCACTTTGGCCTGGCTTCTGTGCCTAGGCTTTATACAGAGGTGTTGATGGAGTTAATAGTGAATCTGAGGCAAAAAAAGGGGGGATCCAGTTATTCCCTTATTTAGACTATATAATACTGAAGGCCAAGGAGAATTTAGAGCACACCTTGAGCTGTTTGCAGGATCCTGGTTTCCGGATAAACATGAAAAAGTCAGTTGGAGATAACCACAAACATTACTAATTTGGTGTCGAGATATATACAAAAGTGGCTGTGTGTTTCTTTCAGAGAAAACAGTAAATTACAAGATAAGTCAGGAAGAAGGAGGTTACAGATTATGAACTCTGTGGATATGATGCATTTAGCTAAAGTCCAGTGTTACTAATCTCTGTGATACAGCTAGTACCCTGGGCAAGGTTTCACACACAAAAGAGGCAGTTAATGCTCAGACCTCATCAACTGGTATTTGGAAAAAGCTGAAAACAGGTTTATGATGGTGGGTAAAAAAACCCACAACATAGACAAGGGAATTCCTTTTTATCCTTAAAGAAAAGTAATAATAACAACAACTGATTCCAGTCTTTCAGGATGGGGAGCTCATTAAAGAGGGCTTTTTGTTCAGGAGAAATGATCATCAATGGAGGTGAAACAAGGTATAAATCTGCTGGAGTTGAGAGCAGTTTGGCTATAGTGAGTTTCACAAATATAATAAAGAATTAGGATGTGCAAGTGAACACAGGCAACATGACAATCAAATTATATCTTTGTAATCAAAGAGGGTCTCACTCTTCTTTGCTAGTTGTGACCAAGCTATTAAGCCAGGCAGAGAGAAAAAAGTACAATCAATTTTTGCTGTTTATTTGAAGGGCACAGTGAATATTCAAGCAGATTACTTGAGCAGCAACAAAACAAGCCAAGAGGTTCTTTAAATCATGAAGTATTAGATGCATTAAACTGTACGTTAGGGGCATTCCAGGTGGGCTTGTTCACATCTGGCAGGAATTCAAAGCTATAAAGATGTTTTCAATAGATGGCAGCACAGGTGCAGAGCAGCAAGATGGCTTATGGGTTCCTTGGCCAAAAGAAATTCTATATGCCTTTCTCCCTTTGCCAGTATTGCAGAGGGTACTGTCAAACATGTTCATGGAAAGGGCACAGGTTGTATTGATTGCACTTTACTGGATGCATGGATCCTTCCACTCTTTCTTCAAACATCAATAAAACCAGTTCAGCAGTTACCAGAGAGGGAACATCTGTTATTTCAGAGTCCAATAATACATCCAGATCTCAAGTGGCTGAGAGTGACCACATGGGTGATGAACAGCAACATTTGAAGTATCAGGGGAATTGACTATGGGTAGTGGAAACATTTTTAGCTTCAAGAAGGCAAGCCTCTCAGATAATATATGAGGCGATGGAGTGGCCATTCAAGAAATGGTGCAATGAAAAGATTGTAGCCATAGAGCAGGTGCAAATACCAGATGTAGGAGTGAAACAGATGGGATGGTTTGGGGCTACAATAAAAACAGCCCACACCCCCAATCTGCCTTTTCCCCAGCTGAAAAAGTAGTGGGAAAGATCTGCTCCTTTTTGACCAGGGAAAAGCAAGCTTTTCCAGCCTCACCACAACCCAAAGTTGGTTTCCAGATGCTGTGGCAATGGGGCTTTCTAGATTGGCAGGAAAGTGTGACATGAAGTTGTCTTTTCCTTAATGCTTAGCAGCTGCACCGCAGCCTTTAGATGGAGCTGTGCTGTTCCGCAGTTTTTAAAAAAGAAGCTGGGAAAACCAGCACCTTTTTAAAGGCGCTTCTTCTCTCCTATAACGCAAAAAAAAAAAAAAAAAGGAAAAAAAAAGCGTTTTCATGGCACACTTTCCCTTTTTCTCATCTAAAGGCTAGAGTTTCATGCAGCCATGAACACACTTCTTTTTGCCAGTCTAGATCAGGCCAATGTGTGGCATGTAAACATCGCACTGCCACAGCGTTTTGAAGCCGCCCACATCTGGATGGCCGCCTAACTTATGGGTGGCTTCAGGGTGACATGGGAGTGTGCAGCATATAAACACTGTGCTCCCAAGCTGCCCAGAAGGCAGCTTTTAGAGCTGGTCTTTTCCAGCTCATAGTGGAATATGGGATTCGAGTCCTGGTCTCAAGGGTCCTGGTCCAGCACTCAAGCTACTATGCTATGCTGGCTTCCATAATTAATCTATACTTGTTTTGTTTTCCACAACTGTGTCTAACTGTTCCATGAGAAAGGGACTGGCCAGGTTTGTAACAACAACCCCACAGAACAACACAGACACTGGTCCATAACAGGGATCATTTTGGGGCACAGGTACCTGATCCAAGGAGGGATCTTAAGGGGGAAAGGGGTAAGGGGAAAGACAAGGAGACTAAGAACTGGAACCAACCGGGGGAAGGGATCCATCACATATTTCTTAGACTCACTTTGGTTGTCCATCCCTGGTTTATGGAGGATGATGTTAGGGATAAAATGCTAAGGCACCATGTGCCCTCTGCTTTGGTGTTGAGATAAAATTGGTAGCCTGTGAAAGTCTGGGAAATGTGGGTGCAGGTCTGCTCTTTGTGGTATTGCAGTTTCACATTTGATCTTGGGTTTTTGGAGGAGAAATTCTTCCCTTCTCTGACTTGTTTGGGACTTCTCCTGGATGGATGATTAGCTAATACCCCAGAGGAGAGGATCAAAATATAAAAAGACCTTTAGAAAGCTGGGACAAAGCCAACAAAATTGATTTTAACACAGAGAAATGGAAGTTACTGCATAGATATAGGACAGGGGACAACTGGCTTAACGAGACTACGTGTGAAGGGGATCTAGGAGTCCTAGTAGAGCACAACTTGAACAAGAGTCAACAGTGTGATGCGGATGCTAAAAAGGCCAATGCGATTCTAGGCTGCATCAATAGAAGTACAGTGTCTAGGTCAGTGGTCTCCAAACTGCCCTTTAAGAGATTTTGAACTTCAGCTCACAGAAGCCTCAGCCATGTTGGCCAGTCGTCTGGGATTCTGGGAGCTGAAGTCCAAAAGCCCTTAAAGAGCACAGTTTGGGGACCACTGGCCTAGATCAAGGAAGTAAAAGCACCACTCTATTCTGCTTTAGTCAGGCCTCACCTGGAATACTGTGTCCAGTTCTGGGGCCCACAATTTCAAAAAGGATGTTAACAAGCTGGAGCATGTCCAGAGGGGGGTGTCTAAAATGGTAAAGGGTCTGTCCTATGCCCTATGAGGAGAGACTTAGGGAACTGGGTATGTTTAGCCTGGAGAAGAGAAGTTTAAGAGGTGATATGACAGCTATGTTTAAATGTTTGAAGGGATGTCAGGTGAGGATGGAGCAAGCTTGTTTTCTACTGCTCCAGATAATAGGACCCAGAACAGTGGATGCAAGCTACAGGAAAAGAGATTCCACCTCAACATTAGGAAGAAATTCCTGACAGTAAGAGCTGTTCGAAAGTGGAAAACACTCCCCCAAAGAGTGATGGAGTCTCCTTCATTGGGGGTCTTTAAACAGAGGCTGGGGATACTTTGATTGTGAGTTTCTGCATGGCAGGGGGGGTGGACTGGATGGCCCTTGAGGTCTCTTCCAACTCTATGATTCGATGATTCTATGATCTTCAAGATGGAGTGAATAAAGTTTTAAGACCCAATACACTGAAAAGGCAGATGGTATCTTTATCAACAATTTTGACACCTGAAGGACAAATTCTTTTGAGCCATCCTTATGTCATTAAAAAAAAAAAGAACTTAGTTAGAGCCACAGTACACAGATTCTCATCATGGGATGTAAATCTGGTTCTGAATGCCTGACAAAATATCTCTTTGAACCACTTAAAGACAGTTTGCTTAGACCGGTGTCCTTGAAAGTAGTTTTCCTGGTGGCAATCACATCTGTCAGAGGTATGTCAGAGCTAGATGCTCTGTCAGTCAATCCTAATTTGTGTAGGACTGAGGAAGACAAAGTAACAATGTTAGAGCCAACATATGCGACAAAGTATGTGGAAATTAGAGGATATGGAAGAACAATACATTTACCAACCTTCTGCCCAGACCCATTAGATCCAAAGGAAAGGAAATGTCACTCTTAAAATTTATGTTAAATGGACGGAAATGATTAAATGTCCAAAAGCCTTGTTTATTTCCTTTTATCCAAAGAATTTAGGAAACAAAGCAACAGGAAGTATACTGTCCAGATGCATTAAATTCTGCATCTTCTTTTGTTATGACTGCCTGCAAATTCTGAGGCCTAAGAATGTATGGGTGCATTCAAATAGGTCTGTGATGACATCTAGGGCATATGAAGTCATGAAATCATTGGAGGAAGTATGTAAAGGAAATGAGTGGAAGGAGCCTTCCATCTTTATAAGGCACTACAAAACTAATAAATACAAATCTGATTAGGCAGCCTTCAGGCAACAGTATTACAGGCAGAGACAAAAAGTGTTCATCATACATCAAAGGGTCGAATCTGCATGTGAAAGGTCACTCAAGGTAGAAGTCTGGAGGTGGGAGTTTGGGTTATAAATGGGCACTCTCCGGTTTGGGGTGCAAAACATCCTGGCTGTAAATCACCTAGCCTTCCTATCTTAGAAGTGTGAATTCTTTCCTGTCAGATCCCAAACTATCTGATATGTTTATTTGAGCACCCTGGGTAAGTGATCTGCTGCTTCTAGGATCATGGCTGTTCACAGTTCAGAGTCCATTCAAGGCTATGGAAGGGAACACACACCACAAAAATTGGAAGACTTTCAGTGGTCGTAACAGCTTTGAATTAAAACTGGTGTGAGGGAGAGTGGAGTTAACAGTTTCAACTGAATTAGAACTTTGGACTCGTGCCTTGAGATGCTGACATGAGGGATAAACCCATATATGTGGGTTGCTCATGCAGTCATCCAAGCCTGAGCATTCAAAGTAAGTGCCAACCTCATTCTCTTATCTCACTTAACATTCAGTTTGTTATTTCCAGCTATGAAACATTCCACTCTCTTTGGTGCCAAATTAAGCTTTTGAGTTCAGAAGGATCAGTGAGTTAATTACCATGCTCTCATCTTTGACTGTCCTATGAACCATTTCACCTTCCCAAGAGACTAAAACAGGATTATGCTGAGCAACTCCTCAGATGAGCTCTATACTGCATAGCAAGCTCAGTTTCCATAACATATTTAAATCCAAGTAGGAATCAACTGGGTCATTGTGCCATTAATCACTAATACCCTCAAGATGTCTGTGTTAACCTAAGTAGTCACATGGCTAATCCCTTGGGACCAGCCATTCAGGAATATGAATTCCTATAAATGTCTATAAATATCTAACCTGGCCACAATGATACAGGCCTTAGTTATGTCCCATTTGGACTCATGTAATGCACTCAGTGGAGGGCTGCCTTCAAAAAGAGTTCAAAATATCAACTGATCCAAACTAATGTGGCCATGCTGTTGAACAAGGCCAGTTCCAGGGAGCACAGGACCCTCTTGTTATAACACTTTCACTCACTGCCAGTCTGTTTTTGGGCGCAATTCAAAACACTGACTATAACTTTAAAAGCCTTGTGACTTGGGTAAAGTCTATTTAGAGACCTACATTCTCCTGCATGAGCTAGCCTGGACTCTGAGATCTGGTGGGGCAGTGGTGAGGCTTCTCTCAGATCTACCATCCTTGGAGTAATCTTTGATAGGGACATGTTTTTGATGGCTATTCCCAGACTGTGGAATTCCTGTCCAAAGGAGGCTAGGGAAAATAGTCACCACCCCATTTGTTGTTGTTCTTCCACCAGTAAATAAAGAGCTTTTTTATTCAGGAGGGAATTTGGAAGTTGACACTGCTGAACCAGAGACTTTTAAATGGTTGGTGCTATACGTTTAATAAATGTTTAAAATGCTTTCAATGATATTTTAATAGTACAATTTATTTTTTCCAATCCATACTTATGAACACAATTCTTGGACCGTTCTAATTCACTGATACAGCAAAGTAGGCTTGGACTTAACAGACATAGTGATTCCTTACTGTGTGCATGTGAACCAGTACTGTGACTGTGAAATGTATCAACTTCCTTTCTCATTCATGTTGAATTAAATAACAAATGATAACACTTTTGTTCTTTTTAGCTGTAAACCATACTGAAAATGTAAAGAAGCATCGTTTTAAAGGTGTCAAGAAAAAGAAATGGATATCTGAGGAATCAAACAGCATGCCTATTCCTTTGACAACAAAAGGTATTTTGAGCAACTATTTTGATTAGTAATACCTGGTCATATTTCATTAACAGAGTCCAAATATTAAATAAAGGAAATAGTCTTTATTTCATGGGTTGTCAAGCTCCAGGGATCTGGGGGCCATTTTTACCCCCACGATCCTCCAGGATTGATTTGGTCCTTGCACTTTCAGTTTCAAAACCTCCATGCTCATGAACAGTTGTTCTCAATTTTTGGTTCTCCCAGAAGTCCTATCCAGCCTGGTTAGTGGTCAGAGGTTGTGATCTGCCAAAACATTTGGAAGATCAAAGCTTGAGAACCACTGTTGTGCAAGAGCATACCAAGGGGACACACATTGTTCTAGAAACAAAAACAAAAAAAGTGCTCTAGAGGAGGATCACTGATCTTAGAGGATTAGTGGGTCTCATTTTTGAGCAAAAAATAGTGGAAACATTCCAAGAACAACATGTGAGTGGAAAAACAGTCTTGGGGGTCCATATGTAGTTCATACGTTGCATGATTCTCATCTTTGCTTTATTTTGAATCTCATGTTCCATTAATTCTCCTACGTAAGAATAGAGAAAGAGATATTGTTCTACAGCAGATCCCATAAGATTCAGCAATTACTGCCAATGTACAGGGACAATAGGAGTTGCAGTCCAGCAACATCTGAAGGGCCACATGTTCCCAAGCCATTTACTATAAAATCAACAGCATTAAGTAACTTCTTGTAAGTTTGGTTCTTGTATTATTTTTTGCAGCAATGCATACTTCAAACCAAAAAGGTAAAGGGAATTCCCAACAAAATGATCAAAGCAAGAATGCTGAGAATGCTTCTTATGTTCCTCCTCAGAGAGCCAATGGGAGAAGCATATCCTTGAGTTCTGCAGTAGCTGGAAGGTCACCACATCTGAACTATGGTAAAGTTGGTGTTGCCAAAGAATCCAAGATGAATTTATCTACAGGTAAGAACCCAATTTAATAGGGTCACTTGTTGGGTTTTTTGTTTGTTTGTTTGTTATAATCAGTTGCATTTTGTTACGGCAAACTGAATTAGAAATAAATAGTACAATAAGATTGTCTTACTGAAAGTGTTTTCAGCTGATTTGCCCATTATTGTATTGTATTGTATTGTTTTTATTCTGTTTGTTGGTTTTAATTCTATTGTTTAGTTTAATTCAATTTTAAGGGGTGGGAGGTTGGGTAGTGGGTTATTGGATTGTTTTAGTTTATGAATTTTATCCTTGTTGTACCGATTGTGTGAACAGAGGAGCGGGTTATAAATAAATATTATTATTATGGAATATCATTCTTCAGGACAGTATCTGGGTGCATGTTGCTGTTGTTAACTGCCCACAAGTCAACCTCAACTCATGGAAACCCTATGGATGAGACCTCTCCAGGTCATTCTGCTTTGGTCAGGCCCCACCTGGAATACTGTGTCCAGTTCTGGGCACCACAATTCAAAAAGGATGTGGAGAAACTGGAGCATGTCCAAAGGAGGGCAACTAAGATGGTGAAGGGTCTGGAAACCATGCCCTATGAGGAACACCTCAGGGAACTGGGGATGTTTAGCCTGGAGAAGAGAAGGTTAAGAGGTGATATGATAGCCCTGTTTAAATATTTGAAGGGATGTCATATTGAGGAGGGAGCAAGCTTGTTTTCTGCTGCTGCAGAGACTAGAACGCGGAACAATGGATGCAAACTGCAGGAAAAGAGATTCCACCTCAACATTAGGAGGAACTTCCTGACAGTAAGGGCTATTCGACAGTGGAACACACTCCCTCAGAGTGTGGTGGAGTCTCCTTCCTTAGGGGTCTTTAAGCAGAGGCTGGATGGCCATCTGTCAGGGATGCTTTGATTTGGAGTTCCTGCATGGCAGGGGGTTGGACTGGATGGCCCTTGTGGTCTCTTCCAACTCTATGATTCTATGATTCTATGATTCTGTCCTCTACTGATTTGCTCAGATCCTGCAGGCTCAGGGCAGTGGCCTCTTTGATTGAGTCTAACTGGCATGTGGTCTTTCTACTGCCCTCTACCCTTCCTAGTATTAATGTCTTTTTCAATTATTCATGCCTTCTCATGATGTGGCCAAAGTATGACAACCTCAATTTAATTATCCTGGCTTCCAGGGAGAGTTTGGGCTTGATCTGTTCTAGAACCCATTCGTTGGTCTTCTTGGCTGTCCATGGTATCCTCAAGCGTTCTTCTCCAGCACCACGTCCTAAATGAATTGATTTTCTTTCTATTGGTTTTCTTCACTGTCCAGCTCTCACATCCATACATGGTGACGGAGAATACAATGGCTTGGATGATCTTCATTTTGGTATTCAGATTTATATCTTGCACTTTAGGATCTTGTCCAGTTCTTTCATAGCTAACCTTCCCACTCCTAGTCGTCATCTAATTTTTTGACTGCAGTTTCCATTGTGATTAATATTTGATCCAAGGTATGGGAACTTTTTGACTATTTCAGTTTTCTCATTATCTGGGATGAATTCTTTTAGATCTTCCATGGCCATTATTTTTGTCTGGGTGCATACTTTGCCTTTTTTTTTTTAAATGACATCAACAACCCTTTAATCACTTTAGGCTGTACTTCTAAGTATCTTTGACTGTTTTTTCCATTTACCATTTTTAAATTGTGATTTGTGGTTTTCTTTTTTAGTCTAGTAAACATATTTGGGATAAATTGACATTAAATGACGTATAAAAATGTTTAAAATAAATATTGGAAAAGTTTATTTGTAATACCTCTGTCTATGGTTAAGTGTATACAATGATACAGAGAATAGGGTTAAGGGAAACTGATAATTTATAGGAAATATATCTGTTTTGTTCAGGGCTGTAACCCAAGGTTGTATATTAAATGTTTATAAAAAATTCTGAAGATTTGAATTTAAAAATTAAATATTTACATTTTCTTTTAAAATATCCAATGGCTATTACGCTAGGCATCAGTACTTCTGTTGTTCACAGGCTCACAAGAACATGTTTAGTAAAAGTACAAACTGTGGCAACCAATAAATGTCTTATTGCTAAACATCTAGATTACTTAGATTATAGTGAACTATCCATTGTATCCAGTTCTGGATACAGTGCTCTCTGTCCACATTCTTACTTGCCTAATATCAGTTAACATAAGCGAAGGGATTTGTTCCATTTTTGAACCACACAGGTGCATTTTTGTGACTATTATGATTACTATCTTCTCTTAAATGTGACAGTTCCCTCCCCCAAAAGAAAGGGTGGGATTTATTTGCAGGTGAAGTACATGTTTAACCAAAGGATAAGAGAATGTCTGGATAGAACTTTATTTGAGAATCATCAGGGCTAACATTAAATAGACAGGCTGACCTCATAATCAGGACACACCAGAATGTAGTAATTGAGAATTAGGCAAGCCTAATTATATTTATGAAGTTGTTCAGAAAAGGCTCAGAATTTAAAGTACAGGTCAGATTCCAAATCCTGAGGGAATAAAAATGTGGGGTTGCAGGAATGTAAGTAGATGTTTATAGTTTAGAAATGTCTGAGCTGAGATTGAAACAAGGCTGAATGCAAAAAGAATAAATCCAGATTAGAACCACAAATGGTGAAAGGACCATACATCTCAGTCTTGTTTAATGATTCATTTGAGAAACTGGCAGTGATATTCAGTGCAGCAATGAAGCTAACCGGTTCATTGCTTGTGAATGGAGCAGAGACCATTTATTTGGCTGAAAAATACTCTTGCAGTCATTTGTGAGGAAAAATCTATTATTGCCAAGTTAGGAATAAGCAAACACTGCAAATGTTTAGAAATGCAAAATATGGCTTACTTTAATGCAATGTTGAACATCCTATAATGGCAGATAGAAAATCACATATACAGTGCAATCTTAAACTATCCAAGATGTCCAAGGGCCAGCTCAGCTTACACTAGGCCAGCTATACCAGTGATGAATTTAAACTCCTTCCATCCCCAAATTATCATTTTCCAGCCCATTCTAACTTTGTGCTAACATTGTGGCTGTGTCCCTCAAGTAGAGGAGGTTTTAGTTTTGTGTAACCCAGATTTTCCCTAACCTCATTCCCTTCTCTGATTCTGGCTCTTCTGCTAGCACATCTTAGTTGACACAGCAATTCTGCTGTCAAGAGTACTCTTTTGGCAGATTTCTAACAACAGTTGGGGAAAGTGTTCTGCTAATAGCTCATCATGAAAGTGTTTGGATAGGTGTTGCACTTACAGGTGCATCAGTAAGCCAGAAATAAGATAATGTGTACAGACACTTAGGGACATCATGCCACTTGGGGCAAGGTGGGGAGAAGAGTGTCAGCACCACAGCTCATAAGTTCTTTTTCTTTTTGTACAAGTCCTGGCATCAGCAATGCAGGGCCTGGAAAGTGCCTCAACAGCTGGCAGTGTGACTTCCACAAGTAGCCGTAGAGGGCCTGGTAAAACTTCTCCATGTGTCATGTGTGCTGTAGGTAAGGCCATGTGGGATGTGAGCCTTATTAGGGATGACAAGAACTCCGGAAGCAATAGACACATTTTCCATTTGAAAAATGTTGTCTCCTCCCTGACTTTGGGTTATGGAATTGTCTAGTTGGTTGAATTTTAGGCAGATTTTGGGTCCATGGCCATAACCAGCTGAGCCAGAAGCAGCACCAGTCTACATCCCAAACTTATCCCAGCTGCATAACATCACCTTCTGGGGGTCAGGTTTGGTTCTTAAATAGCAGGGAATGGTATACTGAAGCAGACAGATGGTCAAACCTTGTATGGCTTAGGTACAGGCTAGCTGAAAGCCCATGTCCCTAGCTGAGCCTGCCCAAATCATGCAATATTCTTGGGAAGACTTTTTTTATCCCACCACCCTTCCAGGCATTTTTGGTGAGGACATGGTCTTTCCTCCTGAAGGAAGCTCAGCTGGCCCCCTCTTTGCTCCCTTTTCACTTGCATGCAAAGACCTTCCTATTTAAACAGGCTTTCTTCCCCTGTGTAATGGAGTAGTTGTCTTTTAAAAATAATATTTTTATGTTTTATGTGCTTTTAATTATTTTTAAATTAATATTTTAAAAGGAATGTTTTAATCAGACTTTTTAATACTGTTGGAACTTTTTTAAACCAGGTATTGTTTTTAACTACTTTGTTTTAATGTGTATTGTAAGCTGCTTTGAGTTCCACTTTGATTGACTGATATTCCATCTTTCTCCCAATTGAATGAATAGACAGACAGACAGACAGACAGACAGATAGATAAGCTTTCTGTGAGCAGAATAGCCAGCATATTTCACTGCCTAGCTTTTTAAACACACTTTTCCTCCTCCTCCTCCTCCTCCTCCTCCTCCTCCTCCTCTTCTTCTTTTGCATTTTGCAGAGCTACCATTTTATGTCAAGTTGAACCCCATTTTACATGTTCAGATGTTAATCTTTTGTGACATTAACACAGCACTATCACACCTTTCAATTTTAGTGTGAACCATACCCAAAGGAGATTTTGAAATCTGAAAATTCTTCACCTTGTAAGGCCATGTATCTTTCACAAACATCTGTAAACTACATAGGCATCTGATGTCTTTCCAGAGAAATAACTAAATTTGTAAGGACCATCATCTGAGTTTTAAAGAAAAAGTTAAAATATGTTTACAATTTTAAAAAAACTGTTAAGAGTAAAATATATGACATTTATTTAAAGTAGGATGCTCCTCTAGAAATATAATTTATACCAAAAGTGCTGTTGTTGAGTAAAGTCTTCTTTGATTATTATTTTAATATATATTTCATATTCAAGAATAGAATTGACCTGGAATTTGCTAATTATCAGTTTCTGTTCAATATATATGTTCTTTTCCCCTCCCTGTTCCATCTGTTTTTGGTGTGATTTTTAGTCATAAACGTATAGTGGCACAGTGTATTTGAATATTAAAATAGACTGTTCATACCAAATGAGAGAGGGGAAGAGAGAACACCAGCAACAACCAAAAAATACATATACAGGTATAAGGTGGATGTATTCCTGTATATGCCACTGACAGGGTGCTAGCCTCTCTGTGTGAGAATTCAGCTAGACTGTCAGGATGAAACTTGCAAATGAACATGTTAAGAAAGCTGTGTTTTCCTTTACAGAAAAATGCACTTCAGCATGTAATATACCAACTTGGAGAAAAAGAAGCCCACATATTAAAGTCTATACTAAAGCTGAAAAAATGCATTCAGGTATTTTTAAGTGATTAAATTTCTGTTGTTTTTTGTTATCAAACAGACTTCAACTTATTGTGATCTTATGAATAAGAGACATTTCAGAGCCTTTATCATCATCAGTTCTCCTTCAGGTTTTACAAATCCAGAGCTGTGGCTTCCTTGATTGAATTAACCCAGATAATATATCTTAATTTGTTAAAAGTGAAAGTGGTCTAGAATGTTTTTTTAAATGTTTTTATTGTACATTTAACTTCTTATTGATGGATTGGTTGATTGCTGGGGAAGAGCTCTCAAAACAAGCGAAATATTTAAAAGTTTATGCATTTGTGCTCAAAGTCCTGTCATGGATAAGGAGGACAAATCCAGATCCAATAGCTGGTAGAAGTTAGATATTGTTGCATAGTATTTCCTTTCGTGTGCAAACTGGCTAGAAGGAAAGAGGTATAGTGACATTTTTCTCAGTCATCACTTTGGGCTCGGAAGCCAGATGTACCATCTTCCTTCCAATTGACAATTTGTTGTATGAGAGGTTGTTACTTTCAGTTTTCTCCTTGGCAAAATAATATGAAACTCAGAAAACATCAAGACTAGGCAACAATATTGTTGACATGAAAGAGCATACTATTCTTTCCAGCCCCTGCTTTTGTGATTTCTAACTAATTGCTATCTGTTGATAAAAGGTATGAATAAAGTATGGCCCAATTCTGACATCCATCCTGAAAAAAATAATAATTCCAAAATGGTCAATTTTATTCTCTAGCTGGCCCAGAATTCTTCAAAATTGTAAGTGGCTGTCTGGTCACTTCCACTTCTGAAGAAGGTTACCATGGATGTAAAACAATTCTGGTGGATGGGCAAAATGGGTAATCATACACAATCAGGATCAGGATAAATTCTTGGAGGATAAAGAAAACAAACCATGAGTTCAAGTGGGGTCAGGTAGACTTATTTCTAAGTAATTTTGCTTAGGATTCCATGCTAAGTGTGCACACTTTTTTTTCCTGGAAAAGTTCCAAAATAAATGGACTGTGCTGCATAATATAATCCTCAGCTTATTCACTCAGAAATACATGCTGCTATATTGAGTTAGGCTTACTCCCAAATAAACTACCATAGGACTGCAGCCTGGTGGGCCATTAGTTCTAACAACCATAATTAAATGGATAGCTGGTATTCTCTGTCCTTCTTAGGCCACATCTCAGATGTGTGATATACTACTAATTTTTGTTCCAGGTCTAGATATTATCTAGGACAGGTTTGCAACTTGTTTTACATCACTTTGATCTTGTATGTTTCACATGCCATGTGTCAGTATTTTCAGACTTGCTCCTATCTTCATTTCAGAACCCAGAAGAAATGGAAGCAGATAAAATGGAAGATTTGACAGAAAGGAAAAAAGGATTTGATAAATAGAAGTGATATATTGTTGCTCTTATAGTTTACCCTCAAAAGAGTAAAACAAGCTTCAAATTCAAATGATATGCTTATCAAGAAACGAAACTGGGATGCAAGGTGATAAAAATTAATAATTTTAAGTGCAGAAGTACAGAGCTGATAAAACATGTGCATTAAATTGTCTAAATCAGGCATACATTTCTGAATAAGTTTTTTGTGACATTTAATATAGTTTGAAAGTTTCAAATACATTACAGTCCTGATTATCCGTCCTTCGGTCATCCGACATTCCGGATTATCTGACGGATGGATAAGGGGGGTGGGTGGGGCCTCCACTGCTGGAGGAGCCCTGGAGAAGAAGGCCTCACCAAGGCCAAGCCGAGGCCTCCCCTTCTGGGCCTTCACTGGCCGGCCTGCGGGGCCCAGGTGGAGGCTCTGGCAGAGGCGGAGGAGGAGGCCCAGACCTCGGAGGCCCCAGCAGTGGCTGCAGAGGAGGAGGAAGAGGACTCGGAGGCCCAGGCCTTGGAGATGCAGAAGGTAAGCAGGGATGGAGGGAGGGAAGGAGACAGGGAGGGAATGACGGAGGGAAGGAAAAAGGAGGGAGGAGGGAAGAGGGGAGAGGAGGGGAGGGACATTTGTCCCCAATAGTGGCACAGGTGTGGGTGTGCCTGCTCCATCATTGGGGACAAATGGAGTCTGGATTATCCTACATTTTTTGTTATCTGACTATCAGTCGGTCCCGTTTATGTTGGAAAATCGAGACTCTACTGAACTTCATAGGCACCATGTTGGTTTGGTGTAACCATCTTCAAAGAAGAATGGTTAAATAGAAGATTTTAAAAGGCCCTTCCTATCCCATTTAGAATATGGTGCTATCAGGTTTGCAAAGATAGTGATAATGACCACCAGGTACATTTTGTAAAGGACACCTCTCTCCCACCCTCCTCAAAAGGTTATATTTAGATAATGGCAACACTGTGATACAAAGATGAATCAGAAAGTGCTACTTCTCCATGTTTAGGAAGCCAGTGTTTGATTCATCATGTCAAATTCTAACAGTGCTTACTCAGGGGTTTTCTAAACTCTGGAAATGCAACTGACTGAAAACTTAATCAAGTTGTCTTAGGACTTTACTGCATGAGAGACAAAAAAGGTGAAATTGATCAGGACAGTATCAGCTTTCCCCATGCCACTCTGCATACCTTTGTAGCACTTCCATTCTCTTCCCAAGGGGAGATTGTTTTCAAAGCATGTCTTTTGTTGAATGATTTTTTCCCATTCAGCAAATGACATGCTTTGACAATTGTTTCCCCACCGGAAGATAAGAGAAGTGCTATGACATCAAGTGGAGTGGCATGGAGAAAGCTGCTACTCTTCTTGTCAGCTTCGTCTTTTTTTCTCTCATGTAGTAATTTTGCCTCAGGGTCACCATAGGTCAGAAACAACTTGAAATAACACAACAAAAACAACAACAACAAAAATGTCCATACTTGGACTTGAAAATGCTTGCTTGTATAGGCTTTCTGCTGCCCCCTACAATATTTTGGAACTCTTTTTGCATTCTAACTTGCTCTGAACTTGTATTTTTTTTTTTTTTAAATTCTGTGTCAGCTTGGAAAGGGGCAAATTTTAACATTCAAATGTTGCAGTAAAGAAACAGCTTCTTTTGCCTTCCCTAATTAGATGCTGTGCAATTTGAATTTCTAGGCCACATAACCCTGTAGCCATATTTCACATTTTGACAGCCTAAAGCAATTTAAAAATTTAATTCAAAAGAGCCTCACGTGTAGTTCTCGTTAACAGGAAAACTACTGTTAGGGCTTTTACAGGCAGAAGTGTGGAATTCTGCTAAGCATTTTGTGGTTTCGTATAAAAATATTATATGATGATAATATGAACAATATTACTATTCCATGTATATATATTCCCAGTCTGTTTGCTGCAAACTATTATTCACTGTAAAGGTTAAGCACTGTTAATAGCAGACAGGTTCCTGCCCTGTTGTCAGTGGAATGGTTAAAAAGAGGTCAATCTTCAGGACTTTTAAGTATTTCCAACCCAAACCAGGAGTTTATCAAGTCAGGTTTTGTGTGGGAGAAAAAATGACATATTTAGTCTTTGATAAACAAGAGCATATACAAAATTATCAAGTGACCAGGGAAAACAGGTTGACCTTCTCTTAGCTCCAATTGCAGCTCAATCTGCAGAAATAAACATATGAAGCTTTCTATAGTATTTAAACACTGTTTCTTGTTCAAATCTACAAAGAAAGAGATGACGTTGAAGACACAGCTCTATACTACTAGGTAGATCAAAATTGGTAAGAATGATACCCTCCCCCTGTCTTTCTTTTAAATGTGAGTGTGCCACAAAGTAATATATTCTCTGATTCAACATAATGTATAAAAGGAATACACAGAGTGTATGAAACACTAGAAACTTAGTTGTGGATTTGGCAGGTGGCTTCTAATGCTAATCATTACAAAGTAGAAAAGAACAGAGTTCTTGTTGTGTTGATGTGTAGTGATGATGACAGAAATTTTGCAAATTATGGGTTCATGTAATTAAATCTTGTAGCAATATTTGTTTTTATGTCAGTTACTGTTACTTTTATTCTGCATTCTTTGGAAGTTCTTATAACCTACACTTCAGTGTGTATGTATTGCCCTGCATTTACACAAACGGTCAAAAAAACGATGAAACAGCAAATACGACAAGAATTATAAACGCTAAATATAGATAAGTCCCACAAGAACCAAGAGAGCAGAAAAAGCAGTAAAAACAGCAGAATCAATAAAAACACTTAATTAATCCCAGCTAGGGCAACATGATGGAAGCCACAAAAAGACACAAGGGTTTGGGTGTCAAAAATGCATTACCTGTATGGATACATGTATTTTCATTCGTATTTTTTTCTTATCAAAATGAATTCAGAATGGCTAACAAACTAGACTCATCCCAAATTTCACAAAAACAAAAGATTGCATAAAATTCAAGCAGCCTATGAGTGCCAAAATGGGCACAAGAGACCAACAAAGGCCCAGCAAAATTGGGGCCTACAAGGTCTAATGGAACCTGCAATACCCACTGAGGATAAATGAAGCCCAGCTATCTACCAAGGTAAGCTTCCAAAATCCCTACTACAGACCTGCTTCCAGCTGACAAGTGCTCCAGCAGGACCCAAAAGCGTCCTGCTGATGTTTGCCCCAGCTGCCACAGTCCAAGCAAATCAGGGATGACATCAATAAAATGCCACCCATAAAAAATTGACACCCAACAGCCCTAGAAACACCAGATGCTCAACTGCAGCCCTGACCATTTCAGCCCTTTGCTGATGGTCTTCTTCTAGGCCCAGAAAGTTCAGCTCCTCTTCTGCAGCACATTCCTAAACCAGATTTACAATGCAAGCCAGTAGCTGGCAGTATTCAATTCGGCCCAACCCAAGCCCTCCAATTTTAATTATTTCTGAAAAACAGGAAAATAATGCATTTTAAATAGCTAATTGTACTTGGAACTGGAACTGCAATTAGCTCCCTTCAAAAAATAACTTTACAAGTTCTGAATTTAAGATATAGGTACTTTGCAGCATAACCAAAAGCACCACATTTTCAAATATGCCCTGACAAAGAGGTTGGGTGATGTCAGTGGGGCAGCGAGACTATCAAGGAACAGAACTCCACCCCCCAAATAGTCTCAGGTCCTTGGAAAGTGCCTTTAAAATTCAGATTAAAACCTGGAGCTGCTTCACCACCATCCACTACTACACTTGTTCAAGAGTATGTCTTAAAAATTGTCCTGGTGACTGTAATACTTTATTTCTTTGGTAGTTTGGAATGTAGGACTTAAATACCCTAAAGGCACCAGAACCTGTCTGATCTTGGAAGCTAAGCAGGGTCAGCCCTGTTTAATACTTGGATTGGAGGACACCAATGAAGATCAGTGCTGTAAGCCATATTTCAGTGAAATTCATAGGGTCACCATAAGTTAACAAGCAACATGAAGGCATATGCACACACACACAGTTCAGGATGTTAGAGGAAACACAGTTTGGCAAATTTGCAAGTGACATGTACTTCCAGTTGACAAAGCATCATTGTAATATACAACAGAACAATTGTCTACAGGATGTGTGAAATCTTCATTTGACATATATGGACCACCATGTATGTTTCTCTTTGGATATGAAAAGGAAACAATGCCACCTGTTTCTCTGAGTGATGACTATGGCTGATGGTAGTTTCCATAATAATCAGAATTGGTTTAAAAAGATATTATAGTTATCCTGAAATTCAGAGCTGCTTCATACATGATAAAACATCTGCATATTATGAATGGCATGATCATTTCTATTTAAGGAATTTGTTACAGTATATGTCAGACAAATTTCAGAATTCTTTCTCTTTGTGTTATCAGTTAAATTACAATGAAAGTGTCAACAATAGTTTCACTGCTGAAGAAAAAAATAATTTGACTTTTGATAATAGAGGAGTAACCACAAGAGGGCAATATAAGCACATATATTGAATAGGTGCTGAAATCGTACTATTGGTAATATCTTGACAACATAAAGAAGCAAATCAGATCACCGTTTACCAAGAAACTTGCATGTAGATGTCCTTTGATACACTTTTTAAAAGTGATTAAAAAACTGAGAGAGTGAGAGAGAGCCCGTGAGAACAAGATAGTAAATGCACAATACCTTGCTATACTAAAATTGGGATAACACAACAGGTATACTGTCTGAATCCCAGATTCCTATAAAATACAAAAGATTATTATTTACTTTGTAGACTTGCTTAGTGTACTGTTTTCTGAGAGACTGTGAACCACATACAATATGTTTATTAAAAATGAATGTATTGTGACCTTAGTGGTGGAATTTATGCCATGCCTACATAAGGTTGCAGATTCACTAACTGGCATCTCCAGTTCTGTTTTGCTATTTTTAAGTTCCAGGAAGTTAAAAAAAAAACCTTTCTGGGATAGAAGGGCTGCTGCCAGTCAAATTAAAGTAATTTTAAACAATGATTGTTAATATTAATGTTACCCATATTTTGACTAGGTATTTTGAAATGCTTTATCCCAAGCTAGAATGCCACATGACCTCTAATGGGAAAAGCTTTCCATCACAACAATTCATTGTTCACAAGCAAGATGTGCCCAAGGGGATCAGCTTCTGCCAATGAAATAAATGAGCAACTCTGTGGTTCTGTCATATTGTGCATGTAAAAGTTAGGCAGAATAGAGTAACAGACATTATCCCATCTACTGTACTGGCTAGACAATGGCCATGTATTCAGTGGACTCTTCTTTTCTGAAAGACACACCATTTGTAGTAAGCATGAATCTGAAGTAGAGATGGAAAGGACAATGTTAACTGAGGGATTTTTTTTTAAAATGAATTGACCCAGCTTCAATTCTATTAATGAAAACATGCATCTTTTAGATTTTAATGAGGCAAAAACTAGGATAGGGTTTCCCCACCTCCTATGAATAAAACACAAGTACATGTCCATGTTAAAAACATACAGTCATGTTTTAATTAGTGGGAGGGACACAATGTAAAAAAGGTATATGTTAAGGAAAAGCATGTAGTGGAATATGCCCAAATTCCAGTGTGGAAAGTTAAGAAAAATATATCACAACCCAATTTGTAATTTGGATGAGAATGGTAGTATGATTTTGAGAAATGCAATGAAAATGAAACTGGCAGACCTTTACAGCCCTATCTGGAACACCGCACCTGTATCAATGAATCAGTCACTGTTGATAAAAATGGATTTCCAAGTGATGTGATCAATTAACTATTGGGAAATGACTGTTTGTGTCAAGTGCCAACACCTTTATCTCAGCATTGCAGCAAAAACACATTCCACACAGGAGGAGCAGCAAGAAATCCCCCTCTGATAAGGTTATGGCAATGTTTCAAGTCCAAAAGCTAGCAGATGTTTAATATTTCTTACCTTGAGGCCACAGATACCCTGCTGTTTTGATTTAGCATGTTAGAAAAGCTCTCAGCATGGCCTGTGCTGAAACTGTGGCATAATATACATCCTCAAAAGTTGAACTCATTTTTGTTCTTGTGTCTCCTTTGCCCTTGGTTGTGTTGCACTTGTTTGAAGCTGTGCTCCCCAATGCATCTCAGTAGTTTCTATTGTGTTTCTCTCAGAACTGTTTGTAGCTAGGAAAAAAAATAATAAAAGCTTTAATTTTACAATTACTAATTATGAAATGTGTATTATCATTAAATGGCAATGTCTCTTCTGGAGTGAACAGCAGCTTGGAGCAGGGCATTTTCATTGGGATTCAGACCGTGGCACAGAAATAAAGTATTAACACCTCTTCTGTAGGCTATGATCTTGTTTCTGCTTAACCCACCATGGCTACACATAAAAGTAAAAACATGTAGATGTATGAAATGCAGTCAACCATTTCACATCTTGTCTAGTTTGGTGTTAAACTAGCATTTCAATTAGTTTCCTTATCTGATCTGATGAAGGGTCCTTGACACTTAAAAAACTGTGTACTCCTAGTCTAACAATACTTGACTTAATGTAAGATATCAGTATTATCTGTTCTGTAATCTTAATTAAATTACTGAGTCAGGCCATTAAGTAATCTAATTTTGTATAGCTACAACTGACAAAATAGTATTTGTCAGTGTCAAGCAGGTGTTTTGCACCTTTACTACACAAGGGAATTTGTGGACATAAGGGATTAATCTTACCTACCTAGGAGCTAAGAGCTATATGACATTGCTTCTCTGAGCCGCCATTGTTTGGAAACATTCTGTAGTGGTGAACTAAATGGGTGGTTTATTTCACAGTCATGTGAAAACTTAAGTTTTCTGATCTGGTATTAGGCCCAATACCATTACACCACAAGGTCACTGCCTTCTGTTGGTCACATCATTTGCCAACTCATTCTTTCTACCAGACGCCAGGACAGTATTTGCAGCAAATGAGACAGCAGATGACAGCACAGAGGCTTACAGGTCAAACAGCTAGAATGTTTTAACCTATTACAGAGGGAACTGAAGCTGAAATGACAAAATACAGTTTAGACATTCACTGCACAGAAAGTCTTTAATTGCACATTAACACATGTCTTGGATGGGAATTCATTTTAGGGTTGAGACAAATAATATAACATGAGACTGAGGATTTAGCAATTTGGTTTAAGGATTCCAATATGATGTTGATACAATCCAATATATTATGTGAATGGTTCAGGGACTAATTTTTCCAGATGTGTCTTTTAGGGTAGGTATTGAATGGTGAAAAAGAAAGCTGATATAACAGCCTGTGTGAAAGATGCAGAAAGTTTAACCGAGGGTGACAGTTGTGATGATGATGAGGAACAGTTGGGTATAAATAACACATTTCAGATTTATGAAAATCCAAACAATTTGAGGATTTCATCACTCTTGGATGGATGGATGGATGGATGGATTATATCCAAAAACTATCTAGACCCTTTCATCTTGGATCAATATCAATCCATTAATGAGAGAAATAATTTCCGTTCTTTTGGCATTCTGATAAAATATAGACAATGGGAGGTCACAATGTTGCAATTTTGCCAATGCAAACTTTAATTATGCCTTATGAGACTGCATATAAATTAGTCGACTGGGATTGTTTTTATACATGTAAGTTTCTACTCCTACCACAAGACCAGTTTTCAGTTTTTGAAATCAATCCCCAAAATAGCATCTACATTATACTTTATTAATACTGCAACCACTTTTATATTGACTTGATGCTAATTTCAGACATGATATTTCCAGACATGATGCTAATAAAAATGAAGTGATGTGTCTAACGGATATTGAAATTATGATTTAAATCCTTAAAAATGACCTCATTATTAAGCAGTGGCAACTTCTGAATACTTAATGCCAGACAGAGTTTGGACTGAATTTTTGAAAGGTCTAGCTTCTTGGTGTTTTTTAGAACAAAATATAGCCTAAAAATGTGATGGCAGAAGTTCTAGATCATGGCTGGGTACCTTTTTGCCTTCCAGATTATGTTGGACTTCAGTTCCTACTAGCCCCAGTCAATTTGGTTAGTGGAGGGGGGAAAGGGGAGTAGTATTTCCTCAATCCTCACAGATTTTGCAGCCTTGCTCTGGATGCCTATATGACTTGTTTTGCACACTTCCATCCTTAAATGTATGGTTTCTTCAGTATAAAGAATATGAATTACATAGACCATGGTGTTCCTTTCTTTCTAATAGTGAAATACTACACATATATATTTGGAAACAATCCTCAGGGCCTTTTCACACTAGCCCCTTAAACTTCATATTCATTGCAGAAATAATGCCGTTTTATACTACATTAATGATATCCCAGAATTCAATAACATTGAACCATGGCAGTTAAAGTGCTGTCAAACTGCATTATTGCTACAGCGCAGGTGTAGCGATACTCCATTAAAGAAGTGGGGTTGATACTGTTTCTGCTACTGTGATTGTAATTCTGCCTTTCACATTTCAGTTTGAGATCAATGATTGTAGCAATCGTTTGTGCAATCACTCTACTTGGGGGCAGTCTTGGATGACTGCTTAGTACTTCTCCCACACATTTCTTCATCCTTATTTGGCAATTTCCAAAGAGCCTTCCATATTCCTCCGCCCCACATATCCTGCTTTTTTTAAAAAAATGTTTTCACTGTCATAATTGAACTAGTATGATATTTGTTCATCATGATTCAGTGGGTAGAGTGCAACAGATTTTTTAAAAAACTGAATAAGAAGGGAGCATCAGGAAAATTGTGGCAACCCTCAAGGAAGGTTCTAGCCACCCAGTACTTCCTTTAACCTGCCCTACAAGAAATAGAGTGAGAATGGAAGTTGAGACATACCTTAGACAATCAATGCATGTTGCAACACACTTACATGATCCCTAAATTGAGCTACTTGTAAAAGATATCTTTCACACCAATTAAGCATAACAATAATGTGGTCGGGGCTGACAAACTGTAGCCAAAAAACTGAGATTACAAAGCAGGAAAACAGGACAGCAGCAACATGACATGGAAATGCTTGCTTTCTGCTGATGCTAAACCACCTCTACTTCACTATAAAAGCCTTGTGTGAAAATGTCCTCACTGTGCTAAATGGGGCTTACTATGGATAAGTGTGATTGCTGCCTGAAGGACAGTACAGTTTATTTAAATTGAAAATTTAAATTTCCTTGAGGCATTTAAATTATCCTAACATAATCCTGTAAATCTATCATTGACAGAGTTATGGAATATACAGCATGCCAGTATATTCCACACTTATCCGCACTTCAGAGAAATTGCAGCAGATATTTAGCAATACTAACTTGCTTTGAGGCTCAACATTTTTTGGATAAAAACTCTGAGGTTTGAAAGATATTGGAAAAATCTTTTAAAGCAGCCTTTCAGCTAAAATTATGTGGCTTATTAAGAATTTTTCTTAGGACCTGGATGGTGAATTAGAATGTAAGCTCAGGTGCCATTCACTTAGTTCTCTGCAATTCTGTGGAAGTCATATACAGAGAAGTAGTGACTAAAATGAAAAATGATAGATTCAGATTTGCACCCATGGAATTGCATAGCAACATGTTTCAACTTTTTGTTGATTATCTAAGAAATTTGGCAGCAAACATGGCAGGTGAAATCTGGAAGTACTACTCTGTTGTATCTATATCCTCTGGGGGCACATGAGAAGTAAAATTATTTGTAGATAAAAATAAAGTATTAAAAAATTAAAGAAAAATTTTTATACACACACACACAGTGGTCCAACAGGAACCTGCAGTGTTGCAGGATGCTAATGGCTGCTGAAACCATAGACCTAATCCAATTGCTAGCCTTAACTAGAATAGACTTGCTAAAGAACACTGGAACATATGTGACTTAGGAAATGCCTGTTGATTCATTGATTCTACTGTGTTTGGAGCTAGCAATTGCCTTTAAGGACTTTATCACAGGGAAAATTGGAAGGTTAGAGTGGCCCCAATGCAGGGTCATCCAGGACTTTAGAGACAACTTCGCAGCTGCTTATCACATGATGCTGCATGCAATCCAGAAGTGAGGGGAGTTAAGAAATGAGAAAATTCACAAAACTACTATATTTGCATGTCAATTTTCCTTGCAAATTCACTCTCTTTGTGTAATGGCTGCTGTGTGAAAACCAACCCTCCAGATGGCTTCTGTTTCCAGATTTCCCAGCATCCCTTGCTGTGGGAGAGAGCCCAGTTGGGATACACAAACACACTTCCCTCGCCCAGCCGCTCTCCTCCAAAATCAAAGGGGTCATCTGAAACAAGGCTTCCCCTCCTCTCACCCAGCCCTAGCCAGGACAGAGAGAAGTGTATGCGGGAGTGTGCGTGGGGTTTTTTTTTGGGGGGGGGGGAGTTTGCAAGATTTGCAAAGGTAAGACTTATCTTGCCTTCCTCTGACACAGATTCTGGGGCTTGTGGGGCACTTGTGGAAATGTGCCCACCCCCAAGCATGTAGGGGGCACTTGTGGAAATAACATATTAGAACATGCACAGAAAAGGTATTTCCAAGCAAGCAATGGGGGTTTGTCCCCCTCCATTTGATATCCAAACTCACACTGGAGCCTAAGTAATGTGCCTTTAAAACTTTGCTGTTCTCTTGTGTGTGATAACCATTCACAAATGGGCTGGCTTTTCTGGGACGCCACCACTTTAACCATTTTTGGGATGGAAGCACATAGGTCTCCACATGAAAAAGTCCTAAGTCATTTTATGGTGGGAGAACAGGGACTAAAATAATCAGAAGTCAAGCATGCTGAATCTGAGATTTAAATCTATGACTCAGACATAGAATTCTTGAGAGACAGTGAAAAGTCAGGAAATTAAAATGGAGGTCAGAGGCAGAAGAGAAAAGTTGTGGCCCAGGCACTAACTGATTATAATGAGTTAGGAATCATAGCATCATAGAGTTGGAAGAGACCACAAGGGTCATCCAGTCCAATCCTCTGCCATGCAGGAATGCAGAGTCAAAGCACCTCTGACAGATGACTATCCAGCCTTTTTTTTAAAGCCTCCAAAGAAGGAAACTCCACCACACTGCAAGGGAGTGTGTTCCACTGTTGAACAGCTCTTATTGTCAGGAGGTTCTTCCTAATGTTGAAGTAGAATCTCTTTTCCTGTAGGAGAGTGGTGTGAGAAGTGTGTGCCACAAAGTTAAAAAATTGCCTCATCTCACTGTGTGTGTGTGTGTACCTGCAAATCACCTGTCAACTTATGGTGACCCCATGAATTTCATTGTGTTTTATTAGGCAAGGAGTACTCAGAGGTGATTTTGCCAGTTTCTTCCTCTGAAGTATAGCCTACAGCACCTGACATTCATTGGTGGTATCCCATCTAAATACTAATCCGGACTGACCTTGCTTAGCTTCCAAAGTGAGACAGGTTCTAGTGACTTAAGGGTATTTAATCCTTTCACAGCCTTACACAGTATTAAGATCTCTTCACTGGCTGCCGATTAGCTTCTGGGCACAATACAAAGTGTTGGTCATTACCTTTAAAGCCCTATATGGCTTGGGCCTGAGTTTCTTGACGGAACGCCTCTCCCTACACACCCCTCACTCTCAGGACCTCAGGGAAAAAACTACTAGAGTGTCTGAAAATAAAGTGGAAGTCCACTTTTGATAGATTGTTCACTGCTGTTGCCCCCAGACTCTGGAATGGCCTCCCGGAAGAGATCCGTCTTATCAACACCTTAGATGCCTTTAAAAAGGCATTTAAGACGGATCTCTTCCAGTGGGCTTACCCATTTGACCCTCCATGAACAACCCCACAGAATGTTTCTTTTAGACAACTGTATTATTGGATTGACAATGGTAATTGGATATGTTTTAATTATAGAAATATGTTTAGATTGTTTTAATATTGTTTTATATTGTATTGCGATTTTAAATTGTTGTACTCCCACCTCGATCCATGGGGAGAGGCGGGAAATATAAATAAATTTGATGATGATGATGATGATGATTTTTTTAAAAAGAAAAATACAGCGCACCCGCATCATACACTGATGCGCCTTACACAGCTTTCAGCATATGCTGAAAGCCATGCTGGGAAAAGGGACAGTGCTGCGCTGCCGTGTGCATGAGCCCCA
Organism: Urosaurus nigricauda; assembly: GCA_034509955.1. Lineage (NCBI taxonomy): Eukaryota > Metazoa > Chordata > Lepidosauria > Squamata > Phrynosomatidae > Urosaurus > Urosaurus nigricauda. The sequence continues at coordinate 47,532,015 of JAOEGL010000005.1, forward strand.
TTCATTTAAATGGGGCTCGAACATATGTGGAATTCCTGTTACATGGGGGGTGGAACAGATCCCTTGCGTAGGGGAAGGGCCTGCTGTAATCTCTTTCTCAGTCTCCACTATGTAGCTATTTAGGATGCCCGAAACAGGAATAATTCTCTTTTAGCAATAAGTATACTCTGCAACAGTTTGTTGCTAGTTCTTGTTCTGATGACAACATACATGTCTGGATACAAAGCACACTTTTGCAGACATATCCACACACAATCAGAAATGCAGGACCAAATGATTTATAGGATGTGGTTTGTATTTTAGGCCTATGGACTTATTTTTTGGAGATAAGTCACCTTGCCAAATATCATGCAGGTTTTACAAAATATTTTTAACCTTCTTAGTGACTACCCAGTGTTAGGATGAATTATGTTCCTTTTAGTCAGATGCCAAAAGCCATTATCTGCAAAAACATACATTTCCAAGATTACCAGAGGCATAAAAACTGGACCTGAAGTGAAAGGTCAGGAAGGTGGTGGTGGGGGAATCTTTGGGGCTTTTTACATTGGCAAGAAAGTGTGATCTGAACTCGCCTTTATGTTAATGCTTAGCAGCTACATAGCAAGCCTCAGGTTTGCATTAAAAAAGTGCAGAGCTGCTACATTGAGGGGTGTGGGAACGACTTATCTGAGTGGTCTTTTTTGTGGCTCAGCAGTTACATGGGAAGCTGTCAGAACGCTACAAACACAGGCGGAGCTGATACATGGGCAGCAAGAAACGCAGCTTTAAACTGCGATTTTAATTTTTTTTTCCTTGCCGGCTGCGAACTGCGCTGTTGCGCGGTTCGTACCGCCGCGAACAGCGCTATTCCGATGGTCGAGTCTTGAACTGCGCTATTGCGAGGGTCAAGGCTTGAACTGCGCTATTGATAGGGTCGAGGCTACGAATTGCGCAGTTTTAAATGATTTAAAGGGGGCTCCTAAGTGATTTTGACAGCAGCCACAGACCGAGCATCTGCAAGAAGACAAAGCAGGAGGAGTGCTGGCCATTGACCCAGTGACGTTGGCATTCGTCAGCACAGGGTCACTGTGGGCATCATCACCAACATGGATGCCTCCTCTCCTTTGTGGTCGGCACTTGTCGTCAATGTTCAAAGCACAGCCAAAGCTGCCGCCTTTGCCTCCGCTACTGCTGCCAGGATCGTCGAAGTGACCACTGAAATGACTGCTGTGACCACTGAAATGACTGCTGTGACCACTGAAATGACTGATGTGACCACTGAAATGACTGCTGTTTTCGCTGAAATGACTGATGTGACCACTGAAATGACTGATGTGATCACTGAAATGATAGCTGATGATGATAGTGATGATACAGAAGAGAGAATAGCTGCAGTTGGTGTCTCACTGCTTGAGCAGTGTGAATTAGCCGGTGGCATTGCTATGTCCGAGAAAAGGAAGACCCGGCTTTATTGGTCGCTGGAGAGAAGTGATCACTGGTGGTCTGTCATAGTCACTCGCACCTGGTCTGAAAGCCGATGGAGGCGTTACTTCCGAATGCCCCGTGCCCTCTTTCACCGGCTGGTGGACATCCTCCGTCCAGAACTGGAGAGGTCTGATTCAGTGATGAGGAAAGCCATCCCGGTGGAGGAGAGAGTGGCCATTGCCATCTTCATGCTGGCCCATAAAATGACCTACTTGGTGACTTCAGAGCTCTTTGGGGTTGGCATTTGCACTGCAGGGCAAATGATGCTGGAGTTCGCCTTGGCCATGGAGAAGCTCCTGCTGTCCCAGACTGTGTACTTGGGAGATGCCCGGAAGGTAAGGCACTGTCCAAAATATATTTCCACTTGTCAAACTATCCTATCCTGTATGTGGCATATTTCATGTGTGGGTTGTTTTGTGGTGTAATTGCATGGATGTAATGAATTTGTCATTTATTCACCTGTTTCCCCCCCTTTCCTTTCTACAGATCATGGAAGGTTTCGCTGAGCTTGGATTCCCACAAGTAGTGGGCGCTGTGGATGGGTGCCACTGTCTCATTGTGCCACCCCTGGGGCAGAGGAAGAGTTATCAAAACAGAAAGGGGTCCTATTCTGTTATCCTGCAAGGGACATGTGATCACACTGGTCGCTTTGTGGATGTGGAGCTTGGATGGCAAGGATCAGCTCATGATGCCAGGGTGGTCAGAAATTCTGTCATTTTTGAAACTATGGAAGCTGGCATCTTTGTGCCAGGCAACCCCACCATTACCATCCAGGGTCAGCAAATTGGACCCCTCCTGCTGGGAGATAAAGCTTATCCTCTCAGAAAATGGTTAATGTCGCCCTACAAGAAACCTACCACTGCCAAGCGGAAGCTTTTCAATAGGAGGTTGAACAGGTGCAGAGTGAAGGTGGAACATGCGTTTGGGCGTCTCAAGGCCAGGTGGAGATGTCTGACAGGACCACTTGTTGTGGCAGAAGAGAACGTGGTGCCCATCATCGCCGCTTGTGTCATCCTACACAACATCTGCGAGACCAAGGGAAAGGTTTTGGATGAGGGGCTGCAGTACAGGCGACGTTTTGTGTTGCCTACCCTGGGGGCACCTATTCCGGAAAATGACCCTGGCACACAAGAAGGGCACAAAGTGAGGAATGCATTGGCAGAGTTCTTCCAGACAGGGAGAATTTGAACTTGGACTTCTCCTCCATTTGTGATACCACAGCATAATTGTTTTGTATAATCATATCAGTAGTTGAATAAATGTATCCCATCAGCCACAGTCTGTGTGTGCCCATCATTCATGGTCTGCTGTGTGGGCAGTCTCTGCCATGTGCTTGTTGGCTTGACACACACAAACACACTCACAGAAGGTCATGCATAGGTGTGCCTGGCGCCAGATTTCCTGGAAGATAAAGATACAAGCCCCTAACTGCCAACCGTTTACTCTGACAATGTATCAATACCCCTTGAAATTCAGGCTTCCCTAATGGCCCATTCAATTGTAACAATATGAAGCCCAGAGGCATCTATTGGGGGAAAGATTCAAAATTCAGCTCTGAGGGGACTTCATTGGCCTGAAGCCATCTCTGCCCACCTTGCCCTCACCCACAAATTTCTATAAAGTCCAAAGCCCCTGTCTTTTTCCTCAGGACGGCGACCATGGCTCCCAGGGTGAGACCTCCAGTTCGCAGGGCCTACTGGCAGGCTGAAGAGCTGGAGATCCTCCTGGAGGCCCTCATGTCAGAGCAAGCTGCTCGGATTGTGATGGCCTCTAGCAGCAAGCCGAACAAGGCCTTTTTTATGGATGCCGCCAGAGCCCTCCGGCGACGAGGGTTTCAAAGGACCTTCCTACAGCGTCGGAGCAAGTTTAAGGACCTGAAGGGAAGGTTCTTTGAAACCCTGGAGGACTATGGTCCGCATCCGCCTGTTCGGAAGAGGCCACCATATTTCGAACAGCTTCGGGCCCTCTGGCAGAGGGGCGGAGAGCCTCGGTGGCAAGATCGCCGTCCTCAAGGTATGTCTGGGCCCCTTTCATTGTGCCTGTGTCCCTGTCACTGACCCTTCCCTCCTGTTTGCCAATGTCCTCCATGGGTCCTCATGCCTGTCCTCCACTTTGCTTTTGCAGGCATGCAGCCCAGGCGAGGACGGAGGGTGCCTGAGCAGGCCCAACAGCCCGGCAGGGGGTCCCCCGCTGCTGCACCTCAGGGAGAGGCTCGGGATCTCCCTGAGGATGCAGCACAGCCAGGGCCCTCTGATGCCGCCCCTCCGCCCAGAGAACAGGCTCCTCTGGCAGCAGGTTAGTGTCCAAGGGGTTGGGGGGGTGGACGTTGCAAGCCTGCAGCCTCCACAACACTCCTGTCCTGTCCCTTCCCTTCATGTCACTGTATTAACTTCTCCCCTTTCTTCCCTTTTTCCAGTAGCTCCTCCGTCGCCGGATGCTGCTGCTGCCCATGAGGACCAGCCTGGGCCAAGCCGCCGCCGCTGCCGCCTGCAGAGGGGACCCGAGGCCCAGGGTCCCCAACCCAGGGAGATGCCTGAGGCACAGCGCCACAGGGGAGGAGGTGAGTACAGGCACCCAAAGAACCGGAGAAGGGAGTGGGGATGCCCATACACCCTGCCTGTGGGAGTGGTTGTGTGGCTCCATTGTCCCCTCCTAACCATTCTCTCTTTTTCTCTCTTTTTTCTTTTGTCCTCTACAGAACACCTGCTGCATAGGAGGGTGGCAGCGCTGGAGGCAGGCCAGGAAAGGATCTTACAGCTGCTGAATAATATCTTGCAGGTCCTTCCTGGCGCTGCACCTCCAGCTGCCCAGTAAAGCTGCTTCCCTCCCCCCCTTTCCCTTTCCTTCCCTTTCCCTTGTTTGCTGTTCCCCTTCCTTCCCCTTCCCTTCCCCTGTAAATAATTTGTAAATAGTTTGTATAAATAAAAAAGTTTATTTTTTTAAAAAAATTTGTCTGTCTTGAACTGCGCAACAGCGGTAGTACACCATTGACCCATTTGTATGAATGAAATTCTTTTTTTATGAATGAATGGGGGTGTTGCGGTAGTGCGCTGTTTCACCATTTGTTAGTGTTAAGATTTGAAGTAGGACAGTGGTGTTCAAAATGTGCTTTTGAAGAGATGTTGAACTTCAGCTTCCAGAAGCCTAAGTCCTACATCTCATCAACAGCGCAGTTTGAACATCAGTGCCATAGGGAGTTAGTGAGTTAGCTATAGCTATAGTGTAGTGCCTGGTGGAAAAGGAAGTGCAGGAAAGGAAGGAGACCCTTGGGAAGACAGATAAGTGCAGTAGAGGACACCACAGTGCTTAATGGGAACTCAGTGCTTGTCACAACACTTCCCTCCTCTTCCTCCCCTGCGCCTGGGATGGCGACGAGTCGCCATAGGAACCGCCACTTGGCTGCTGAAGAGGCCAGAAGACTCCTGTCTAGGTTCTTCCTGAATGACCTCCAGATCCAGAATGACTTCGCCAGGAGTGACATCACGACCCCTTTCCCCACCCTGATGCCCAGATGGTCCCTCTACAGCCATGGGAATGGCCCTATGGGTAACACTCTCCTCCTCACCACCCACTCTGCCACTCTGAGCTGATCTTAAGATCCCTACTATCTGTTCCAGTAGGCCACTCTGCCCTTCAAGAACAGAAGTGAGTCGCCTCTGCTCCTGGATGGATTCTGCCTGCTGCTGAAGTGCCCTATCCTGATTTTGGACTGCCCTCTCCTGCAGCTGAAGTGCCCTCTCCTGCAGCTGAAGTGCCGTCTCCTGATTCTTGAGGGCCCTCTCCTGATTCTGGAGGGCCCTCTCCTGATTCTGGAGGGCCAGCTCCTGCTGCTGAAGTGCCCTCTCCTGATTCTGGTGGGCTCTCACCTGCACCTGAACTGCCCTCTCCTGATTCTCGACTGCTCTTTCTTGAAATTCTACGCTCCTCAACCTCAGCTGATAGAAACGCTCTCCCTGTTGTGTGAGTGCTGTCATGTGTTCTGAGGTGGCACCAACGAGACGATCAATAGCCCTGGCAGATGTTGCTGCTGCTGAGCGACGCACCCGTCTGTGTCTCATGGCAGCGAGCCGCTCCTCCGGTGGCATTGCAGCTGTGGGATTGGCGGGTGCTTCTTCTTCTTCTGAAGGTGGTCTTGGTGCACCTTCTGCACCTTCTATAGGACGAAGCACCAGAGATACACAAAAGCATAGAGTTAGCACATACTCCAGAGGGCATCCAATCCATCCCTATTATGCCATGCAGGAACTCTCGCTCAAAGCACCCTCAATATGTCACACAGGCCCTTGGACAAATGTAAGGAAGAGGAAGAGTTGAGGAGAAGCACAACACACACACACACACACCACAGTCATACAAAGGAGATCTTACAGCATACACTGACATAAACGTTGTAGCCCCTACCCAAAACATGCCATCATGCCAACAAAAACCTTCGCCAGCGCCTGTGTTCCTCTGCTGTAACTGGCCCACTATACAATCCCCCCCCCTTCCCATGCCACACACATGTCTTACCCTGCAAAGCTTCCTGACCGTCACTATCATCGCTGTCTCTCACAGTCCTCTGTCCTACAGGCGACCGATCACGGTGGCTACTGACGTTGGCAGAGACAGTGCTTGTACGGGAGGATGGCCTGCTTGAGGAAGCTGTAGATGCCAACTTTATGGCACGGGCTTTTTTTCTGAGAGCCTCGATGTCCACAGCTTGCTGACTGTAGGATGTCTCATCAGAGTCCGGGGACTGCTCCCGTTCCTCTGCATGACAAAGGGACAGAGTGACTTCTCCCCTATGCCCACCCTGATCCCACATCTTCCCTATGTCCCCTAGTTCCCTTTCCCTCAGAAGCCGAGGCACATCTTACCTTGAGAAGGCAGCAGAAGATGTTGGGCACATTCCATGCTTGTCTGTGGGCTTGGATCAGGCTCTGGCTCTGATTCTGGCTCTACCTGTGGTTCTGGGGTGTCCTCCATAGGTTCAGCCCTAGCAGGCTGGCCCACTGGGACCCTCACAACCTGTCCGCTGGTGGACAGTCTGTTGGGTCTGATCCTCCCATCCTTGCTAATGAACTCATGAAGCTCCTTGTAGAAAGGAGGACGGGGGCCTGGCTGGGTACCTTTGGCCAAATTGTCTCGATATTTTTTATATTGTGCCTTTAAGGCTTTGCACTTTCGCCGGCACTCTTCCCAAGTCCGCCGGTGTCCCTTCCCTCTCATGGCTTGGGCCACCTCATGATAGGTATCCGCATTGAGGTAGGTGGACTCCAGTTTCTCTAAAATATTGGGCCTTGACCAGATGGAAATGAGGTCTGAGGTCTCTGCATGAGACCAAGACATCCCTCTCCCCCTTTTTGGGCCACTTGTAGAAGTCTCTGCCATTGTGCAAAGTGCCACAGCAAAGCCTCGGCAAGAGTGTCCCTAGGAGCGGCTGACTTGGACAAATGCAAGTGGGAAATGGCGCTGGAATGTGTGTGGGGGTTCGTGTGAAAATTGAAAGTTTCCTCTTATCATTGCACCTGTTAAAACATCCGCCACCAAAACTGTCAATATCCCAAAGGCGCTACTGCGCATGTCTAGGGTTAGGATTAAGGGCGGAGCTAGGGTTTGGGAGCTTTAAAAAACTGCGCAGTTAAACCCCAGCTTTTACACCTGGAGGGCATAGAACGTTTTAATTAGGAGTGGAGTCCACACCACGCATGCTCCCAACTACGATCCATTCTGATCCGCACCAACAGCGCAGCCTTTAAATGGGCGCCTTAAGGAAACGGAGCCCCATTTAACTGCGCAAGTACACCTTAGCCTTTACATGCACTAGCGCTGTAACGCACTTATTAAAAAAGTAGTGGGTCAACCGAACTACTTTTTAAAAGCGCGTTTTTTCCCTTAAAACGCCAAAATGGCGTTTTCATGTCACACTTTCCCATTTTATAATGTAAAAGCTGGGTTTTAACCCAGCCTTCAAAACACCTTTTTTTGCCAATGTAAAACGCACCTTTGAGTTTAAAAAAACCTGTGTTTTCAAGCCAGGTTAACTATATTTGTTGCTCAGGTCTTCTGTATTAGAAAATCTCATTTAAAGTTGGTTTCATTATGTGATCATCCACATCAAATAGTGGATGCTGCGAAGCAATTAATTCAATTACTGTGGAACATGCACGTCAGTGCACTGGGCCATCTGTTTTGTCATTATCTGTGCTAACTGGCAGCAGTTCTTTAGGGCTTCAAACATTGGATTTTTCCAACCCTACCTGGAAAAGCTGGAAACTGAGCATGGGACCATTGGTATGCCAGGAAGTGACAGACTGTGCAGACTGGCCATTAAGGCTGGCCTGGGGGTGAAGTTGAGGTGTCCATATGATGCATGCCCAGATCTGACCCCATGGCAGTGTGCACATGGTGTGTGGCATCACAGCACTCCTCTGGAGCTGCATCCACATGACAAGGTACCAAAGGAGCACCTTAAAGCCCAGGGACCATGGCTATTGTGCCCTTTCCAGGGTGCAAACAGGAGACGCTTTTTGTGGCTCCTTTTTGCGCCCTGGAAAGGCCAGATTGGGGCCGTGGCATGCAGCTGCTGTGGCCCTGATCCTGCACAGCTGGAGACAGCTGCAGGCTGCCCCTTACTCTCCAGTTTTTTCTAGCCTATTCCTGTTAGACAGTGGCCTACTATTTCAGAACTTCCAGGAGCAAAGTACTAGTAAGGTGAGCAAATTTATTTCTTTAAATGTGTATTAGAGATATAATTATGCAGTAATTTTCTTCTCAAAAGAAACTTTGGAGTATCACACAGGAGGAATTTCTCTCAATTTCAAAAGAAATGAAAGTGGAGCCAGTTCGGAAATGAGTGAATTCACTAGTTCAGCAAATTTACGTGATTACATGTTGATGCTGCATCGCTTTCATAATGACTTCCCATTGCCCGAAATTGGCCAAAATTGTATGTGATCGTTTCTCATGTAATAATATGAAACCCCATGATTGTTCCTGTATGGCAGGGGGTTGGACTGGATGGCCCTTGTGCTCTCTTCCAACTCTATGATTGCGTTCAGAAGGACTTTCCATTGCGTGAAAATGTATGTGATAGTTTCTCACGCAATAACATGAAACCCCATGATTGCATTCGGACTGCCACAGGATTGTGCTTCCAATTTCTGTAGTCTCATAAACTCCATTTAGCAATCTCTTTTCTACTACAATAAGAAAACCACACAGTTTTCAAATCCTATTTGCAATCTCAGACTGATTCTATGCAAAATTTGAGGTACATATTCTGTGCAGAACAGCATTAACAATATTTATACAGAGAAACTTTGTATCTTTAAATGTATATTAGGGTTATAATTCTTTATTAATTTTCTTCTCAATAAAAGAAATGATAAATTTTAGGACTTTTCGTCCTGTTGCCAAGTCAACCATGTGCAAAATTTCCACAGAATGAATCCCAAATTACAGATTTTTGTGTGCAGGAAATGACTTTTTTCTGTGGAGAAAATAATTTTCCTGAATAGAAGTAATTTTTTTTTGCGCAGAAAAGTTGTTTCCTTCATAGCAAAAGACGCATGTGATTAAGTCCAGAGCCCTTTCCACTGCTACCATGGTTTACAGCAATCCTGTGGCATGCAGCATCTAAACACTGTGCTGCCGTAGCACCAAAAAGCTGCTTCTGTGTAAATGGCCAGGCAGCTTCCTGCCAGCTTGGGGACATGCATTGTATGTACGTATGTCATGTCCCCAAGCCATTGGGAAGCTGGCATATTTTGACTGTCTGTTCCAACTCCAAGTTTCCCTTAGAGAGAATCCCACTAGGGAGCACCCACCAAAAATGGTCTCTCCCTGGTCTTCACCAGATGTACCTATGATGGTAGCAGGACAGAGAGAAAGCCCTCTTATAAATATATTAAAATTGAAACAATCTCATGAACAGAGATTTTAAAAATATTGTTTTATTTCCTGCTTTGCATGTGATTGGAGCAAACCTGCAGTGATAGTCCCAAGGTTGTATCATGTCTAATTCAGTCTGAAGATGTTTTTGAGACAAGGGGCCCTTTCCATAGTGGATCAGTAAGATATTTTAAGATGGCTATTATTTTCAATTTCTGTTCTACACATCATGGAGCGTGTGAGTGAGGATGCTATATATGATTGCATAACCTTTGCATGTTATCACAACAGTGTGTTCACCATTTTTCTGTGGCCTCATCATGCAGGGCTGCTGTAATATTGAAGGATCCACCTATGATGTGGGTTCTTTGCTGGCAATGAAAGAAGACAGTGAAAGGCCACAGGAGAAAGATTTGTATGATTGGTCCCCACATTTCTCATCTGAAACCAATTGACATATACATTTTGTGCTATGTAAACAATAGTTACAGACACAGCTGGGCAATGTTTGGAACATCCTTTATCCTGCCCTGTATTTTAGGATCTCAAGCTGGCATACAATTAAAATCAATGCAAACATTTTTAAAATAAAAACAATAACAATTATTGAAAACGATATAAAAACATATTACACAATTTAACAAGTTAGAACACTTTTAAAAGTTATGTGCCTGTACAGCATTGGACAAAATCATCAATACCTGAAAGACTTTAAGAAAAAGACACATTTTATGGCCTCCATAACAAGGAAGGCTTCTTTGAAATGACATATTTCAAGTGATGCTCTCATTGGTGACAATGGAGATTTCTCATCAGTTTCCTATACTTCAGAGAAACAATTTTTGTTATGACTATCAGGAAAGAATTAAATTTCTTCTCCTCCACAAGGGCATGTTAATTGCATTGGCATAATTAGTGTCACGTCTATTTTGGCCTTCAGCCTAAGAAAGCCATATTAAAGTTTTCTACTATACATTAGGGGCACTATATCACTATTCTAGCCATCTGTGGATTGGAGCTCCCATAAATATTCCTGCCCCAAAGGCATTCAATGGCACCATGCAGGTCACCACCCATTGACTAATATAGGCTTGAGCTCCCACATTTTTCTCATCCATGGGTGTGGTAGTGGTGGGCTGGATCCACATATCCATAGATGGGAAGAGCCCACTATATTAGCAGGATGAAAACACAGAGTTAAACACAGGAAGCAAAAACTTGTACTTGTGCATGTTAAAGAACATGTACGTTAAAGAAATACCATGGGACATACTTTGATAAAATAGTATCCATAGTGATGCCATGTAACACACACACTACAGTGGCAGTACACCTATTCTTTAGGCTTGGAATGTGTGTGATTCTTGATTTTAGTCTCGAGTTCTGAATTCTCTGTTTGATTAATGTTTACTTTAATTTCCCTGGTAGGGATGGGCCAATGTATCAGATTCCATTTTTCTTCTTCGTGGTCTCTGAGAATCACACAAATGGAGTTTTTTCACAATTAAATTTGGATAATCCTGAAGTCTGGGATACTTTTTTTAAAAAGCGGGATTAAAACCACATGATAATTCATACCCATTTGTCATAATGCATTCTTTTAGAACATACATTTTTGTATGCAACTAATGATAACATTTTTTGACAATCTGTTTTCCTAAGATAATGCAGTGCAAAGGTATTTTCATGAACATAAACATCTTTGTATGATTTACTCCTAAAATATACACTTCTCTACATTTGTACTTGGAGAAGTAATTAACAATTTTTTTAAAAAATGTAGATTTTAAAGGATAACTGACTTTTGACTACTGGTTGAAATGAAGATACTTATGTAAGACTGCATTAAAATGTGAACCAAACAAATTTCTGTCCCATCCATACATTCACCATGTTTTATGTTGTTAATTTCTATATTAAGTAGTTTTGGCTAATCTACATGGTGATCCTCACACTTTGCAGTAGGAGTAAAATAGAATCATGGGGTAACTCTCTATATTTCCATCTACTAGCCACTTGGCACCAGCATCCCACTTATAGATGAAATGCTGTGAAACTTCAGAATGATCAAAATGGACTTTGAAAGCATCTCACCTTGATGCTTTACTTCATTTTTTAAATTAATTTTATTAGTTTAAATGAAGATTAAAAAAACATATATTTCATACATACTTTTTAATTCTTTTTTTATTCCATACATACTTGACATATAAACATAGAACTAACCAAATATCTAAGCAACTAAAACATCATATAACTAGTAACATATAACATATAACTAACTGAAAAATTAAACAACTAAAACATCGCACAACTGAAATTTATGTGATGCATTCTGTACATACTACTAACTATACTACTATTACATACTACTACTTTCTATACATATTACAGCCTTTCAAAATCAACATCATTACTTTCTTTTTTGGTTGTATTTGCCTTGTTCATTTACTCTGTTAATTTCCTTGATTTTCTTAGCAATGTAAATCCTTGTAATCCCTGCACTTATATCTGTTCTATTCATCTATCCTATTCATAATTTATTCCTACTTTTTTTGCCTTTTTCTGACCACTACTCTCCAGTTTTGTAAGAAATTATTCATTCCCCCCTTAATTTGTTAAAGTTTAATGAGTATAATAATTTCTAACCCTAATTCGTTGTTTCTGCCAATTACTCAAATCCGGCCATTTTTTAATCCAATATTTCTTTACCAGTTCCCATTTTTTTCTGTTTTCTCTATTAATTTATCGTTCATTAAAGCTGTTAAAATGTCCATATCCATTCTTCACCTGATGGAATTATTCATTTTTCCAATATTTAGCGTAGATGATTCTTGCTATTGTTATCATATATAGCAATATTCTTTTGTATTTTTCCATATCCTTATCTAAATTATAGGGCATATTTAGTAAGAGTTCTAGGTTTAATGCTATCTTTATCTGTAATATCTTGCTGATCTTTTCATGTATTTCTTTTAACTGCCTTTGGACACCTCCACCATATATGGTAAAATGATCTGTTATTTTCTTGACATTTCCAACATTTTGTTTTGCCTGTCTTTTATATTATGTTCAGTTTTGTCAAAGAAAGATTCCATTGATGCATAATCTTTATAAAGTTTTCTTTATAATTTTGGTATAAAGTGAATTTGTTTGTATCTTTCCATGATCTGTCCCAGGATTGTAGAGCTATGTGTCTTGAGCCCATTTAATCATCATTATTTCCATCTATATTTCGATCTACTAGCCACTTGGCACCAGCACCCCATTTACAGATGAAATGCTGAGGAACTTCAGAATGATCAAAATGTATTTTCAAAGTGTCTCACTCTTACACTTTACTTCTTTTTTGGAGTTGGATAAAGAGGAATACATAGAAGTCATAGAGAAATAATTTTGATTTCAATATACATGGTTCTTGCTTTTATGTATGATGCATCCCAGCACCAAAAAAGGATAAAAGTTATGTGTCTTGAGATCAAGAAGACTTACATAGACCTTGGTAGGTGTACATACTTGTACATGTAGTTGGATGTGAATTATTACTTTATAATATATTCAGAAGATGCTCTTGAGGAATAATAATAGCAGCCTGAAATGTCAGCAACAGGCAGTAACACCATTTCATTTCTTGCAAGCATTACTTCTACCTTCTTCTCCCCTCATTGCAATTCACTCCCACTAATACACTTGACAATGTACAATTGTCTTTAGTATGCTCTGCATCATTGTTTGTCCCAGAAGGGGGTAAAAATATGAGTTCTATTTATTTGTGCAACAGTCAGTACTAAAAGCCTTTGAATTTTCTTTAGAAACAAAGCTACTTTATCTTAGGCAGTGAGCTTTTCTTGCTCATGGTTGTTTTTCTTTCTTGCTTGTTTGCTCCCTCCCCCCCCCCACAAAATTGAAAAATTCTAGTCACTTTTAAATTTCAGAAACAGCCAGTAGTAGATATACCTGTTAGGGCCCAGGTTACTGCCCTAGGAACTGGTGTAAACAGGGCTTCAGTGTAAAATGAACATCTTGGCATGATGCATTTTTGCTGCTACACTGAAATTGTGCCTACTTACTTGTAAGTTCACATCTGGTCAGCATCATTATGTGAGATGCAGAAGGTTATCAAGGAAAGAGAGGTGTTCATAGCTTGATTTGCAGGATAGATAAGCAAGGACACCTATTCTTCTTTAGGGAATGTGCACAGCTGCAGTTGTTAAGCCTTTATTGAAGGTAGATTGTGCCAAGTGCCTTGAGTTCATAGCTGAATTACAGCACTTGATAGCATTCAAAGCTGAGTGATTGCTGTCCAAGGTTTACTGGGTAAAGTGACTCAAGTCTGCTTGACCTTGTCTACAAGGTGTGTGAGGGTGGTGAACTCTTAAAACAGGGCAACCAGAAGTGATACTATGGGAATATCATGGGGAACTTGTAGTTCCCTGTAACACAATGTGTGGGTATACATGTGAAGTGTCGTAACTGACTCTAGATTTCCATATGGTTGAGGGAACAAGGTGACTGAAATGGTGGAAGATTCTGTTCTCCAAAGTACAAGAACTGTTGTCACTACTGTTTACTTATCTGAACAGCACAGCCCTAGCCAATGATACAGAAATGATCACTTATTCATTTACAGCAGGGACCACATGTGTTCTTACTTAGTTGAAAATCCCAAACTCCCCCTGCTGTCTCAGTCAATAAAATACAGGCAATTATATGAGTAAGTTAATATAGGACATCAGGATGGAGAGAGAAAGAAGGGAGAAACATGCAACAGATTTTATAAAATAATTATTGGAATAATTATTGCAATAACATCATCAAGGTAATGTACAATCATTTCCCTTGTTTTCTCTCTTTTTATATTGAATTGAATCAACGTGTAAGACAAAAGAAGCAGTCTTTCTTTGTCACCCTTCCCTTTAATAGAGATTTTGTGATAGGCTTGCCATTTGTCCTGGAAAACCTGGAATCAAGGGACTGGCCAGCTGGGCCAGTTGAAGCAGTAAATCACAGATTTCTCTTTCATGACAGACCAATGGGTAGGTTAAAATGTAGCAATGGTGATGAAGGAGGAAATCATGCAAGAAGACTGGCACTGGTGGGAGCCTCATCCCACCCCGCAGGCGCCAGTTGCTACTGCACAGGCATTGCATTGCCACCTTAGAATTTTATCGGACACAGATTTTTTCCCCATTATTGAAATGGGAAGGGGATACTCATGTCTGCGTGTGATTGAGCAAAAACAGATTTTATCACACATCAAAACATCCTCAGAATGGCGCCATTCTGTTCCCTGGCACCAAGCCTTCCACATTAAGTGCTGAGTCACATCATTTATCTTGGGCGGAAGTCTTCCGACCTGAACAACTGACGTACCTCAACACTGAATGGGGACGTCTTGGCACCATGGAATGGAATGGTGCCATTTTGAGGACATTTTGGTGTGCGATAAAATCCATTCTTTCTTGGTTGCACGTAGATGCAAGCATCCCCTTCCTGTTCCCATAACGGGGAAAAAACTGTGTCCAATAAAGTTCAAGATCTTCCATCCCCCCCTTCCCCCAACAGGGCCAATAGGCAGGAAAGGAAAGGAGGCAAGCAGAGATGGACTTGTGTTGTCTGGTGATTGTGTCAGTGGCTTGAGCATAGGGCTAGGCAGCATGGTGTGACTTCATTTCCAAACAGCCTTGAGAGAGTAAAGGGAGTCTTTTACTCTGGATCTGCTTGGAAGCCTCCCTCTCTTCACACCAGCTAGAGGGAAAAAAGAAGAATAAAAAAAACCCTCTTAGTTTGGTACTGGTACTGAGGTTGAAACATAATGCTAGAAAAAGTGCAATGATTAATGTATTGAATTAGCATAAATTGGAATGCAAATTAATAATATGCATAATTATAATAATGTGCATATTATGCAAATTAGATGCCCAGATATTAAGGAGTGAAATATGACAACTCTATGTTATAAATTGGATATTTTTTGCATATTAGGTTGCATTTCTTCTCTGGTATAAATAAATTATATTAGTATACATTTGTACTTGTTTCGTACGAATAAAAAAACATGCATACACAGAGAGTATCCCATTATTATGGTTGTCTCAATATGTATTTCAAATAATACTTATTAATTGTTTAGCACATTTATACCCCACCCTACAGCCCAAAAGTCTCCCAGAATGGTTTACAAATCATTAATTTGACAATTACTTGCCCTCAGGTTTACAATTTAAAAAGACATGAAACACAAGAAAAAGGGAATAATTATTGTTTTTCAGGGCTGGGTGAAATCTTTAATTAGATCAAATTAATTAGATCACACATGCATCTACTCAAAATTAAACCTCAATTTTTTCACTGGGGCTTACCCACAGGTAAGAGCATATAGGACTACATCTTCAATATGGCAAAGTTCCCAAGCAGCTGTGAACAGGATCACACTTTGCTGTAGGTAAAAGCATGCCAAAGCCAGATTCTGAAATCACTGTGTGAACATAATTGCTTTCTGAATCTACATGTCTAGATGCTGGAGGTGCATGGCAAAACAGCTATGAGCATTTTTTGATTCATCTTGAAATAAATAAATATGGGACTGTGCAGACCACCCCTTTTAGAGCCAGATTGGGGCTATGGCAACCTCACTACACAGCCCCGATCTGACCTTTCTGCAGTACAAAAAGGAGCCCCAACTAGAGAGCTAGCATTCATAATGTACAGTCGGCCCTCTGTATCCACAGATTCTTTTATATAAGGGACACCATTTTGATATGCCATAATATTTAATGGTACTTGAGCATCCTTGGCTTTTGGTATCCAGGGGCGGATGGTGTTCTGGAACCAAAACCCAACAGATACTAAGGGCCCACTGTATGTCTCATTGGAACTAAAGTAGAAGAAATCATCAAAAGAAAACAAGGGACCAAATTAGAAGAAAGGAGAGGGCAGTGAGAAAAAGAAGTCAATTGTGGCAAGGCAAAGGATGAGTGGCCCATTGAAGAGGGTTGCTCTGGAAAGAAAGGGCCAATGAAGAAGAAAGCAGAGAAACAGAGATGGGAACTACAAGATCCAGCAGCCCGTGGGAAAGAAGAAAGAGAGGCAATGCCTAAGGAGGGAGGGGCCCGTGGATAAAAGGGAAAAGGGTGAGGCGTTCGGGGAGAGGGAGAGACGCGGAAGAAAGGTCGGTGAGGCGGAGGCTGAAAGGGAATGAGAAGAAAATGCAAGAAAGTTTGCAGCTCTAGCTCAGAGAGAGGCCCTGGCAGAAGGGGAGGTAATTGACTCTGTCAGGCTCAGCCCAGAGGAAGGGCTTCTGGCCGAGCTGTACTCGCCTCTGACAAACCTAGAGCCAAAGGAGGCTGGACTAGGACTGAGCTATTGGTCTCAAGGGGCTGTATATTGGAATCTTCAAGGTCAGGGCTGTTATGTTGAAGACAAAGCTGGGAAAGAGGAATTGTAAAGAGAAGAGAAATAAAAGGCTGAGAGCCAAAAGGGAGAGTGTGAAGAAACATCTCTCCCCTCTCTTGTGAATTGTTTTGTGGATATATTTTTGAGTTGATTAAAAGTTATAAAGCATCAATCTAGAGTGGTCTACACTTTCTTCTGTCCTAATGGATACCTCCAAGAAGCATGGAGTGGAGGGAGTCCCTTGCGGCTCCGCAACATCAATCTTCTTCTGCTTCCTTTCCATCTTGCTAGCACAAACTCTACCACTATCACCATCACCATCACCATCACACAAACACATTGTTAGGAGTGTTTTGACAGCGATTCACCCTCTTATACTTCTTTTCTACAAATAAGACAATAGTCCTGTGTACAATTACCAGAAATTAATCCTTACTGATTATATTAAGACTTACTTCTAAGTCAACATGCATTAAGTAATATTGGGCTGCTAGCTCATTTAGAATGGCTTGGATGTGGTGGACACTGCTTCACGACAGAGGATAAGATTCTAAGATCTGTGATTAAGTAATGTTATTTTAAGATGCATGTATTTAAGTGCCTGTCGGGAGCACTAAAAAAAACCCACAGAAGATTAATCAAAACAATTAATTGAAGATAAATATGAAAAATGGAAGAACTGAGCTCAAACCTCTTCTGTACCTCTCACCTGGTACTTTGAATAATATTAGGTTGGCACGCAGATAGTTGTCTGAATTAGAAGCAACAAGTGTGACAAAGATGAGACAACCATGATCTTTAATCAAAGAACTGGGACCAAGAGCTATAATCAAAAGAGTGGATGGCTGTGGCAATAGCAAAACAACTCCTCAAAAATTCCTTCAGTAGATTAGAAATGAGTGAGGAACCAAAGGTGACTCTTGAATCTGTAGTATGCCTCAAGCTAATTATGAGCTGCATCCTCCTTGCCTCGCATAATTGCAAAATTGCTCACAGGGGTAAAGAAAGGTTCTTTTCCTAGTGTATCATGAACATCTTCTGGGGGCTGGGTGGGTGGCAGGGATGCACTTTGAAGTCCCAAAGTTCTAAGCATCTTGTCAACAACATCTTGCAAGTGAGAACTCCCCCCTGCCGTATTAGTGACATTAATTCCCTCTGAGATACACCACTGAGAGATGAAAAGCAGAGAGAAAAGAGTAAACAACACAGAAAAAGCACATGGGAATTGGCACACAGAAAATTGCCCACCATGAAGCACAAGATGAAGAAGGCAGTCAAAAAAAGGGAGCTGTCTGAGATGCTCTTCATGTCTCAGCATCACACTTTGGAGAACCTGTGATTTGCAATGAGAAAGCCAAACCCATACCCATCTATTGCTGGACTATTTTTCTGGCCTAACGATATGAAAAATGAATATTTCATTAACTTTAATATGAAAAGATACTGGAAAATTAGGCCAAAGCAGTGTTTTGGAAGTGTTTTGATCTACAAACTCAACATATCTTTTCTAATAACTCCTTTTACATATTCAGTAGCTTCAAGGGTAAACACTATTGCTGATATATGGGAATATTTATTTATCCATTTATATAATGTATTTCTGATTTTTTAAAAAGATTCAGTAATAGCTATCATCAGTACTGATAAAGACAGCAACCACACTTATATTCGGGGAAGTTTACATTCTAGGAAAAGCATATTTTGCACTATTATCATCACAGCACCACCACCACCACCATCATTTCCATCATAATCCCCATCACCCCCTGTTGACAGATACATGGTTTTTGTTTCATCAGAGCTTGTCTAAATCAAGGAAGGAAAAATCCAAGTTGTTTATACATCTAAATCTGCATCAGAGCTTGATCATGGTCAGCTGTCTGAGTAATTGGACTAAGGTACAAGTTGGGGCTCAGAGTCAGACTATGAGACAGAAAAAGATGAGGAAGAGAGGCCAGAGAATGGGACAGAGGGCCCTGCCAGTGAGACAGGGGTCCTGCCAGTGAGACAGAAAGCCAAGAAACCATGGCAGTTTCAGAACAGCAAGACACAGCGCTCCAGTGGCATCTCTAGGGTTGATGTCACCTGGTGCGGTCACTCACGAGGGGTGAGCAACTTCTGGTGCATGCATGAGCATGAGTTTATGGCCGAGATGCTGCAAGCACCCCCAGGGAGCAGCCACAGCCCTCCGGAGAGAGCTGGAGAAGCCCCATGTGCCCCGGGAAATGGCTGAGGAACAGCCATGGGCTCCTGGGGAGGGCAGAAGAAGCCACGCCCCTCAAGGAGCAGGACCACTGCCTTGGGGGGCGTAATCCAGGCCTGCAGCTGCGGGGAAACCCTGAAGGGGGTGGGAGACCCTCTCTTCTGGGGTGTCACCCCCTCGTTTGGGGTGTCATCCCCTTTCTGGGGTGTCACTCGGTGCAGTTCCCCCCCCAGTGGCTCTACTGAAGAGCTTCCAGTAGTTACTGTTGCACATCATTGGAGACAGAGGTCCAGTGTGGGTCAGAGTGTTTAAATCCCAGATGCTCATTAGAAAACAGCTGCATGCTGATAACTGACCATAAATTCTGGCACTTCCCTCAGGCAACTGGTCGCTCACAACCAATCCTTCCTGATGTATGCAACTTGCCTGGCTTGTGTTCATGATTTGTGTTGCCTGAAAATCTCTGGACTTTGCTCCATTTACAGACTGAGCTTTTGGATCTCCCTTCTGGACCATTGTTTGAATTGATTGCTTGACTCTGCTTGAGTGGACTGACCTGACTGCTCTGCTACATCATCCTTACTCATGAGGTACAAAAAACAACCAAACAAACAAACAAAAAAAGACATCAGGACTGAAGGATAGACTGGGAGGAAAGAGCAAAGGATAATTCAAATCTCAGGACCAAAAAATAAGCACAGATACAAGAAAATGCCAACCTCAGGCTAATGCTCATCATTAACAAGAAAACCTTTTACACTGTTTCTTAAAAAGCAGGACCAAGTGGGCTAGTAGAATCATAGAATCACAGAGTTGGAAGAGACCACAAGGGCCATCCAGTCCAACCCCCTGCCATGCAGGAACTCCCAATCAAAGCATCCTCGACAGATGGCCATCCAGCCTCTGCTTAAAGACCTCCAAGGAAGGAGACTCCACTACCCTCCGAGGGAGTGTGTTCCACTGTCGAACAGCCCTTACTGTCAGGAAGTTCCTCCTAATGTTGAGGTGGAATCTCTTTTCCTGCAGTTTGCATCCATTGTTCCGCATTCTAGTCTCTGAAGCAGCAGAAAACAAGCTTGCTCCCTCCTCTATATGACACTCCTTCAAATACTTAAAGAGGTTTATCATATCATCTCTTAACCTTCTCTTCTCCAGGCTAAACATCCCCAGCTCCTTAAGTCTCTCCTCATAGGGCACAGTTTCCAGACCCTTCACTATCTTAGTTGCCCTCCTTTGGACATGCTCCAGTTTCTCCACATCCTTTTTGAATTGTGGTGCCCAGAACTGGACACAGTATTCCAGGTGGGGCCTGACCAAAGCAGAATAGAGTGGCACTATAACTTCCCTTGATCTAGAAACTATACTTCTATTGATGCAGCCTAAAATTGCATTGGCTTTTTTAGCTGCCGCATCACACTGTTGACTCATGTTCAGCTTATGGTCTACTTGGACTCCTAGATCCCTTTCACATGTGGTCTCATTCAGCCAGGTGTCCCCCATCCTATATCTGTGCATTTCATTTTTCCGCCCTAAGTGCAGAACCTTACATTTCTCCGCATTGAATTTCATTTTGTTAGCACTGGCCCAGCTTTCTAGTCTATTCAGGTCATTTTGAATTTTGATCCTGTCCTCTGGGGTATTTGCTACTCCTCCTAGTTTAGTGCCATCTGCAAATTTGATAAGTATGCTCCCAATTCTGTTAACCAAATCATTGATAAAGATGTTGAATAGCACTGGGCCAAGGACAGAACCCTGTGGCACCCAACTTGTCATTTCTCTCCAGGATGAAAATGAACCATTGCTGAGCACCCTTTGGGTTCAGCCAGTCAACCAATTACAAATCCACCTAACAGTTGCCTTGTTTAGCCCACATTTTACAAGCTTGTTTGCCAGAATGTCATGGGGAACTTTGTCAAAGACTGAAATCAATACATACTATATCCACAGCATTCCCTTCATCTACCAAGCTGGTAATTTTATCAAAAAAAGAGATCAGGTTTGTCTGGCATGACTTGTTTCTCTGGAACCCATGTTGAGTTTTAGTGATTATGGCATTGGCTTCTAAATGTTCACAGACTCTCTGTTTAATGATCTACTCTAGTATCTTTCCTGGAATTGATGTCAGACTAACTGGATGGTAATTGTTAGGATCCTCTTTTTTCCCCTTTTTCAAGATGAGGACAATGTTCGCCCTCCTCTAGTCTGCTGGAACTTCTCCTGTTCTCCAGGAGTTCTCAAAGATTATTGCCAATGGTTCCGATATTACATTTTCCAGTTCTTTTAGTACCCTCGAATGTATTTCTGGACCTGGAGACTTATATTCATTTAGATTAATCTGGTGTTCTTGTACTATCTTTTTACTTATTCTGTGCTGAAATTCCCCTGTTCTCTCCTCTGCTCCATTATCCTCAGCTTGAGCACCCTTTGCCTTTTCTGAGAATCCTGAAGCAAAGAAGTTGTTGAGTAATTTTGCCTTTTCTCTGTCCCCTGTTTGTATTTTGCCATCTTCTGCACACAGTAGCCCTACCGTTTCCTTCTTCTTTCTTTTGCTGCGTACGTAACAAAAAAAGGCATTTTTATTGTTTTTAACTTCTCTAGCAAGCCTGAGTTCATTCCGCGCTTTAGCTTTTCTGACTTTACCCCTACAAGTGCTTGCTATTTGTTTGAATTCTGCTTTGGTGATTTCCCCATTTTTCCATTTCTTATACATGTCTCGTTTAAAACTTAGCTCAGCTGAAAGTTCCTTAGTCATCCATCCTGGCTTCTTGAGACATTTCCCATTCTTCTTCCTCATTGGAACTGTTTGAAATTGTCCCTTTAGTATCTCCCTTTTGAGGAACTCCCATCCACTTTTACTCACTTCTCTTTCAGTATTCCTGACCATGGGATCACCCCAGCATTTCTCTAAGTTTATTGAAATCAGCTCTCCTAAAGTCTAGAATTTGTGTCAGATTATGCCCTGCTTCTCCTTTCCACTGTATAACAAACTCCAGGAGAACATGGTCACTCCCACCTATATTCCAACCACTTGGACCCCATTGACTAGGTCATCCCTGTTGGTTAAGATCAGATCTAAAGTAACTGATCCCCTTGTTGCCTCTTCCATCTTTTGGACAATGAAACTGTCTTCGAGGCAATTGATGAATTTTCTAGACCTTGAGGATTTGACTGAGTTTGACTTCCAGCAAATATCTGGATAGTTGAAGTCCCCCATCATTACTACATCTTTCTTTTCTGAGTGCGTGGTCATCTGTTCTAGAAAATTCCTCTGTCTGACTTGGGGGTCTGCAGTAGACTCCCACAGTAACATCTCTGTTGTTTCCCTCTCCTTTAATTTTTATCCAGATGCCCTGCACTTGGCTTCCAGTATTGATGTCCTGGATCTCTTCACTGGTGTAAATATCCCTGACATATAATGCTATTCCTCCTCCTTTCCTGTTTGGCTTGTTTCTCTTAAAAAAGTTATACCCCTTCATTTCTATATTCCAATCGTGAGATTCATCCCACCAGGTTTCATTGATGCCTATTATATCATGTTTCCCTTGTTGTGCTAGGAGTTCAAGTTCATCCTGTTTATTTCACATACTTTGTGCATTTGTGTAGAGACATCTAAGACAATGTGTCCCCTTCACTTGCTGCCTGTGCACATTTTTTGCCTCCTACTGTTGGGTCCTTGCACTGCTTGCCTTGTTCCCTCTATGTCAGTTTGATTATTCTCTCCAGCCCTTTTGCCTTCCAGAATGCTGTCTTTCTTCCCCACATAACTCAGTTTAAAGCCCTCCTGATCAGATTCTTCAGACTGTTGGCAAAAATATTTTTGCCAACTGGCATGAGATGCAGCCCATCCCTTGCCAGAAGTCCCTCCTCATGGAACCGCAGCCCATGTTACAAGAATCCAAACCGTTCTTGGCGGCACCATCTACAGAGCCAGCTGTTGACATCTGCTATTTTCTTCTCCCTTCCCAGACCATGCCCTTCAACTGGCAGAAGAGATGAGGTGACAACCTGTGCATTCATCTCTTTCAGCTTCCTACCCAGAGCCTCATAATCCCTTATGATATTCTGAAGGCTGTGCCTTGCAGTATCATTGGTTCCCACATGAACCAAAAGAAAAGGGTATTGGTCAGTAGGCTTGACAAGTCTTGTCAGCCTCTCTGTCACATCATGGATCTTTGTTCCAGGGAGAACCACCACTTGCCTCCTCTGAGGCTTAGCAGTGGCTGTTCCCTTTCGTGGTACTCTCAGGCTCCCCTGCTCTGTCCTTGATGTCTGTCCCTTACTTCTGTGTGTGATCTCCCTCCAAGCATCTACCTCTGTTGTATGTGGAGTGACCTCCTCCACCCAGCAACTTCCTCTGTGTTTCCCATCCAAGACATTCCGGTCTGTTCTGTTCAGGAGAACCTCCTGCTCCCTAAGATGCCGAAGTGCAGATACCTGGGCCTCCAGCTGC
The DNA here is from genome assembly GCA_034509955.1 of Urosaurus nigricauda. Lineage (NCBI taxonomy): Eukaryota > Metazoa > Chordata > Lepidosauria > Squamata > Phrynosomatidae > Urosaurus > Urosaurus nigricauda. The sequence continues at coordinate 47,555,402 of JAOEGL010000005.1, forward strand.
CAGACTTTCTCTTCTAAGAGGGCTACCAACTTGCACTTGGTGCAGGTGAAGTTCCCCATATCCCTAGGCAAGAAGACAACATCCCACAAGTGTTGCAGGTGACTGCAGCAGGGCCTTCAGTTTCCATACTAAGAAGTCTTAAACAAGACAATGAAACAAGACAGTGGGCTTCCCCTGCTAAACTTGGCCTTTGTCTCCAAGCTTTGTCACTGAGTTCAAGTCACTGGGCCTATAGTTATGTAGAGAGCTCCTGGCTACTAGCTCCTTCCAGAGGCAAGTCTCTGACTCATTTCCTCTGAGCAAAGGTCCCCATTAGCCCCTTAAGGAAAGAAAGGAAAAGAAAAGTGGAAAGTTTAAAGAACCCCCTCCAACAGTGTTTCAGGCCAGCTTCTCTTCTATTCTCCCCAAACCTCCTGGATTAGATAAAAAATATTACAATTAGATCTCACCCAAGCACATGGACAAAAGACTCTGCCTTTTCCTCCTTAAAGGAGGAAAAATAGTGAATTAATAGTGAATTAAATATTCACTCCTTAAATAGTGAATAAAATAGGTAGATTGTGTCTGAGGGTCTGAACAGATTTCACTTAGAAGCTCCCAGATGATGCTCAGTAGTTCACACATGAAGCAACTGTACGCAGTTACCCCACTGCTCTGGAGCAAATTGGAAAAGTTATTCTTCTGGTGGCCACACTGTGGAGATGCTGAGAGTTCTGTTTTCATATTCAATTAGTTCAGAACAAGACAACCAGTTTGTTTACTGGTAAAACCAGAAACGATCATATAACACCTATTTTGAAATCGCTCCACTGGCTGCCCATCGGTTTCTGGGTGCAGTACAAGGTGTTGGTCATAACCTTTAAAACCCTACATGGCTTGGGTCCAACCTATCTATAGGACTGCCTCCTTCCATATAATCCACCCAATGCATTCAGGTACTCTGGGAGGAATTTACTACAGCCTATAAAAAGTAGGCTGCCTGAAGCCATCAAGAGGACCTTTTCTTCAACCACTTTCAGACTATGGAACAGAGGAGATCTGTCATATCACCAGCTTAGACAACTTTAAAAAGGCTATTAAAATGGATCTCTTCTGGCAGACCTTTCCTGAATAGAAAACCTGACCACTAACTAATTGAATTGTCCCTTTGAATATGTGTAATTTTATTTGCTTGCTTTGTTTATTTTTAATGTTTGTTTTAATAGTTAATTGTTTAATTCAATGTTTTAGGGGAGGATGGGATTGTATGTATCTTTTAATCTGTAAACCAACTGGATTGTCATGGACAGAGAGGCGGCATCTATCTATCTATCTATCTATCTATCTATCTATCTCCTCTTAAGTGCCTGGACTTGGCAGTCACAGTCCCAATTAATCTTCTGTCAGCTGTCTCTTCAACTGATTCTAAAATGTCCCACTTTCTATCTCCTCCTCTCAGTATCTTCCTTTGTCATCAGCTTACTTCAGTCCCTGCAAACTGAGTTCAAAGTGCAAAAGTAGTTTGCACTCATAAATCATCAAGAGAGAAGAGGACAGACTCTTGTTCTTGCTTGTTGACTCAGGTAAAAGCTAACTGCTGCAGCCTCTCCTATGTTACCTGTCCTTCCTCATTGATAACTTTTGCTACTTTGACCACACTACACACCCCAATTTTGTCTGTGAAATGTTAAAGAATGTGTAGTCCAGGAGGGAACCAGTCCAATGTAGTTGTTTGAGCATTTGAGCTCTGGAGTATGACTGGAGACCAGAGTTTCAGCCTCTACTCAAATACGGAAATCCACTGGATAACCTTATGCAAGGCAAGCCTCCCTCTGAACAATGTTGCCAAGGAAACCCTGTGATAGGATACCCATAAATCATGACCAACTTGAAGGCACACAACAAAAAATGTAGTCCAAAAAGGTAACTGTTCCTAGGTTTGGCTCCTGACAATGTAGGAGGTTGGTGTTTAGGAATTATTTTGGTAGCCATTCCAGAGTTGTATTTATGAACATGGTGTTAACAATTTGAAAAATAATTATTTGTATTAGATGTGATATTCAACTGACTCATGCAGAAGTATCTCAAAGAATGGACTTGCTGATATTTAAGATTTCTCTGATCTATAGCAAGTGTTATGTGAAATAGTCATGTCTACATTTGTATGGTAAACCAGTTTTAATTCAAAGAAAGAACAGCATAGTTTTAATGAATGTGGATTCACACAGCTTCTTAATATGTGCCTGTACCCCCAAACAGTTTTAAATCTGCATGGTGTGTGCTAATTTGGATTTGTAAAGTGATTATTACAAATCTTTGATATTTATAAATGAGCTATAACTTTCCTAACAATTAATTATTGAGTTTCCCAAATGAGCCGTACGCAATAAATATTTAATATTTTGTGGATGCAAATAAAAGCATTTCTTTAAACTTATTATTATACTGTATTTGGCCTTCATGACTTTTATGTTATAAACACTTGAATTTTAATTGGCACCAGATTTTCTGTGCTCTGTTTGTCCAAATACATTAAAAAGTACTCTGTCACCAATGGGTGGTTCAGTAGTATCAGCAGTAGCACTGTTATCAGCAGGAGGTGTGCAGATAAGTCATATGATTCCCCAGAAGTGCACTCTGTGAACAAGCATCTATGAAATTTGATTCTTTTTTAGATACTTCATTATAAATGCATTTTTTAAAAGAGAAAATACAAAATATATACAATATAATACAAAGCAATACATGTAAAACAGTACAAAACAAAGCATACAGTACAATGTATATCACAATCATAACATAGCATAACTACAAAACAAAACAATATACTACACCACAGTAATCTAAAATAAAGACTTCCAAACCTAAAGTATTGGGTATTCCTTTCCTTAATCTTTTACTCCTCTTAATAAAAATTCAATATAATTAGTTCTGTCTCTGTCTTAAATGTCAAAGCTATTAAATTTAACAGATTAAATTATAAACTTGCAAGATTGGAAAAATTATTTAATTAACTCCACGTATTTATTTCTCCAATTTATCAAATTCCCAAAACAATGATATCTGTTGTGCCGTATTATCTATCAAGAAGATAGGTAAAGTTGAGTCAACACATATTGAAAACTTATTACAAATTGTGAATTATAAAATGGTGTTTTTCTTTTTAATCTTAATCTCTTACATTATAATTGCAAATTCTTATAAAAATCTTCTATCCAATCAGATCTGCCAGTTTCGGAGTTCTTTCGGGTCCAATTTTTTTCCAAGAACTCTGTGATAGGGGTCAATTACTCTTTAAAGTTCTGTAATGATTTGGATTTAATCAAATATGTTAATTTATCATTCTCTGTCAAATCATATAGCTTCCAGATCCAATCAAACAAAGTTGGAAAATTTTCAGCTTTCCAGTTTCTAGCATACATTATCCTCACAGCAATCAACATATAAAATATTTTTCCATATTTTTTTTCCAGTTTATTGTTTACCATGCCTAATAGGAAAGATTTGGGAGTTTTCTTTATTTCAATCTTTAATATATTCTTTCGCCATTTTTTGCAAGATTTTTTTGTCTATTTTCTTAATTGTCCAGCTCTCATATCTATACATGGTAATTGGGAATACAATTGCTTGTAGGATTCTGACTTTTGTGCTTAGTTGTATATCTTTGCTCTTTAGGACCTTTGCTAGTTCTTTCATAGCTGTCCTCCCCACTCTTAGTTTGCTTCTGATTTCTTTGCTGCAGTCCCCATTCTGATCTCTGTTTGATCCCAGGTATAGGAACTCTTTTACTATTTCTATTTCCTCATTGTCAAGACCAAAATTGTGAAGATCCTCTGTGGTCATTATTTTTGTTTTCTTCCTACAGTAAGCCTACCTTTGCACTTTCTTCTTTGACCTTTCTCAGTAGTTGCTCTAGGTCTCCTATGTTTTCTGTTAATAGCATGCATATCTTAAATTGTTGGTGTTCCTTCCTCATATTTTCATTCCTCTTTCTTCTGTGTCCAAGCCTGCTCTTTGTATATGTTCTGCATACAAATTAAAAGGATAGGGTGATAGGAAGCATCCTTGTCTGACCCCTTTGCCAATTGGGAACCATTCTATTTCACTGTGATCTGTTCTGACATTGCCTCCTTTTTTGAGTACAGATTCAGGATTATTAGATGTGTTAGCAGTCCCATGTCTTTAAGGGTGTTCCATAACCTTTAATGATCTATGCAATAAAAGGCTTTGCTATAGTCTATAAAGCATATATTGACTTTCTTTTGGAATTCCTTGGTGCACTGCATTAGCCATTGTATGTTTGCTATGTGGTCCCTAATGCCTCTTCCTGTTCTGAACCCTGCTTGGACCTCTTGGATTTCTCTTTACATGTATAGTTGGAGTCTATGTTGTTGAATTTTGAGCATGATTTTGGTTGAGTATACCCATACATACAGATAAAACAATTTAAATTCATTAAAAAGCAGACTATATATATATATATATATATGTTTTAAAAAATCAACAAAGTCACACACTGTTAAAAGCCAATTACAGTGAGCCCTTGGTATCCACTGTGGTTTGGTTCCAGAACCTACCATGGATGACACAATGCTCAAGTCCTATTAAATACAATGGATAGTACAATGTTGTCCCTTATATCAAATGGCAAAATCAAGGTTTACTTTTAGAAATTTATATATTTTTGGAATATTTCCAAACTATTGATGCTTGAATCTTTGGATATAAAGGGCTGACTCGGTCAGAACACTGGCCCAATTGGAAAGTTTCACTTGCCAGCTGAAGAAGAGCAAAAATGGAGCTATTCTAGCTTCCCTGGATACATAGTTCCAAAGTCTGGGAAGCAGCCACCAAAAAGGAACACACAAGACTGTGAAGGTAGTGAAAGAAAGATAAGGGCCTCTCCCAAAGATCTAAGAGCTTGAATTGGTTCACATAGGGAGATAAGGTCCTTCAAAGATCCTGGAGCTGAACCATTTGGGCTTTATATGTCATCACCAACACTTTGAATTGTGTCTGGAAACCAACCTGCAGTCAGCGGAGCTGTTGCAATAGGAAAATTGTTTACTTCCTGTAGCAGCCTCAGATAATCTGGCTACAGCCATTAGGTTTTTATCAAACCTTTTAGAGCATATCTGGGGGCATACTGGGATATGGGATCTGTAAGTTGACAGAGACAGCTCCTTCCCTTGTCATTTTTTAGAAATCTCGGAGAACAGGTGAGGTGCCAAAAGACTGGAGAATGACAAACATTTTCCCACTCTTCAAAAAAGGCAAAAAAGATGCTATGAGGTTATCAGAGCGTGTACCACAGTTTCCAGGTCCCCTGGTTCCAGGAAAGGACACAGCTGGCATTATCAGTCAAAGCTGATAACAAGTGCTCCTGACCGTTGCATTTACCTGATTTGCTATCTGGAGTGATGAGTTAAGGGACACCCCCAGACTGTGAACACAGTCCTTAGAGGAGAGTGTGACCTCATCTAGGACTGGAGGTTGTATCATAATACCTGGATTAGGGCCCCCTACTGTTAGTACCTTCATTTTGTCTGGATTCAGTTTTAGTCTATTTTTCCTCATCCAGTCCATTACTGCTTCAAGACATTCATTGAGAGGGGAGACGTCATCTGAATTCGAAGCTGAAGACCGAGACATGGAGAAATATACCTGGGTGTCATCAGTGTACTGATAACATCCTGCTCCATGTCTCCGAATGATCTCTGCCAGTGGCTTCAAATATATGTTGAATAGCATAGAATACATATGTTGAATATATATATGTATATATGAATATAATATATATGAATATGTATGTTGAATATATATGTTGAATCGGGGACAGGATGGTGCCCTGAGGGACACCATAATTAAGCTCCTTTTTTGAGGAATGACTGTCCCCGTGCATCACCCTCTGGAATCTGCCCGAGCGGAAGGAACAGAACCACTGCAGTGCAGTGCCTCCAATTCCTAACCTTCTCAGGTGACCCAAGAGGATGTCATGATTTATTGTATCAAAAGCTGCTGAGAGGTCTAATAGCACCAACAGAGTCACACTACCCTTGTTGATGCTTAGACAGAGGTCATCAGCCAAGGCACCCATGACAGTCTCAATTCCACATCCTGTCCTGAAGCCACTTTGAAATGGATCTAGATAATCGGTTTCATCCAAGACAACCTGGAGCTGAAGTGCAATGGCCCTCTTGCACTTGGAATACAGGCCTGTAGTTGTTTCTGTCTAGGGGATGAAGGGAAGATTTTTTTCAGGAGTGGTCTAACAATTGCCTCCTTCAGAAAAGATGGCATTTGACCTTCTCTAAGGGATGCATTGATGATGTCTCTCAAAAACATTATCAAGGCATCTCCACCCTGGGTGGCCAGCCAAGATGGGCAAAGACCAAGGGGGCACGTTGTCTTCTTCACATTACCAAGGAGCTTGTCCATGTCATCATTACTCACAGACTCAAACCAATCCAATAAAATTTCATTTGTGGAGTTTCTGCACACCTCACAAAGTTCTGCTATAATACTGACATCCAAGTCAGCTTTTATATGAGAGATTTTATCTGCAAAATAGTTGTTAAATGCATCACAGCAGGCTGTTGTCGGGTTAAGCAAGGGATTCTGACAAGGTGGTATCTGAGTCAGTCCCCTTGCCACCATAAACAGTTGCTTATCAAACTGATTAAATGTGGACTAGATGGAAACACTGTCAGATAGATTAACAACTGTTTGGGAAACTATTCTCAGAGAGTCTTCATCAATGTTGTGCTCCAAACTTTAAGGAGGTTTTGAATGGAGTGCCTCAGGGTTCTGTTCTAGGATCATAATTCTTCAAGATTTTGAATAGTGACTTAGATGACAGGGTGGAGGAAATCCTTATCAGATTTATTTATAAATCTATATTCCTCCACCCTGTCATCTAAGTCACTATCATCTAAGTCACAAACTGGGAGGGATGACCAACACACTGGAAGTAGGGACAGAATGCAAAAGGACCTAGGTAAATTAGAAAATTGGGCAGAAATTAATAAAATGAAATTCATTAGAGACAAACACAAGAGTCTACATTTAGATCACAAAAAATAAATGCATAGGTATAGGGTGGTAGCTACATGGCTCAGCAGTACTATATGTGAAAAAGATCTGGGGATTACTCTTGATTACAAGCTGAACATGATCCAGCAGTATGATACTACAACAGAGAAGGCAAATGCTATCTTAGCCTGCATTAATAGAAGCATATTTTCCAAACTGAAGTAATTTTCTATACTGGTCAGGCATCATCTGGAGTATTTTATTCTGTTTTGGGCACTTCATTTTAAGAATAATAGATTGGAGCAGGTTCAGAGAAGGCCAACAAGGATGACAAGACACACAGAGAACAAAATATATAAGTCAAAGTTGAAGGAGCTGGGCATATTCAGCTTGGTGAAGAGAAGATCAAGTAGTGACATGATCATACTATTTAAATGCCTCAAGGGCTGTACACGCCTGTTCTCTGTTTCCTCAGAGGGTAATAATAAGTCTAATAGCATGAAGTTACAGGAAAGTAGATTTTGATTGGACATTAGAAGGAACTTAACATTAAGAGTAGTTTGCCAGTGAAACCAATTGTCTAGAATGGTGGTTAGGGTCTCCTCCTTTGGAAGTCTTCACAAAGAGGCTACACAGCTACCTGCTGGGCTGCTTTAGCAGGAGACCCTGTATTGAGCAAGAAGTTGGGGATGTTGGCCCATGAAATCGAACTCTATTATTCTATGACTCTATGAAGAAGTCTTTTTGAGGAGCCACCCTATTGGATTCTACTTGGCGTTTAGCATTCCTGTTTTCCAGGAATGTCTCTATGTTGTATTTTTAAGCAATACTGTTTATAAACAAAAGCTCATTTTTGAGACACTACATAAAAAAAAAAGCAGGAAAAAGATGCAATCAGAAAATACTATAATAATTTTTTTTATAAAGATCAAAATGACCGCTGCTGGAAATGTGGAAAAGAATGAGGCACATTTTACCACCAATGGTGGGAATGTAAAATAGCTAAGAAATATTGGAAAAAATACATCAAGCAATAGAACAAATACTAGACACACCAATAAGTTTTGATTCCAAAAGATATCTGTTATAAATGAATATAAATGAAGAGGAAACTCTAGAGAAAAAACATGGGCATTTAATTTTTTACTTGACAACAATGGCTAGAATTGCTTATGCTGCAAAGTGGAAACAAAAATCGATTCCGAACATACATGAATGGTTAGCTAAAATATTTGAAATTATGCAATCAGATAAATTGACGCAAATAATTCAAAAAAAGATTTGAAAAATTTCCACAGGGATTGGTCCCCTTTTATCAAATATTTAAAACTGAACTGGGGAGAAAAATGGATTTTAGGCCTGAAATGAATGAAATACACTTCGATAAAACGATATAAGGTGTTATGTTATAGCCAAAAGTCTTTAATCAAATTTTCTTTTGCATAAAAGGTGTTTAAAAATACCTTTAAAAATAATGGTTAAATCTAAGATATGATAGTAAATCATATAGAAATGCATAAAAAACACAGAGGAGAAAACTTATAGTTTAACAAAATACAAAGATTTGTGTCTAGGATGGAAGTAGGTATATTGTGTCTTATAGTATTTAATATTGATCTATCTATCTATCTATCTATCTATCTATATTTCTTATACCATTGTATCTTTTGCTTTCAATGTACAAAGTTTAGTTTTTAATTCAATAAAAAAATGCTCTCTCTCTAAAAAAAAAGAAAAGAAAGAAAATACTATAATAAAAAACCCCCAGAACCTAGCCATCCAGGTATTGCTGTCAAACTGAATCATAATTAATTCATACTCTGTCTCCACTGTGGGCAGGAGTGAGCATGTAAACAAGAAGAGGGCTTTCCCTCCCTTCCAGACATTTTTTTGGCTGCCAAACTCTAAATGAAACAAAACCAAAGCAGTAACTCTACAAAATTTGCTTATGATGAAACTTCAAACACTATAGCCATTAAGCATATGTCTCCTAAATTATAAACTAATTTGTTGGCAAACTCTTTTGACATGGTCAGCAAACTAGCAAAGAAAACGGCACCTAATTGTTGGAAAGCTATTCTAAGGAAAAGCACATCACTCTGACCACCTTTATACCTGGTCTGTTTTCAAAAAGAAAAATCAGAAAAGCCTGATGATGCTTCTCAAAGGCAAATGGCTTTAGAAGGAATTTTTGATAATCAACATCAGGCTACATTGATACAAATGCAAGGTGTTTGTATCTGGCATGTTTTCTTCTTTCCGGGTGGATATCCCACAAGGTTGCTTTGAACTCCCAGATTCTTTGAATCCCTTGAGGATTTGCAACACTCACAGGTGGCATTTTCAGAAGACAGGATGTACAGAAAGATGAAGTTGAACATGCTAGAATGCAAGATGAATCACCAGTGGATCACAAAACACCAGTCTGTAAATTGCAAGTCAGAACCAGAGACTGTACTGAGAAAGAGCTTTGTGGACAAAGGCATTGTACAGAGGAAAGAAGAAACTAGATATAAAACTGAATAGGTACAAAATTTACGGAAGAACAAAAGAAAATTATGCACATTGAAGACTCAATTATGCACAATGGGAAATTATGCATATTGAAAACATGGATCCCCACATATATATTTTTTGCCTTATATTCTTTATGTATGGCATTCTTCACCACACAGTCACACACGTTAAGGAAAAATGTTTCCCTTTTTAAAATAAGGCACAGCAACTTAAAATGCAAACAGAAATGTGTTTCTATAAATACACACAAAGTTGCTGTCATTCCTGGTGTTGGAGTCAGAAGGAAAGGAGTGTGGGTTTAATTATCTTAGTCAAGTGGGAAAAAAAGGCTGCACTCACAAATATGTCAAGAATCTGGCACCTTTCAGGGCCAGATAATCAATATCTCATGGCTGTACAAAACCTGGGGAAATTGAGGAGGAGAGAGGGTTCATATAGATTCCAAAGGTTCATAGACCACAAGGGCCATCCAGTCCAACTCCCTGCTATGCAGGAATACACAATCAAAGCACACCTGACAGATGGTCATCCATCCTCTCTTTAAAAACCTTCAAATAAGAAGACTCCACCACACTCTGAGGAAGCATGTTTCACTGTCGAGCAGCTCTAATGTTGAGGTGGAATCTCTTTTCCTGTAGTTTAAATCTGTCGATCTGGGTCCTATTCTCTGGAGCGGCAGAAAACAAGCTTATTTTATCCTCAGTATGACATCTCTTCAAATATTTAAAAAGGTCAAACATAACCAGTTCTCTAAGTTGCTCCTCATAGAGCATGGTTTCCAGATCTTTCACCTCTGGATACGCTCCAGCTTGTCAACAACCTTTTGGAACTGTGGTGCCTAGAACTGAACACAACAGTCCAGATGAAGTCTGACCAAAGTAGACTAGAGTGGTACTATTACTTCCCTCGATCTAGGAACTATACTTCTATTAATGTAGCCTAGAATAAAAAAATATTGTTAAGTCCACAAAGTTCACCCAACCGTTCAATATAAGCTATCCTATAATAGTTAAACCTGAAACTTCAAGACATTCAGAAACATTTCCATGTTTTAAGATCAGAATGTAAATCTTGAAAAGGAATCCAGCAGCTGTCTATATGTCCAAACTGTATGAAAATGTTGCTATGAAAGGCATTATATGACATTTAAAATATCCATGTTATTAATCATTTCACTAATGGGTAAGTTGGAATAATTGGGGGTGAACTATACTAATGTGTCTGTAATTTTTAGTAAAAGTGACAAGTTTGGCTGGAGTACTTCATACTAAGTGTAATTTTTGAAAAGTCAGGGAACTCTGCCAAAAGTGCATTAAAGAGTGATAGATATGATATTTCTTGAGTATCAACTCTTTTCCACAAGCCTGTGGAATGCTAATGTATTAAATGCTCAGTTCTTATTTCCTGTCTTAGCTGATTAAATGGATCTTAATAACTGTAGCTAACAAGAATCTGAAAGCAGAATAAAGAGCATACCCTCAATGCCAGATCTGAAATGGTAAAGCCATATATATATATATATATATATATATATGCATGCTGCTTGTGGCTTTATAGATAAAGAATTGGGAGACCTCATATTATAAGTCTGGTTACATATCATAAAACTTATGGTTAAAACATCATTAAAGTTAAGGGCAACTACAACTGTGAAATATGAATTCTGGGAAAAAGCAATATTTTCACAGTAGACACTATGTGGCTCAGAATGTCTAGAGATAACTTCAAATAGTTCTCTAACTACAGTTTTTCTTGGTCAAGGTCTTTGTTTTCATGCCCTAGTAATTTCTTGATTAGACCACTACAATTCTGGAGTTTATCACATGGGAGGAATTTCTCTCAATTGCGAATGGAGCCAATTCGCAATTATGTGAATTCGCTAGTTTAGCAAATTTACGTGAAATCTGATTGCATTCGGAATGCATTCAGAATGACTTCCTATTTCCCGAAAATGACCCCCCCCCCCATTGCCTGAAATTGAGTGAGATACTCTAATACGCAATTACATGAAACCCCATGATTGTGTTCACAATGACTTCCCATTGCCCGACTTCCCATTGCATGAGAAACACTCATTCGCAATAATGTGGAACCCCATGATTGTGTTCGGATTGCCATTGCATTATACCCCCAAATTATGTCGTATGATAAACTCCACACTCTACATGGGCAGTTCTTGAAGATAATTCAGAATTTACAGCTAGTACAACATATAGCAGTCAGACTGTTGACAAGACCATCTCATGGGAACTGTGATGCTGATTTTAAAGGAACTTCACTGGCCAATATACTTCAGCTGAATTCAAGGAGCTGGAGATAACTTTTAAAGTCCAAGTCCTAAATGGCCCGTGACTGAAGGAGCTTTTCTTCCTATATGTATCTACCTGAGAACTAAGACGTGGTGAAGAGGTCCTCTGATAATAATGACCACACTTGATTTATATAACTTTAAGGAAGATGATGAAGAAATTGAAATTGTTGAAGATATTCCCATACCTTGGTTCAGTCATTGATCCAAATGAGATTGCAGTCAAAGAATCAGAAGAAGACTAGGAGCTGGAAAGACAGCTATGAAAGAACTAGACAAGAACATGAAGTGCAAAAATATACCACTGAATATTAAAGTTAGGATTGTGAATGCCATTGTATTTCCCATCATTATATATGGTTGTGAGAGCAGGATGGTGAGGAAAGCTGACAGGAAGAAAACTCATTTGAGATACGGTGCTGGAGAAGAGTTCTACAGATACTTGCTAAAAATCAAACAAATGTGTCCTAGAAAGAATCATACCTGAACTCTCTCTAGAAGTTAAAATGACTAAATTGAAGCCATCATACTTTGGCCATATTATGAGAAAGCATGCTGGAAAAGGTAATAATGCTTGGGAAGTCAGAAGGAAGTAGAAAAAGAGGAAGACCACATTCCAAATGGATAGACTCAAAGAAGCCATGACCCTGTGTCTGCAAGACCTCAGCAAAGGTGTTGAGGACAGGGTGTCCTGGAAAAGTTGCATTTTCCATAGGGTCACCATAAATTGGGGTCAACTTGAGGATGGTTCACACACACACACACCTTTGTCAGTTGCATAAGTCAGCAGCATGCCTCAATAAGCTTTGATGTAACTCACTGTCTCCAGAAGTTACCTAAACAGTTGAATGGAGTCAATCTACATGCAATTTGAGTGCCACATGATCTCATATTAAAGTAACCTAGTTTTGAAAGGCCCTGAAACTCATTGAGTATATCTAAACAAACAGAAAATGAAGGAACTATCCAAATAAGTCTGGGATAAAAATGTACAGAAGCACTCATAAGGGTTGGATTATTAAAACCACACAGATTATGAACATACCCATGAGCACTGTTAATTCCATTGTCATCTTTGTTATTGTTGTTAATTGACCTCAAGTTGATCTTGACCCATGGCGACCCTGCTGATGAGACATCTCCAAAAATCCCTGTCCTCCACTGCTCTGCTCAACTCCTGCAAACTTATACTCATGATCTCTTTAACAGAGTCTATCAATCTAGCATGGTGTCTTCCTCTCTTTTTACTTCCCTCCACCTTTTCTAGCATTATTGTTTTTTCCAGTGATTCATGCCTTCTCATGATGTGTCCAAAGTATGACAGCCTAGGTTTTGTCATCTTAGATTCCAGGGAGATATCTGGCCCAATTTGATCCAGGACCCATTTGTTTTTTGACTGTTCACAGAAGTCTCAGCACTCTCCTCCAGCACCACATCTCAAATGAATTAGTTTTCTTCCTATCTTCTTTCAAGAATTATGGGTCAACCACAACTCTGTCTAGAAAAGGTCATCTACCCAAACCCATTGATGATGGTATTACTCTGAGAAACAAACAAGGAACTTCAGAAATTTGCAGCAGAGACAGGGAAACCCATCCATGGGAGAACTACCACCTGGAGCTGAAATCCAAGATCATAGAGGGATACCCAGAAGCAAGTACTTCCAGAATTAGAAATGGCAGGAAACCCCAGTAGTTTTGGTTTCTAAAATTTGGCTGTTATAGGGCACAGAATACTTACTGGGAGAGGCAATGTAAACAGCCATTTGCAAGTTCCACCAAAGCAGACTAATTCCTACTGTTTGAGGCCAGTCAATTGGCTGATGCAGAAAACAGAAGTTTTGTGGCTGATTGCAACCCTTAACAGATGAGAACATCTCAGTTACCATACTACAAACTGCCAGGGTAAAAGGCAGAATCATTTATTCTCTCTAACAGATAGAATTTACTCTCTGATTGTAGCTATGCTGAATTAATGCCATGTATGTGGGAATGTACTAAAATGCTGAATTAATGCAATGTACTCAACTCCTGCATTGCTACCAAATACTACAAAGATAGATAAATGCCTGTATGAGGTGTGTCAATGGATGCCAATGGAAGCTAACACCCTCAACATATATGAGTTATGATACCTTGGTATTGTATAAAATGATAATCCTTACCATGGCAATGAAGTACAAGCACCATGCTCTGTGTACTACCGGTACAATTTGTCTTTGTGTGAAAAGCATTATAGTGTGAAATGCATTATAAGAAATAATATACATAAAATGCCTAGATGATATAATGTCTATAGAAAGCAATGTGCCTAGACTAAGTAAAGCTATGTAAGTTATAAGCTTAGGCCTGGGCTTTATCTGTACTGCAGAAATAATGCAGTTTGATTCCACTTTGATTGCTATGGCTCAATGCTATAGGGAATGTTGATGTTCATTGGCATATCAGATAATACTGTTCTTTACAACCTTGGAAGCTCATGTGACCCACATTGTAACCCAGTTTAGCTAGATACAGGTTGATAAGCAGAAGACAATTAATTTTAATTGCTCAACTAATAAATGGATGTGAAAACCATGCCTGTTTTTGTTTTAATACAGGGACTTTAGGAAAAGGAAAATATGCTGTACCACTGTCACTGTTAATGCTGCAGTTAGATTGACAAAACAGCTACAGGATTTCTCTTCCTCCTGGAGAGACTTGGCAAAATGGTCCACACAATTTTGTGCACACAAAGAGGGTGGAGAATTCTGACAGGCTTTTGTTCACTCAGTTCAATTTCTCCACATGTTTAAATAATGCTTTTTTTCTTTACAAAGCCACGGTCCGATTTTTAAGAATAGCCTTTCATACCCACGCAGTTACATATGTTCTTGTTTTGACTTTTTACTCCTCATGTCCCTCGCATTCACTGTAACCAGAGCTACTTTCTGAAGCACTCTTATTCATCCCTTTTTTTCTCCTTTCCACAGATGTGATCTTTCTTCTCACTGTCAAGCATTGACCTATCTGGAGAGCCTCTTTTGCTGTATTGCTTTCTTCCAGCTCAACAAAATTGTAATTCTTATTTCAAGGTGTTTTCCTCTCTTACACTTTGGTTCTTGCCCCTGCTGATTGCTTGCCTCAGCTTCTGATTAGTCCTGCCATACCTTGGGTTAGTCCTTGTTACAGATGTTTGAATGATCTAGTTTACCTTCATTTCCTTTTTTTAGTATGATGGAGAAATCTCATCAGCTTCCCTTTGTTCATACTGAACTGCTGGGGACTAAAAAAAACAGACCTTCAGCAGTAGAGAGTTGGTTGGAAGGAGAACACAGTTAAAAAGAAACAAGGAAAGGCTTATGTGGTGTATGCCTCCTTAGGAGAAGAGAATCTTTATCTTAAAATGGCCAGAAATAAGCCCACCAGAGTGTGCAATGTTTATCTGAGCCTAATAGTTTACCCTGAGAATGGATTTTTCCCCTGACTGAACTAGCACAGGCATTGTATCTTCCAAGTGAAAGATTTTAAGATCTCTGAGCTTGGTTGACATTGGCAATGCTTTGCCTTAATGATTGCTTTGCTAACCACAAATCAAAATTATAGTTACTTGCAAAATGGCAATGCTATAATGTTTCAAGTGACAAGCACTACATAGAAGAATTAATTCTTTCTTGCTTTGACTTAAGGGATGCTGTGAAAAAATAAGAAAAGAAAAGAAAGGATTTGTATTTTTCAGTTTAAGCTCTTGCTCCAGGCCCTGCATACAAATATCCATGTGGGACAACTATTGAATTTTAACACCAACCACAATTTCAGAGTTCGATCTAACCAGCAGAGATTGAGCTTGGGTAAATTAAAATAAGAAATGTATAGAAAATCACTAGTCTTGCTGGTTCCAAATAATAAGAAAGTTATAATTTGTACTTGACTAGACAGAATAACTTCAGTAAGGACTGGATAACAGTGCCAATGTCAGAATGGCTATTTGGAGAAAATAAATATAATTATATTAAAACATCTATTAGCAAAAATCTGTGAAAAAACCCCAGTCTGAAGCAACATTGAAAAGCTGGGTCTGTACACTGAAACAATCCCTTTACTATGGCATAATACAGTCTCTTTTCTCCTCCATCCACATGTAGGCTATACAAATGGGACGTCAGCCATAATATAGGAAATATAGGAAAAGCCTGTATGTATTATAAAATTTCAGATTGAAGGAGGTGGAAATCAAATCCAGATGCTCTGAGTAAAAAACAGAATTGTTGCTGCTGCTATTTTTCACATTCTATTGGTTCAAGTCTAATGCACATATATTGACCACAGTGGTTTGGGAAGTGTTTTGAAGGACAAACCAAATTGCATATTGGGATGCAAGCTTTGTTCAGATGCTTGTGCCTTCCTCTGAGGCTGAAAGAGTGTGATTTACCGAAGGTCACCCAGTGGGTTTCCATGACTGAGTGGGGATTTAAACTCTTTTCTCCAGAGCCATAGTCCAGTGCTCAAACCACTGCACAACACTGGCTCTTGAAGTTCATAAACAGATAAGAGTAATTCTCAATTGTACCATAAACCATTTTAATATTTTCCACTAGGTGTCACTACAACCATTGCCATATTGACTTTAAAGTGATTCATGGATTGGGCTTTAATCATAGATCCATTTACCTGGAAGCAAGTCCCATGAAACTCAAGGGGGTTCTCTTTTGGGTAGGCATGAATTGGATTGTGCTGTTATTGTGCTTGCAATATATCATTCCTCATTTTCTACTCACACTGGATTTTTACGCTCAGACAAATTATCATTTTATTTTCAATTACAGCATGGAGGATACAAAACTGCTTTCCCATAAAGGTGCAACTCAAATTGTTAGCTTAGATGTATAGTCATTACCAATCTTTATATCATAACTGGGTTCCCAGAATCACAAAAACATGGAAGGTTATCACACAGTGTTTTCCTACTGGGCTGGGCATGAAATGTAACCTGAATGAAACAAATGTTATCGTACAACCCCATTCTCATGCGGTGCTATCCCGCACCCAGTCCAGGTTTCTCCCATTCCTGGTCAAAAATGGAAAAATTCCATTCATAGCTGTCATGATCGCTTTCAGACTGTTTCAGGTGAAGTGTGTGTGATAATCCTACCAGTCTCAATCTGTCCTTGTGGTCTGATTGGTCAGGACTCCCTCCTCCCCCTCCATCCTAGAACACCCCCCCCCCAAGTTCTACTCTTGGGTGAACCTGGTAATTTTATTTCCCCCCCCCCCCACCCAGCCCTAATGAAACCTCATAGGAAGGAAGTAGTACGAGGTAACAAGGCCATAGAATGATGATGTCACATACAAGCTCAGTAAAATAAACCTCACAGCAAAAGTACGCATGCATAAAAAAGAGACATGTTACAAATGACGTGAGTACCATTACCACTAGAACAGCAAAGAGTATGTGATAGGATTCCTTGTCATCATGTTAACATCATACAATTTAAAGTCAAATGCAGTAACACCCATCCCCATATAAGTAGTTTACAGAGTGTTTCTGGGACGCAATCAGAATGTTATGGACACTAGTGCGATCATCTCCATAGAGTGAGAGGGACTGCAAGGGGCAACCTTCTGCAATTCAGAAATATACAGCTAAAGCACTTTTGAGAGATGGTCATTCATCTTGATTTTAAAGATGACCAAAGATGGACAGTCCAACATCCTTCGAAACTGTCTGTTCCATTGTTGAACAGCTCTTTCCATCAGGATGTTCTTATTGATGTTTAGGTGGATTTTTTTTTCTAATACAGGCTTGTCTACATGGGCCAATTAAATTGGTCTCCCCACCTCCGGTCCTCATGATGTGACCTGTCCACTTGATGCAATGCCCAATCCTCAATTTGTGTGTGGATTGTCCTCATGGTGTAAGACCAGTTCTGCACCAAATCTGTATCATACCACCCTTAAAATGGTTTAAAACAGCTCATCTTTTGCTCTAGATTTTGCAGGAAAACCTGAAGCACTTTGCAGCAACACCAGGTAGCTGTCTACACATTATTGCACAAATACACTGTTTTCTGTTCAAAAATGTTGTTTCTCTCCCACAAAACCCAATATATTTTACACAGAAAATAAATTCCTTGTTGAAATGCATTTCTCACACAAACATACCAAAGCACAAAATAGCTACTAAAAGTGCTCAAAAAACTCTCATAATCTTACCTAAGAGGGAGAAGAGACTTGAAATCATTCCTTTTTGCATGCAAAAATGAAATAAGCAAAAATTTTACATACTTAATCTGGAAGGCACCAGGTAAAGAAAGTCTGTCCTAGAATCAGTCTTTGGAGCTTATCGCTCAGCATTTTAAACCAGCTCCAGCCTCCCAGGCTGGAACTGGGATGTGGGATGGAGGCAGGGATTATAACACACTAAATCACTGCCGAACCACCAGCCTCTATCAGCCCAGGTCCCAGCTGTGCTCCACCAGCACTATTTTGAAGTCGGAAAGCTTTCTGACTTCTAAAAAGTGCTGGCGGAGCATGGTTTGGACCCGGCTGGGACCCAGGCTGATGGTGGCCAGCAGTTTGGCAGTGATTTAGTGTACTATAATTCCTGCCTCCATCCTGTGAGGCTGGAGCCAGTTTAAAATGCTGAGCAATAAGTTCCTTTATCATCTCTGTTCTGTAGATAACAACCAGGTGATGTGAACAAGGTCATGGAGATAAACTGCCAGTCAACATAAAGCATACAAGGCTACACGGACAAATTATGTGACCAAGGTTTGGGCAGGTTCTTGGATCTATAGTAAAAAAAAAAAAAAAGAAAAAAAGAAAAGAAAAGATAAAGAATGTTTCCATACTTTGAATTTTTCTCAGTAGAAAGCAAAATCTTAGATGAAGAAATATCAAAAATTCCACCGAATGCACAGAGCACTGACTTTTGACTACTTTGTACACAGCAAAGAGATAACGATCAGCATCATACAATGGAAGAATATGCCATAATAACTACTGATTATTAGATTTTCTTTAAATTTGTGTAGTTTCCTGGCAATTAGATCTAATTGTTACATCTAATTTGGAGGTAGTTAGATACTGTTAAAGTAGCTATTAGTCAAGTGGAAGAGAGGACATAAATGAACAGTCTCAGCCCCAAAATTTATATAGACCACCGTTCATATCCAGAGGCATTAAACCAGAAATCTTTTTTTATCTGAGAATAAACCACAACATCGCTGTCTTCAGCTTCCAGATTTTCTGAACTTTGACCAAGCTATGGACCACAAATAATAGTGGTGCGTATGTGTGTGTGTATGTGCATGAGAGAGAGAGAGACCTTTTTTGCTGAATGCAGAAATTGAGCAAAATAAAAATCTAAAAAAACATTACAAATAGCAATGGTGTGAATGTGGGGAACAAATCTGAAGTAAATGGTATGTTTTCCTGGTTACTGTTGTTGTTTAAATAACCTTGGAACCATATCTTTTCCACCCATAGTCTGCAATTTATTTCCCGGGAATTCTCATAGTTTTGCTATTGTTTTCTAAATCACTGAACTGTATAGCACATGATAAAACAAGCAAAATTATTGACATTTTCTATGGGCAGCCTTGCTCCAAAACTGTAGAACACATCAGATCATTAATCTTCTTTCACAAACTCCACAAGGCAAGGCCTCTGCAGAGTTTATTTGTATCTCCAGAGAGTTTGAGAGTGCCAGTTGTGACTCGGTAATTAAGGCTGACTTTCATTTTATGTTTCAGTAAGGATCTACAATTTGCACCTGTTACTCTGAAACAGAACAACTCCCCTCCCCTGTTAACAGACCTGTCCTGTGGCAATGTTTTTTCTGAGTATGCATGAATAACATGAACTAAATAATTAAAGGTGTCAGAATTTCAGTGCCTACTGGTCATCTATAACCATAGCTTTGCTTGCAGCCTCAAAATAGGGGTAGTTAGGGAGGATTACATTCCCCCCCCCCCCAAGGATAGTGAGGCAGACAAATTTCACAGCACAGTGTCAAAAATAGAATATGATTAAACATTTTTCTGAGAGAACTGCCTCCCATACCTGAATGATTTATTCCCCCCCCCCCCCCGGCAATCTGTATAGATCATGAAAAAGAGGTAGTCTTCACAAGTGAATTGATGATATAGCAGCAAAACTGGAAAGTGTGGAACAGACAAAATCAAGTGACATTTTTATACTGTCTTGGACAAAGGTAACATAAAAGAGTAGAATTTGGATCACCCCAGCTGGTGCAGCCATTAGGAGGAGGATGCAGCTTTGCTGGTTCTTGAGAAGGGGAGGCCATGCTAATTGTGTCACAGGGAGTGCAGAGATGAATTGAAGGGTTATTTAATGTTCTGCTGGTCTTGACCCTCTCTCTCTTTTGCATTTGGTGTTTTGAAGCACTCATTGAACACAGAAGATTAAGGTTTCTGTCACACATCCTAGTCATTCACCTGAGGGGGTAATGATTTAGGTTTGCTGGAGAGTAAAGCCATTATCCTGCAGGCTATTCATGACATAAAGATGATCCAGAGTAATTGGTTTGGGATTACAATTATGTGGCCATTTTGCCCCAGCAGATGTAGTGGTGGTGGCAACACACTGCATAGTGTCTATACAATGTGGGTTTCTGTCTGGGAAAGCAGCCAAATGCTGATAAGGCCTGCTCAGTTCCCAAACAAATAAACCCCCAACTGGCAGAGCCAGAGCTAAGTAACAAAATATTTGAGTCTAAGTGCAGTATCGCAAGAGGTATTGCCAAAAGAATTGTCAAGAAGTCCAAGGACCAGAGTGTCAGATAGGCAGGTTCCAGATAAGGGTTCCAGATAATCAAGATGGGTCAGCAGTCCAAGAAGCAAGAGTTCAGGAGCCAGAGACAGAATCTTTCTTCAAGAAGGTCTGATAATCACTGGCAACTAAACACACATGCTCCAGCTGTCTAAATAGGAAGGCAGCAGGCATTCAGATGTGTCTGATTAGCAGCTTGTTTCTGATAAAGCCTCCATGACCTTTGAAGGCCCTTCTTTTCAGCTCGATGCTCCCTGAAGGTAGGCATACTTCCCTGATTCTCCTTTATGTCCACAGGCTCAGCCACAGGCAGATTTGGCTGCTGAACCTCTGGTGAGGCCTCAGACTCTGCTACAGCAGAGTTAGGGGACTCTTTCATACGTGGGTCCCCCCCTCCCCAATTCCCCAATTGCGAATTTACACAAATGCGCAGCCAATGCGGAATTTAGCGTTATTGCGTGGTTTGGTTTCATACTCACCGGCTAATTCGAAGGTACTCATCGGCTAATTCGAAAGACTCCCAGCACTGCTTCGGATTTTAGTTTCACATCAGCCCCAGAACCAACATTAACAGAATTCGAATTAGCATTCATGCGCCTGCGCAGTGAGCACTGGGGGCACTCCCCGACCTTTACTGTTGTGGGTCACATCCGGGTCATATCTAAGCCCTTCCGTTTCCTTCCCGCCACTTCCCCCCGAAGCAGTCTTTTAGCGCTGCGGCGGCTTTAACGTTACAACGTTATAACGTCCTTCTCTTTGTAAAAAGCAAAATGCAGCTCTCCAGAGATGTGAAATCAATCTTGTTGAACACCTCGCTATTGCTGGCAAGGTATAGAAGGCTAGAGCTAAGGCGGCTGGAAAGGAGAGAGCGCATTTTAAATTTCCTGAGCATCTGGATGCGTTCAAGGGGGGTTGTGGGTATTTCATCGAGGGACATCTTCAATCTTCTTTTGCGAGGAGATGTGAATGCTGTCCTGGCTTTCTTAGGCAACGTTCCAGAGCCACGCCGCTGGTGGGTGAGACCACAGGCTGACAGATGCTGGTGGTCCGAAGAGGTCATACAGTTGTGGGATGACGACATGTGGGTCGAAAATTTTAGAATGTCAAAGCAAACACTATTCGACCTTGCTTCCATCTTGAGACCACACCTCTCTGCAAATGACACCGTTATGCGGAGAGCAATAACGGTGGAAGAGAGAGTGGCGATCACCATTTGGTGGCTGTCGAGCCAGCTACTGTACCGAAAGGTGGCACGCCACTTCCAGATTGGAGTGTCCACAGTGGCTGTGATTTGTATTCAGGTGTGCCAGGCCATCGAGAAGGTGCTGTTACAGAAAACAGTCCGTCTGGGAAATCATCTGCAGGTGTGTTTGCAATGTTTCAGTGCGAAGACCATTCGTGTGTGTGTTTGCATGTATATGTGTTTCTGTCAATATTGAAAGAGTATTAAATTTTAGAGCTGTGTGTGTTATTCCTCCACAAAACTAATATAACCCACAAGACTTATTGTTACCCATGGGTTGCCATACATTTAAAGGTAATACACAGTCTGCATCACCAAGGTCTACACAAGCCTCAATAATACACGCTCACATATTTTGATAAATATATATACATGTATATGTGTGTGTGTGTGTGTGTGTGTGTAAACACATATATGCTCCGACATTTCACATACATTTATTTTATATATATATTATAAATATTATATTGTTATAGATGTATTGATATATACATTTATATTTACATATATAGTCCTTTATTGTGATTTTATATCAATGCCATACCTGAAAACGGTCACTAGCAACGGGATGGAACCATGGGACCATGATTGTTCAGTGCTTCTCCAACATTTTGTTTTTTGATGTATGTTAATGTTTTCTGCTTCCTCCTTATTCAATACAGATAATGGATGGCTTCGAGCAGCTGGGCTTCCCTCACTGTATTGGAGCCATTGATGGGACGCATATCCCCATAAAGCCCCCCCGAGCAAAGGCAGATGATTACTACAACCGAAAATATGGATTCTCCATTGTCCTACAAGGAACAACGGACCACACCGGAAGGTTCATCAACATCGAGGCGGGATTTTCAGGAAAAAACCATGATGCTTTTATTTTCCGTCACTCTTCAGTGTGTGCCGCAATGGATGCAGGACTGTTTGTCAGGGGGAACCCCACAATAACTGTGAATGGGGTGCAGGTACCACCATTGATTATAGGTGATGGTGCATTCCCTTTGCGTAAGTGGCTCATGAAACCACACGGGGGCGCAGTGCGTGGTCCTGGAAAAGCTAGATTCAACGCGGCCCTGACTCGTTCTCGTTGTGTTGTCGAGAGGGCGTTTGGCCGGTTGAAGAGCAGATGGGGATGTCTTGGCGCACGGCTGACAGTGGGGGAGGAGCACTTTGCTACCATTGTCAGTGCGTGCGTCGTCCTACATAACATTTGCGAAACTAGGGGGGGCGTCCTACACGACATAGTTGATCCGGTTGGTCCCCTTTATGTACCTCCAGTGCAGGGCGACATACGCAGGTACAACGCTAGATGCAAAAGGGAGGGAGAGGCAGTTCGAGATGCCTTGACTAGGATGTTCGCTGAGCAGCAGTAGAATTGGAACATTGGAAGCCTGTTTCATAAAGGGGGGAGGGATGGCTATGTGCTGTGTGGCTGGAAATAATTGTTATAAATATGTACATTTTGCCTCTTTATAAGGGCAAAGTTGAACGGCCTTTCTTGTATGTTACTGGATATGTAGCCATTTCCTTTGTTGTAATGTCACTGTTATGATGAACTCAGTAATAACATCAAAATAATCAGTCATCAAAACTGCATTGTTTTTAATGAACCGAATCTATCTTTCGAAACCTGAAAGATGCATAAAACTGCACCACATTTCTCATTTTGAAAACAAACAACACAACATGTAGACAAAAGCATGCAATGAAACTTAAATAGCCATATAAAGGTGCCACTGTTGCAAAATGTGAGCACGGTCAACAAGGCCGAAACATAGAAGGCAGAGCATACAGCTTGACCATTTAAAAATGTCATGGTGTGTACATTTTCTTTCTTTTAATTATTCTCTTGGATCTTGCTCTTTTCTCCTGCGCTGGTGCACAGCTATCAGTAGGCAACGAGCAGGATGCAAGGCACGCCGGCTCTTCCTCCACTTCATCCTCACTGCTAGAATCAGCCCGGAGTGCACTCAACGGTGCTATCCGGCTCTTTCCTTTTTGCCCTTGGATGCCCTGTGTGCTTCCCCCAGGGAATGCTGGACCGGGGGTGGGTTGGCAGTTTGTATCGAGCATTAACTCTATCTTTTGTCTTGCTAATTCTAATTTTGCCCTTTCTATATCAACCAACTCTCTGGATAGATTATTTATCGATTGCATGTGCTCATCCAGTTTTTGTCTGTGTTCCATGCATGCTTGATGATCGTTTTGAATACACTCTGCAATTTGCCGCAGCAAAATAGAGTCTTGAACCATCCTGCGATGCTGTCTGTTTGCGACGGCCCGATATTGTCTTCTGAACATGCGTCCTTGTTCCGCACTGTGCTCCATGATAGAAATCGCTATCTGTTCTCCCCTTCTTGCCCTTCTCTCGCAGGGAACATCCTCTGCTGGAACAACATGCATTTCTTGCCTTCGTTGCCCTGTATTGAGCAGACAAAAAAAAAATGGTATGTGTTATTGCTGAAGATTTTTCTTTTTGGGAGATCATACTAGCTTGCCATGATTATGGCAGTCTTAAGTCGAATTGGTGGACTGTCAGCAAATTATTCCTAAAATGACCCCTAGCGAGGGGAGGACTGAAACATGTTCACACAAGCGTTAAGTACACCTCACTAACAATTTTTGCTTGGAAGGTGTCATGCAATCAGTGAAGGGTGGCATGGAAGGGGGGGAATACTTGATGGCCCTTATCGTGTATTCCAGAGTTCCATGCCTCTATACATTTTGGGTTCCTTTATGGCTGTGACATTTACTGAATATGCATACCTGGTTCTGGATCTGCAGCTTCTGGGAGGGGAGCTTCCGTGGCACCTCCATCCACAACCACTTCCCCTGGGTTTTCATCCTCGTCGATATTTGTCTCTAAAAAAATAACACATAAGTACACCATTTGTGACTTCGTTGTTCCTCATAAAAAGTATGGCCTGATCTTGTCTTTCCCCAAAAGAAGGGAAAAATTACTTGATAAGTAGCTGGAACTCCTGCCGTCTGATATATGCTGCTATTACACAGAGGTATGTACGCATATCCTCATATTGTCCTGCGTAATTATACATTGCTGAAATAAATGTAATTGTGGCAAATTCCGATGGCAAGGATTTCCACGGGAAATACCATACACACTCAAACCCTCTTAAATATTTTGGCTAGACCTACTACATAACAGCAACAGCTGTGTGGTGTTACGGAAAACAACACTGATCGCGAATGAGGGCATGCATTTATTCCTTTCTAGTTAATTAGTATTAACTGCAGCAGTTACCTCCACCACTACTTGTGTGAGAACGGACTTCTGGATCTTCCTGTGTTCCTCCTTGTTGGAATCCGGCCTCAACCTCTTCCTCGGGTAATACTTCAAGGTGCAAAATTACTACCTCACCGTCAGGGACCGTGCCTGAAAGAAATAAGAGATAGAGTCAGGCTTGCAATGGGAGCATGTGTCTACATACAACAAACGTCATCTTGGACAACATCTCCCTCTCAAATCTACATCTAGATACCGCATGCACACATCCATATTAACTCAAATTTCTTGATGCACACACACACACACACACATATATATAGATACACACACATATGCAGCAATGTGCTGTGGTTGCAGCTGAAATGCAACGATGAGTTTTGGTACACGTGCTGGAATGGAGAATTGAGCTCTGGTATTGTGACTATTCTAATTGGCCATGCTACAAATAGTTGTTATATCTCTTCACGCTTCTCGGTATTAGGCAATGATTGTCTTCAACATTGAAAATAATTTTCCCATGAGTTTGTTTGTGGGCAGTTTTTTCCCATGAACGACAGAAAGGATTACCAGGGCACCCATATGTTGTTTTGGACACAAGGAGGTACAATGGGAGCTAATATGGCCAGTTATAGTTTCTCCAGTGTCAAAACATAATGCAAGCCTAAACAATTATTGATAACCCTCAAGTTCGCCCCCTACATACCTTCTTCTGAATCATTTTCTTGCATCTGTTGTGCATCTGCCTGTGTGTGGGGGTGGCCAGTATCCACGTTGGCCGCTGCCGGGTGCATGGCCTCCATTCTTTCGATGACAAGGCTCTTGCTTAACCGTTTGGGGAACACGCTTCTATCTGTATTTAGAAATGTGTCTAGCTCTTTAAAATATGGACATGAGACTCAGGCATTTCCACTTGTGGCATTATGCACACAAACCTTTTTGTATTCCTGCTTCAAACTTTTACACTTATTTCTACACTCCTCAGCCGTCCTCTCATGGCCGCGTGCATTCATCTGCTCGGCAATTTTCCTATAGATCTCAATATTCCTGTGGTTCGTGTTCAGGTGCCTTTGGATTTCTCCCTCGCCCCAAAAGGATATGAGGTCCAATATCTCTTCATGGGACCAAGCAAAACCTCGTCCCTGCTTCCTCTTTCGACCATCGGGGTGTTGGGACTCGCCACAACCATCCATTTCTACTGGGGGAATGAGAGACCAGAGGTCTAAACCGTTTAGAATCCCACACTCTTCCCCCCAGCTGAAAGGGACGCCACGGAAGCTGTCTAACTGTCCTGTTTATGTATGTTCTGGCCAAAAAACCTTGAGAGTAAATTGCCTGTTTTGCCCTCGCACGTTGCGGCTGGCATTTACTATTCCCGCGCGATGTTTGCCTGGTTCAGTGTTATAAGGCAAAAGCTCCTTTCGCGCATGTGCGGAAGTCCCTGCTATGCTGTTGGAATGTATCGTCCCGTTATAACGCCATCTACTGGCCACAAGAAAGGGACGCCACGGAAGCTCTCTACCCGTCCTATTCAGCAACGGTAAGGTCTATGTATGTACTGGCCGAAAAACCTTTAGAGTAACGGGTTAATTGCCTGTTTTGTCCTTGCACGTTGCGGCCGGCATTTACTATTCCCGCGCGATGGTTGCCAGGTTCAATGTTATAAGGCTAAAGGTCCTTTCGCGCATGTGCGGAAGTCCATGCTAGGCTTTTGAAATCTATCGTTCCGTTGTAACGCCATCTACTGGCCACAAGAAAGTTTAGTTGAATAGTCCTCCAGGTTGAGGTGCAGGTGCAGTGTTGCTGTGTGTGCAACTGCAAATATGCCTAGAGGGTGGGCTCTCTGGACTGCTCCAGAGATGGAAAGTCTATTTGAAATCCTGGAAACATGTGGAAATATATGAATTTGTATATATATATATATATATATATATCTCATCTAGAAAGTTTAGAAACTTTTATATATATACAGTTATATACATATATATATGTGTGTGTGTATATATATGTATATATATAATGTTACACAAATAGTATAGAATGTATGGACGGTGATATATATATATATATATATATATATATAAAGATAGATTGATAGATATGTAGATATACATCTCTCTATCTACCTAGCTATCTATAAATATACATATATACATATATATATGATTTTGTCCTTTTTTTAAAGGCCCTTTTAAATATTTAAATATTTAAATATTTTAAGTTATAGAGAAATATGTATACACACACACACACACACACACACTAGATATATATTTATACATGAGTCACACTCTAAGGTGGCATGGAGTGGGATTGGGACACCGTCCATGGACCGATCATCCCACAAAAAGAAAGGAAGGACGCACTCACCAAAGCCTCTCCTTGGTCCTCCAGCAGTAAGCCTACTAACACCCCTCAAAACGGAACCGGCAAAAAGGTCACCCGGAAGCCTGAGGAGAGAATCATGGGAGTTGGAGTTCTCCATGAATAAGGTTGAATTCGCATGCTGGAAAAGGAAATGCTTTCCACACCAGAGTTTTTGCGAATGGACCTCTAATTCGCTGGGGAACTTAGACCTGTAAATTCGATGTTTTCCGAATTTGCTTAAACCCGGAATGGGCTGGTTATATTTCGAATTGACCCCAGTTTGTGCGTATTTACGTTTGAACGCCTTTTGCGAAATAACACTATTTCGCAAGACAATTCCGAATTCGAGCTAGTTTAACCTTCCAATTTACCCACGTATGAAAGAGTCCAGGGTCTGCTTCAGGATCCCCAATTTCAGGCTCAGGTCCCAGAGGCTCTAGATCATCCTCTGAGTCCTCCGGGTCATCCTCCAGGCTGGGCATGACAGTTTCTACCACATAGGGCCAGGCATAGGGCCAACAGAGAAATCCGCAATACTCTTGCAAAGGATTTGGGCTACTGTTTGCCACACTTAGAAGCTGTATTCAAGAGACCTGAGCTCTACAGAGCAGATAATGTCTGAAATAGGGAACTCAAACTTCTTGGGGGACCTGCAACAGGATGTGAGGGCCCATTTGGCCAGATAGTGTGGGGATAGGTCATAGGCTTGTCCCATATTGCTGGCAGGTAGTAAAGAGAGAAGTAGGATTTGTTGAATATCTATGGCATCCTTTTGGTGGGCTTGTAGTGTAAGAGATCTCTCTTGGTTTTGGCCTGATGGCTAAAACCTCACTTAAATCCCTGTAACTTGGGGGAGGGAATCTTGACTTGGCCTTCCAGGTGCAGGCTGGCCAAGGAACAGCCCAGCTTTTGGGCTCTCACTGAGACTCAGTTGTTTTGCCCAGTGGAACTATGGAGAAGGTCTGGAAAGACTACTTGCCCCAGCTGCTCCCACACTAGGTTGCCCCCTCCCCCAGTTTTCAAGAGGGAAACATAACTAGATTACAATTAAATAAAGCAGCCCAGTTTTCATCCCATTTTCTATGTCTGATATTTTTATTTTCTGGAATGGTTAACAATAACTGATCCCATGCCTATCTCGGTGAAAGGTCTAGGGGCAATGGTACAGAGTCAAGTTTTATTTGGATTGCAGAATAAAAGAGATCTATAGGGCTTTCCTGGGATCTAGCTATCGGGACATTGCCCCCTTTCATTTTTAGCATTGTAGAGAGTAAGACATTCAATATTGTTCAGACCTATAACTTTTGTATTGTCTATGTTCACACTCCCTTCAACTGAAGTTTTATGTTATTGCAGTGCTGGAAATTTGGGGACTGAATTAACATTTCATTGGGAACAGAATTCTTATTTGGAGGCAGTATTGTCATTTGGTCCCCTGCCCTGTTGGAACATTCCTAAGCTTTGCAATATTTGCTTTTCTTATGAATGTAGAAGCAGACAATAGTAGAAGGTACTACATGTGAAAGGAAAAGTTGGGTTGGAGCCAGACAATCACAGCTTAAGGAATGGTGTGATGGGTTGCTTACGGTGGAGAAGTGATACAAAATTGACAGTTCTCTCTGAGAGAACGGAGATAGGGAAAAGAAGGTAGAGAGGCAGGGAAGGGCTGTAATAGAAACAGGACAGTCAATCAGAGTAGAGAACTGTGAACGTTAAAGTAGTTCAGTAGTTTGATGTCATATATAATTGTGGCTGAATAAACTTGCACTTTTTAAAACTACAGTCTCTGTCTGGTCTTATTAAGTTAGTAGTGAGTCCGGCCATGCTTACTACAGTGAACCCACCAAAACAACACAGCCACTGTTCCACATAAGGGGTCATCTTGAGGCCAATGTGCCCAATCCAGGAAGGGATTAAGATGGGACAGGGTGAATGATAGGAGCTCAAGAGTTGCCACTGTGGGACCAGACTGGAAAGGGGATTTATCATAGTAGGCTTCTCAGAATAGTCAGTAAATTATTGATCCTGTAGCAGTCTCATAGATAGCTGCCATCTCAGCCAAGGCCAAACTTCAATCTAGATCTAGCTGCCTCCTGTCAAAAAATCTTCAATCTCTACTTGGCTCTCTCTTAATTCAAACAATGGGTTTCAATATCTCTGCCTCCTCTGTCCTTTCTCATGGTTGGAGGGTATCACTTTCCAAACTTTGTATCATACTATTTTTCAAAATATTGAAAAAGATTTCAAGTGAGTAAAAAAATATTTGTGGCCAACAATGGATTTATAATACACACTAGATAAGACCATGGGCTTCTTGACCTATTTGAGCCTGAGGCAAGGGACAAGATATTTGTCTTTTTCCTTCATTGTGAGTGCAAATGCTTTTTATGCTTTTTTACCAAAAAAAGTGGGGGTCCCACTAGCAAAGCCAACATTTTTTTTAAAATGTGGGGAAAATAAAACTAAAAAAGAGGCCTGCAAGAGGAGGGTAACTTGAGGGGAGCTTTTACCTAACTGCAGAGATAGCTCCAGTTTTCAGTAAATTATGTATTTAGAAATGTTCAAGAATGTATACAATCATACAAGAACTGAAACAACCTTAAGAATCATATGAGGCTTTCCATTTCAAGAAAGGCTTGAAAGGCTGGATAGAGGGAAAACAGGGGTTGAAAAAGGTGATAGTTACTAGAATCATAGAATCATAGAGTTGGAAGAGACCACAAGGGCCATCCAGTCCAACCCCCTGCCATGCAGGAACTCCAAGTCAAAGCATCCCTGACAGATGGCCATCCAGCCTCTGCTTAAAGACCCCTAAGGAAGGAGACTCCACTACACTCCGAGGGAGTGTGTTCCACTGTCGAACAGCCCTTACTGTCAGGAAGTTCCTCCTAATGTTGAGGTGGAATCTCTTTTCCTGCAGTTTGCATCCATTGTTTCGCGTTCTAGTCTCTGCAGCAGCAGAAAACAAGCCTGCTCCCTCCTCAATATGACATCCCTTCAAATATTTAAACAGGGCTATCATATCACCTCTTAACCTTCTCTTCTCCAGGCTAAACATCCCCAGCTCCCTAAGGCGTTCTTCATAGGGCAAGGTTTCCAGACCCTTCACCATCTTAGTTGCCCTCCTTTGGACATGCTCCAGTTTCTCCACATCTTTTTTGAATTGTGGTGCCCAGAACTGGACACAGTATTCCAGGTGGGGCCTGACCAAAGCAGAATAGAGTGGCACTATAACTTCCCTTGATCTAGAAACTATACTTCTATTGATGCAGCCTAAAATTGCATTGGCTTTTTTAGCTGCCGCATCACACTGTTGACTCATGTTCAGCTTATGGTCTACTTGGACTCCTAGATCCCTTTCACATGTGGTCTCATTCAGCCAGGTGTCCCCCATCCTATATCTGTGCATTTCATTTTTCCGCCCTAAGTGCAGAACCTTACATTTCTCCGCATTGAATTTCATTTTGTTAGCACTGGCCCAGCTTTCTAGTCTATTCAGGTCATTTTGAATTTTGATCCTGTCCTCTGGGGTATTAGCTACTCCTCCCAGTTTAGTGTCATCTGCAAATTTGATAAGTATGCCCCCAATTCTGTCATCCAAATCGTTAATAAAGATGTTGAATAGCACTGGGTCCAGGACAGAGCCCTGTGGGACCCCACTGGTCACTTCTCTCCAGGATGAAAAGGAGCCATTGTTGAGCACCCTTTGAGTTCGGCCAGTCAACCAATTACAAATCCATGTAACAGTTAACTTGTCTATCCCACATTTTGCAAGCTTGTTCGCAAGAATGTCATGGGGAACCTTGTCAAAGGCCTTACTGAAATCGAGGTATACTATATCCACAGCATTCCCTTCATCTACCAAGCTGGTAATTTTATCAAAAAAAGAGATCAGGTTCGTTTGGCATGACTTGTTTCTCTGAAACCAATGTTGGCTTTTTGTGATTATGGCATTGGCCTCTAAGTGTTCACAGACTCTCTGCTTAATGATCTGCTCTAGAACCTTTCCTGGAATTGATGTCAGACTAACTGGACGATAATTGTTGGGATCCTCTTTTTTCCCTTTTTGAAGATGGGGACAACGTTTGCCCTCCTCCAGTCTGCTGGGACTTCTCCTGTTCTCCAGGAGTTCTCAAAGATTATTGCCAATGGCTCTGATATTACATTTGCCAGTTCTTTTAATACTCTAGGATGTAGTTCATCTGGTCCTGGAGATTTATATTCATTTAGGTTAACCAGGTATTCCTGTACTACCTCTTTACTTATTCTGTGCTGAATTTCCTCTATTCTGTCTCCATTATCCTTAGGTTGAGCACCCTTTGCCTTTTCTGAGAAGACTGAAGCAAAGAAGGTGTTGAGTAATTCTGCCTTTTCTCTGTCCCCTGTTAGCATTTTGCCATCTTCTGCACGCAGTGGCCCCACTGTTTCCTTCTTCTTCCTTTTGCTGCGGACATATCCAAAAAAGCCCTTTTTATTGTTCTTAACCTCTCTAGCAAGCCTGAGTTCATTCTGCGCTTTAGCTTTTCTGACTTTACCCCTACATGTGCTGGCTATTTGTTTGAATTCCTCTTTCGTGATTTCTCCATTTTTCCATTTCTTATACATGTTCCGTTTAAAACTTAGCTCAGTTGAAAGTTCCTTAGTCATCCATCCTGGCTTCTTGAGACATCTTCCATTTTTCTTCCTCATTGGAACTGTTTGAAATTGTGCCTTCAATATCTCCCTTTTGAGAAACTCCCATCCGTCTTGAACTCCCTTTTCTTTTAGTATTCCTGACCATGGGATCACTCCCAGTATTTCTCTAAGTTTATTGAAATTAGCTCTCCTAAAGTCTAGAGTGCGTGTCTGACTATGCCTAGCTTCTCCCTTCCACTGTATTACAAACTCCAGGAGAACATGGTCACTTCCACCTAAGGATCCAACCACTTGCACCCCATCAACTAGGTCTTCCCTGTTGGTTAAGATCAGATCTAAAATGGCTGATCCCCTTGTTGCCTCTTCCACCTTTTGGACAATGAAATTGTCTTCCAGGCAAGTGAGGAATTTGCTAGACTTTGAGGATTTGGCTGAGTTTGACTTCCAGCAAATATCAGGATAGTTGAAGTCACCCATCACTACTACATCTCTCTTTTCTGAGTATGTGATTATCTGTTCTAGAAAGGCATCATCCAATTCCTCTGCCTGAGTCGGGGGTCTGTAGTAGACTCCCACAGTAACATCCCTGTTATTTCCCTCTCCTTTAATTTTTATCCAGATGCTCTCCACCTGGCTTCCAGTATTGACTTCCTGCTTCTCTTCACTGGTGTAAATATCCCTGACATATAATGCTATTCCTCCTCCTTTCCTGCTTGGCCTGTTTCTCTTAAAAAGGTTATATCCCTCTATTTCTACATTCCAATCATGAGACTCATCCCACCAGGTTTCAGTGATGCCTATTATATCATATTTCCCTTGTTGTGCTAGGAGTTCAAGTTCATCCTGCTTATTTCCCATACTCTGTGCATTAGTGGAGAGGCATTTAAGACCATGTGTCCTCTTTACTTGCTGCTTTTGCACATTTTTTTGCCTCCTACTGTTGGGTCCTTGCACTGTTTGCCTTGTTTCCTCTATGCCACTTGGACTATTCTCTCCATCCCCTTTGCCTTCCAGTATAATGTCTCCCTCCCCCACATAACTCAGTTTAAAGCCCTCCTGATCAGATTCTTCAGACTGTTGGCAAAAATGTTTTTGCCAACTGGCGTGAGATGCAGTCCATCCCTTGCCAGAAGTCCCTCCTCATGGAACCGCAGCCCATGATCCAAGAATCCAAACTGTTCTTGGCGGCACCATCTACGGAGCCAGTTATTCACCTCTGCTATTTTCCTCTCCCTTCCTGGACCATGCCCTTCTACTGGGAGTAGAGATGAGATGACAACCTGTGCATCCATCTCTTTCAGCTTCCTTCCCAGAGCCTCATAATCCCTTTTGATATTCTGAAGGCTGTGCCTTGCAGTATCATTGGTTCCCACATGAACCAAAAGAAGGGGATAACGGTCAGTAGGCTTGACAAGTCTTGTCAGCCTCTCCGTCACATGATGGATCTTTGCCCCAGGGAGACAACACACCTCCCAAGACATCTTGTCAGGCCCACAAACCACTGCTTCGGTACCCCTCAGCAAGGAGTTCCCCACCACGACCACGCGCCTCCTCCGAGGCTTAGCAGTGGCTGTTCCTTTTTGTGATACTCTCAGGCTCTCCTGCTCTGTCCCTGATGTCTGTCCCTGCTGCTTTTCCTCATCATCTCTGACAACAGAGAGAGATTCAAAGCGATTCTGTAGCTGCAAGCCGCTCACAGAACATTCCCTGGTTTCCATACTTCTGTGTGTGACCTTCCTCCAAGCATCTACCTCTGTTATATGTGGAGTGACCTCCTCCACCCCAACAACTTCCTCTCTCTGTTTCCCACCCAAGACATTCTGGTCTGACCTGTTCAGGAGAATCTCCTGCTCTCTATGATGCTGGAGTGCAGATATCTGCTCCTCTAGCTGCTGTACTTTCTCTTCCAAGAGGGCTACCAACTTGCACTTGTGGCAGGTGTAGTTCGCCACCTCTGTAGGCAAGAAGACAAACATCCCACAAGTGTTGCAGGTGACTGCTGCAGGGCCTTCAGTGTCCATACTGAGAAGTCTTAAGGAGGCACTGAAACAAGACTGTGGGCTTCCCTTGCTAGACTTGGCCTTTATTCCCAAGCTCTGTCACTGAGTTCAAGTCACGAGGCCTATAGTTATGTAGAGAGCTCCTGGCTAAAAGCTCCTTCCAAAGGCAAGTCTCTGATTCACTTCCTCTGATGCTTCAGGCCGGCTCCTGTTCTATTCTCTAAACACCTCCTTGACTAGATAAAAAAAATCCCAGAATGCAATGGCTCAAGTGTAAATTAAATTAGATCTCACCCAAGCACATGGACTACAGCCTCCTCCTTTTCTTTCTCCTCCTTAAAGGAAATGAAGCTTCTGCTAGCCTTGAGTAGCCTTAAGTAGCCTCCCAGCACTGACTCCCAGAATGCAATGGCTCAAGTGTAAATTAGATTAGATCTCACCCAAGCACATGGACTACAGCCTCCTCCTTTTCTTTCTCCTCCTTAAAGGAAATGAAGCTTCTGCTAGCCTTGAGTAGCCTTAAGTAGCCTCCCAGCACTGGTTCCCAGAATGCAATGGCTCAAGTGTAAATTAGATTAGATCTCACCCAAGCACATGGACTAGAACCTCCTCCTTTTCTTTCTCCTCCTTAAAGGAAATGAAGCTTCTGCTAGCCTTGAGTAGCCTTAAGTAGCCTCCCAGCACTGGCTCCCAGAATGCAATGGCTCAAGTGTAAATTAAATTAGATCTCACCCAAGCACATGGACTACAGCCTCCTCCTTTTCTTTCTCCTCCTTAAAGGAAATGAAGCTTCTGATCTTGCAGAGAGATTCAGTGTTGCATCTAGTATGCTTGAGAGTGGCTCAGACCTAATCTGAAGGTTAAACAGAGGCATCCCAGTCTGTGAATAGAGGCCTGGTCTGTAAACAATGGAGTTTATCACATGGGAGGAATTTCTCTCAATTTCGAAAGAAATGGAAGTGCTGCCGGTTTGGAATTGAGTAAATTCGCTAATTCAACTAATTTACTTGATTGCGTATTGACACTGCATTGCGTTCAACACTGCCTGAAATTGCCTCCCAGTGCCTGAAATTACGTGTGATAGTTTCTCATGCAATCACACGAAACCCCATGATTACGTTCGGAAGGACTTCCCTTTGCCCAAAAATGTGTGTGATCAGCTTTCACACAATCACACGAAACCCCATGATTGCATTCAGATTGCCATTGGATTATACTTCCAATTCCCTTCATGTGATAAATTCAAATGTGACTATTACAGGGGGATGGGCAGGATATTTAGACCCCATTTCATGTCCTCAAGGAATGTTTTGTGTGATCAAAGGCTTTGGGATGGCTTGATGACTTTAACAACTTTTTTCTTTCTTATCCTCCTTGCATGTACAATTCACCTTTGATCCCAACCCAAATTTTGAAATATCCTTAATTTATATTGCCGTTGTAGCCTTATGAAGGCATTCTTTGGATGATCAGGTTACATAAGTCCTGTTTATGTGTCCCAGTCATCCAAAGAATGCATTAATAATAGCCACAATGGCAATATAGATTAAGGATACTTCAGAATTTATTGAATCCCCTTTGCTGTCTTATGTGCCTGTGATTTTTGAAGGACCCAGCATGCCAATGAGTGTGATAGAGAGAATGGTACTGGTTAGGGTTCCATGTTAACTTTTCTTTCGATTACATTTTACACTAATTGATCATTACTATCTGACTCTCCATTACATGGCATTGCCTACTAAATAAAATTCTAACCATCTGTAAAGCCAAGGATCAGCAACAGGGTCACATGGATGAAGGTTCTTGAAGATTTGCCCAAGGCTACTTATTTTGCTTTGTTAACTTACAAATCTTTCATTTGCTCTGATCAAAGCTAAAATCCCATGGAAGATTAGGTTTTCTAAATCTTATTAATGTCAAAGTTATTCAGGCAGGTTCACTGTGTATAGGATTATCACAGCCCAATTTTTTAAAGAAGAGAACTGTATAATCTGATTATATCAATAATTGTTCATATTTGTTTTATATGTGGATGTGCCAAGTCATATTTTAGATTGTAATTGGATGGCAGAGAAATACAGCTGAGCCTACTACAGGAATGGCTCAGAAAAGAAGGCAACAGGACACCATTTGTTATTTGCAACCCAGACTAAAAAAATTCTCCAGTGTATCCTCATGATCAACAGACCATACTAGATAATATGTAATAGTTTTTCTTCTCTGGTATTTAACAATAGGAGTTTAAAAACAACTCCTCAATCTAAAATAACCTCAGTTGCAACCTGCTTGATTTATACTAAAAAATGTCTGACTGTCTGTCTACGATACACAAATCCACATATTTGTTCACAGAGTCATCAAACATGGTGTTTCATCTAAAAGAAAAATTGTATTAATGTTTTGGACCTGAATAATCAATAATTCTGGGTATGTCCTGAACAAATACTTTGACTTTCTGCTTTTTACAATTTAGAATTCACATTTATAATCATTTATAACTCATTTATGAAATTTTAAAACAAATTTATAAACTGATTTTGACCAAACTTGATATTAGGTAGTCATTCCAAAATACTTTAGTGAAAATTCAGGTCCAGCTGGCAAATGTTGGGTGTGTTTTGTCAATTATACATGGAACTTGGTTTGATGCAAATATTAAAGACTGCAAGAATAATTATTTTTAAATTTTTTAAAATTTCATTCATATTATAGGCAAAATTAATGAACCTTGGCAATACTGGATAAATATATATGTAAATAAACTGACAGTAGTTTGGGGCATGTTGAATATCATAAACTGAGGAACAGAGCAGCCCAATGGTTATTTATTTATTTATACCCCACTTTCCCCCATAACTGGATGTCAGAGTGGTCTACAATAGAAAAGAACAGTACAATTAAAAACATACTGGCTAGCAAACCAAAGTTTGTAGATATAGTCAGAAAGTTGTAAGATATTAAGGTAACACCACAACCTAAAAACTAATTGGCAACTCCAATTAAAGTACACCCAAACTAAAGCAATGGATTTTACATAAATGTTGTCTTATTATTCAATGAACAATTAAATAGGTTGACTCATTTAGGATTTTGTAACTGAAACTACTAGCACCGTGGTGTTTTACCATTGCAACTGATCTCCATGTTCTGTGCTCTGGTGTTCATCTGACAAGTGCCATATGCAGGTTCACAACAGTTAAGAAACAATCTTAAGACTTTTATCTGGAAACTTGATAGACCAAGTCTTATCTTACCTTTTGTTTTTCAAAAGAAACAGTTGAATGTGAGCAGGCTGCTGACTAGCTTCAGAAACAGTCTGCTTGGTACATTTAAGCCTACCATTGTTAGACCTGAGGGTTGCAATCTAAGAGAAAAATGTCAAGGAATTGTGGCAGATTAAGACAGGGACTTGCATACACTAGCAAATCTTTAGAACACTAACTGTCATCTCTTTCTTGCCACAGTGTTTTCATCTCATCTGGCTACCTTTCTGTTAGAACTGCTTAGAAAGCAATGAAAAATTTTTCATTATATTTTATTATGGATGTCTGGTGTTGCAATATTTGAAGATTCCTGGTTTAAGATTAACTAGACAGCCTTTTCACTAATTAGTGATTGTAGAACATCTTATCCTAGTTATTATTTTTAATGGATAATCAATACTACATGACTCAAATACCCTTAAGGCACCAGATCCTCTCTGATCTTGGAAGCTAAGCAGGATCAGTCCTAGTTAGTACTTGGATAGGAAAATGCCAATGAATACTAGGTCCTGTAAACTATATTTAGGAGGAAGAAGCTGACAACATCACTTCTGAGTATATCTTGCCTAAGAAAACCCTAAGAAATTCATGGGGTTGCCATAGGTCGACAAGTGACTTGAAGACATGTGCACACACACAATATCAATATCACAAAGTATTTCTTATTTAGCTACCTGGTAGCTTAGGAAAATCAGATGCAGTCCTACATGAATACACCAAATCAATGATAACACATTGGGCTCAATTCTCCTTGAATTCAGGAGGATTATCAGAAGATAAGGAACCAGCCCTTTTCTTTCAAAACTGTACATTCCCTGTATTTTTGCAAAATTTCCTGCCATGCTACAATGGTAATGATAATTTCCAAATTCAAATATAATTTATGCATGGAAGGTGTATAATAAGTTCTAGAAAAAAACACAATGATTGCAATATGGACAATAACACATTTTTTCTTATTTTATAACAATATTCTCCAAACAGTTTACAGAAATACAGTAGAATAACCTAATCAAATTAGGCATCAGCAACTAAAGGAGCAGTAGACATGTGTCCCCTCAACCTGGTGCCATGCAGCCTTCTGTTAAAATGGGAAACTGGGGTTTATTGGAGACTTCCATGCTGAACCATTGCAAATCACATTGGATGGAGAGAAGAAGTGAGCAGGTATGGGGGAAATGATCTAGCTTGTTAAGAAAGAAACATTATTGTGGATGCTCAGCCATTATTCACTTTTTTTTTGTTTGGGAGGAAGAAAAATAGCTTGTGGCCACAACATTAATGAACAAACATTCCAACTACAGGAGGTCTTCTTTCTAATACTACTTCTTTGCAATATAGGAAGCTATTTCCCAGAATGGTTCTTTAAGCTCTGCAGGAACTCTGCAGGAAAGCACTCTACAGAGAGCAGAAGTCTTTGACAAATTGTTTGGAGCGACTGCTGACAGGGTGGAGGAGAAGTTCTTTCTAGGCCTCTGACTGAAGTTTTCCAACTTGCCACTAAGGAGAACCATGTCTGGTTTCATTGTAAATTCTTATCAAGCCAGAGAGTGTGAGATGCTAAACAGTGCACTTCAAGGAAACTGAGGAATATACAGGACTAGTAGAAAATAGGATAAGTAATGTTTCATTTTCTTAATAAAAATGGGAGAGGATCAGGTATATGACCTGGTACAAGACACAGCACGTATTCTTAGTTTAAGAAAGTACAAGCACGGAGGCAAGGATACAGAGTTTGGAGACTGAAGGGATCCCAGCCTAGGATGAAATCCCACAAACAGAAAAATAAAAATGAGACTAGAATGTAATGCAGTCAGCCCTCAGTATCCATGGGAAATCGGTTCCACTGTGGATACCAAAATTCCCAGATACTCAAGTCCCATTGTCCTCAGTGGTACTATTAGGGACAGTGTGACTTTACTGCTCCAGCCCATCAAAGCCTGCTTCACCACTCTCACTGCTGTGTTCAGCAGAGAGCCATATCGTCTTTCCCCTCCTCTTCCTCCCTTCACCTCTTTGCCTCTGTTGCCTTTTCCCCTCCGCTGCATCTTCCTCCCTCCTCGTCTTTTCCTGTGCTGCATTTTTCACTGCCTTTCCCCCTCTACTGGCTTTCCTCCTCCACTGCCACTACTGCCTCCTCCTCCTCCGCCACCCTCCCCCCCAGCTTGTCATCTGCAGACGCTGGAACCTGTGGATGGCAAATCCACAGATACTGATGGCCTTCTGTACATTGCATTTATGTAACTCATAAACATCACAAAGGGGATTTATAGAAACTGTCCAGTTACTGTTACATTTACTAGAGTCAGTCAGAAGCAGGGTTATTGCAATTGAAAAAATATTCTCAGTGGTGAATTGTTCAACAAGTTCTTTCTCTAAAATACAGAGAATATACTTGTGAGGTAATTAAACTTGACCTTGTGGATTGGGATGGAGATTTGCATTTGGACAGATCTCTCATGAACAACCAGTCTGAGAATTTATTGTGCACAGGCAAGAAGAAGGGAAACTATGGGAGTGGGTAAAACTTTATAATATTTTAGTGCCACTGATCCAAGGAAAAGTGGGAATCAGTGAGATGTGTATAGGTGAGATGTGTATAGCCATCTTGAGTCCCTGTATCAAGAGAAAGGTGGGATAGAAAGAAAGAGAAAGAAAGAAAGAAAGAGAGAGAGAGAAAGAAAGAAAGAAAGAAAGAAAGAAAGAGCATAGCTAATTTTCTCACTTTCTCCCTCCTCTCCCACCCCCCTCCTCTCCCATGGACCATACTACCATATTTGCCTATAAATACAAAGATTAGATCTCATGAATGATATGAGCTTATGAAAGGCTCGTGGGATGGATGAGATCAAAGTTCTATGTAGAGTAGTGTCCCCCCCCCCCCTACACTGACTTACAGCATTTTCCAAGAAGCTGATATCGGAGACTTATTATTTCTGATCCTGGATATAATATGTAGTCATATGACTACTTATCACTGATAGCCTTACCCTTCAGTGGTGGGATTTAAAAGACTAAACAGTTTGAAGTAGTAGTTCTTAAACATTTCCCCTCTGGGCCCACTTTATATCTACCTGTTCACTCCTCACTTGATATAGTACAGTGGGGCCACCATGTCCACAGGTTTGAGCAACCTCAGATTGAAATGAAGAAACTTTTTTTCATCTATGATGGCCAGGTTGAGAAGCAGTCCCAGGGCAATGGCAGAGCCTGATGCAGCAAGACCTGGGCAAGCCAATGCCTCCTTCCCCCTTGAATATGCCCACACCCACGGTCTTTAGTGCCATCACAATGGAGACAGGGGATAGGGGGGAGAGGTGAATGGTTGGCAGGGAGAACCAGAAGGTTGGGGGCCTTTCCTCCATGCAGTCAGGCTGCCTCTGCCATGGCACTCTTGTCTGCCTAAGGAGGGGAGGAAGCCACCACTGGACAGAGGTCACTTCAATTCCAAGATAGCAGAGCATGTAGTTTTTGGCCTGAACCCCTCTGTTCTCAGGGACTCTGCTCAAGCAGGATCCAATGAAGTGACAGGGAAGTTTGTTGCCTCCTTGGATCAGATGTTAGTTAATTAGATCCTATATTTCTTGTGCCCTACCAGAGCAACTTTTGCACTCCACCTTTTGGGTTGCACACCACCATTTGAGAACCATTGGTTTGGAGAATTTAGGGGCATAAATTACTATTTCTCATTGCTCCTCACTCACCATGAACATTCTTTAAGTTTTATCTCCCAGAATATCACTGGTCCAGGATAAAAAAGTATCAGAAATAAATGTTCCTACAAGCTAAAGTTCCATATCCTCCAACATTTCACAAATAAAAATTGGGGCACGTGTAGCCAAGTAACACCAGAGTGTGATCAAAATGGCAAAAATTATTAACGAGAAAGAACATATGATCTAGGAAAGGCTGCAGCAGTTTGTTCTAACCTGAGCCTACTGGAAAGGTCAAGATGTTGCCCTATCCTTGCCTCTTCCCCTGCTGAGTCGAGTACAAACTAGTTTTGCACTTTGAACTAAGTTTGCAGGAACTGCAAAGTGGGGGGGGGGGGGAGAGAAAGAGAAATGGAGGTGTTTTAAAAGCAGCTTAAAAGGTGGGAGAGCAGTATAATTAAACAGGACTATCCCTGTCAAACAGGGGGTGCAGTGATCAAAATGGAACTCACTTTTGGGCTGTAATAGCCCTCTCCCCATCCATTCTATTGTTGATGGAGAGTGGAAGGGATGAAGAGACATCTGTCTTGTTCCCATAGACAGAGTCACAGCAAAGACATCATCTGCTGAGATCTGGGGTGGTCCTTGGTGTATCTAGGCAGAAGATGCCTTTGGCTTGTGTCTGGCTATAGTAATTTTTCAATCCCCTCAGCTCTCTACTAGCAATGGAATGGCCAGCGAGCAACATCACACTGCAACAGTGACTACAGTAACTGGGCCTGATAAAAATTGGAGCAGTAGCAGAGTTCTGCATGTGAAATTCCTACCTTGTGCTCCACCATGTAGCATTTCTGATATTATTCCCAAGTTTTCAGTGTGACTTGCAATAGGTAATACTGAGTACATGCTTCAAATGACTTGGTTTTTGCAAAGTTTTAAGTATTCCCTAATACCACTGTTTTTCTTTGTGTTGAAATTCTTATGTGTTGATTTTGAAGAAATATAAGTCCAAAGTGTGATTTAACTTAATGGACACTGATCTTACAACATTTGTCCCACTTAATTCTATTTTCCAACTATTATATTTAATAACATCAAAGCCTACAGGGCATGGCCAAACCATGTCATTTTAAAAACAATCTGGCAGGCTCAATCGATACCATGTAAATGGAATAGCCATAATGGGCTGTTCAGTCAGGACAGAGTCCATCAGATTACATTACATTTAACATGATGTACACAACCTACATTGTGAGCACGGGAGTGTTGTGAGCTTGAGAGCTTTCTCTTGTCACTCAGCCATGACGGCATCCTGTTACCTCTAATTATACATGGAGAGCTTAATGGAACCCACGTCATGGGAAGCTGGCTGATCTCACTTAACTGTGCATGAGGGATAGATAAAATTGAAAGCTGAGATTATTCTATTGCTATTATCCCAATAAGCGATTAGAAAGCTGCTATAGCAGCAGGAGCAGAGGAAGCAGTATAACTGATGTAACCAACCAGGATTTTGCGAGAGCCATGACAGGAAAAAGAATGTACCCCCCACACCTTTTTAAGAATATCTGTTCTTTCATCTGGCAATGGTGAATGGGACAAGACCCTCAAGATAGCACTGTGTAATACCTAACCAAGAGTCTAGAGAAATTTTTTTTTTTTCTTGTAAGGTGCATCAACACTGTAGAAATAATGCAGTTTGACACCACTTTAAGTGCTGTAGCTCCATCCTGTGGAATCCTGAGATTGGTAGTTTTACAAGGTCTTGGGCCATCTTTGCCCAAGAGTGGTGCTGGTACCTCACTAAACTACAAATCCCAGGATTTTGTAGGATAAAACCATGGCAATTAAACTGGGGTAAAACTACATTATTTATCCAGTGAAGATTCACATTTATTTCATTTTTGCAAGCTACAACAGACAGTGTCAAAACCTTGGCAAGTCACATTCTCTTAGTTTCAGAGAAAGGCAATGTCAAACGTCAAGAAAGCCCTGTGATTGGTTCACCTTTGGGTTGTCATAAGTTCAAAATGACTTCAGGGCACACAACAACAACAACTACTACTACTACTAACGCTACTACAATGATGCATAGACTGAAGGCCATATTTTTCATCTAACTCTATCATTCCTTGTTTATCTGCAGGATATTGAAGCTCCTGTATTTTTACAAATAACTGTTCATGTAAAATACTCACATGCATATAATAATAATAATGATAACAATAATAAATTTTA
The DNA here is from genome assembly GCA_034509955.1 of Urosaurus nigricauda. Lineage (NCBI taxonomy): Eukaryota > Metazoa > Chordata > Lepidosauria > Squamata > Phrynosomatidae > Urosaurus > Urosaurus nigricauda. The sequence continues at coordinate 47,598,646 of JAOEGL010000005.1, forward strand.
TTTCTATACCATGTCTTCCATAAGATTGAGGCAGGTTACAACAATAAAATTCATACAATATAAAAATGAATCATACTATCCTGTCCTTTCTTAAACAGCAACATAATAACTCCAATATACTATAATAAAATACAATTTAAATCATTAAAACAATCAGAGACAGGAAAACGGGACATCTTGGGGCAATCAATAGGATGATCCATATCAGCAGGGTGACCGAATGAATTATCACGGGAAGGGCTGTTGGAAAAGATCTGTCCAGCCTAGTCTTTGTTGGCTGCAGTAAAATTTTCTTGGAGGACCTAAGTTTGTTGGGCGGATTATATGGAAGAAGGTGACCCCGCAAGTAGGCTGGACCCAGGCCATGAAGGGCTTTAAAGGTCATTGCCAAAACCTTGTATTGTGCCTGAAAACTAATAGGCAGCCAGTGAAGTGATTTTAGAATTGTAATATGGTCACCTTTAGTTTTTCCGGTGACTAATCTGGCTACCATGTTTTGAACGAATTGAAGTTTCCGGACTAAGCACAAGGTAATGCATGTAGACTGCATTACAGAAGTCAAGTCATGAGTTTACCAGCACGTGTGCCACAGCTGTCAGGTTCCCTGGCTCCAGGAAAGGACGCAGCTGGCGTATCAGCTGAAGCTGATAACAGGCACTTCTGGCTGTAGCATTTATCTGGTTTGACATCTGAAATGATGAGTCCAGGAGCTCTCCCAAGCTGCGAACACAGTCCTTTAAGAGAAGTGTGACCCTGTCTAGGACTGGTTGACATATCTCTATACCTGGATTAGTAGCCCCAATAGTGAGTACCTCTGCCTTGTCTGGATTCAGTTTCAGTCTGTTTTTCCTCATCCAGTCCATTATTGCCTTATAATATAGTATAATAATAGTATAATATTAGGGGCTTGTCATGAAATTACAGTCTTTCATCTATGGTTCAAAAATCTCTGTCTTGTGATATTTGTGTTTCTGGAATACCAAGGCAATGTGAGTAAGGTAGCCCTGAAGAACACCTGTGCTGCCACCACGTTTTCTTCAGTGCTATATTGACAAACCTTGTCTGAAGTGTAACAGCATTTGCTTGAAATTTTGCTGCAAGACATTCTGTTCAAACAGCATTTGTAACCATTGTATAAAAGTGATGGCAGTGTGGGCTCTTACTGTTAGCTCTTACTTAGTTCAAAGTTTTGCATTTACATTAAACATTGGTCGGTGCAGCTTCTATCACATGGAGCTGATGTTATTGTAATATTTAGTGTCAGTAATAAAAGTTACAGGATTCACAAAGAAAATAGTTCATAATACTTTGGTTGTCACCTTTGCCATCACTGATAACGTTTTCTTCAGAAGTGTCCTTTTGAGAGTTTAAGTAACATTTCCCAAACTGGCGATTTTCCACATGTGTACAAATCCCATATTCCATTTGTTGGCTGGGGATTTGTAGTCCAACATATTTGGAAACTGACAGGTTGGATAAAACTGTTCTTAAAGCAAGGAAGCAAACACACTGTGTAATTAGGTTTTGCCATTGATCTGCTCCATCTTTTCTTTCCATGTCCACATACTGCTGCCAATATGTATTTTGCTAATCTATCCTTCAAACACCAGGGCTTCTTTAAGAATGGCATGAATCAGAATGTATGTGCATTCAAGTTGCATGTCAACTTGTAGTAACATTTTCTTAGGTGAGGAATACTCAGAGATGGTTTTGCTAATTCCTTCCACTGAAATATAGCCTACAACACTTTGTCTCCTATCAAAGTACTAAACAAAGCTGACCCTGCTTAGCTTCCAAGTCCAGATGGGATATGGTCCCTTTAGGGTATTTAGGCTATCTTGAATGGCATACATCTTGGAAAATCCCCATAAAAATGTTCCTTAAAATGCTCTCAATGACATGAAGGTAAGTTTTAAAAGACAACTAGAATAAATTATTCCACTTGTTGACAGCAACTGTGTTACTCTGAATTGTTGATTTACATTTCGCACTGTGGGCATTCTCAATGGGCACCTTGTCTGAGACTGCTGGGGCCATCTTTCCTTTCAATGCTGCTCAAATCCTTTTTCACAGCAAGTCACAATGTGAGTGCCCAAATTGCATCAGCCAGAGGAAGAACTCTTCTTTTAAGAATTATGATGGCCTTGGAATTCCAAGGAACCCCTGCTGCAGCAATGAACAAAGAAATGGAACAGGGGATGTTAAGGAGAAGGGGATGGAACAATTCATTGCAGGATCCATTAATCTCAGGAAATGCAGTGTCTTTTGCAGGCCTTAAAAGTAAACTGTGGCTAGGAAGCAACGGCAATTGGAGTCTGAGGGTGGCACCAGAGTCCTTTATATGCCCTGTCACTCTCAGCTTCAGCCTCTTTCTCCTGATGTTCTACCCACCCTCCCACCATTTAAAAAATGTGAAGATTCTTGGTCATTTCTGGGCTGGATAGGATTTTTTCTGCTTTCCACAGGCCTTTTTGCCTACCCACACTGTTGCAGTTGGACTTGGATAATTGGCATAGGGTGGTGTCTAAATAGGTTGTCATCTGGCAGATTTTGGGGGGAGAATGTGAAACTAGGTCACTGTTTTGGTGATAGGGAGGTTTCTGAAACTGTCTCTTCAGGTCTTGTGAGGCAGAGAAAGAGGCTTCCCTTGAGGCTGGCCTGAAGGATAAACTCTCTTTTTAAGCCTCGGGGCTTGGGAGAGGAACCTTCTAGTTGGCTTTCCTGATGTGGGCCAGCCAGGGAGTAACCCAGATTCAGAGGAGGTCGGGAGTAGGCACTACCTGTTGCAACTGCTCCCATACTAGGTTACTTCCCCTTACTTGCAGTTCTCCTAAGAAAATAAATAAATTAATAAATACGTAACTTAATAAAGTGGCCATTGTTTCAAACTCATCTGTGTCTGGTCTCTTTATTCATGGGTTGGTCATCAATGCATAGTTGGAAATCTGTTACATGACAGTGAAACTCTGTGGGCCCCCCCAAGTCACATTAGTCAAGACCCAGATGTGTGCATTGACACAGGAGTTTATCAGATGACAGAAATTGGAAGCATAATCCAATGGCAGTCCACATGCAATCATGGGGTTTCACTTTATTGCATGAGAGACATGCAATTTTGGGCAATTTTAGGCAATGGGAAGTCATTCTGAACGTGATGTAGTGTCAATACGCAATCACGTAAATTTGCTGAGCTAGCGAATTCACTCATTTCCGAACTGGCCCCACTTTCATTTCTTTCGAAATTGGGAGAAATTCCTCCCATGTGATAAACTCTACAGAAAAGAGAGGTTGCATCACTGCTGCTAATGTTCTTGTCCATTTTGATTTCCAGCCTGCCCTACATCAATAGCTCATGATGAATTAAAGAAAATTTAAAACATATGTACACTATATAATGTCAGTGATGCCAAGAAGTCACATATTAAACTAATCCAAAAGTTCACAGCTTAAATGTAAGGAAGGTCCAGATCATAATAATCATACTGCCTGTAAGTGAACAAAGAGGATTTCTTTTCTTAGCAGTATTTTCCTATAGTCAGCAGTTGGAAATAAAGAAATGCATGTGACTTGTTGGTCTAATGGCAGCAATGAGACATGAGTTATGGACTATGTTTGTGTTTATTATTCTGTGGAACTCGACTAGGGTTATATCTTTCACCTAATCAAGCTTACTCTGGATTTCTTTAATTTATATATGATGGTCCATTAATTAACTTGTAAACTGGTACCTTTAAAAATTGTATGTGTAATGTAGAAATCTTGGAGGATGGGAAGAAGAGGGAGAGTGAAAGGGAGAGTGAAGGGGTGAGTGAAGGGGTGAGTGAAGGGGCTTACAGCTTTCAAGATAAAGATATATTTATTATTCATGTTGCATTCCAATAAGTATATATGTATATGTCATGAAATCTAATATGTGGACATTGACAATAATTTCTGTGAAGTATGGCAAACAAGAAGAGAGCATACTTTAAAATTATTGCATTTTTTATGGGTAGAAAACAAGAGTAAGATTTTGCTGTAACAGAATCTGCATATCCTGATGCACATGTAACATATTACAAAGCCCCCAGTTGTAATACTATGGCCATTTTCAAAACATTAAATCAGGAAAGGACAGCATATTACCTATGGGCAACATGCAGTCCCAGGGCCAATTTTTTTGTCTGGGGGTTCTCAGACTTTTTTTTAAAAAAGCCCTCTAATACCTGAAAAATGCCCTCTGATGTCTGTGTGGGCAATTTTACATCTTCTTCCTCACTCATATTAGGCCCAGGAGTGGCCCTTTTAAATTCAAAAAGTGATCCAGAAGTGATTTTGAGGTCAGATCCTATTGTAAAAAAACTTTTCCTATGCCTAAACCAACCTGAGTGACAAACATGACAAAAAAAAAAAAAGAGCCCCCCTACACCTGCAGAGGGCATTCAGAGGCATGTGCGATTGAATCTGTTAATTCAGGGGGGAGCAAAGTGCACTTCAAGGGCCACATGCTGCCCCAGCGCTATTTCTATGGTCCTCAGGGGCTTCCGTACATCATAATTTTTTTTGCCTATTCCTGTGTTCAATTCCTGACTAGTTTGTCCCAAGATAAATGGGATGGAGGTTGTTCCCTTCTGCAAGCACTGACTTATTTAAAAACATTACCTTTTGATATGAGAGTGAATCAAAACCATTTTTGGAGAAAGACTGTGGATTTTATTGGACTTTGTTGGGATATGGCTTCAGGAATATTTTCATGGCTTGAGAATATGCGATATGGGAGACTTGATGTATGTCAGCAGAATAGATAGAAAGCTGCAGCCAGTCTGTGCTACAACTGCACTGGACATTGCTAAGAAGATTAATGAGTATCTTCCTTTAGATTTTACTTTTATGTTTCATCATTACACTGTGTGTAATGCTCTTCATCTGTGCTATTCAGACAGCTGGTATTGCTGTGATGGTTCCCGCTGCTACCACAATTGGTGGTGCATGAACTATAGAGGATGGAACAGTGGGAGCCTTCCCTTATTTAATACTAGTTTAACTTCCCATTAAACTTTCCATCAGACATCTAGTTTCTAAAACAGGTTAGTCTTCTTCATGATATAATGATTCTTTAGTGCCTGGGTTGGCAGTATTTTGTTAGCTAAAAACATTCTCAGTTATTTGGAAATAAATGTGTTTCAGGGTAAGGATGTAAAAAAATAATGTAGAGGAAAAAAATCTTAACATTATCGTCTTTCGTCTCCTACTTGTTAGGCATGCAAACTGGAGCATCAGAATCTTCCAGGTTCTCCATATATGAGATACCAAATGCAATATCTGAGGCTCTAATTTTCCTTTCAGTGGAAAGATTTCCAAGCTGGTATAGTTACTCTATGTCTATAGGAGACTGTTGGATAGTCTGCAGTGGAACAGAAATTTCAGGATTCACAACTGTTGGCTTACTTTATGCCTTTACATCCCTGACATGAATAGTTGAGAAGCTTGCACTGAACACAGGGTTCACATATTAGATACAAGACAGATGATTCTGGGATGTTTGCAACAGCTAGTAACCTTAATTATCATAGGACTCTTTCATGTCGGGAATTGGAAGTATAATCTAGGGTCAATCCGAACGCAATCATAGGGTTTGACGTTATTGTGAATTAAAGCTTCGCATGCAATTTCGGGCAAAAGGGAAGTCAATTGGAACGCAATCATGGGTTTCACGTTATTGCGAATTAAAGCTTCGCACGCAATTTCGGGCAAAGAGGGGTCATTTTCGGGAAATGGAATTTTACTCCGAATGCAATGGGGATTCCTGTGAATTCGCTAAACAAGCGAATTTACAAGAATTCGCATTGGCTCCATTCGAAGTTTGGGAGAAATTCCTCCCGTGTGAAAGAGTCCATAGATATTTTCAAACATAGAAAGGAAACTTATCCCCATCTTTTCTTTTATCTTGCATGCAGCTGGACCACTATCTAGGCAGCTGGCTCACTTTTTCATGACTTTTCCATTTGGGGCAAAATATTGGCATTTCATTAGAAATGGCCATCCCACCACAAGTATTTGCTAACCTGGTGCTAGAGACTGGTATTTAACCAATGAGAAGACAAACAGTCATTCATACCATATTTTGGCCATTTATCAAACTTTTAAGATCCAGAGATAAACTACTCCTTGCTGTATCTTCCTGGCACAAAGTATCCAGCAACAGAACTCTCCTACTTTTCAAAGTTTCAGATAAATCCATTGATTCACTTTCTGGAAATAAGGCATAAAATCTACTCCTTCCAATTCTGCATTTACTGGTTATTGACAGTGGAATGGCACTTCTCAAATCAAGCCTTAATCCCGGATGTTGGTCTAATCTATAGTGCAAAAATAATGCAGTTTGGCACTGGTTTAATTGCCATGTCTCAATGTTATGGAATTATTGCATTTGTAGTTTTGTGAGATATTTAGCTTTTTTTGTTAAAGATTTCTGGTGCTGTAACAAACTACAAATCCTAGAATTTCATAGGATACAGCCAGTATCCTGTCACAATGCACTACTTCTGTAATGTAGATTAGACCTTTGACCTTGGACACAATTTCATTATGTGAAAAATGTTTGATGTTTACCTTAACTACCCCAATATTATGCAAAAAGCTATGGTCTTTTTCCCATTAATGAATTATCCCTAGAGTCTTAATTGGCTGCAAAACTAATTAACAGATACCTTACAGTAGGTATCCCTGCTGTTAAATTCAGCCATTCATGACTTTGCCAGATGGGTTTGCTTCTGGGCCAATGACAGTCTTTGCATTCTTTTTCATCTTTCCTGGAGTAAACACCAAAGCAGCTGGAAGAAAAAAATAGGGCAAAGCTTCTCATTTAGTAGAATAAGCATGGTATTATTTCCCCATATTCAGGCATATTCCATTGATAAAACGTGCTGACAGCCTTAGGAATAAATTCATTGTGTCATACATTCCCATTCCCAAAACATTATATACTTCTGTTTTGTCTGTTCTTTGGTATGGGATTAAATTGAGATCACATTCTTTCTATATTTTTAATAATCTTTTCAGTTTTGTCCTTTTATGATTTGCTTAGTAATTTTCTATTGTACATTGATATCCTGCTCTGGAAAGGTGTGAGTAGGAGATGAGAAAACTGGCCTATGATGTAAGTCCTGAATGAATATGAAGGGAGCAGGGTGCTGCATTTCAATCAGCTAAAACTGGGGGGTGGCAGAGAGGATGTTGGGACAATTTCCAGTTCAAACTCTCCTACCCAATCAACAAATGGTGTCTAGTATCACTGATATCAGTGGAGACATGAATCTGCTCTGGGTTCTAGTTCTTGGGTGACTGGGGATGCGATGGATTCAGGCTTAGAGAGGAATAGTCACGTTGCAAATCTTTCCTTTGATGGCATACAGTTTTCTCTCTCAGATTGTACCTATGGCTGTGCAGTGTCGAGTCTTGCTGACCCAGGTCCCTCAGGATCTCCTCTAAATCAGGATCATAGAATAATAGAATCATAGAGTTGGAAGAGACCACAAGAGAAATCCAGTCCAACCCCTTGCCATGCAGGAACTCTTGATCAAAGCATACCCAACAGATGGCCATCCAGCCTCTGTTTAAAGACCTCCAAGAAAGGAGACTCCACCAAACTCCGAGGGAGTGTGTTCCACTGTTGAACAGTCCTTACTCTCAGGAAGTTCCTCCCAATGCTGAGGTGAAATCTCTTTTTTTGTAGCTTGCATCCATTGTTCTGCGTCCTGTTCTCTGGAGCAGCAGAAAATGTGATATCCCTTCAGATATTTAAACAGGGCTATCATATCACCTCTTAACCTTCTCTTCTCCAGGCTAAACATCCCCAGCTCCCAAAGGCATTCCTCATAGGGCATGGTTTCCCGACCCTTCACCATTTTAGTCATCCTCCTTTGGACACACTCCAGTTTCTCCACATCCTTTTTGAATTGTGGTGCCCAGAACTGGACACAGTATTCCCGGTGGAGCTTGACCAAAGCAGATCACTCCCTCATTCTCTAAGACATTTGGAAGTTTTGGATGTGTCGACTGAATTCTAAACTCAAAAACTTCTACATTCTCTTTTAATTGCTTATAAACCTCAGGGATTTATGCAGATCATCAATACAGATGTATGTGACTAGCAGAGAATGTTGGACATAGATGGATAGAAAAACCTGAGACAATTTCTCCCAGGATGGAACCCTTCTGCAACCCCCTACTTGACGAAAGCAATATTTGTTGGGAAGATGCTACTTATTTAATTGTGTTGGTTGACAGAATTGGTGATGATTGCTGGCATCTGCATCTTTCCTATTTATCAGTAGGGGTTTGTGACACATTTCTATGGAAACATTTTAAATCATGTTAATGCTGTATTCTACTCCCAGCTGTGAGCTGGGGTCAACATTTCCCTGCTGATACTTGGTAATTAACAACATCTCCAAAATCAGTTGTTATGATGAAGAAATTGGGATAACAATATCTCTGCAACTTTGCCTCTTTCTTTTCTTCCACTGTATCCAAAAGGTCATTTTCTTGGCATTTCTTGAGATGGAGGGGACATGTTAAATTTCTACTCCTACCATCTCCAACATGTGTGATCATTTGTCAAGTATCATGGGAGTTGGTAGACAGGAAGATTGGGAGGCTAGTATACCTTTGGACCTATCTGGACTGCAGTTGTAACTAATTAACATTATTGTTACTACATAAAATCAGAAAGAATGATACTAATACAAATTTCAGTGCTCTGTGTATGATTTTTTAAAAAAATTATTCTTGTCTGGATGATATGATTCCAGAGCAGGTGTGAGAATCATGCAGCCTTCAGGACTTGTTGGACAGCAAACCTCAGAATCCCTCAACACTGTCTGTGCAATCCAATAACATCTGAAGGATCCCATTCATTCTGAATCTCTTCTGGTTTGAAGGCAAAATCCAATTTCAGAGAAGTTCATGGAGGCCATATTGAAGTCAGGGGTGAAGCCAAAGTAAAGGGACATGAGAAAAATAGCCAACATATTTTAGCTTAAAAGGCTTGTTGCTAGTAATTAAAGGAGACTCTTAAAAAAAAGCCATGATGCAAATTATTATGCTATGGGGGAAGGATACATGACCTTTTAGGGACTTGTAGTGACCTAACTGGGATGCAAGGGTGCTGAATTTCTCCCCAGGGCCTGAGAATTTCCACTGTTGCTCTGGAAGAATCCACAGGATAATTTCTGGTTTACACACACAAACACAAACACACACACAGATTCTTGTTCCAAAGTTTTTGACATGTTCTTATTTATTTGATGTGAAAACAGTTAAAATATTCATTTTACATCATTGCCATTTTAATTATTTGTCACATTGACCTTTGTGGAAGAATGAACTATTAATCAGAATTTAAGAGAATACAGTATTCTGAAGAATGCCAGCTTCATAAGTCCCCCCCCCCCTTGCAGACTTAGAATTTGATTCCTTTTCTAATTATACCCAGTATGAAATTTTCTTCTTGCACAACTACACACTTGGCTGACATTTCAAATTAAGCTACCCACCACAATGACACAATCTCTTTCTTGGCTGTTCTCTCCTGGTTCAGTGTATAGGTGAAGCTGGGATTCCCCCCAGTCCCCAGTATGGATCCCTTTTTATTTGAATATTCTGGATTTCATTTGTAATTTTAATGCCCGTTCAATTCCATTTGTAGAGATTGTTTTGGAGCTTTTTGCAATCCATGCTTGCTCTGACCATCCCAAATAATGTTGTGCCATTAGCAACCCTACTTCCAAGATGTTGTTACATTTCCTCTTTATGGGCTCCCTATAGGTAACTGTCACTACATTGTGTGAGCTGGACCACAATAATATTTATTTCTATTCCGCTTAATCTCAGGGAATCCAAGCGGAATACAACAGACCACATTCTGGATTACATCCAGCATGCTTTTTCTTGTGTTAATGTATGTGAAAATGATGATCAAGAAGATGCCAGGAAAGCGCCTTTGGGGGGAAACACCACCTCAAAGGCACTGCCTTATTTAACAAACACCACAGGCTTACTACATAGGGCATCCATGAACTTCTAAGTTTAAGTAGGTAAATCAAGAAAGACTTGGGCCCGAAACAGATGGCCCTAAAAGAGAGGCATCACACCTCCCCTTTGAGCATTGGATCAGGCCTGCGGCAATTGCATGCCATAGCCCTGATCTGGCATTTTTCCAGCCCAAAAAGAAGTGGCAAAATACCATTGAGTGTGGAAATAGGATGCCCTTGCCATGGTGCTGAAATGCTGTAAAGCCACCACATATGTGGTCAACTGTGCAGCTTCCTGGCAATATGGAGGTAGGGTTGCCATATCCCGGTTTTGGGAGGGACAATCCTGGATTGGAAAGTCCAAAGAATGTCCCGTCCCGGTTGGGCATTTTTGGCCTCCAGTCCCAGATTTCTGCCTTGCTCCAGGCCACATTTTGTAAATCTCCAGTCTACTGGAGAAAATGTGCCTGGAGCAAGGCAGAAAGCCTCCTCCTGGCCTGGCCAGGCTCCTCCTCCTCTTCCCCTGGCTCCTCCCCATCCTGGGACTGGAGAAGGGGCTGACTCAGGCCTGAACAGTGCTGCTGCCGCCTCCCTGGCCAGGACTGCAGGAGCCAGTGCTGTGCTTGGGGCCCCAGCCTCCTGGCTCCAGCTGCAGTTGGGGAGGCTTAGCTGGCCAAGGCTGGAGCTGAGGCCGAGGCCCCAAGCACAGCACCACTGCCTCCAGCCACGGCTGGCTAAGCCTCCCTGGTCAGGGCTGAAGTTGGTGGTGCTACACTTAAGGCCTTGGCCTCAGCTCCAGCCCTGGAAGGACAGACTGGGGGGAAAGGCTCAAAGCCATGGCTGCAAGGATTCCTTTTTTCCTCTGCCTGTCTTCCTAGTGGCCTCGTAGGCCTCTCAGGGGACAAGCAGGGCAGGGGAGAAAGGCTCCAAGCCACCACTGCCTCCCTGACCTCGAAGCCATCCCTCCCTTACCCGGAAGCACCACCATATTAAGGTCAGTCCCTGCCCCCTTTTACCCCTTCCTATGGTGCTTTGTGGCATCCCAGTTTAGTTTAGGAGAGTTATGGCAACCCTATATGGAAGTGGCGTCAGAGCATGTGACATCTAAACACTGAGCTCAGGCACCACCTCCAACCGGCTCTTACTGCTGGTCTGTTTTGTCCCTAGCACATTTATTATGATACAAACTTTTGTGAATTATAGTTCATGTCATCAGATGCAAGCTCTTTATGAGAAGCAATGATCATAATTTTCCCAAGTTTATGCTGAAAGCCACTAGTAATGAAATCTAATTGAAAATTTCTATATTTATCTTTGTTCTCATGGTTGGTACTGATGGAAAGACTGTCTGTGAGAACTCCATGCATGTGCGCATGTGTGTATGTTCCTTCAGGTCACCTTTCAATGACTTGGCCTGAAAAAAATCTATTAAATATCTGTCTTCCTGTGTTTCTGCTAAATGGTATGCTGTTTGGTTCCTAAAAAGATTTTGTAGCAATCAGCTAGAGACAGGAACTAACTTGTTAAATCAATTAAGTTATAAATTAAGTTGGAAATTCTATAACAAAAGGACAACTTAATTAAAAGTCTTTTAAAATTAAAATGATTATCTTAAATTGAATTTTGCAGGGATTAATTATGTTTTTTATTCCAGAATTTACTTAATTCAGAAATTAAGTTATTAATTAAGATGATATGTAGAGAGATCTTGTAGCACCTTTGAGACTAACTGAAAGAAGTTGGCAGCATGAGTTTTGATAGACTTCAGTCTACTTCCTCAGATGCTTTTTAAGATTATAGTTCCTCAGATGCTAATTAAGATGATAGTTAATTAAATGATAGGACCTAACAAATTGTACATTTACTTCCTTGTTGGTTCATTACTCAAAGTATTGTTCCTCTTGGATTTTTGCAAAACCACTTCTTGTTTTTTGGTAGTCCCTCAGGCTGGAAATTCACTGGATGACTTTGGATAAAAGAACTTCCTGACAGTAAGGGCTGTTCGACAGTGGAACACACTCCCTCAGAGGGTGATGGAGTCTCCTTCCTTGGAGGTTTTTAAGCAGAGGCTGGATGGCCATCTGTCGGAAATGCTTTGAGTGGGAGTTCCTGCACGGCAGGGGGTTGGACTGGATGGCCCTTGTGGTCTCTTCCAACTCTAAATTTCTATGATTCTATGATTCTATACCCTCTCAACCTCAGAAGATGATAAAAGCAACCCCTCTCTGAACAAATCTTTCAAAGAGAACCCCATAATAGATTTTTCTTAGGGACACCATAAACCAGAAATGCCTTGAAGGCACACCATAACAACAGTACTGGTGAATTATGTGGTTTAGATCCAAAACACTTATTTAATTCATGATTTAAGTATTATAATGTAAATGCCTCCTCCAGAACCTGAAATACCAAGATTAGATGGTTTAAAACAAACAAGTAATAAAGGGCAACTTGGAAAAGGATCTTGTATTCTACACCAGACACCACATAAAGTCTCATCATCTGGCCAAGAAATTCAGTTCTGAAACTCTTATCCTCAGGAATTTTGCTGGGATTTACATGAGAACCAGTAAATTAAAGGAGGAGGAAATATGAGATGACATGATACAGAATAGAAGCAATGAAAACTAGAGAGAGTGGATGAGAAACTGAATTTTCATAATGTTATGTATCTGTTTCCATTTCTCCAAACCTCTGAATGGGTGGTACTTCATTCTGGTAAGGTGTTTAGTGTTGGCATTTAATTTAAATTTAACATAAAGGTAAGTGATAACTTCTCTCATTCTAACACAGAAGTAATTGAATTAAGTTTGTCTTTAGTTTATTAATCATTAAGTAAACCCATTAAGCCTTTTCTACTAACTTTCCTTTCTTTGCTATCATCTCAGGCTAAGCCAAGGCATGCACAATCTTAAGTCAATGAAATTTATCACCTCACCGTGTTTTATGTGTCTCAACAACTCAGTGTTACAGTTCTCTATCTTTATTGGATCTTCTGGTGCTCGGGATATTTACAGCGAAGATTCAAGATAGCATCAAATAAATAAGAGCTCATGCTCGAGTATCTTGTAAAAGATTATCTCTTTTTTCATAGCTTGCCATGGCAGTTATTTGCAGGGAACAAGAATAACTCTAAATACTTTCCTTCTACTTGTTTTTCTCATGGGTAAGACAGGTGGCATTTAAGGTGTTTAATGGGAATAATGACCTGGCTGAGGTTTGTTATATTGGAGGCCATGTGTCAGGTACTTGACTTAAGGGAGAGAGATTGAAGTGTACGGATTTATCATATTACACAAGAGAAGTGTTAGCATTCTCTCACAAAAACTGAATGCTCCAAAGAGTAATTATCCACTCCAATTCTGGCAGAGGCAATAGCCTTATTTAGGAAACTAATTTCCATATTTTGAGGATGCGTAACATTAGCATATTTGTGCAACAGACAAAGCAGAGCATACTGTGAGTGCTACTCATATCACCTCATTCTGTGTTTGTGGGTTATCTCCCCCTTAAATGGAGAAGAAGAAAAATCTGATGTTGATTATGTTCAAGGCATGATCTATTTCCTTGCATTATTTACTATGCACTTTTTTCTTTCACAAGCATTGCAAGATTTCCACCTGTAATTACATCATGTTATGCAAAAAATTTGAAGGTTGCAACAAACCATACCTTCTTTGAGAAAATGAATGGATAAACTGTGGCATTTTGCTCTTACTAGTGAATTAACACCTTATATAAATACAAAAGAAACAAGAAAAATGTTGAAATAATTTTATTGTAAATTGGACTTCCTTTGTTGAATCTGAATATATTATATAGTATATGATATATTATATCCAAATATGTATTTTTCATACATTAATTTATTAAGAAATATATGTTGTTAAGAAAATACATTGAACAATTAAGAAAAGTATATGCTAATACTTAGAAATATAAATTAGAACAGGCTGGAGAATTTTTATCATTTCTGTTAGCAAACACTGCTAGGGACTCTGTGTGTGTGTGTGTGTGTGTGTACAACCAATAGTTTTATACAAAATGCATACATTTATTTTATTTCTATATTTGTATATATTTTTATATTTACATGCAAATATAGCTCTATTTGTATTCATACAGTGAATATCTCCTTAGTATATTAGAGAGGATTAGGTATGCCTTCGCTGTTTCTTAGATTGTGAAGTTATTAAATAAATTGTGATGAGATCTTTTAAAAAAAAAACAACCCAAGGGTATGCATAATCTTTTGACATGGATAACCTTTTAGAAAGTACTCTGGCAGGATTTTCAGCTTAATGACCCAAGGGATGCTTTACAAGAATATGATGGCCCCATGTAGAATTTTTATAGCTTCACTATGGATTCAACTGTACCTGAAATATATTTAGATGCTGAGGATATAAAATTTAAATAGCCTGAAATGGCAAGGTCACATTCTGGTTTAAGTTACCTATTTTCTAAACAGTATTATGGAGCACTTCCCATTTCCCTAAATAGTAAGAATTTCTTGGGACACTCTATCTGGTCCCTTTGGAGGTTTTAGTGAGCATTGGACTATGAACCTGGAGACCAGTTTCAAATCTGCACTCAATCTTGGAAACATAATGGGCGACCATGGGCTAGTCATACTTTCTCAGACTCAAATGACGGCAAAGCCAAAGCCCCTCTGTCAAAAATGACTTTAAGGTATACAACAAAAGTTTAGTGGACCAACAAGGTTGTACTGAGCTAATGATTCACCTTTGACATTTAGGGTAGTGATTTAAAAAGGGAAATAGGGAATATATTTCCAGAATGCCATGCTGGTGAACTTGGGTGCTTACTTTCTTATTTGAGGACTATAAATTTTGACAAGCAACACAGCAGGAGACCAGGCCTCAAGAGTATCTGCAAGAGGCTTGACTTCTCAGCAGACTGTTCCTTGTAGATGAACCAGAGAGATTAATTGGCTGAGGACTTTATGTTGTGAGGGATGGGCATCTGTAATACTTCTGAGTGGGAATGGGGACATGGTATGGTAATGCAAGCAGAATACTCTCCTGCAGGGCTCTGTTTAGATTTGCTTTATATACTAGCTAATCTAAATTACATGATGTGAGAATACAAACAGTGATGAAGTTTACTTAATATCTGAAGTTGCTGAGAGGACCAAAGATTGTTTGCACCATCTGCCAATGCCCATTTGTACCCCTAGATAAACTGAAAATCTCCACCTTAGATGATTCCTTCTTGTGGACCTATACACCTACATCTGACCAAAGGAGCCACTTATTCTTGGCTAAAGAGGCAGCACAGCAATGTGAAGGCTTCAATGTCATGGATGGTTCTAGCATGTGCCAAGAACTGCAGCAGCTTTGCTCCCATAAGGAATGAAATCAGCCACATCTGGACCTGCACAGCTTAGAAAACTGCACACAAAGGCCACTCTGAGAAGGCCTGGGAAAATGGTTGCAGTTTATGATCAATACAAGTATGGAGTAAACAAACAAAAAATGATGCCGCACTCCTTTAAGGGTCCTCAGCAAACACTCTTACAAGGCAGTAGAAGGGTTTCAGTCCACCACTGCAGTTTGCTTCTCCAACATAATGTAATTCCTATTTGCTGCAAACAAAATCAGAACAACCAGAGATGGTGAGAGAGGGGAGAGAGCAGATGTTATGGACTTAAATAGCCTCACTGGCTCAACTCTATCAGATCTACACGAGCAAAACAATCCTGACCTGCCTCAACCCTTGTGCTGTTAAAACAAATGATGTACAACCGTTTTCACTCTGAAATTGCTTCTTTTAGGCTTTAATACAATTTTCAAAAAGCCTCATTTTTTTACTCAGAAGTTTTTGGGGAAAACGTTAAAAAACAAACAAACCCTGTAAGGTCTGTGAATCTGGATTGGCATTACTAAGAGGAGGTACTGGGGGGGGGGGTGTAGGTGAGACAGATTAGTGGGTGGCATCCTTCCTTCAGCAAGCATATTGTCACCCCCCCCCCATATCCAATGTGTGAGATTCTTTGCTTATTTGTGTGTGTATATCTTCTCAGGGCTGCTGCCCTCTTCCCAGCTAAGCTGCACTCATGAAGTTGCTCTGAAGCCAAAGGCTTCAGCCAGAATGAGGCACCCAGTTATGAGATCAACATTGATCATGGCTCACAGCTGATCTTATGGGCGGACTTGACCAGGGAGGGGGTGGCAGCCTTGAGGAGAAATAGTACAAAGACACTGTTAATTGGCTGGGGATGCAGTGGCTGTGACAATGACCATGAAGAGAAGGAGAAAGAAACATTTAAGACCCACGCACAAAGTTGCTCCAAAGTCAGTTTTCAGCCAGTTACATATTTGTTGGTGGACAAGGTTGAGGCTGGATAAATTACTTCTCCCACTGCTCTCTCCAGTCTTCCTCACTCCCATCTTCTCGATGAGCCAACATAAAATATTTATTCAGCTTCCCACATACATTCAGCATTCTATATCCATGGGTTTTTTTTAATCGACAGCTTGAAAATATTTTAAAATGCAGTATATATACATTCCAAAAAACAAACTTTGAGTTTGCCATTTCATATAAGGGACACCATTTTACTATGCCACTGTATTTAATTGGACTTGAGCACCCAGAGATTTTGGTATCCACAAAGCGTCCTGAATCCAAACCCCATCAGATACCAAGGGCCCATTGTATATATAATCTAGTTCTCCATATTAGCAGTCCTTGGCATCTTAGTGCATAAATGTGGCTGTGTGTATTGAGAGATGTTTTACGTTTCCTCACTTAGGGCAGAAACAGACAGCCCTGAAGGGCCATCTTGAAGCCACCCTTTTGAACAGTGCCAGCTGCATGCCACGCCCCCAATCCACCCATTTGCCAGCTCAAAAAGGAGCAGCAGAAAGCTGCTCCTTTTTGAGTCCTCAAAAAGCCAGCTTTTCAGCTGCTGTGGTGGCTTTTTGGGGTTCCTGTGGTGTGCAGTTTACCATGTGGTTGGGTGGGCAGGGTGACGCTGGCTCAGGAGTGTTATCAGGGCATGTGTAGTCTAAACGCCACACACCCATGCTGCACCCAAACCAGCTTATTGTACCGTTTACTTTACCTCTTACTCATGGAGTGCAAAGAGGGGAAGGAGATTGAATGGGAAAGCCATCCAATGAGAGTCCAAGTTGGGTTGTAACATTGTCAAGAAAACAAGATAGGCTATTAGTTTTTAGGTTTATGTATGTTGCCAAGGCGAAAATGCAGGCACGTTGTATCAATTTGAATAATAGGTCTAGGAATGTGAGGCTATCAACACTGCTTGAATCCAGTTTGTGAAAAGTAAGTATGGTGTTAATGGGGTGAAACTAGGGCAGAATAATGCAAACAGGACCTGGATTATTTTTACAGGTTTGGATTCAGGCCTGATGTCTCCCAGTGTGCATCTCTACTAACACAGAGTCAGGTTTCTACCTGCTTGTTTGACTTCATATCCATCTGCATTTCCATGCTACAGAAGCTAGTACTGTGAAATCTCACCCCACCTGGCTTTTCTTAAGTTCTGATTGAAATAAATAGAAATCCCTTAAATTCTTAGCTCCCAACAGCCAGTCATTTTGGGCTATTATCCAGAAGCCATCTAACAGAAGTATAGATAGACAGAAACATTGATGGAAAAGAATTTTTTTGATTTTGCTGTTAAAAATCCAAACTGCTTGTTGCATATCTCCTGAGCTTGGCAGTGGAATGAGAAGTTCATATATTTTCAGGTCTTGTGATGTGTACGAGCATCCAGGAATGCTTCTGTTATAAAAGTGATCACAAAAATGCACAAAGTGCATCAAAAGTGATCACACCCAAATATGCACAAAGTTCTATGTTGGGGAAAAAGAGAATTCTTGGAATCTCATTTCTAATTGGTATGAAATGACAATGTTGGTCAGGTACTGAAAAATTCAGTGTGAAAAAGGCTAGGGGATGCTTATTTTTCTTAATCTGGAGGCATGCTGGAAAAATAGAACTAAGCAAATAAGGTGAGGTTTTCCCAGTTTCTGGAAGGGATGGATAGGATATCCACTGCTGTTCATTCCTAGCCAAGATAGGTTTTCCCAACACCAGCCAGGAAGAGGCAAGAATTCTGTGCAGGTTTTGCCTGGTATTTATGTGTGTTTTTATGCCCTTTTTGCCTAGCATTCACATATTGAAATGTCTTGGAAAATAATTCTGCACAGAAATACACATGGGTTCTTGTGTGAGAATTGTGTGTGTGTGTGTGTGGGGGGGGGGGGTTGTGAAGAACACGTTTTGTTTTTCTAAGAGTAGATGCATTTTTTAAAAAATTGGTGCAAGATTGCTGGATTTTGTGCAAAAAACTAGCATCTCTCCAGAAGTGTGTTTTTCATATAATTTCCTTCTATCAAGAAATAGACATGATTGTTTTGTACAAAATTGTTTTTTTAGCCAGAAATTTTACACAAAAATACATATGTTTCTAAAAGCAAAACAGCACAGCAGGGAGAGAATTAGAAATGCTTTATTCTTATATATTAGGATAAAACAGTTGAATATTTTCATCCCTAGTTTCTAGCAGCAGTTACAGTGGAAAAATAGTAGTGGCAGTTGTATTAATATTAGTAATATTTTAGTCATCATGATTTATGGTTGACTCTTTTAGCAGTATTTCATGGTGTACAGTAAATATTTAATTGTAAGTTTCAGATAAGTCAAAACATTAATACGAAAATCAGCCCCCCCCCCCCTTTACTGGAAGTATACAGTATATTGATTTTGCTTGATTATTGATTATTAGAGTCAGGCTTCTTAAAAGGAATATTTTATTTTACCATTTCAAGAAATGAAACTAAAGCTAATAGAAACATATACAGCTGCCTCTCTTCTTTAAATTTAAATAACATATAAATATTATTATATACTCAAAATATGTTAGAGCTATATTTTACTTCCCGAAGCATCAAATTAGGTGTTATACTGGACTAAGGTATGTATTGCTCTTGGTACAACACATTGATGTTTGCTCTTACACAAAGCCATATTAGAAGGATTTCCTAATGTGGGTTGAAGTGATATGCATTGTTCAGATTGCTACAGGCAATTACTACAGGTTGGGTCTCCAAAACCATTTTTTTCCCCATGGGTGGCTGAGATAGCAACAAAAAATTTGCTTTCTGATGTTGCAGTGTACACAGACTTTATTTCATGGAAACTTTTTTTAAAGGTTGTATGACATTTGTATTGTATGTATAAAATTACTTTCATGCTATTTTTATAATGTGTATGTGAAACATAAATGAATTTCATGTTTAGACTTAGGTCCTATCTCCAAGATATTTCATTATGTGCATATATACAGGTATTCCAAAATACAAACAAATCTAAAATCTCTGGTTTCAAGCATTTCAGGCAAGGGAGAAATAAATATATGAAAAGAATAACAGAATCATAAAGTTGGAAGAGACTACAAGGGCCATCCAGTCCAACCCATTTATTTAGCTGTTCAAAAATTTTACCTCCTGTCCAGAATCTAGACCAGTACCCTTCTTCTTATCCTCCTGTTGGCAGATGGAAACTTATTTTGTTTCAGCAGTCCTTTGAAGGGGAATGAACCTTTCATAATGAGCTGTATTCTTTATATTTGTTGCTTTTTTAATAGTCATTTTTAATGACCTTCAGTTCAATTGATAGTTTAATTATATCTCTACTTTCGATGTGAACTTATAGTGGTATTCTTTTTTATCTTGTCAAGCTGCCTTGAGTCCTGGGCTGGGAAAAAAGATGGAATAATCATAATTGTAATCATGAAAGAAAGAAGTATGTAGCATTGCTGTCTAGAGGTCGATCAACGACTACTCATACAATGTGTTGTCACCAGGGCTTGGAAAAGTTATTTGTTGATCTGTAAGTCTCCGAATCCCACAACCAACATGGTTAGTTGTCAGGTTGACTGAGGATTCTGAAAGTTGTAATTTAAGAAGTAAATTCTGGAGTCTGGTTGGTATTGTACTCAGGTTGGAAACAAAAAAAGGAAGCATCCTGCTGTTTCTTGCTTCTTGCTTCTTGTTTTTATGTTTTTTGTTAGCAGGCCTGTAATAACCAAGGTGATAGTGGCTCCTTTAGTTCACAATTGCTCTTTTCCACAACTTCAGAAGGTCCTTCTGTAAAGTAGGGCAATATCAATTTGAAGAGAACTTTGTGCAAGAATGTTTCCTCAAAACATCAAAAATATTTGTAGTTCTTTAGAGGGATGTTTTTTAGAATGCCTATATAGATACAACAGAGAGACAGTCTGGAAATTAAATATTTTAAAATCAAAATCTTTCTGTGTGTTTTTATATTCCTTGTGATTTAAGCTTTGTTTTCAGAAAACTGCTTTCATTTTCACATTTTCCAGGTGATGGATTTGTTAGAGGGGGTGATGTTTTACTGTCAGGCTGCATTAGTCACACTACATTATGTTGTTGCTTGTGCCAAATTAAGTTTAAAAAACACACCAAATGATTAATGCTGGGATATGCAAGAATATCTCCAGCTTGGGACTGTAAAGACACAATTTTCTGACAACATCTGCTAATATAGCTTTTGAATGCCATTTTTATGCAGGAAACTGATGCAGATTTGCTAACAAAGCAAAGTTATTATGAATAAAATTGGTGTGTATGCATGCAGTCTCCTTATTTACTTACTGTCATAAATGCTTGCTTCAGTTTCTTTCTTCATTTGGGCAGCAAGTATGGATGATCAAACAACATTAAAATGTCTCATTTATATTAAACATAGCATTTAATATCCCTTTAACCTGTAATACTGAATTATTCCCTCTGGGTCAACTGAGCATTTTGCACCCCACACAAAACTCATTATGATTAAATGATGGGGAAAGTGCAAAAGCCATTTTGTTGTGCAAATGTTCTCCAAACTTCATAAAAAGATAGCTGAGTTTACAATATGTTGCATCATGTCTCATCTTTTTGAGGGTTTTCTTTCATGTGGAGAGCTGAAATTTCATCCATGATGAAACACAGTATCATTCTACCACATCCACAACTCCATACTTTATCAACATAGTTTGACACTGTCAAGAAAGGTTTCAAAAGCTTATAATTTTCAATTAAACAGTAAAAGGAGAGGCTTGTCCAATACCAGTTGATAAAGACATTTGGTATAAATGTTGTATGCCTTTTAGCACACCCTGCATACCTCATGCTGGTTTTTTTTTTTTTTTTAGGTCCCCATATTTCGTATCTCATATCTGGACATATATTTTTTGAGAGATAGATGATCTTTCAGGAATACTTGGCCAGGTTCCCAGGAGCAAAAGACCATGTCTTGAGGCATGTGCACATTGAGGTAAACAAGACAATCAAATCAAGATGGGTGTATTAAGTGCTCCTTTCTTCCCCCAAGTCATCTGCATTTACTCTTCCAACTTGAGACAAAGGATCTCCTTGCATTCAAAGCAGTAAGTCAACTTCTCTGCCTACCCCTGTTGTGTTCCCAGTCAAACTTCTCTGTCCATCCATCCTGGAAATAGCTTGATTCAAATTTTTTGTCATACTAAAATTATAGCCATTAACTGGAATTCCATTTTCTATTCCTGGGAAAAGACAATAAGCCTCTCTTACCTGGAGAGATAGCTCACTGCTTAGGGCTATACTTTAGGGGAGCCTAAGAGTTCCATCATAGGAAACAGTTGCTGCTAAGCCTAGGAGGAGGTGTGTGGTTGTGGTGGAGGACTCCTAGCTAAGGGGTACAGAAGGAGTGATTTGTGGGCCTGACAAGATGTCTCGGGAGGTGTGTTGTCTCCCTGGGGCAAAGATCTGTGATGTGACAGAGAGGCTGACAAGACTGGTCAAACCTACTGACAAATATCCTTTCCTTTTGATCCACATGAGAACAAATGACACAGCAGGACACAGCCTTCAAAATATCAGAAGGAATTACGAGGCTATGGGTAAGAAGTTGAAAGAAATGGATGCACAGATTGTCATCTCATCTCTTCTGCCAGTTGAAGGGCATGGCCCAAAAAGAGAGAGGAAAATCTCAGATGTCAACAATTGGCTCCGCAGATGGTGTTGCAGAGAACAATTTGGATTCTTATATCATGGGCTGCAGTTCCATGAGAGGAGACTTCTGGCAAGGGATGGGCTGCATCTCATGCCAGTTGGAAAAAAACATTTTTGCCAACAGTCTGAAGAATCTGATCAGGAGGGCTTTAAACTGAGTTATGTAGCCTTGTTTCACACCATTAGTTATTAGAAAGGGCTCTGAGAGAGCATCACCAGATCTGACTTGTCCTTGCTGGCCCTCATGTAGCAAGATGATCATTTTGAGGAATTTGGGGGGACATCCTAGTCGTTCCAGGATCTGCCACAGTCCTTTTCTACTCACAGTGTCAAAGGCTTTGGTAAGGTCGACAAATGTTACATAGAGTCCTTTGTTTTGCTCTCTACATTTCTCTTGCAGTTGTCTAAGAGCAAATACCATATCTGTGGTGCTCCTATTAGCTCTGAAGCCGCACTGACTTTCAGGGAGAAGTTCTTCAGCAATAGCAGGAACTAATCTGTTCAGGAGTATCCTTGCAAGGATTTTTCCAGCAATGGAGAGCAGTGTTATACCTCGATAGTTTGAGCAATCAGATTTTGTTCCTTTTTTTCTTATACAGGGTGATGATAACTGCATCTCGGAGATCTGATGGCAGTTCACCTTTTTCCCAGCAACTCACAAGGAGCTCATGGAATTTGGCATGGAGTACATGACCTCCGTGTTTCCAAGCTTCAGGTGGGATTCCATCAATCCCGGCTGCCTTGCCGTTTTTTATCTGCTGTATGGCCTTAATGGTTTCTTCAAAAGTGGGAGCCACGTCCAGTTCATATTTCATTGGTTGTTGTATCATATGTTGAATAGCTGAGCCTTGGACTTCTAGGTTGGCACTGAAGAGATTTTGGAAATGTTCAGCCCATTGATTCAGGATGGAGGCTTTGTCTGTGATTAGTGTTTGACCATCCGTACTATATAAGGAGCTTTGGACCTGGTAAGTAGGTCCAAACACTGCTTTAAGAGCTTCGTAGAATCCTCTGGAATCTCCCAGATCTGCACAACGTTGTGTCTTTTCTGCTAAATTGATCCACCACTTGTTCTGAATGTCCCTGAGTTTTTGTTGGAGTTTACTGCATGTGAGACGGAAGGCTGCTTTTGTTACATGGCAAGATGGCTGAGTGAGGTGTACTTGATAAGCAGTTCTCTTCTTTGCTAACAGCTCCTGGATCTCTTGATTGTTTTCATCAAACCAATCTTGGTTTTTCTTGCGAGAGAACCCGAGGGATTCTTCCACAGACTGCAGGATACTGTTTTTGATATGTTGCCAAAGCACTGTAGGAGAAGAATCTAGAGGATGGTCTTCAAGTTTTGATTGCAGATTTGCCTGGAAGTTATCTCTCATGGCAGCTTGTTGAAGATTGTTGACTTGGAGTCTCCTCTTTAAGATGCCACCTCTCTTAGGTTTGAGCTTAAGATGAAGATTTAGTTTGCATCTTACAAGGCGATGATCTGTTTGACATTCTGCACTGGACATCACTCGAGTATGACGGACATCGCGAATGTCTCTTTGGCGCACCAGCACATAGTCAGTGAGGTGCCAGTGTTTGGATCGGGGATGCATCCAGGTTGTCTTCAAACTATCTTTCTGCTGAAAGATAGTGTTTGTAATAGTCAGTTGCTGTTCTGCACAAAATTCTAGCAGGAGGCGTCCATTATCATTACAGTTTCCAACTCCATGCTTGCCTAGAACACCTTTCCAGGCTTCGAAGTTCTTACCTACTCTGGCATTGAAGTCACTAAGGATAATGATTTTATCTTCTGCAGGGACTTTTTGTATGAGGTGGCGTAGGTCTGAGTAGAATTTGTTTTTCTCCACAGGGTCGGCTTGCATAGTTGGGGCATATATGCTAAAGAGCACAACATGAGGGAGGCGTAAGGAGATAATGCGATCAGAGTGACCTGTTGGCAGGGTTTCGAGTTTGGAGGCAATGGAGTTTTTAATCATAAAGCCTACTCCTGAAAGATGTTTTTCAGTTCTTGGTTTGCCAGACCAGTAGAGTGCATAGCCGGCACCATGTTCTTTAAGGCTGCCTTCCTCATGGAGACGAACTTCACTAAGAGCAGCGATGTCTATATCAAGTCGTGATAGTTCATGGGTTATTAGAGCAGAACGACGCTCAGGACGTCCACTGTCTGCAGAATCTTGCATGGTTCTGATGTTCCAGCATGCAAGTGTCAGTCTGTTTGCACCTTTGGAGGACGGTGCGTGCCTTTCTACCTTTGTTTTTGTTTGACCGCATCAGAAGATGTCCGTTGACCGCGGCGCGCCAACTGGGTGGATGGAGATGAGCTTTCTTTAGGCCACCTTTTCTAGGCCCCTCTCCGTATGGAGCAAGCAGTGCTCTCCTGAAAAGGCTGCTTGGTCATTCAGGATGCTGCTGAACAAGACTGTCATCTCCCTGTCAGTCTCGAGCGACCAATGTCCTGAACCGCCTGCATGCAGGGTTGGGTCTGCGGCTTCCAGTGCTTCTTTCACCCGCCGTTTCGTCCCTCACCTATTGCTACAGGACTTTTGGGGGGGGGGATCGGATCGGATGTATCCTTCGAGCCTGTGCAATGGATTTTTCTGGTGAAGCGCAGAGAGCACAGAACTGGCCTCACCCTTTAAACCAGAGGTTCGTCTGCTGGGCCAAGCAAGCAAGGACAGTGGCAGCGAGATCCTCAGGTTGTAGGTTTGATTAGAGTTTCCTTCTCTTAGATGGTTTACCTTCCAGGGTTAGACGAGCACCATCTGCCCGGGTTTGGGATTGGAGTTTTCCTTCTCCTAGGATGGTTGCCATAAGGCTAAAGGGCCCATCCTGCCCTTTGACGCTCTTAGTCTGACCCTTCGGTTGTGACCTGTCTGGAATGGGAGGCCCTACCGGTGGCTATTTGTGCCACCGCCAGCATAGCTCTCAGCTTCATAAGGGTACGCAAGCCTCTCCCCCACAACAAGGGGGCATCAATGGAGAGGACTCTGCATAAATAAAACTCTCTTAATTCATTCCAAACCCGGTGTTCTCTTCAGTTATTACTGGTATAAACAGGTACAAATGGTCCAAAGGTTACCCACGCCTCATGCAAAGCTAATTTCACCAACCTTTTGAATAATTGGTGGGCACCTCAGCCCCCCTGTCTTTTGGGTAACAGCTTTTAAGTTGACTCTGACTTTTAATAATTCTATCATAATGTTTTCTTGGCAAAAGGTATTGAGAGGAGGTTTGCCATTGCCTTCCCCTTAGGTTGAGAAAGTGTGACTTGGTGGAGGCCAACCTTTGAGATTTCATGGTTGAGCAAGGATTTGAACCTTGGACCCATAAAATCCTAATCTAACATTCAGACCATTAAACCACACAGGATAACAGTGATAGAATTAGTTTCAAGCAACAAGCACAGGGATGGTACTTACAGTTGAAGAGCCCTCCCTCCTGAAGACATCATCTGGCCACCTAGAAGGGAGTGAAAGAGGCCTAGCAACACCATCCGGCCTGGCCTCAAGTTGAAGAGCCCTCCCTTCATGACAACACTATCGGTTGCCTAGGAGGGAGTGACAGGAAAGGCCAAACTCCATCGGTCCTAGATTAAGAAGCCAAGCCCTCCCTCCAGTCCATCTGCCTTGGTCCAGGCATCAGAGGGAGAGAACAACTGCTGGACCTGATCCCTTCCCCATCACCATTCCCTTCTCCTTTTGTGTCCTGTCTTTTAGATTGTAAGCCTGAGGACAGGGAACCGTCTTAAAAAGTGTTTCCATTAGCTCCTACTGAGAAATGTAAAAAAAATAGAAATATGTTTTAAAAAAGCTCCCTTAATGTACTTGATACATGCTGAACTTTCCTCACACTGACAGATATAAGACAATATCACACTATACTTTTACAGTGCTATCATTCCACTTTAAGTACAATGACTGCCTCTTGTGGAATCCTGGGATTTTTACTTCAGGGAAGCGAATTTTGAATTCCAAGCAAGAGAGCTCTCAATAAACTACAAATTTCAGAAATCCATAGGAAGCATGTGTAGCAGTTAAAGTGGAATAATAGCATTATAACAGTAGAACTATAGTGTGATATTGTCCATACTGTAGATAGTTATACAGTTGGCTTACAGAACTTTTATCATCTTGGTTGCCCTGCTCTGGATATGTATTAGCATGCCAATATTTTCTTAAATTGTGGTGCCCAGAATTGCACACAGTATGCCATGAGAAATTTGAACAATGGAGATGTATTTATTTGTTAGCCATATATTTTAATCAATCAATCAATTTATTCGGTCATTGACCAGAAAACATATATTTTAATGCAAAATCTATACAGCCAGTCCTCTCTATACATGGATTCTTTATCCATGAGCACAGCCACCTACAGCTTGAAAGCTTTCAAAATAAATAAATAAATTCCAGAAAAGAAACGTAGATTTTGCCATTACACCATTTTACTCTGCCATTGCATTTAATGGGACTTGAGTATACAGTAGAGTCTCAATTATCCAACCTTCTGTTATCCAACATTCCAGATTATCCAATGTCACGGCTGCTGTGATTTCTTTAAATTTTCTGTGATTTCTTTAAATTTTCAGGGGACTGAACTGTTTATACTGTACATCAAAATGTTGATCAGTAATTTCTTTACATTTACTTTTACTGTTATTGTAATAAAACTTAAATACATTTGCAATTCATAGTGATTTCAAGGCTTTTCTTGGACCTTCTGGATTATCCAACATTTTTAGTTAACCAACTATCAATCAGTCCAGTTTATGTCAGATAATCAAGACTCTATGGTACATGGATTCTGGTATCCATGGGGGGGGGGGGGGTCCTGGAACCAAACACCAGTGTATAACAAAATCCCACTGTATTTGGATTCTTGCTTGTGCTTAGTCTAGAATTATGCTTTCAGTACTATGAAAGTATGCATGCTAATGGAAAGAATTAGGCAAAATCTTTTTAAACACTCACACGAGACAAATACACACAATGGCCCTTATCACACGGAGGCTTAGCATTGGCAAAATGTTCCTGAAGTGGTTCCTGAAGCACGAAGATGGGATAGCCTGTCACTCTTCTTAATCGTCATTGAAGTGTCCTGCTTCTTTCCTGTTGTCAAAGCGTTCTTGGAGAAGCCATTTCTTGAATAATGGAAGTTCCCATTATTCAAGAAATGGCTGCTCTGAGAATGCTTTGACAATGGGAAAGAAGTGGGATGCCTCAATGATGATTTAGAAGTGCGACTGGCTATGCCACCTTTCAGGAATACTTCAGGAACCTTTTGCTGACATTTTAGAAATGGTAAGAGCCTCCGTGTGAAAGAGTCCAATGTCTCCATAAACCCTGATAGTTTATATCTAGAATTAATGCCATCTCATATTGGCTCAAGCCCTAGTGAACCAGGAGATCAGACAGATGCGTTAACACATGTGCCCCATGAGAATTAAAATTTAAGAGTGGCAGAGAAAAATTGTGATGTGTCTACCCAATAAGCCACAGAATTTTCAAATATAACACATTCTTTTACTTAATATCCAAAACTCCATGGTCTGTTCAAGGGTTCCTTTTTGGCAACAGAAATTTAAGAGTTGGAGGCTTAACCCTAAAGCCCTTTACACTCCCATGATAGGGCTCTACTCCCAACTGTATTCCCTATTTATTCCCTTTGTGTAAGGAAGCTATATTATATAGTGGTTGGCTATTTGTTTAATGTAACTTATATGGCTCTCTCAATTGATTCATCATAAAAGTTTTCCCAGTGCAAACATGGATGAATCCATGGTGATTATATTTGTGTATTCAGTCCTTTATGTTCCATATAATGTCAGTCATAATTCTATCTGACATGGATAGCACTTTCAGATGGATGTGCTTAAAATTAATGAACCATTTGTTCTCATACTGTGAAAAAACAGAACAAAGAACAACTCCCCCAATGGCCATCATAAATTATGAAGATAAATGAATGCAAATCATTTTTAAATTTATTTATTTTATTTATTTTTTTTGCAGGACAGTGTTGTACTTTTTCTTTCCCAAAAAGAGGCACTCTAACATTTATGGTATGAAAGAAGTGGAATGACTGAAAAATAAATGAAAGCTAAATTAGAAATATATAATGTAGTTTTCAGCAGAAAGCATAAGGCACTTTGTGCTGTTGATCAACCAGTCAATCTGCAAGTTACATTTGGTAACAGACAATTTCTTTGACTTTCTCACTGACTTTGTTGTCCCTGTGTTTCATTCTGGCTAATGATGAGAGCAACATTGACAGCAGGGCCCAGCAGATTTCAATCTAGTGTTTTGTTTTGTTTTTGTTGTTTTAATGAGAAACCAAAGATGCACCAACCAAAGTGTGCTACAAATGACACATTTATGATAATAATAATAAAAATCTAAGATCAGAAATTCATTTTGAGTGGTAGAAATAAATGGAAATTAAAATTTTTCAATAAAGAATCCTCTTCTCCTGGTACAGTGTAAAACAGTTGATCCTTGGTGTCTGCAGGGGTTCTATTTCGGACCCCTCCATGGATGAGAAAAAACTGTGGGATGTTTTCAATTGTGGTGCATGCATGTGTGGCCACTTTGCCATGGCTGCATATATATATGCACAGCCATTAGGACCAATGGGTCTTGCCATCTGTAGATGCTTAAAAGGAGCCCTGTTGGCACAGTGATTAAATGCTGGTATTGCAGCCACAGCATTGTAGGTTTGATCCTATACAAAGGCTCCATGGTCCACACAGCCTTCCATCCTTTCATAGGTCAGTAAAATGTGCACCCAGTTTTTTGGGAGCAATTGGCTTACACATTGAAAAATGGGAGTGTTAGTTCACTGATATGCAGTATAGAAATTTTTTTGCTATTGCTATTGCAGATGGCAAGCCCATGTTTGCGGAGGGCAGGCTGTAATAACCCAGCATATTATACTGGAGTTGTTTTATTTTCCCCATTGTTTAACAATATGGAATCAGAACCACTTGCTCATCTATTTCAAATTAACCAGAGGTCTGTCAGTAATTCCAGATCTAGCTTCTGCCCATTTCTAGACTGCACGAGCTTCCTCTCTCATTTTAAAGAGCAAATGTGTAGTAAAGCTGCATGTAATGGTTATATGATGCAATATAAGTGAAAAGGCTCCCCCAAACTCCACCTTTAGCCCAGATTTCTTAACTCTGATTGGCTAGTCAAGTGAAAATGCAATGTAGGAATCTTCACTAGCCATACAGGCTTCAGAGAGTTTGCTACCATGCTGAGGAATGAAGATGGAAGTTCACTTCCTTCACGTTCACATTCTCAGTTGCCTGCAGAATATTTTTTACACTGCAGAAAATAGAACTTGTCTTTATTCATTTCTCTTTATAATTCACAGGATGGGGAGGATACAGATGTGACATATCCATCTTAAATAGAAGAAAAAAGGCCCTAGAAGACTGTGTAATGATCTAGACATATTGCAATGTCCTGCAGTGTTCCTAAGATAAGATTTCAGTGTTTACAGTATTCACAGTGTTTGGTAATATTACCTGACAATAAATGTTTTTTTCCTGCCATTTTGTATCAAGAACAATTTGAATCAAGGTGGAATTTGTAAAGGAGGGGATTGTTTTTGTAGTTGGTATTCAAATAACCTGTAGAACTGAGGAGACAAAAGGTTAATTACACTTATCATTTTGTATTGTATTTTGTTGTTGTATGCCTTCAAGTAATTTCCGACTTATGGTGCTCTTAAGCTGACCTAATGGGGTTTCTGGGGCTGAGAGTGTGTGGCTCACCCAAGCTCATCTAGTCAGTTTCTATGGCCACACAAGGAATTGAACCATGTTCTCCAGGGTCGTAGTCAAGTGCTCAAACCACTAGAATACACTGGTCCTCTGTATTGCACTAGTTCATTGTAAAACAATATAATGAACAAAGACTGAGCCATCAAGCAACATCTCCATCCTAAAATGGAAGGCACACTGACCCCTTCCTATTATTGGCCTTGAATGAGCCATGTTTAAGAGACGATCTCTAAAATCAGTGGGACCTATGTTACATACGCAAACCCTGACTCATTGACAAAACATATTAAATATGACAAACTTATCTCTAAGCATAATTAAGTTTGGCTCCAGTACCTAAACTGAGAAGGCTGTGAGATTCCAAGAACAATGTTTCTTCCCATTTGTACTGAAGACAAGGCCAGTGTAACGGCAAAGTTAATTTAAGATTATCTGGATTAGTTGGCTTTTGACACATATTAGATTTGGCTCATTTTGTTTTGCTTTAGTCCAAATAGTAATTTAGTAGTTCTCATGTGGGCAAGCTGAGACACATGGGTATAATTAATATGTCCTCCTATCTGAAATGCAATCTTACAGCTTTAAGGAACTTCTGTAATTAGTAAAAGGGATTAGTACTAATGAGGTTTATCTTAATGGATTGAACTGAACCTAAGGATTACAGACACTTAGTTCCATTCCAGGGGATCTGACCCATTTTGCAGCTGAACTCTGGGGCTTGTAGACAGCTTTTAACATACAACTCTCATAGTTGGTTGCTACAATAATTTAAAAAAAGTATTTTTGTCATGAGTTTGCTTCCAGTTAGGAAGAGTGAAACAAGTTGTGAATATACACCATTTTCAATCAAAGATCTGTATGGAGAACTCTCATTTATTCAAGCTAACTGGGGGAGGCTCTCACCATGTTTTCCTAGAATTTTCAAAGCTGGCAGTAACAACTTTGGGGATTTTCATCATATGTCTTCATAAATGTACATTTGAACCTAGTACACATTGACTTATCAGGAGAGAAAGAAGTCAGAAAGCAGACATTATTATTTTACCTATAAACTCTTTTTTCAGCAACATTTAGGACATTGGTTAGCTTGAGGCTATCTCACATACCATATTTGTACCTATGGGCCTGCCCAGGCCCTGAGATTTACAGAAGTCATTCTTTCAGTCCCATTACCTTCATAGGTACAGTTGGTGGGAACATGAGATAGAGCCTTCTTGATGACTGTCCATAGACATTGGAACTGCTCCCCCCCCCCAGATTTGAATGGCCCCCTCTTTGCTGTCCTTCCAACAGCAGACAAATATTTTTTTATTCAGACAGGCTTTTAGAATTGAAGGCTTTTAAGGTTAGGACTTGTAAGCAGGTGCTATACTGTTTTCAACTCTACCATTTTTTTAGGTTTTATTTTATGTTATTAAACAACATACTATCATAACAATTAAACAGTTTCAACCACTTTTTATTCTTCTCAAGTGCATTAATAAGCCACCTTGAGCCTCAGTCTTGGAGAAAGTTTGGGGTAGAAATAAAGTTAATAGTAACTTCAGCAACAACAAAAACTCCCAGAATCAGCAGTCAAACCCCCATAAACCTTCCCAGTTTGGAAGAAAGTATATATGACATCTGTTTTAAAGTAGCATGTCACATTTCTTTAACAAGTGAAAACAGGATAAGAAAATATATTTGTGTTTTTTATTTGTTGTTATGTACATACAGTAAAATATCAGTCATTTTAGAAAAAAAAGTCTGCCTTTCAACAGGCAGAAACAATGGACTGTGTAAACTCTTTGTGATGATGAGAAGCACACACTTACTTAATCCATTGTGTGTGGCTGGCATTACAGTTTTACAAAGCTCAGCCTCAATTTTCTTAGTCCTTCATCTTTTTAATTGTCATTATCCATTATGTCTGTAAGTGCTGGAAGAAAAGAACAAATTAAAGTAGTCTCACCATGACCTCTCAGAATTCTTTGATTTAAAAATGTACTGCTTACAGTGGTAGTGTTGAGTATTAGATGACTGATCTTGCTATTTGAAAGAAATCTTCAGGATTGCTGCTTGAATCTTGAGTCAGTTGCAGGTTCAGATTTGTTCGCTGGTTTCTTAAAAGGTCGCATGCACTATTGGCAGGATGCTTAAAGGAACGTATTGATTTACTAGCATGGTGCTCAAGTTCTTTATGAAAAAAATTAAGGAAAGGATTCCATGTCTTCAGATAACACAGAGGAATGAAAAAAAAAGGCTTTTAAGAAAACTAAAAATTTCTTTTTAGTTTCTCTTTGAGAGATCTCCAGGGGTCCTAGAACAGTGCACAGGTTACAGAATGAGATAATCAAAGGAGTTGCAGAGTAATTGCCTGTACATCAAATGCTGGTTCATGGGTTTGCTTTTCCAAAAATCTGGATAACGATGCTGTTTTGCTCTGAGTCACCTTATCTTCTAAAGATGCATAGCCATGGACAGAAGTGACAATGATTTTTTGTTTAATGACTTCATAACAGAGATGGGAATTTTTGTCTCTTTCAGCTCTTCCCAACTACTGTACTGGTGAAAAGTAAGGGACAAATATGAGTAACACTGTCTCTAATGATGCGGGTCCACACACACATGACTGTAATCTAAATTTATGTTCCAGCTACTGTGGCAGAAGATGAACAAGAAAGACAGTATTCAAGCATCTATTGAAAATGATGACACATCAGGATAGAATATGTTGATTATCATGGACAATTGGAATGCAAAAGCAGGAAACAATGCAGAACCAAAAATTATTGAAGAAATAGGATCAAGAAATAAAGCAGGAAAATTAATTATTAAATTCTGTGAGGCCAACAGTTTCAACACTGTTGCAGTTTCAACACTGCAAACACATTCTTCAGGCAAGCAAAGAAATGACTGTATTGTGGGCATCACCCGATGGCCAATATAGAAATCAATTAGACTACATATTGGAAGCAGAAGATTATGCTCCATTCTCTCTGCTTAAAAAAAGACCAAGAGCAAATTGTGGCACCAACCATGAACTGCTAATATCAACAATTATAGGAAAGCTACAGAAGTACTTTAAATCAGTGATTTCAGTGTGCTGAAATACAGCCTGAAGAATATCCCTGTAGAATTTAAAGATCATGTAAAGAATAATTTTACATCGTTACACCTAATTGACCAGGAATTGGAAGAAGTCCAGAATAAAACCAGGGGTATTGTCAGGGAAGAAAGCAAAAAGTCACTCTGTGGCCAAATAGCCAATGTACTTCAACTGTCATTGTATCCAGTTAGACTTTCTAGACAGAACCTCCTAAGCTTTGGAACTAGAAGCTGGCATTCTTTCCTTGTTTTCTTCTTAAAAACTACAGTTCTCAGAATGCTGAATGATCATACTGACTGTGGGTTTCTAGGAACTGCCTTCCAAAATGTAAACTTTCCAAACTGAACGTTGGATCCAAAGCTCTATGAATGTCTTTATGGCTGAGATCCAACAGTACTACTGGCTGAGCATAAATCTCCACCGGGATGTCAAAAAGGTGCATGCTGGATTCATAACCCTTGTTGAAGTGAACACAAGCAGAGTTTATGTATGCGGACAGGACACACAGAAGAAGGTCTGTGAAGATTCTGAGTTGTGTGGCAAACTTCCTCTCACACACAGGAATGAATCTCATTATAGTGGGGCTTCTCTCAAATAAGGGTTCTTTTATCTTTTATCTTTATCTTTGCCATCAGCCCTGGTGGCGCAGTGGTTAAATGACTGTACTGCAGCCACTCACTCATAACCATAAGGTGGCGAGTTCAAGACCAGCAAAGGGCTGAAGCTCGACTCAGGCTCGCATCCTTCCGAGGTCGCTAAAATGAGTACCCAGATTATTGGGGGGCAAATAGCTTACAATTGTAAACCGCTTAGACACTCCTTAAGGGTATGAAGCGGTATATAAATGAAGCTGTTTGTTTGTTTGTTTTTGTTTGTTACTTAACTATTTACAGAGATTACACAGAGTATAAGACATTTGTCTTGAATACTCATTAACAAGTTACTTTACCAACCAACCAACCATAACAACAACCTCTAAGGCAGTTACTGTAATACCAACTGTCATAACTGACACTCTCTCTCAGAAGGTAACAGTTGCATCATTCTTCCCACGATGCACTGTTTCAAAATGCAGACTTGTGTTAATTGCCACTGGAACTGTAATAAGTTCCGTAACAACTCTACCTAGTGGCCATATCCATGTCATTTTATCAGACCTGATGCAACATGGTCCTGATACAAGATACTACTACCAGATGTCTGCTGTTGTGGGCTGCTCAATACAGCCCTAGGTATACCCAGTGAGTACTCAAGGGCATGGGGAACCGGTGCACTAACCTGATGCCCTGGTGGCGCAGTGGTAGAGCCCTGGTGGCGCAGTGATTAAATGCCTGTACTCTAGCCACTCACTCAAAACCATAAGGTTGCGAGTTCAATACCAGCAAAAGGGCCCAAGCTTGACTCAGGCTTGCATCCTTCTGAGGTTGCTAAAATGAGTACCCAGATTGTTGGGGGCAAGTAGCTTACAATTGTAAACCGCTTAGACACTGTTTAGGCTGTATGAAGCAGTATATAAATGAAGCTGTTTGTCTATTTGTTTGATGCATTTGCCCAGTCAGGAAAATTAACAACTAAGTACATGGAGGTCCAGAAAGACAACAACGTTTACTTTTTCTCAATTGTGCAAATGTAGTCAAATGGTGCCCTGAAACCCTCATTCCTCTGGCTACTGTTTGGGTCTCGGGTTCAGCACAGACACTATAAACCTAAAATTACATACAAAGGGTTCTGCATGCATGCAGTCAATCATTCACAGCTCGAAAATATTAAAAGAGAAAATCCAAAAAGCAAACCTTGATTTTGCCATTTTATATAAGTGACACTGTTTTACTATGCCATAGTATATGATGGGACTTGGGCATTCATTGATTTTGGTATCCGAGGGGGAGGGGGCCCTGCAACCAAACACCAGGGGAAACCAAGGCCCACTTTACAATGATATCTCCTTTGGCAGTGGCCAAAATAATACATGTGCTGGCATTAATATGAGGTTATGCCAGTCATGCTACCTGTAACATTTGAGCCAGTGAATGCCCAAGTTTTAACAAATGCCATCATTCAGATGTCAATGCTAAAATTACATAAGCAAATATCAATATAGATAGATGTAGCCAATACTCCCAAATAAATATATTTCCCCCCACTTCTCTCTGCACCCAGTGTCAGCATTTAGCATACTATGCTTTGCCAGGCCTGAAACATTATGGTAAGGCTCACTTTTCTGACCCTTTGCTTGCCAACACTTGGTCATCAAGTACTGTCACTGCTGTATGTGCTGGACTTTTTCTTGCTGGGGTTAAGGAGCAGTCACAGAAGAGATGGTGATGGATATTATTTGTCATCACTCCACAGGTTTACCTGGGACCTAAATGGACTAGGAGCTATTGGCCACAGGTTAAGCCTGTTCGTGAATGAAAACATGAGTGACCACAACAGAAATGATGGGTGGGAGTCAGCTGAAGACAGATTGGCTATCTTCCCCCAGAATTTGGAGTCTTTCCTCACATGTTCAGTGAACATGTTCATGGGTCTGGGCATTTTGAGTTGCCTGTTTCATATTTCTCATGGCACACAGCATGACACGCTAGTCTGTGAATTATTGTTCTCTAAATGGAAAGAACAAGCTCTTCTGAGTAGCAAGTGTAGGCAGTGATACCATTGTGGATTCTTAAGGTTTTGCTTTCCTGTTGATAGTAACAAATGATAATGAGGGATTACCATAATTCATTGTATGCCTCAGAGACTTGGGGAGGGGGGAGCTGAGAATGACACTGTAGTCTTTTTGTGTGAGAGGTATTTATTACAGGACATTGTTCTCCACACCCAAGTGTTTGTTCTTTGTGAGCAGGAAAAATTCTCTTATATTCAGAAATAGATCCTGCAAAATAAATTGTAGGGTAATGGCCAGTATAATAGGATTTGCAGTGATCACAACTGAGATATTGCATAGTATATGTAGGCACAATTTAATGCAAAATCCATTTCTGCCACTGTAATTCACCTTTAAAGAAAATACTTTGTTCCTCTGTAGGTTTATTCTTGCTTTATAACAAGGAAAAAAAAACTTTACTTGATGTATTTTCCTACCCCTTGATTAAGTTTGAATTCGTCTTCTACAATAAATCAAATGCCACGTAGAAATTTCCACTTTGACCCATCCATTAAAAAAAATCAGAAGATCTCTCTAACTGTTATGAAAGCCTAATCACATTGAACCATATAGAAACAGAGATTCTAGTCATCAAAATAATGAATGCACTGACAAAATGCTAATGCTACAAACTTGTATTATGGAAGTACATTCAAGAGAATAGGGCACCTCTGATGTATGTATTTCTTTGGAGACAAATTCTTTACAGAAATATGGACAGTGAAGAAATTAATTGGAGTGCATTTCTCAGAGAAAATTTCCATTTTGCATCTTTTGTAATTTGGGATTTGTAATTTGGTGATCTGCACTGCAGAAATAATCCAGGTTGACACCACTTTAACTGCCATGGCTCACTGCTATGGAATTGTGTCAGAGCTCTGGTGCCACAACAAACTACAATTTCCAGAATTCAATAGCATTGAGCCATGGCAGTTAAATTGGTGTCAGTCTGGAGAATTTCTGCAGTGTGGATGCAGCTGTACTCAGCATTCTCTGCAAGACAGCTCGAGTATATTCCTCTGAATCACAGCATTAATGCAATTTTGTATTAAAGAATTCTAAGTATCTGATCAAACTTCAAATCTCAGGATTCCATAGGATGGAGTTGAAGTAGCTAAAGTAGTATCAAAGAGTTGTAATGTATTGCGAGGCCTTGAATACAAACAGGTAAAACAGCCAGGCACAACATCTGTCTCTATGTTAGGGATATAAATGACTATTTCAACCTCACATGCAAAGATGAATAATGACAGCAATTTTTCTCCCCATAGCAAGAGAAAACAAATATTTTTTCTGTCTTAAAACCCCAAAGTGTTTTTGTGTAATTATTCTGCAGGTGTCTTTTGGTGTGCAAAGGTGGTTTCTTTAATGGAAAGAAATAGTTTTTTTTTTTCCTCTGCCAAAACCAGGGATATTGGACAAGTCTTTTAGTGTACATAATAATTCTTCAGCAACATTCAGGACATTTGCAAATCAGGAGAAAATTGTGTAAAATTCTTGCTGGTCTCATAATCTTCTCAACAGGATTTCCCAGTTGACAGAAACCCTGTTTTATTTAGGGATGTATTTTGTCACTATTTTTCTTCTTGTAGAAAACAACAAATAATTTTAGCAATTTTTTTCCCTTCTGTGAGAAAAACCTCAAAAACAACATAGTTTTCAAAGCCCATTCACAATTCAGGACTTAC
This sequence comes from Urosaurus nigricauda, assembly GCA_034509955.1. NCBI lineage: Eukaryota > Metazoa > Chordata > Lepidosauria > Squamata > Phrynosomatidae > Urosaurus > Urosaurus nigricauda. Next base: position 47,635,924 of record JAOEGL010000005.1, read on the forward strand.
TCGGCATAAAATTTGTTTTGAAAGAAGGCAACATTTTCTGAATAGAAAACAGCATTTTCCATAGAGGAAATAATATTTCCATGCAGAGATATTACTTTTTTTGTCCAGAAAAAAAGCTGTTTCCTGTGCAGAAAAAGCTGTTTTTGGTGCCAGTTACCCACGTGCAAATTTTGTAAGGCATGTTCCCAACTGCAGCACTTTCTGTGCACAGCGAATAATATTTCCACACAGATGAGTGCATTTACTAATGGTTTTGTCTATCAGTAAAGGAAGCAAACAGCATTTAGGTGGGTAAGAATTTCATTTCGGATGATATCTGATCAGAATTTATTAAAAATGTATTTAATATTAAAGTAATTTGGGAGTTTCTGAACTGTAAAAGAACCCAAAACTGTCCAACTATATGCCGGGCTGATAGTAGTTAGTTTATGAGCTTGGTTTCAAACCCCAGTGTATTAATCCTCCTCTTGTTTCCTCTTTTTTTTTTTTTTTGGTGGAAAGGAGGGCTTTATAATCTTTACCAGCTACTGGGCAGGCAGGAACATCATGGACTCCTCTATGGTAAGAACCCCTGTGCCCAATGAATTTGATCAATGCACATAGAGGAAAAAATTCAGTTTAGTTCTGCTTTCATAAGAATTTACCAAAATTCAACATTTCTGCCATTTCTGGATGGAACATCTTTTTTTAAAAAAAAAAAAAAAAATTCAGAGGTAAAAGAAAGTGAAACTGACAGAATGGCTCCTCTTTAGAGTTTGACCCCAAAGACCAAATTGTTATTGCACACCTGTCTTTTCCAGTTTGGCCCCATACAGCTGTGTGTGTGTGTGTGTATTTATGTGTGAAAAGAGGGCTTGTTGAGGTTCTGGTTCAGTTGCAAAGAATATAACAATGCTGCAATCTTCTGCAACCAGCTGAGGGAAAATGCTGTCTGGCAGTTTTCTGGGGTAAACATGACTAAGGGAAGGCCAGAATTAGACTGTTATAATTGAGCTATTATGATTTCTAGGTCATTCTTAATAAATAGATGCATCAGTCTGGCAATGCCAAGGCAAAAAAGCCACGAATAAAGGAACATAAATGCTGATATTTTAACAATTGTGAAGTAAAAGGTAATCTCTGTTAATTGATTTGCTTTTTAAAAACTTTCCTCAAGTGCCTAGTGACAGGAAAACAACTTTCTGTTAAAGGTGCTGAATTTTAACAAGAATTTTAAAAGTTAAAGTGCACCAGATTAATCACCATCCCTGTAGCTCATTTGCAGAAGCACTGAAGCAATGTGCAAAGCTTATGCTAATCTGTTTGCAGCCACTTTCCCCACAAGATTAAATGTATTTTGTTTCAAAGTAGAACTTAATTTTTTATGAAAAGCAAAGCAGGTGTAAGAAAAGAAGGGAAAAACCACAGACAGCAATCTGTAAATTTGGAGTTGAAGGCTTTCATGGCCGGCATCCATAGTTTTGTGTGTGTGTGTGGGGGGGGGGGTCAGGCTATGCAGCCATGTTCTAAAAGAGTTTATTCCTGACGTTTTGGCAGCATCTGTGGCTGGCATCTTCATAGAATGCTGGCCTGGAAAAGAGTTGGGTATATATATGTGTGTGTGTGTGTGCATACACACACACACACACACACAAACACAGTGTGACCCTCGGTAGGGAGGAGTGATTTGCATGTTAATCTGTATATTGTTCTGTTGCTAATGGCAGGCCTCAGGGTGGGAGGATATGCAAAGAGTGTCTCCTTGAGTAGTGCTCTTTGTCTGCTCGGAAAACCCCTGACCCTGGGTGGTTTCTCATTTGCATTTACTGAGTTTTAATCTTGCTGTTTTTCAGGACTGGTAGCCAAATCTTGTTTACTCTCAGGGTTACTAATTTCCTGTTGATTGTGGATTTCAGTGGCTTCCCTGTGCATTCTGACATGATCGTTGTTGGCATGGTCCAGAATTTCAGTGTTTTCAAACAGAATTTTATGCTTAGGATGGCTTATAATGTGTTCTGCTACTGTTGATTTTTCCAGCTGACCCAGTCTGTGGTAAACTCCTGCAAATGTGAAAGGGTCTCTCTTGTCCTTGGCTGAATGAAGCATTTGCTGGATTTTCTTGGTCAGTTGGTAAACCATTTGGAGGTTGTGTTTCTTCACCACTTTCCCTATTCTTTCTGTGACTCCTTTGATGTATGGTAAAAATACCTTCCTTTTGGGTGATTGTTTGTTTTCCCTCCTCTGTTTTTTTTCTTTTCTGGGTCTGGCAGCCCTTCTGTTGTCTGAGTTGGATTAACCATTAGCCTGTAATGCCCAGTCTAGGTGCTTCAGTTCATCTTCCAGGAAGTGGGTTCACAGATCCATTTTGCCCAGTCTACCAGTGTTTTTATTGTGATTCTTTTTGCTCCTGGATAATGGTTGAAGTTCTTGTGCAGGTATCTGTCCGCATGTGTAGGTTTTCTGTATACTGTGTGGCCCAAATGTTAGTTCAGATTGCGGATGGCTAGGACAACCAAGAATGGCAGTGTTACTTCCTTTTCTTTTTCCATTGAGGATTAGATGTTAGGGTAAATGTTGTTCAGATAGTTTAGGAACACAGCCAGATCTTCTTCTCCATGGCTCCAAATGGTGCTGTTTCCAGGGGCTTGCTTTTCAAAGTGTCCCATGTAAAAGTTTGTTATCACAGGGCTCAGAGAGATTCCCATTGCTATCCCATCCCTCTGTTCATAGAATCCATTGTCCCATTGGAAATAGCTTGTGGTGAGGCATGGCCACCAAAGTCCCCATAATGGACACCAAGACACTCATCTGACAATTTTTTTCCGGAAGACTGTTCAAACAGGGCTGTGATGTCTTCCCTTTCACAACTGCAGGAGTTTATCACATACCATGCAGATGTAGACAAGTCTACATAGGGACCACCAAACGCAGAGTGCAAACAAGAATCAAGGAACATGAGAGACACTGTAGACTGGGTCAGCTGGAAAAATCAGCATTAGCAGAACATGTTATAAACTATCCTGAAACATACCAAGATTAAAACCCAGCAAACGCAAACGCAAATGCAAATGCAAAATAATAATAATAATAATAATAATAATAATAATATAAAAATAAAAAAGGCAACCCCCCCCCCCTGCCACAGGTTCAGGGGTTTCCCAGCAGACAACGAGCACTAATCAAGCAGACACTAATCCTTTTTGCACATCCTTCCACCCTGAGGCCTGCCATTAGCAACAGAACAACACACAGATTAACATGCAAATCACTCCTCCCTAATCATGGTCACACAGTATATATACACCCAACTCTTTTCCAGGCCAGCATTCTGTAAAGATGCCAGCCACAGATGCTGGCGAAACATCAGGAATAAACTCTTCTAGAATATGGCCACATAGCCCTCAAAACCACAAAAAAAAATATCTATAAATTTATTTTTATACCTGGCATTAGTTAAAATGAAGCCACTGATTAAGATCTAGACTTTGGTAACTTCTACCATTATATAGTCACAAACACTGAGTCTTGAAATGAATGAATTCAAATTAGATACATATCTAAGTTGGTTTCCAAGCACTTTGGAGTTAGGATGAACTTTTCCATTGACCTTCGTTAAACCTAGTGCAGCTTCAGTAGTTTTTAATGGTGTTGGAGTGGCAGAATAATTGTGATCTCATTGATATGGATTAGGGAAATTCTCTTGCTAGATGTTCTGTGGCATGACAGAAAAGTAGCAAAAGGTAATGACGATCTCCTAATAACTGCTTTCTGATATTATACTGAGGATTGTTAGCTATACTGTCTTATCAACTTGTTTATTTGGAGGGTTGGTTTTTTCATTTAAACATAAGAAAAACTTTTTAAAAGCATGCAGATTTATTTTAAGTATAAATTTAAATTCTGATATCGCTCTATATCAGTGGTCCCCAAACTGTCCTCTTTAAGGGACTTCAGCTCCCACAATTCCAGACAATTGGCCAAGATGGCTCATCCTTCTGGGAGCTGAAGTAAAAAATCTCTTAAAGGGCACAGTTTGGGCACCATTGTTCTATGTTTACAGTATCACAACTTAAAATTCTTACTGTCCTATTTTCTGCTTCTACAGTACATACCCGAGGCTTTACTCATCTCAATAATTTTTCCATAAACAGATATTCAAACACAAATCAGGTATGACCTTCAAGTAAACTTCAGCTCTGTTGAAAAAGGCAGGATTCCCCAACATTAGTTGCCTTAAGATGAAACTTAGTCTAGCTTCAGTTACATTTTCTTCCTGTATGGGTGCTGCCACCACCTTTCTGAAAGGTGAAGGTTTCTTCAGTAGAGATGCTGTTGTATTCTGCTACAATCTTACAGTATTTACATATAGTTCAGAAAGATAGGCTGTCTCTTTTGGGGGTGAAATAGACTGGCAAAATAAAGCCAGACAGGGTGTTTAAACAACACATGCCTCAAAAGCAGCTGGAAACTGAAACGAAGCCACACTCCAGGGCTAAAAAAAGAGGCAGAGTTACTCTGACTCAAGGTGGAAAATGCACATCTTAGCACCTGCATATAAATGCCGTGATGTGATTGATGTGATGCTGCAGCAAAGCAAAGAAATAATAATAATGAAAAATAATGAAAAAGAAATGAAAGTGCAACAACTCAAATAGATGTAATGACAACACACAGAAAACACAGTCCAACAGGGGGCATGGGGTTAAGGAGGGTTAAGAGGGAATGTATGGGGGTTCGCCAGGATTGTACTTTGCCAATGTATCATTAAACACCAATGTACTGATGCCCTGTATGGAGAGAGCATCACATGTGTGACTGTATGGCCAATCAAAGGGGCAGCAATCTAATGGGATGGAATCTGAGTGGAAGGGAAGGTACTTGGAGGTTGCAGGTGATGCATTTGTGCAACAGTGCTCCTGTAGGGTGTGGAGGCAAAAATATTACCCAGAAGCATGGTTTGATGCCACACCATCCAGTCAAACCATGCATATTTATCCTGACTTGGGAATGGGCCACATGGGCAGTGGGTTTTTGACCTGCTTTTGGAAAAAGGAAGTTTGAGCCACTGTTTCTTGCCCATCTGCTCCAGCCCTTTGTTAGGACACAAAGTAAGGAATAAAAAAGAGGGCCAGAGACAGGTTTAAACAACTATCTTGGACAGCAGCAGACAGATGGCAAGTGATGGCATGGTGATAAAGAGAGAGTTATATTCACCATGCAGCCTGCCCTATGCTTTGTACATTAGACTGATGTTTTAGGCCTGTTGCACCTCCACTGGATGCTGTTCAACCATTAGAACCTAAGCAAGATTCATTTGCTAGCCTGAAATGTTTTGGTGGATTGGAGTTTGGCACCTTTTTGTCTTTTTTTACAATTAGCAAAGTGTGTTATGCTGACTTTGAACAAGAACATCTTCTGATGCTCCTCCATCACACCTCCCATTTTTTAAATGAAAATTCTGCAACAATCCCAAGTGTCTGTCCTCTCCTTAATGCATTTGAGGTCTGACCTATTAATAGACAAAGTTTTTGTATGCATAAACGACATGCATTTTTGTGCTGTCCAGTTAAGTTATGTTTCTCCTTTATTTAACCTCTGCACAGCAAGACTTCCAAGTACTTCAGTTTGAATTACTACTTGTACTATTGTTAACTTTCAGGCTGACAAGAACCCAACTATAGCTGGCTGTGTTATTATGGAGCCACTGTGACAGTGTCAAGCTTACCTTTTGAACAAAATCTTTCACAGTTATAAAGTATCTGATTAGTAAAACAGAACTGCCTCTGACACACTTGCAGTCCCATGAGAGGACCTAGTGTGAAGAAACAAGGCTCCATAATATTGCCTTAATGTTGTTTTCTTAGCAGTGATAGAAAAATCTAAAAATTACATTGTGTAATGTAAGGACAGACAAAGTGAATATAATATTAATGGTTTCAATAAGCCAGGTCCATCAGGCTTTGCCTTTCCCCCAGCTGTCCTCCAGGAGCCATTCCACTATGAGAGAAGAAGGGTTGAAAGCAAGGCTACCATTGGCGCCCCTGGGAAGGCAACTGCATTTAGATTTGCGTCTCCCTTTTTTAACAACAACAACAACAACACAGGTTGGAAGTCTGTGTTTACTACAAAATTCCTGGCCTTTGCTTACTGCCCTAAGTCATGTCTTCTGACTAATAACAGAAAAGGTGCCAGAGATTGTGGTCAGGACATGACATTATATCGTACCTGCACAACTTGGCAGTAGGTAGGGGCCAAAATCAAAATAGGCTAAACTTCTTCAGGCCACAGATAGGTTTTAATTAAATATTAATTAATTAATAATATAATCATACTAATTAAAATTATTATCTGATTAATTAATATTAATTAATAATATTAATTAGAATCTAATTAGAATATTGAATTGATATTAATCCCCCCCTCCTCTGCCTGGCCCTCTCCTCAGAAGAAAGTTGAGCAGCAGGGGAGCTTTTCCTGTTCTCCTCCTCCTCCACCTAGAATTCTCCCAAGGAGAAGGCCAAGTAATAGAGGAGCCTTTGAAGGGTGAGCATTTGCCCCTCTTTCTCCTCTGCCACCCAGCCTTCTCAGGAGAAAACTGGGCAAAGGAGGAGCCTAGCAGTGCAAGCTTCTTCCACCCATCCTTCTCCTTGGGGGAAAGCCAAACAGTGGAGGAGCCTTGTAGTGTGGGTGTTCACCACTGCCACCTTGCCTTCTCCTCAGGGCAGTGGAGAATCCTTGCAGGTGAACATTTGCCCATCCTGCTCCTCCACTCAGCCTTCTCCTTGGGAGAAAGCCAAGCAGTGGAGGAGCCTTGCAGTGTTCACCTGTCTGCCTCTTCCTCAACTGCCTGGCCTATTCCTCAGAAGAAAGCCAGGTAGCAGATGAGCCTGGTAGGGTAAGTGTTTGCTCTTCCTCCTTCTCCTCTGTATGGCCCTCTCCTCCGAGCAGCAGAGTAATTCCACATCCCTGTGGGCCACACAAAATCCTTTGGTAGGGGCATACGGCCCCCAAGCCTGAATTATATAAATGTTGTTGTTGTTCTGTGCCTTCAAGTCATTTCCAGCTTACGGTGACCTAAGATGACTCTGTCATAGGGTTTCCTTGGCAAGATTTGTTCAGAGGAGGTTTGCCATTGCTTTCCCCTGAGGCGAGCATGTGACTTGCCCAAGGTCATCCAGTGGGTATCATGGCCAAGTTGGGAATTGAACCCGGGTCCTCAGACTCTCAGTCTAACTCTCAAACCACTACAACATACTGTTGCAAATGTAAATAGATTGCAATAAACCGTAAAATCAACAATCAGATGTCATCTTTCACATTCTGTGGGCTATATGTAAGCATGGACTTTTAATGTACAACTCTCTGTGGAGGAAGGACCTTCTGCTACACCCACCTTTCCTCCAATAAACTGAAGATGGCACACATCATGATTCTCTTTCCCCCTACTTAGGACCAGAACAGACAGCCTCAAAGGGGTGGCTTGAAGCTGCTCCCACCAACGATGGATTGAGGCTGTGGCAAAAACACACCATGGCCCCATTCCACCTTGAATCTGGCCCAAATAGGAGCGGGAAAGATCTGCTCCTGTTTGGGCCAGAAAAAACACACCTTTCCCAGTCCCGCTGCAGCTTGGGTGGCTTCTCTGGCTTCTTGAAGCCACCCACATTTGGGCATACACCTGGCTTCCAGGCAGCTTCCGGATGCTTTCAGATCATGTGGCGTATAAACATCACGCTCCTAAGATACCCAGAAGCGGACTTTAAAGGCCTGCTGTTTTGCCCCTTTGTCTTCACAATGACTATGATGTGGGTCAGACTCAAAGGGGGGGGGATGATGGGCTCAAAGTCACCTAGTGAGTTTTGTGACTGAGTTAGGATTTGCATCTGAGTTAGGATTTGCATCTGAAACCCAAGTTCCAGACGAGTACAGCTCAGATGTTTTTATTAACAATTTAATATTATTCACAACTGTATAATTTCAGCTGTTTTCATTTTTACAACTCCTTAAAGTTGTGAATACTAATATTCAGCATTATAGCTATTCTTTCTTTTTCCTGCAAAGCTACATTAATGAGGTTAAGGGAAAGCTTGCTATTATTGGCCATTTCTTTCTTATGGATGTTTGAGTCATATCAATTAATTTGGAGTAGGCTATGCTCTAAATGTTTTTGCTTTTAAATTATTTTTGAGGCAGCATTTGTTATGGAAATGAGCTATAATTATTTCAGCTCCCTCCCACCAGGTTACAAGATTATATTAGAAAGTTGCATACCTAAGAGAGAAAGGCATTTTTCAAATCCTGCATTATACATGTTACACTAAATGTCACAAACGGTTTCATTGCAATATTAATGAAATTCAGCTGGGAAGCCATTAGATTGTATTTCACACCTGTACAGACCATCACTTACAATCAGAACTATTTCAGCTGAGTTTTCTTAATACCCACTTGCATATCAAAGACACTCCTGCACTTTTGACAGTTCTACAATTCTGGCACGACATAGAGCCGGATAGTAGTTGAGTCAACATGCTTCTCTCATAGAGCTCAGACCTGGGGATGACACTGAAGATCTTCACACTTATCTGCATCGCTGATAAAATGTGCTCCAAATGTAGCTAAAAGGGAAAAGAAACCCCTGGGTCTGAACGCCAGGAGTGCTTCCTGAATTGGCATGGAAATGTGGCTCCCTCTAGCATTCTTGAATCTTGAATGTAGTTGTTTGAGACTACTTATTAAAAGAGTTATATATTACATTTTATCTTGTAAACAGTCCTGTTTAATTTGCTTTTAAAACAACAACAACAACAACAACAACACAACAACAACAGACTTTCCATTAAGAGGAAATCTGCTTCCTTTGCAACAATTCAATGTCCAAGCTATTTAAAGACTGTACCTTCCTTTATGACTCTATTAGGGTTCTAGGATCTTCTGGAGAGGTTCTTCTCTCTATTTCACTATCCTCACAGGTATGCCCGATGGTTTTAAAAAAAGGGCCTTCTTGATGACTGCTCTCAGACTCTGGAACTCCCTTCCCAGAGGACATTCAATTTGCTATGTTTCCACAGGCAGATAAAGACTTTTAGTTGTTGTTTCATATGGCCTTGAGACACAGATTAACCAAGGAGAAACAGCCTTGTACAATAAGATGGATTTTCTCTTTATTGTTTACCTTTTAGTGGTTTATGGTCTTAATAGGTTTTAATTTTGTTATCATTTAATTATATTTTTAACTTTTGTTTGTTGTAAATTATAACTGATAAAAGTGTCTTCAAATTGAGAAAAAAGGTGGGATATAACTAAATACAGAAACAGCATATTTGCAATATATTAATATTTTAGTTTTAGATGTTCCAATTTTTTCTCTTCAAATTGAGAAAAAAGGTGGGATATAACTAAATACAGAAACAGCATATTTACTATATATTAATATTTTAGTTTTAAATGTTCCAGTTCATTTTGTTGTGAGCTGCCTTAAATTCTAATAGGGGATGAAAGAAGGGTTATGAAACAAATGGAGAAGTAGATTATTATATTTCCTTGGATCATGTCCTCCTCCCATACATAGGACACATTTTACCTTTGACTTGCACCATCATAAAACTGTTGTGACTGCAAGTATAAGAACAAAGTGTGGCTGAGTCTCCATGCCATTGTCCTCCTCATTTGCCCTGAGCTTGTTGGATTTTGGGGGGCTCGCTGGGATCTTGGTGCTGATGTCAACTGGGAGGCACTCACAGTAAGTAGTTGTTAGAGACTATCTATTAAAAGAGTTATATACTACATTTTATCTCGTAAACAGTCCCAGTTTAATTTGCTTTTAAAACAACAACAGCAACATTGCAGCATTTACTGGACATATTTACTCAAAGAAACAGTTCACATTCATTGCTGTTAGTTCCTGGCTTATATAGTCTTCTCTTTGATGATACTCTGAGTTTGTTATGTATAATTTTATGTGGCAAGAAATCAGACTTCAAGGGCAGATCCAAGCTTACCTATCTTTTGTTGCTATTTAATTTTGTGCCATTCTCATCCATTTATTTTATCCTTGCCAGCATCTCACCACTATTAATAAATGTGCTACTGGATCTCAGAGTTGAAGCTGCCAAAATCTATATTAATGTTTAAGAAGATGTATAAACACTCTAAATTTTAATGCATGAAAAATGTCAGCATCCTCCTTTTTCTTTTATGCTTGATCTTTTCATCTAAAAGGCACCCCCACTTTTGGTCATAAAGCTGCTTTGATAAAATGCAGAAGAGTTTGTCAGAAAAACAAAGAGTAAGACTATTCTAACTTCCAGGATAACTCATTATGCTTTCTGTAAAAATGTAGTACTTTTGTTTTTTCAGTTCCTTGAGATAAACATGGTTGTTTCAGAGGTTGCTTATCCTTTAATTTTTTTTTCCTTGAAAGCAATTGTGATTTTTCATGTTGTGGCAGTGATGGTGAGGATCTTGAGTACAATAGCTGCATTCAAATTCCTTGGGTAACTCTCAGGACACTATTTCACTTTGTATAGTTTTGATGAGCTGGATCCACATTCCCAGGCTTTTCTTCTTTCTATTCATTGAGTCTAACTCTATCAGAAGTAGTCATTCCATAGAAAGAAGAGAATATTTGATTCTAATCCAGTGACTATGCGTCACTCTACTTGATCACTTCTGAAATTGAAAAAGAAGTGAGGTCACAACTGCTGACTTCCCTTATTAGTGCTCACATAGTGTACTTATGAATATACCTGGTATGTGTGGAGACCTTGCCACTGGTAGCAGATGGTTTCCGTGTCAGTGGGAGGATAAACCCATGCTTTAGTGGAGCTATTCATGGTGCTGGGACTATTTTGGGAATAGATATCAGACAGATTCACCTCTGTCATGGAAGCTACCAGCCACTGGGCCTTATACATAAGAGTCTGGAACCGAATAACTGGTTGATACACAGATACAATCAGTGCCATCTTGATGTATTTTGGCACCTAACGTGAAGTACAATTTAGGCAATAAAAGTACTGTTGTCCAAAGGTAGTCTTCACTCTTTCCCCCATTTATTTATCTTATTGGCCTAAAACAGCCAATCCATTGCTGGCACAGTAGGAGTGTTGCACAGCTAAGCCAAAGTACATAGTTTTTTTTTTTTTAAAGTAAGCTACTTTATTTTAACTTTCTGTCTACTTTACCTCTTTGTCACACTAGCCTAACACTGTTAAAGAAGTTTGGCTGCCGGAGACAAGATGTCTCTCAAGAAACTGGATTGGCAGTTGAATTTTACTTCAGTACAAATGGTACAACACTAAACACCACTGAAGTAGAAAGCTAACAATTTAAGGGGATGCAAATTAAAGACAGAAAAAAAATTGAACATATTTTTTAAAACATGGTCAAAAATGGTTTATCAAATGTCAGGGAACCCCTGACAAGGAGAATCCAAGACAGATGAGAATCTTCACTGTTCAGGGCTTATTCTAAGCAAAATGTGCATGTGAGTTTGGTTTTTACACAGAACATGGGATTTTCTGTAGAGAAAATAAGTTTCCTTCAGAGAAAACAAAATTTCTGCACAGACCAGAACAAAAAAACTACATAAGAAATGAAACAGAAATCAAGGAACTGCATAGTATTCAACACTTACTTGCATCGAGGAGAAAAATGGTAAAATTGTTTGCTGTTTCTTCAATTAAATTAACAAAGGTTTTTATCTCTAGTGCAGACCAGGTTGTATGGAGCAAGATCTCTGTGTCCTAGCAGCTATTACCTTCTAGCATTGGCTGTCTAAGATGGTTGATTCTAACTAATAACAGGACTAGCCTTTCTAGTAGCCAGAGTTCAGGCTTTCCATCTTTGACATCTTTCCATCACTTGTTACCTTTAATTAGAGATGCTAGAGATTGAATTTGATCAAGCTTATGTACTCTAAACCTAATTGTTACTCCCAAATCATAAAAACCAGTGTTCTGACTGCTTGGGGAACCTCTATGAATGTAACACACTCTCCTCTACAGACACATTGTTATGTTAGGAAAGTGGAAAAGTAATAGCAATAGCACAGTTCCTCCCACCCAAATGAAGTACACATTTCCTGAAAGCTCTGGATATGGCTATAATGTATCTGCATTCCAAAAGCATTCAGTGAAAAAGCTGAATTGGCATTGTGTATGCATATATGGATGAATTTTAATTAAGCCTTTTCTTCATCATGCAGACTATTAAGGAGACATAAAGTATAACGCCTGCTAACTGTTCATCAGGACGCTTGTTCAGAAATGAATAATTTAGTTATTTTTTTTCCCACTCAGGGATCCATTTGAGTTGTACTTTTAAGGGCTTCTCATCCATCTCTGACTAATCCATTTATATTCATTTTCAACAAAACAAACACAACATTCTTTAGTTATATTTCTGCTAAAAGAAAGATATGGAAACTGAAATTCTATTAGGGCATAGAATGATATCTTAACATGAACAACAATTAGCCTCTTGCTTCTCATGGAATTTTCTAGGTTTGCAGTGACTGGCTATTTACACAAACAGTTATGATTAGAAAGGGATGATTGGTGAGAACACAAGAGAGGACCTTCTCAGCTTTAGGATGCTCCTAGATTTTGAAACTCCCTCCCTAGGGAGGCAAGAATGGTTCCTTCCTTGCCAAACATTTTTCTCTCTCTTTTTTTTTAAATAGATAGGCTTTTAGAATTTAAGTCTTTTCAGAAAAGGGCAGTAAGTGCTGTAGTGTTTTAAATTGCTTGCTTTAAATTTTAAAAATCATTTTAGAGTATTTTTAAATTATGGTTAATAGTTCAATTTGGATTTAATGTTGATTTTTTGTACACTTTTAATTCTAATCTTTTCAATGTGCAAGCCAATTTGAGTCCTAGACTTGAAGGAAAAGGTGGGATATAAATAAAGATAATTGCTGGAATACTTCATGAGCTTTACATATGTGTAATTATTACAGTTACAGCACTACACACTGAATTTTGGCACAACTGTTTCTCTGGGAGAAGTCATCTGGAGTTTTGGGTTTGAATGTCACAAGTCTGCTGATGACATCCCACTTTTCCTTTCTATCTGATTGCAAAGAAACCTCTCTCTCTACTAAACCAATGGTTGCTGTTGGTAATGGACTGGATTAGGGTAAACAAATTGAAATTTAATCCAGAGAAGACAGAGGTGCTCCTGATCAGTTGAAAGGCAGGTTAGTAAATTCAGACTGTGTTGGATGGGGTTACACTTGCCTTGAAATCTCAGATTTGCAGTTTAGGCATAATCATGGACTCAGATCTAAGCCTGCATGTCCAGATTTCAACTTTGGCCTGTGGTGCATTTGTACAAATAAAACTGGTGCTACAGCTGTGCCCATTACTTGAGACCCCAGATCTGGCTATAGTGACACATGCCTTGATTACATCCTGTTTGGATTAGTGTAACACGTTCTATGCGGGGCTGCCCTTGGAAACTGTTCAGAAACTTCTGTGGGTCCAAAATGCGGTAACCAGGTTGCTGACTGGGGCAGGTTATAGAGAGTGTATAACTCCCTTTCTGAAACAACTCTGCTGGCTTTTCATCTGTTTCTGGGCTGAATTCAAAGTTCTGGCTATGCCTTTGAACTGGCTTCATGGCTTGGGTCTAGACCATCTGAAGGCCTGCCTGTGTATTAAGATCTGCAGAGGAGGGATTTCTCTTGGTCCCACAACTACCACAGACACATTTGATGAGGACATTGGAGGCAGCCTTCCTGGTAGTTCTTCCCAGGTTGTGGGACTCCCTTCCCCTGGAAGTCCAGTTGGCCACTCTCCCTGCTGTCTTTCCTCTGACAGGTAAATACCTTTTTATTTAAGGAGGCATTTGGGTTTTAGTATGTTAGTTTTAATGGTTAGCTTTTTAAATTATTATTATGCTTTAACTAGCTTTTTACTGCTATTTTAAACTTGTTTTTAACTTTTGTTTCTAAATAGAAAATTAGTTTAATTGTGTTTTAGCTTTTATACCAAGAATTTTAAATTGTATTGAATTTTTAAAACACTGTATGCCACCTTGGATCCTGTAAGACATAACATGAATTAATTAGTTAATTGATAGATTGAATTTGGGATCACTGACTCCTGCATGTAAAACTTGTGCTCTATCACTGATATTTGAAAATCACACCTCTTATTTCAAGAAGGAATTGTGGAAAAGAAGCAGTGATTGAATTGTGCAGGAAAAAAATACTGCATATATACTGAGAGGCTCTCAAATAATTTCTGATTAAAAATTATCCACCCTTGATTCACTGAATGATCTTTATAGCTCTCCACTTATTGCTGCAGTGGATCAGTATTCTATATATATATATATATATATATATTTCACTGATAACAAAAGTGGTAGAATAGCCTTAGGGGTATATATCAGTCTGTACAGAATATAACGCAGGCCTTGTTTCCCAATTCAGCATCTGAAGTCTAGGTCTCTCTCCTTGCTTCCCAATTCAGCATCTGAGGTCCAGGTGGTTGCTTCATTATGACTAACTGAACTAGGCCATATAACCCACTCCACAATGCAGATGCCTGTCAACACAGCAATGTTCTCAACAGGGTTTGTATTCTGCTAAACACTGAAAGGTGTATTCACACCCACAGCTAATGCAGCTAGTTGTCATGTTGCTCATCTCTTTGCAGAACTGTATCATCAAAGGAAGGGGAGAAGAACCATAGTGCACATGTCCCCACATAGCCTGTTCAGAAAAGGAAGTATATTTGAGACCCACCCCCAAACTTCCTGCTTTTTATCTTGAGATCATGCAGGAAATTCCACATTTCCACAGTGGAAGGAGATGTCTTGTCCATTCTTTAGACTACTGTGTTTATCATTCACTAAAAACAAATGCTGTAGACTTCTATAAGGAAATGCTATGCACTCATTCATCCAGCTTGGAATCCCCTAGGATAACTATAGACAGAAGGTATATTTCAAAGTATTGGCAGTTAGGAAAGCAATGCTGAAAAAATGTCTTATTTGTTTACTGATCTTCTTGGATGACAATGTGGACACCACAGTTATCCATAGTATTTTTTTTTCCAAGTGAAAAATTCATATTTGTTGTGCAGATGAATGTTTGAAAAAAACATTAAACTTGTGAATATTTATCACTGAATCTGTGAAAACACAGTAGCAAAAGCATACAAACAGCAGTTCCATGGCAGTTGTACTTTTTCTGAGTGTGGACTTATTGAATTCTTTTTGATTCAATGGGTCTCGTCTGGTCAGGAATAACAATTGAATCTAAGGTCTTTGTGATAATTTTACCATTCTCAAAAATAAATGAGTTTTGGGTACATGATGATTCCACATGGAGGAAGAAGATGAACCAACACCAGGATTATGTTTCTTCTCTTTTAGTGACTGAGATTCTTAGCAAAATTTAGCTCAAAGGCACTAATAAATCTGTTATGTGACAAATCTCCATCTTGATGCAGTGTCTCCCCTCAAAGCAAATTGGAATTTCTTCCTCTCATTCATTACTTATCAAAGCATTAACCTTTCTATCATTCTCTGAGTTGACTTGCAATATGGGCTTTAGTCTAATGATTTATGTATTGCATGGTAAAATATTCAGAGTAAAATATGCTTTTATATGCTAACCTTTGAATCATTTTAATTTGTACCTTCACTAGACTTTCCAAAAAACATATCTGTTGCTCTTTAATGGGTTCATAGTAAGAGGAATATTTTTAAGGAGATAATTCAACCGTAATAATAATGTGTTTTTTGTTTTCTGATTTTCAGTGTACAGGATGTTAACACATAAAAAGAGGATTTCACAAATTTGACAAGTCAAATGGGGACACATAGACATCATTAGTGTGCGTGTGTTTCTTTGTATATTTTAATAAAGACCTCTAAAGTGCATTAGCTGATAAATTTTTAAAAAATCAGACTGTATGTACCCCCCTGATGCCTCCAAATGGATGAGGAAAATGATCCCAAAGTATCATAATCTCCAGTACTTAACAATCATGAGTAATCTAACAGCACAAACTAAGTGGAAGTCAGTATAAATGATACTGATCTACCCATTCGGTGGTGCCCAATATTAACAATTAATAGTAGTATCTCTCTGGCTTTTCTTCGCTAATGAAGATTCAGGAAGGATTCATTCCACGCTTTCTACAAGTGCGTTGATGACTAAAAAGGCCAATCTGAGATAAACAAGTCCAGTTGCAGAGAGCACAGCAAAACGTCTCCTTGAGTGATGTTTCCAAGCTGTGGTTCTTTCTGCGTTCTTGTTTCTCTTTGAGACTCATTCAGCATGAATTCTTGAAAGAGGCTGCAGCACTGTGGATAGTGGGTCTCCATGCCTCACAATGTGAGGCCAGGGCAGACCATTGTTGGTGATCAATTTGGCCAAGCTTGAGATGTTGTTTCAGGGAGTCCTTATATAGTGAAGCCAAATTAACCTGATAAAAAGCCAACTCTCCCAAAGAACCCCTCACTGCCTTCTACTGCATTCAGAACAGAGGAGTTAAAAAAATCCTCTTCAAGAAAAAAGTCCTGTTTGAACATGATGCAACAAGCAACGGCTACACTGAAGAAAGATAGGGTGTATGGATGCTCATGAACAAAAGGGGTGAAGGTGGATGAGGCAAATATACAAATCTTGTCTTGCCCCACATATCACCACTTTGAAGGGATATGTGTGTTAAACTTTCTATCCCCCTACACACAAATTTTGTCTACCAGCCAGACATTCCGAGCATGCAAACATCTTCCATTGCTTTCCTCTCTCCCTCCTTCAAGTATTTCAAACATCAATACCAGATTTAGAATTGCATAATTCTTAAGAGAGAAGAAGTCGTATATAGATAAAGCAACATCTTTATTCTTCTGATGCTAAAAATTTAGTCAACTTTAAATTTGGATTTCTTCTTCTTCTTGGAATCAGAATGGGATTACACCCTGGGATAAGGAGACAGCATTTGCACAATGGGATTATAGAGATACCATAATATAATATCACCCAGTTTCTATAAAATTTCTGTTTTTTTAAGGAATTTCTTGGCAACAAGTGGTATAGAGTGAAATGTAATAATACCTTGAGCATTATGCAATTTGTCAAAACTGGTCTTGGAAGATGAACCTGAATTCTGGTTTTGACGGCTTTGGCCACCTGACATTTCAAGCCATTCACATTACACAATTAGAGTGCTATGATTTCACTTTACATTTCATGACAACATCCTATGGAATCCTGTGGTTTGGAGTCTGGTGAAGTACTAAACCTTTTTGGCAGAGGATTCTAACTGCTCCTCCCTAAACCGTTAACCCCAGGATTCCATAGGATATTGCCATGGCAGTTAAAGGGGACTCACAGTGCTATGATTGTGCAGTGTGAAAGGGCTTTAGATTGGCATCTATAAGGAATAGGGTCTACTGTGATGGCACCCTTTCTATGGAACTCATAATAGAAACTGATTAGACCATTCTGGTATGCCTTTTAGGAAATTTTAAGATTTGTGTTCCAGAAAGTTTTGGGGCAAGATTGCATTTTTTTTTTAAAAAGGGATCATTTTCATCCCCTCTCCTTCCCCCAATTCCAAAATGATAATTATGGTCTAAATTTAATAACAGTATCTGCTAGAGTAAACTCATTGAATCAACTGATGAATAGTCAATCAATACTTGTGTAAATATAATTGACTGAGTGGGTCTACTGTTGTTTGGACTAGCAACTGGATTTAAGACCATGTTTGCTAATCCAAAAAACAATAGCAGAGAGTATTGTGACCCCATTAGTGAAGAATAAACTTGAGGTTTTCACAGAAATGTCACCATCCTAATACATGTCTTACATTTCATGATCATGTGTAGACCAGAATTAAATTTTATTCATAAGAATGGAGTATAATGAGATAGGCACATAAATACTAGTACAGTACAACCCCTGTATATGCAGGGGATATGCTCCCAGACTTACTGAGGATAATGAAAATACCAGATAATATTTTTGACCATAGAGTTGTGCTGGAGAACCACAGAGTTGTGCCAGATGATTAAAGAAACCCTCTCTTTTTTGGTCACAGGTAAGTGAAACCTCAGGTATTGGTATTGTGGATATAGGGGTTGTACCGTATATATTACTGGCCAGGTGATCTCTGTGAAGAATCTAGTCCTCCTTCCCAAACCTTCAATAGCAGAACAGAGTCATCCAAAGGTCCAGACATCTCCCCAGTCCTTGAAAATATGCTGTTGTCAAATTCTATTCACTTCCCCAAATAGTTGATGTGATTTTTTTTTAAAAAAATTACATCATCAATAGAAAGTGTTAACAATATTAGCTAACTCAGAAGTTTTCCTCTGTACCCCTTATATGAACCATATGTTAACCCCCCCCCCTCCTTCAAGTTTATTAATGGGATATGTGCCTGGATAAAGGTCTCATTTTGCTTGTGAATTTAAAACACTGATTTGACAGAGAAAAAGGGCAGACACTAATGGCCATAAAATTCAGTCAGATTTGCAATGAGAATAAATGTGTTTCATCTTCTCATAATATTAAGGGAGATAGGCAAGAAAATATATTTAGTGATGAGATAAAGTTTGTCAGGTAAGCTGTTTAGACAGCACAAGACCTATAAGATTCAAGAAAGCACAGGAGAGCAGATAAACATGTTTAAGCCAGAGTGCAGAGCCTTCTCAAAGATAACAAACCTAACAAGAACAACAAAAGTGAAGCCAAGTCCATATCAAATAGCTGTAAAATTACTGGCAATACAATTCTAGAGAAGCAAATAGTCACACAACTGATTTCTGATGCTAGATCAATTGGGACAAAATTATAGAATTAAAGAAGAAAGCAGAACTTTCCCTTTCCTAGAAAATGACGAATGATATTATGTTTATTGCATTTTCTTATAGCTTTTTTATCAATCCATTGCTATGGAACCTGCCTTCGTGCAGGAAAGGCAATCAATGTTGTTCAACACAAATGCACAAACAAATTAAGGATGAATCCACTCAATTGCCTGTCTGAGAAAACCACAAGAGAAAATAAATAAAGTGCATCATATACAAAGAGAGAGGTCTAAACTATATGCTATAAATGTGTGCCATGCAGCTACAAATCATTTATTTATTTATTTATTTATTTATTTATATTCTTAAATAAGTGCCATGTCTAATTTATCAACTGTGCATGGATAGGGAGTTTAATCCATCTTTAAATCAAACTATTTTTCAGTATAGTATCTAAAAGGAGGGAGGAGAGTTGATTGGTTCCAAATTCACATCTTCCTTTGCAGAACGCTAATTCAGAAGGAATAAATAAATGTATAATTATAATTAAAGTTAACTACTAAGCAACATATTACTAGTCATAAATGATGGAAACAAGGGGTCCTTCCACATAATGTTATTACAAGACTATAATTACACTATAATTGTTGTGGTTCCATCTTATGGAATCCTAGAATTTGGAGTTTTCAGAGGGGTATATGCCAGAGCCCGTGTGGTGTAGTGGTCTGAGCATTGGACTACAACCTTGGACACCAGGGCTATATTCCACACTCAGCCATGGAGATCCACAACGCTTCCAAAAGCTTTATGAGAGATTCACCTTAGGGTCATGGTAAGTCAGAAATGATTTGAAGGCACACAACAACATTTAAAATTCCCAGCCAGAGAACTACAGTGACTCACCAAACTACAAACCCCAAGATTCCATAAGATGCAGCCATGGCAGTGAAACTATAATCACAGGCTTTGATTTTATAGTGTGAAAGGGCTCCAGATAGCATAAAGATACTCTCTGCCAATTGCTCTTATGTTACTAAGCCTTTGTCATTTTCCTTTCTCATTGGTTACCACAATTTGTGTTCCCCTCTATTATTCTTAACTATAATCCTCTGGATGAATTGATATGCCTGGCTTCAATGTTGATACACAATTTCTTGGATGATGTTCAGTACTATGAACCATTACTATAGTGATCAATATGTGTTAGAAAATAGATGCATTGAATAAATATAGTGGAAAGAAAACTTCTCACTATACAGAAAACATCTTCACACAATTTCCCCTCACTTTCCATTTTTATGTAGGAATACCTAGGAAATCTATTTATCCATCATTATATCTTATGTCATGCATACAAATTCAACTTTGTGTACTAGTTATGTGCACACTCTGTAATATAGCAGCCTCTGAGATCAAATCATCTCATATTAAGAAAATAATCCCACATGATTTTCTTACATCACATGTGGCATTTCTCCAATATAGGTATAGATGGGAAATGGAAAAACCTGTATCATATTGGCTCCAAGATCAGCTCAGGTTAATATAAAAATTCACATGTGAAAATACAGTATGCCACCACTACACATTCCCCATGCAGAATAGCAATATTGTGAAACACATGTCAGTACCATTATTCAGTGCACAGTACTAAATGAACAATACACAACAGCAGTGTGAAAACAGATTGTGCAATGGAGAATGGACAAATACAATGATTTACAATTCTCTGAAGATGCCAGCCACAGATGCTGGCAAAACATCACAAAGGAACTCTTCTAGAACATGGCCACATAGCCTGAAAGCTCCAAAAAAACTAATGATTTACAATGTTGCTGAATGCACAACTTCACTGCCACGTCTGTGGTGGTGGACAACAGAATAGGTCTGTTGTGCTATGGTGAATAATTTGTCCCACATAAGTAGTGTCTCTTGCACATGAATATGTCACTAACAGAATGCCACTCATAGTGTACGAATATCAAACACACAAGTGCTTCTAACTGAAGAGTTCCTAGTCATAAGATATTCTGCAACCATTCCATTTCATTCTTCTTTTCATAACAGATATTCTGTGGTAAGAAGACATGAAAGAACAGGGGAGATGCAGGAAGACTTTCTTCTGCCTTCTTTACTGTAAAATCCATGAGCAAGGTAGAATCAAAGCTTGGAAAAGTTGCTTTTGTAGATTGCATGTCCTAATAGTCCCTGGTTAGTAAACTTTACAAGCTGCGGGCAGGACAAGATAGATAAAGCCTTGTCTGAAAACACAATAAGGCTATTTTACCATATGGATACATTGTGAAGAAACAAGTAGATTTAATTGTGTTTTACCTTTTGTAAACAATATTTTTAAAAAATACAAAAGCATCAGTAATATGTATGTGTGTGTATATACAACACAACAACAACAAAGTCATGTGCTGGACTGCAGCCAGCACACACAAACACACGCCAATACGAAGGGCTCAGCAAGGAACCAGCTCTGCAGCTGGGAGAAAGTCTACAGACCTTAGTATTGTCGAAAGGGTAAACCAGAAGCCCAAAGCCAGAGCCAGGATTGGAGAAGTCACAGAAATCAGTTCAGTCCAAGGTCAGGGCAAAGAGAAGGCAACAGTAGTCCAATTTGTTCCAAAGTCATAGGGTCAAAGCAAACAAGAGTTCAAGAAACCTGGAGCCAGTGCTGGCAAGCAATCACACCAAAGGATCTTACAATAAGTTCTGGCAAAGGGATGGTGTCCCACAGGTGGTTAAATAGGAGACACCCTCCCTGTTGCCAGCTGTGACTTATCTGCAGATTGCTTTTCTGGAAGCCTGCGGGATTGATGTAGGCAAGCACTCTCAGCTCTCCTTTCCTTAAAGGAAGGGACCTTCAACCTTGGTTCTTCCTTAGAGGCCACACTCAGCTGCTGAGCCTCTGAAGGGAGCTCCACAGTGCTAGAACCTGGCTCGGCCTCCACTCCTGGGGCTGAAACGGCAGGGCTGGGGTCTGGCAGGGCAGAACTGGGACCTGGTCTAGCCTCCAACTCCTCTTGCACCTGAGGAGCCATCTCCTCTTCCTCATCCTCCGATTCCACCTCTTGACTGGCCATGACAAGTCAATCCTTTCTGCAGTTTTAAACTTTTAGGATCAAAATGCATTAGGTTCTGCATGCATTATGACTTATTATTCTCTTTAAAAGAAATGTAAGTTAAAGATACGTGATAAATAAGAGACTAATTATTATTTTGTGCCATTACATCCCACTCTAATTCTTCATTTTAACCTTCATAGTCACATGGGATTAACTGAACACATATTTTTGCTGAGCTCAAAACTTCTCAATTTATTGCAAACACAACAACATCTGCATTCTTTCTTTTAACAGAGTTGTTCTTGAATCATCCTTGAGGAAATGCAAGATAAAGCTGAGCTAGTCTTTCTATGCCTTTTGTCTCTAGGCAGCCTTCTGGGAAATGACATATTTCAAAATCTCTGTCTATAATACACAGTACAAGACAAAGTATTCTCATAATACCCTTAAATATAAATTTGCAAAGGCTACAAATGAGCCACTTCCTTTAGCATTCAAATAAAATCCTGAAATCCCGCTAAAGCTGCCTGAGCTACAAGTTTGTCCTTAAACTTTTGACTACATAAATCTGGGAATAAGTGTTGTAACTTTCATTAATTTTCCATGCATTTCAATTTCTTATTTGTTTTCTTTTGTAGTAACTGATGATAATAACCTCTGTTGGGAAAAGGAAATTCTTTATTGACCTTCCTCAGGAAAATATTTTTTTCATATTTTTTTCTGCAACATATTATTAATTTTGCATTGACTCAAAACATAGTTTTATTCACTCATTCTCACGATTGTGTTATTTCATGTTATGACCATGTTCAGTTGAGTTACAGATATTTTGCAACTATGAACCCTGCCAGTAGAACACATATATTCCTAGATATAATCAGTGTAGTTAACTAACTTCCTTAGCTCAAATCAAACTGCTTTTTGGTAAATGTCTTTTTTTAAATTTATCTTTATTAGTTTTATTTAAAACAGTACAACCGATATTGTAATAACAAAAACAAATCTAGATACATATCAACACGTTCTGCTTATTACCAAAATAAGAAACCTAGAAACTATATATTCCTTTATATACCTGCGACTCTATTCTGTTTATCTGTATATTGATATGTTAAAATAAATGTCTTTTGGAGCAGACTCAGCTCAACCTAAAAGTAAGAATTCTTCCGAATTTTAGTATCCATTTGATTTGATTAATATTTTCTTCTACCAGAGTGTAGCTTTTTAAACACACACACATATGAGAGAGAGAGAGAGAGAGAGAGAGAGAGACAGACAGACAGACAGACAGACAGACATAAGTAATTCTTTTAAAATGTGAATAGATAATCTGTGGTTAAAAAACAACAACCCTATGCTGTTCCATTCCTCATAACTTTTTAACAGTGTACTGGCAATTTATCATAGCCATATAAATAAGCCACTTCATAAATTGTTAAAATGCTTTAAAGGGAAATGAATGCCTTATAAATAAATTTTATTGACATATTGCAACCATTCCAAGAGTGTTCTAACACAGTGTTTGTTGAAACCTCTCCATTTTTATTGAACTGACATTTGAGATCTGTATCATTTTGTAAATGATCCAGAAAGTCTTCAATTAACATTTTATTTATTTATTTATTTAATTTCAAGGATTTATATCCCACCTTTCTGATTCTGATAACCATTGTTTCCTAGTGCAGATGTTATAACATATGTTTTCCACCAACATCTTCACTCCTTTCAGTGTGTGAACTGAATAATAGACATAGGTCCTGTCTGCACTGGCATACAGCAGCCCAGAATATCCTGATGCTGGGTGGCTGATCACACACATGACACACTCACACGTGGCTCCTCAGAATGTCTGCCATGGGTCACTTTGCTCTGAGGCTAGAATGAAGCATGGCTGGGCATCTTGTTCTAACCTCAGAGAAAGTGACTTGTGGTGGCAGTAGCCATGCTGGGTGGGTGAACATGATGTATTTTAATCAACTGCCCAGTGTCAGAATGGAGGGCTCCAGATTTTTCCTGGGAGATCTAGAGCAACCGGTGAATTATTTTAATGTGTATTAAGAGTGCTGTATCCTGGTTCTGGTATTGAATAAGTCAGACATGTTCCAATCTGTAACAGAACTGGGGTTTGGGCAATGTGTTATGCATAGTATAGTGAAGGACACTGTGGAGATTATCACAGCGACAAATCAGCTGGCCTGAGAACAGGCTAAGTGCATTAGGAAATTTTTGAAAAAATTGCTAAGATTGGGTGTTATTGCACAACTCCCTGCTCAGATTGGAGGCATCACGTCCCAATCTTAGCCATCCTGACTCTGATCTGTCCTTCTCCTATCCTTTGCAAAGAATGCTGTACTCAGAAGACAGCAAGGGGGGGGGGGCTTTGATGGCACATTGACCCTTCTCCTCTGTTCTGGGATTTTTTCCTGGTGAGCAAGCCCTGGATATATCAGCCTACAAGGGTATGCATGCATCCCTCCTTCCCCAAAGGAGTCCAACCAAATGTCACTCTCCCTTCTGAGTGCAGGGGTTGTGGTCCGCACCCCCCTGCACCCCCTTGAAGATGCAACTGCACAGCAGACTTACTATTCATATAGTGTTAGATGATTGTGTGGCACTAAATAGCACTGATGGGAGTGGGTGGGGTTAATAAAATTCCCTACCTATATATTTATATTAATTGCACTACAAAATACCTGAATAGGCCATCCAGCCCCATCTATCAATGCACCTGTCTTTCTGTCTAATCATGTGCTTCTTAATCTCCTGTGTGTTTCTCAATACAAGGGCTGCATCCATAAATTGTTGGGAGAAAAAGCATACTCCTATATGCTTTATTTACAACAACCCCCCTACTTTTCCTTCACCAATCAATTTATCATTGCCAGTTAGAACTGTTAGAACTACATAATAATTATAATGTACAGTTAACCACTCTCTCAATGGCACTTACCATCTTGCTCTTAAAAAGTTAGCAAAATAGCTGTCATAGTGCTGGAATGAATAAATTAGAAATCCTTACATCTTTTGTTTTAAAAATGTAGCTGATTAAGCCTAACTGTCTGGCTTCCTTCCTTGTTTTTTAACGTGTAAATGGAAAATGCAACCCCCCCCCCCCCCCAAGTGAGCTTAATGTATATTTGCTCACAGAAGTTTTGGCTGAGTTATTTCCATGAGAAGAGAAAATAAAGTAGAAAAATAATGTATAATTAGTCCTGTCCAGAATTCTGCAAGGCTCTATTCCACATGGAGATCCCACATTAATGAGCTGTTCCTGTTCTATATTGGGTACACATCAGCTTATGCACAGGGGGGCTGACATTTATTCCAACTCTGTCTTTAACATTTACCAGTAGAGATTTCTGGTGCTCGTTCTAGTGTAAATATGCTTTTGAGGTCTTCTGAAGATAATCCCTCTTGTTACCTGAAACAGCACATCCAAAAAAACTGGATTGAGTGGGAAAGTTATGGAAAGTGCTGATGAGTGCTTTGTTGGTGAAATTTGTGCTGGGATAAACTGCTTCTATTTGAGAGTAGGTGCAAGCAGAGAAGAAGTCAACCATGCATTCTGAGATGGTAAATATCCAAATATAAACATGGGGTTTATTGAGGTTTTTGCAATACAATAACTTCATTTGGCTATTTATCCAGAAGAGTTGCTTGGTGAGTACTACTACTGACTAGTTAGCTGGATCCTGTGCAACTGTATAATCACTGCAGAAATGAATGGGTGGAGAGGGACTGCAATTGCAGCTGTTGACATGAACCCTGCCTGAGTTTATATGTGCATAAACTCCTTCCAGCAATGCATGTTTGGAAACAACAGGCAGACTAGAACCTTGGCACTAGCCAATGGGAGTGAAACCAGGAAAAGGTGGGGGCTGCTCCCAGGAGTGAGTATATAAGGAGGAGGAGCAGGTTCGAAAAGGGTTGATGTTTAGTGTGCTCTGAGGAGTGAACAGCCATTGAGGCTAGTTTAGGTTGCTGTGAGGGCAGGTAGAGTTTTAGGTACCCAAGAAAGGGACAAACGGCGTCCTTAATTAAATTGCTTTAGTGTCCTGTGTTTAGTGACTAGTGGAGACACAGGTAACCAGAAGGGTTACAAGATACAAAAGTTTAATAAAGGTTCCGTGAGAACTTAGTCTGTAAGGGAATATATATATAAAGCTATAAAGAAACAGCTACAAAGACGAGTTAAAGAAACTGTTAAATTGTGTAACGAATAAAGTATTTCTATACCATATCCATTGTAAACACCATCTATGAAGACACATCCAACTAAAATGGTGGCAGGCATGGGTGTACCCTGGTGAAACCAAACCTTTGAAGTACCCAAAATTACGTAGAAACTGAATGTAAAGTTAACAAAAGGGGAAGTTTTATTTAAAGGTCAAAAATAAAAGGTCTTCTCCTCCCCAGCATTGCAAAACTTGAAAGAAGGGTATTTTACAGCTTAGGGTTCCAATGATCTTCAAGAAGACATCCTTCTGGTAACGAACTAGTTTGATTTCCTACTTCATGAAGCTGGTGCAAGGTCTTTCAGCTTCTTCTTCAGTAGTGTTTGGTAACTGCTTTGGCTTAAAGTGTAAGGAATTCCTTTCCCACCTGCCAGGGTCTAAAACAGCCACCAAAAAACTGTTACAACAAGGTCTCTGCAGATCTGACTGAAACTGCAACCTAGTACCGAGCTTGCTTGGCTGGGGCAAACCAAAAACTGGAAAAGGGCAGGGGGTTCCTTCAGCTCCTCCCACAAGTAATACAGTGTGCCATTCCTACACCAACACTCTAAGGGCTAAACCAAAATAAAGAAAAATGCAGGGGGAGATTAGAGCAGTCATTGCAGGACATCACACTATCCACTAAAAGTGATACTGTATACAGTCTGATTTACACATAAATATCTTACTTTGTTTCAACAAGCAGCTGTTTGAAGTGATTTCAGAAACATATTAAAAATGCTACCAACATTGAGAAAAGTCTTTTAGGTTTGGGAAACATTAGATAGTGAGTGTGTGACTGTCAAAAAATACTTGGTGCCAAGCTGGGGGAAAAATCGAAACCCAGAGGACTGACATCTAAAGAGAGTTATAGTGCAGGAAACACTTAAGAGAGTCCTGAATTTGAGTCTCAAAGTGAAGAGTTGGTAGGATAGTGACCATCACCTTCACATAATTGGTGGCAGTGACAAGATAAAAAAAAGACCCATTGTGCTGCCACCTGAGAAAAGTAGTTGGGTGGGTGGGTCTCACTTTCACAGCATTCTTTTCATTTTGGCAGCATACTGATAAAGGAGATTATCACACGAGACTTTATAATGAAATTTGAAACTGAATAATGGCATTATTGGCCATACTTATCACATGATGTCCTGGTCTCTCTCACTGATGCTTTGCATTTCACACATTGCTAGAGTGTATCTTTTCATTGATGAATACAGCCTGTCAATGGCTCTCAGTATAACCGGTTTCCCATCAGACACTCAGGTACAATAGGTCTCCTCTACTCCAGTTCTGACATGCCAGCAATCATATGGCATGATTCTCCTCACCTCCCACTTCTTCCCCACTTGCTATAGCCAAGCAGACTGTTCTCCTCTCCTTGTCTTTTCATTTTTAAAATTACATCACATTGCTATAATTGCTCAATTGTGTTAAAATTAATTAAATAAATAAACCAAAAGTAATGCTGAGTAGGGTATAGGACAGGAAAGCACAGAAGATATTGTGCATGACCATAGATTACCAAAGCAACACTTTCATGCTATTACAGAGAAAAGACCCTATATGTTTTTTTCCTTCTCTGTACCATTTTGGTGTCCAGCATCTCAATGGATGCTTTGTCTAAAGCAGCCTTCCAAAAACTGATATCTTTCAGATGTGTGAAACTGCACCCCCCTCCCCCAGCATAGCATGGTGTTCCATACAACTAAAGGACACAATGCTGAGAGAAGCTCAGAGCAAGGGAAAATTCCCTTTTGGGCTACATGTCTTAGAATCCCCCAACCAGTATGGCCATGGTCATGATGGTTCTTAAATTCTGGAGCAGTAATCCAAGAAAGGAAGCTCTGTAGAGGCTGCTGTACTATGATGCTTCTATTTAAATTGCTGAATTTGTCTTCCTTTAGCTATACAGTCAATGAAATGTTTTCCTATTCAAAGAATAATCTGCATCATTTCATTATAGCCTTACAATTGCAATGTTGACTTGGACCTGGTGTTTCAGACGTCAGGGACTTCTAGCACTGAATGTTTTGCTTTTCATAAAAGCCTCCGCCTTTCCCTTGTTCTGGAATATGTTGGAGAGTAATATCCACCACAAAGGTCATGACTTTAGAAGATGCGTGAAGAGAAGTGAGTGGCACAAAACAGTAGGTAGCAAATCATTGTACAATTCAGTGAACAACAAGGTCAATTACTTCATATCTACTTGAGGTTCAGCACAGCTGGAGTGAAAAAATCATAATGCCTGACTGGCATTTCTGTAGCAGTTTAATGGAGAATAATCTCAGAACTTAAACCATCAGTCTATGAAAAAAAACTTATTTAGAAAAAAGAAAAGAAAAGCAAAACACATTTTCAGTCAGCATTGAACAGGGAAAAGAAGAAGGTTGATAGGGGGGAAAATACAGAGTGAGATCTGGCATCTAAATAAATAGGTTTAGAATACTGATTTT
Source organism: Urosaurus nigricauda (assembly GCA_034509955.1). Lineage (NCBI taxonomy): Eukaryota > Metazoa > Chordata > Lepidosauria > Squamata > Phrynosomatidae > Urosaurus > Urosaurus nigricauda. The sequence continues at coordinate 47,664,427 of JAOEGL010000005.1, forward strand.
TTTGTCTCAGAGATGATATCCTCTAATTAACCTCTGAATGTATAATAAAAAGCACCATCCATTCAAATTATACTGTGGGACAACTACTAAAAAAGAATCTTTAAGACAAACTGGATAAAAGACTACATTCCAACATACAGTTATGCACATTGGTGTACAACTGTTATGCAGGTGGAAACTCTTTCAAGCATTTAATAAAATAAAATACAAAAATTCAAGCTCTTATGAATGTCAGGACCCACTTTAGCTCAAAACAGGACTTTGGCAGCTTATGTGCACAGATTATGAACCTACATATTACTGGCTGAGGCAGTTTAAGAATTCCCAGTGCTTGGATTTATCCTCACACCCAAGTTGGGCCATTTGACCCCCTGGAACAGGATGGACTATAAGTAGGCTTCCAGTCTCAATGATGCTTTGCTTTAACAACATCTTTCCAAGCAGCTGCAATGTGGACTGGATTTTAGTTTTGGGTGAGAGGACCTATGTGAGGAGACCTTCTTCAAGACCTAAGTGTAAGGCTAGAGTCTCAAATGTCCCCATGGACCAGTTGCAATATCTTAGGGCTGAAACAGACTGGCAGTAAAGAGCAGCCCAGAGGCCACTCTGGGCCCAATCAGGCTGAGACTGGACTGACAGAATGGCCTGCTCCTGAAACGGGCTGCCGTCATGGTCCCAAATGGGCCACCAGCAGAAGTGTTTTTTGCAGCTCCTTTTTTGGCCGGCTCTTCCATCCTCTGTATGACTTCCAGCCACTTCAGGGGCATGCATCATATAAATGCCATGCCCCCGAAGCAGCAGGAAGCTGTTTTATTTGAGCCACCTGTTTTGGGCCATAGTTAGTGTGTATGTTCTTTACAGTTTATAGTAAACAATGCAGTCAGAGGCAACCATTGTAAAACCAATCAGTAACTTTTATTGAAAACCTACGGAAATAAAGTATGTTCTGTGAGTTGACTTCAGGTTCAGTATTGTCACCTTAAACCTCAGACAGACCTTTCAGAATGAGGATTCATGCTCAGCATGCATGGGTCCCACTTCACATGCTGATAGAGAGGTTCTTTATGGCACTTTATTAAATCTTGCAAGATTGAGAACATGTGACTTAGTAGCAAATCCCGTGTCCTATTACTGGTGATAATAGCATTCTTATACAGTTTACAACTGTATCTATGACATCAGAGCAAACTGTTATTGGAAGACAGCATTTTACATACAAAGATGGCCTAAGCTTGTGGACGCTGCATGGAGACTAACTCATGATTTATATTTATTTGTTTGTTTGTTTATTTATTTCATTTATATCCTTCCTTTCTCCCCGGAGGGACCTAAGGTGTCTTAAAACCTATAAAATTATTATAAAATTCAAACAATTCAAACATCTATATATAAAATCAAATAATATGTATATACAATACAACTTTCTACATCACATATATGTGTTTTGTGCTTTGTTGCTCATACATGGCAAAGTTGAATTTATCTATTGTCTATAACCGCCCCCCCCCCCCCAAATACATGTTATCTCTTGTAGCTGTACTCCCTTTGTTCCCAGGGAAAAGAAAGTCAGTTGCTACCTCAAAGAATCAGGCCTCAAGGTTCAAGACTTCTGACCTTAAGTCACACTGTAAGGTTTCAGGCCTACTTTCCATCTTTTACTATCAGTATGATTAAATTACAGTCAAATACATGACAGGCTTTTAGCCACTCTTTATCCTGCTTTCAGCATTGGGTTGAAGACCAGGATTTAAACCCTGGCTCCGTCATGTACACCCACTAGGTGATCTTGGGCAAGTCACACAATCTCAGTCTCAGGATATGGCAATGACCCCCATCCCCCCCGAAGAAACATACAAAGAAAAGCCCATGATAAGTTTGTCACACTGAGGTGTGGCATGAATGAAGTTCTGTAACTCAGCAGGGACCTTGAGATACTTCCAAAACAGAAGACAGAAGCTGGCTACTGCAGTGAAGGAATTTATTTACAGAGGATAGAAGGTAAACCTATTTGCAACATATGCAGAGCTCTTGGATGAAAGTATAAACCAAGCTTTCTACTTCTCAGCTTGTACAAGGGGATATCCAAAAGTTTTAATGATCAACTTTTTAAATAATTGACATAAAGTTTGCTTTGATTTGTAGTTGTTAACTTATCTCTATGTAGTCACTATCTAGATTTATAATTTTTTTCCCAGCATTATCTTGACCCTCCAAATACCTGATATTGTAGAAGTCTGCAGATTGCGCCTTACGAGGGGGTATCATAAAGTAATAATTATTACCCAGAAGTTATTATGGTATATTGATGAAATTTTGTCAGTGTCATCATTGGTTCCCGAAGTGAACATTGCTGAGAAAATCAGCTCATTGTTGTAGTGAGCAGGCCGAGGAAACAGCCAATCACAGTGCACCAGGAGTCCAGCCAATGAGAAGCTGGCTGGGCAGGGCTATAAAAGAGCCTCGACAGGGAGCAAAAGTGGGTTTTAGTTGTTGGAGTTTTGAAGGGAAGAGACACCTTAGAGGGAGGGTGTGCTCTTACGGTTCCCGTGGGAACATTTGTAGGTTAGTTTATAGACCAGGGAAGGGTCTGAGAAGTCCAGTAAGGACTAGATAGGCTTGAGGGAGTCTAGGGAAGAGAGGTTCAGAATAAGCCTGGAGGTTAAGGAAGATTTTGGCCTTAATACTGGAGATAAGGTTGCCTGAGTGGCTGTAGTATAATTGTTTGAAGGAACTTCTGCAACTAAGAAATAAGACAAACAAAGCTTTAATTCTATTTCATTATTTATTTTTATATTTTACAAATAAACTTTATTAATGTTTTGAAATACCACTTGGCCTCCGTTGAACTATTGGAACACACTACCAAAGATATCAGTGCCTCTGAGGACATAGGTGGTGGGCGAACAAGAGAGGGTTTGTTTGTTCGGTTCTCACCACAACAATTGTGTCCTTTAGTTTTGTGACTGGCTCTGCCAGAAGTGACTAAAGTGTAAAATCCTCATCAGGCGCAATCTGCAGGATTCTACAATAATGGTATTTGGAGGGTCAAGAAACGCTGGGGATAATGTATAAATCTGGATGGTGACTACATAGAGATAAGTTAACAACTACAAATAAAAACAAACTTTCTGTCAAAAATTTTTAAAGTTGATAATTAAAACTTTATGATACCCCCTCTGAGCAATACAGAATTATCCAATCAACCAACACCAATGACCAACTAACCAACCAGCACACCGAACTGTGCGCCTGTGAGTTGTTTCTGACTAATAGTGATTACAAGGTGACTCCTGGGATTTTCTTGGCAAGATTTATTCAGAGGATGTTGCTTAGGAAGGTGTCACCAATGCTGCTGAATCCTGAACCAAATCAGCCTGATTTGGACTGTCTCCAGATCAGTTCTGACTAATTTGGTACCATAGTTGGTTGCTATAGACCAAATAATTCTACCTTGCTTAGCTCTTTGGATGCTGAAGAAGAAATGTATGTGAATGTGTGCATGTGTGCATTTACATTTTATTTTATTTTTAATGTTTACCATTTACCCACTCCATTAGCCTTAGTTTGTTCGATATCTGGTGTAAGGTAATTGAAGTTTCTAAGGCTTCAGCCTTTGGTAAAGAAACAAAAATATTTAAAGTCAAGTCAAAGTCAAGCATGTTAAAGTCTAGCTTTAAATTAGCAGAGTGGCAAAAATGTGCTCTTGTCTAACTATGGTTTCTTAAGAACCAAGACTGACTCAAAAAACAACACAAGTAGCTAGAAGTTCAAACAAAAGTTTACTAATGGCTTTAATCTATATCCACATAGAAGCTATATCCTAATCTAGCTAGTGAATAGTTCAGGTAAAAAGAATTCTTTATCTCACCATCTTTCCAAAGAAAATTGAGAAAGGAGGAAGATGGAAAACATGCAGCTCAGCTGAAAATCTTTGAGAGAATCTGTTAGTTCCAAAGGGGAGTGACCTAAATCACATGGTTAGTTTGAATGGGGGGAGGGAGAGAAGTTTGCACACAGGAAATTCCTCTCTCTCTAAGGGGGTTGGGGAGAATGCAAAACTTTTCCAACATTTGACTGTTGCTTTGGCTCTCCTTCACCATTGGAGTGCAGTTCTGTTAGGTGTATGGTAATATCAAGTGCGAGAGACATTCAGTAAGCTAAAACTTTAATATTCTCTCTGTGTTATGCTTCTGTTAGTTAAGGTATCTATTGCTTAAAATTTCTAATTAACCTCTTTATTTTTTTAGTTCATGTCTGCCTTTTTGTCCGTCTCTCGGTCTGTGTCTTCATTTCTTTCTGCTGCTGAGTGATTACAACAGTTTACAATTCAGTTCAGCAAAGCAGTTAAACACACTACTGTGATCACCCATTTACTGTGCACTGTTCTTTTATTGCCCACTTGATTCACATGTGAGGTTGAGGAAGAACTTCATTTATTTCCATTGTATTTCCTTATTACTTAAATGTATATATCAACAAACAGTTTTTCTATCTTACTCTTAGTTTAACTGAATCACAAGGGATCTCTGCCACATGGATGTGTGCCCATAGAACTCGTGTGTGTGTATGTGTAGATTTTCTTCTTAACACACAGAGTGATTAGCAAAGATGGTTATGTCCGGGAGTAGTACTGTTGATGGGACTCAGCAAGCTTGGGATCAGAGTAATGGGATCAAACCAGCTCCCATTGCCAGAAGGACTGTATTTGATTTTCCTGAACATCAGAAGCTCACAGGAAGTAGCAGATACAGCAGGAGTGTCCAGACAATGGGAGTCCACATTTTGGTGGCAGAAGAGAATGAACAGATCATACTGCTGGAAGAAGTCAGGACCATCTCTGAAGATATCCTCAACTTAGCTGATAATAGTTGCTATATAACAGCAGAGGTTTTGTCTATGTCAGTCTTAGATATATCCTCTGATGCCACTGCTGCTCATATGGCAACCCCAAGATCAAAGACAGGCTATCTGAATTGCAAGAGAAAAGGCAGGACATTTTCGAGGACCATTTGAGGTAGGAGCAGAAGTTCCAATACTAAGAGCATGGTGCAAGATAAAAACAATGTGAATTAAGGCTGAACAGTCAACAAATTTTAAATACTGCTTTTTAAAACAACAACAAATTTTATAGGTGTTCAGAATAAGACCCAAATTGTGAAGATTCTTGTTAGTCTGAGATTTTTCTTGCCTTCAATCATTTTTTAAAATATTTTTGAATATTCTTTCCTACAGATATAGATTCCACATAAGCCACAATTCATATTTACCAGTATTGGGGCTTTCTAGATTGGCAGGAAAGTGCAACGTGAAGTTGCCTTTTCCTTAATACTTAGCAGCAGCACTGCAAGTCCCAGGTGTGTAATAAAAAGGCATAGGGCAGCTACACTGAGGAGGTGTGGGGATGACTTATCTGAAGTCTTTTCTGTTGCTCAGCAGCTACATTGGAAGCTGTCAGGATGCTAGAAACACAGGCAGAACAGCTGCACGGGTGGCAATGAATGGGGCTTTTGGCCACACTGAACCTTTAATTTTTTGTTGTTGTTGTTGCTGGCTGCAAACTGTGCAGTTGCACCAGTACACCACACATGAACTGTGCAGTTATGAAGATCTGTCAAATTACAATTGTGGTTTCACTTCCCTTTTTAAAGTGTGCAGTTGCATTGGTGCACCATGAATGAACCCCTTTATTTTATTATTATTATTATTATTAATAATAATACCCCACCCCTTTGAGATAAATCAAGGCGGCTTACACATTAAAATACTATTACATCAATAAAACAAACTGCATCCCTCCCCCCCTTAAAAAGATATTAAATCAGTTACAATTTAAGTTTATGAATAAACTTCTTTATTTTATGAATGAATTGACATTTTATGCACAGTTGCATAACAGTTACAGCATTCCAGAGTCCCTACTGCACATGTCTAGGGTTCAGGTTAGGGCTGGAGCTAGGGTTTAGGAGCTTTAAAAAGCTGCACAGTTGCACCACAGCATTTAGATGCAGCTGCACAGTTACACCCTTTTTAAAAAGAAGTTGGGAAAAGCAGGTCCTTTTTAAAGCTGCTTTTTCCCCACTAAAATGCAAAACAAGTGCATTCATGCCAAACTTTCAGTGTGGGTCATCTAAAGGCTACACTTTCATGCAGGCATGAACACACCCCTTTTTGCCAGTCTAGATCAGCCCATTGTGGCTCTCCATGCTTAGAAGACTTTTTTCTTCAGAGCTGGAACTTTTCATACAATCAAAGTAACAATAGAGGAGGCCAGGGCTAGGGCACCTCTTTCTTTGCATGTTGTTCTAAAACCTTATCACATGCTCGGATAGGGCTCTTCTCTTGGTACAGACCTAATGTTTAGACATGAAAAATCACTGGAGCTGACATATTCTTGTCCTTTTACAGCGCTTGAATTCTTCCTCCTGTGGGAGATACAGTGTATACTTAGAGTACCTTTTGTTTCTAAAAGCATTCTAAGAGGAAAGTAGAGTGCTTCCATGCTCTTCGGTGCATCCAACATATAATATACGAAACAGAGCATACAATATATGAAGGAGCACTAGCATAAAGTGGCAAGACACCAGATTAGCCACACAGAGTAGAAGAAACAAACTGCATTTTTCTGTAAGCAGTCTAATGATTTATCCTTAACCATACTAAAATGTCCCAGGAGGGCTGCCTGGAAGCAAGGCTTAGATTGCAGTTTTGGGCATTAGCATAAACAAGAAATCAAGCCCCATTCTGAAAATTATCTTTTTTTGCATTCTGAGCAAACATTTTATTTTTATTCAAAGGTATAGCCATTTTAGCCTGGGTCAGTGTGTAAAGGAATCTTGTAGCATGCGAAATCGAAGGCTTTCACAGCTGACATCCATAGTTTTTTGTGGGTTTTTCAGGCGGTGTAGCCATGTTCTAGAAGAGTTTATTCCTGGTGTTTCACCAGCATCTGTGACTGGCATCTTTAGAGAATACTGGCATGGAAGTGTGTGTGTGTGTGTGTGTGTGTGTGTGTGTGTATACACACTGTCTATACTGGGTAGGGAGAAGTGATTTCCATGCCTTGTGCAGAATCCCGGTTGTTTCTCCTCTTATCTCTTCCGCTTCCTCCTCTGGGAGATAGTGGAGGGGGGATTCAATCTGGGCAATGTATTCTTCAACGGGGATTCTGGCTACTGCAAAGTTGGCTCCTTTGACCAGGATGGATGTCTCCTCTTTTGAAAGTTGCTCTTGTGTGAGATTGATGATAGACCATGATGTATCCAATGAAGGTTTCAGCTGGTGCTTATAGCATTTGTTGGTTTTTTTTGTTTTTGTCTTTCGATGTGGTCTGCCATATCTTTTTCCATTTTCCTGTAGGTGAGGGTGTCAGTTTTGTCCCAGTCTTGGGTGTTTTTTTGGGTGCATCTTTTGATTGATGCTGAGATGGAGTGCTAGCAGTTCCTTGTCTGTGTTGGCCATTTCTTTGCGGATGGTGTGTATTCTCTCCTGTAACAGAACATGTTCCATCCTTTTGTAGATACGGTTGGCCTGTGGTGATTTAAAGGTCCTTTTTGCTGTGAGAAATTGTGGTACAGTATTTGTGTCTTTGCAGCACAGCAGAAAAGTTAGTGAGCAGAGTAGACATGCTTTCCTGGTCCAGAGTTTTTCCAGTCTCCGGATGTCTTTAAACAGTTTCTCCCCAAAGAGATTTCTAATGTGAATTTGAAGGCTTTCATGGCTGGCATAGGTTTTTGTGGGTTTTTGGGCTATGTGGCCATGTTCTAGAAGAGTTTATTCCTTACGTTTCAAAAGCATCTGAGGCTGGCATCTTCAGAGAATACTGGTAAAACATACTAATCCTGTCCAAATTTAAGAAGAAAAAATTGTTTTACCTTGATTGAAGGTTCCAGTCCACTGGCTTGTTCATTTAGAGTTCCCCTGTTGCAGCTACAATGTGGTATCTCACAATCCAGAAAATATATAGCTGCAGCTGTGTTGGCCATTTAGCAAATTCAAACAAAAATCCACCAAACAGTGGTACCTTTACTAGCTAACTTAAATGCACACAGTAAAACAATTCTTCTTCTTCTTAAATTTGGACTGGATTAGCATGTTTTACCTCTAAAACTACCAAATTACTCCTGGTGCAAAAACATGGAGGCTTCTTGGAAAATCCATTGTCCTCTGACTACAAGAGGTCCTCAGGAATGGAAACAGATTGGATTTCAAGGAAGAGTCCTGTGACAGGCAAATAGACTTTAAATTTCTTGAACTCTGAAAAACTCCCAATTCCCACATGACCATAAGGAGGAGGAGACAGCCTGCAAAATTTACCGTCCTCAGACCATCTTAACTAAGAACAGAAACAACAAAATGCAGGAATCTTACTAACATCTCCATTTTTTCTCCTGTATGGTTTATAACATCTTGCCTGATGAAGAAGCCAGTGGAGCTTTGAAAGTTTGCAAGAAGTATATTGTGCATTTCGGTTGGCCAATAAAGGTATCACTGTTTTGGTGGATTTTTGTTTGAATTTACTAAGTGGCCAACACAGCTACGCCTGCATGTTCACCAGTCATATAATTACTCATCTTGGTTTAATGCAATTTTTTTCTTCCTGCTTTTGTCCCACAACAACCATGGGGGAAAAAACCCTGAACTTGTCACCTCAGCATCATACCCACATGTTTTGCATTTCTATTGCTATTCACACACACAACCTGCTTATAAAGATCTGTTCGCAGGCACTTCATTCCATGCATCTGAGGTAGTAGACTTAGGTCTATGAAATCTTATGCTACCAACTTCTTTTTAAAATCTGAGTTAGTCTCAAAAGGTGCTATTTTATCCCATGTTGTGGATGGAACAATCTCCCTCAGTTACATTTACTGCTTTTCAGTGGTGATGAAGCTAGATTTGAAATTAGCTACAAGGATGAGCAGGCAGAAGGCATGGATAATCTGCATACCAGAGTTGCTTCACATATTAAAACTTAGGAGAAACTGTGCAGAATTTTCAATTTACTAGTAATAGCTAGTAATTTAGCATTTACTAGTAAAAGGCAATAATTTGGGACTGAGTCTGAAATCCCAGTCCTACACACCTGTCAGTAATCCCCACTGAAGTTAATGACAGTTACCTCTGAGTAGACATGTATAAGACTGAACTGTAACTGAGATAAAATGGAATCAATTTGATTCTGTTTTTTCAGTGGCTGAGATAATCATGGGTATGTTCCTTAAAATACAGACTAATCCTTTAGGAAGGATGCCTGCATAGACATACTAATGGCTATATCTTGTCACAACATTTTACCTAAAGGGACCAAAACAACATCCCCCTTAATAACATTGTCAGTTCAGCTGTTGCTCTCTTTTTGTGACAGCGGCCTGGGGAGAAAATGATTGACTGCTTCAAGAAAATGATTCTGATGCAAAACATAATGGACATGGGGAAATAAAAAAAGAGCAAGTCTAATTATATCTTCCTGCAGCTGCCATGAGATTGTTATTGTCAGACAATATTTAGTTTATTCGGATCTCCAAAACAAGCTAGATTAATGTCAGGTTGTAGGATTACCCTTGCATAACTTTTTTTTCTCTCTCTCTCTCTTAGGTGATGCCTTTCCTCCTTTCTAACTAACCAAAAAGCTTTGATGGTAATTGCCTTAAAAGCACAACTCCCATTATATAATGTTTTTAGTTGCATTATTATCTACACTAAAAAAAACCAAACTCACTACCAGCCCCCTTCCCCCCAAAAAAACCCCAAATGGAGACTGGAAGTTTAGGAAAAGTAAAGGGGGATGTCTCTTATTGATGTACTCAATTATGACAGAAAAGAGAAGCTCTGAGGGATGTACAGTAAGGCAGCCTAAAGAGATGTAGAAGGGAAAATAAATAAATAAATAAAGAACAGGCAGAAATATTCTGTAATGGCTGGTTTAATAGGAATTGTTTGTGTTTTCCTTTTATACACTGACAGTCAGTTGCAATTCTTAAAAATCTGCTTTTTTGTCATGCTGACACCTTTTTAACATTCCAGCCAGTGGGCTGTGAGTTTGTGTACTTCCCCATTTTAATTTTATCTACACCCCAATGCTAAAGACTTGTACAGATCCATCTGCCTGCAATGCTGATGGGATTCAGTTGTGTTGCTGGTTTATATGACTGGTGGTATTACAGAGGCACAGCAGCCATTGCTCCAGATTACTAAAATGTGTATTTTCTTTGTCAGATGATAGAGGATATAAAATGTGAGAAAATGTGTCAGATTTGTTGAATTTAGTCTCCTTTTGCAATGTCTGTCTGATAGCTGGAAGTGCACGTAACCATTATTTATCTTCTCTTTGCACAGACAGGAACAACCTCCCAGTGTTAGAATTATTACACAAATCTGTGCATTGCAGTGTGAAAGTAAAGCTATTCATTATCTGGCATGAAGGTATAGCTGTTCTCCTGTGTGAGATTTGAGTGCCGTTGGGCAAGACTGATGTTTCTTCTGGGGATTCCTCCTCCCCTCCAAAGTATATAGCACTGCTTGCAATGTATATCATCAGTATTTTCTCAGTGGAAAAATTTATAAGCAAGATCAGTGGAATTTCAGTGTTGTTTCTAACTGTTGAAAAGCCACCTGTGATTTTACAATGGGTCTGATGCTGGAGCATATTAGCTTAGTGCCTTACCTCATGGGATTTATTTATTTATTTTGAAAATGATTTATTTGTTGGATTTGTATTCCACTCTTCTCACAATAATGGAATTCAAAATGGCTCATAGTGGGAAAAAAGGCTAGCTAGATTTATAGCCCATTTTTCCTGCATTAGATCATAGAAATGCCTGTTCTAATCCCTACTTTATCCTCATTAACTGTGAGATGACAGAGAGAGAGAGAGAAAGGTCAAAGGTGTTTCATGACTCATCTGAGAAATTAAACTTCAATTCCTAGGTCATCCGCTAGTAATCTAACATTGCCCGCCTGGGAGTTCCTGAGCTTGGAAATACATCTACCATATATATTCACCTACAAGTCAACCCAATGTATAGGTTGACAACGGGTTTTGGGGCCAAAATTATGGATTTTGATACATAACCATGGATAAGTTGAGGGTAAAGCCTAGGAGCACGTGACAAATATTGTAAAGGATGAAGCAAAGGAAAACAGTGCTGAAGAACTTACAAAATTCCAGCAGACATAACTGGGCTCATGCTAAGGCTGGATGGATAGTGATAGGTGTGTCAATGCTTCCAGGACAGATCAGATTCTTGCCTTTCACCAAGGGATGGTTCCTTTTTAAAAAGGTAAAGGTTTCCTCTTTTATGTGATTGTCTAGTTGTGTCCAACTATAGAGGGCAGTGCTCATCTTCACTGAGGGAGCCAGCTTTGTCAAATATGACTCCATGGTCATGTGATCACCATGGCAAAATGTCGAGGTGCATGGAATGCTGTTACCTTCCCACTAAAGTAGTACCTATTTATCACACACTTTTACATGCTTTCAATCTGGTAGGTTAGCAGAAGCTGGGACTAGGGAAGGAGCTCACTCTATCATGCAGCACTTGAGTCTTCAACTGCCAACTTTTTGATGGTCAGAGTCAGCATCTTAACCACTAAGCTGCCATTCCCAATTCCCTTTGAAATAAGAGTTAAAAGTACAATACAGTCATCCCTCAGTATCCGTGGACTTGTCATATACAAATCTGAGCATCTGTGGATGGCAAGCCTGTGTTGTCCCAAATGGTGGTGAATGCCTATGGCTGTGCCACCATTAGGGACATCCCTTGTTATCCTGTTCTGGTGTGTGCACGTGACCACACTGCCATTAGGTTCCATTGTCCCCAATGGCAGCATGGTCATGTGTATGTGCCACCATGGGACAATGGGGGCTGCCCCTAATGGTGGCATGCCCACAGGCACACCCTGCCATTTGGGAGAACGCAGGCTTAAGCATCCACAGATTTTGGTATCCCCAGGGTGGTGGTGGTGTCCAGAATGGATTCCTCACAAATACCATGGGCTGACTATATTTAAATTAACCCATGGATAAATCTACTCAGGTTACAAAATCACTTGGTAAATATTTTAAGATGGCAGTATTGTGGTATAATTTCTTTATAAGAAATTGTATGGTCATATTCAGTATAAGAAACATTCTCCCACTACCACCACCAGGAATCAAAAACATAGTTGAAATAGGTTACCAAACTGGATCACATCTTTATTAAATAGCAACAGGTGTTCATATGAGCACAGCATATTACTGCAAGGTGGCAGCTATTTAGAGCAAGCCTCTGCTGTGTTAAGCTGTGATGGCTGATTTCAGTTGGTTCCAAACACAAGATCAGTCAGTTTACTGATCTGCACTGGTCTTGGCCTGTTCAACAGAGTGTACTAATGCAGCATTTTGCCCTCCCTGCAAACATGCATTCCACCACAGCTGGGTAGGCCTTAACTTTGTTTGTTTATATGTAATTAATCTGCTTGAAGCCAATTATGAGTCTTCTTCAAAAGATGGATTAATGGTGCACTTGCCTTAATGGTGTTAGAAACAGTGAACGGAGCTGCTCCCACCAGGAAGGTACTCTTGTTGTGTGTGCTTTGTGAGACAGCAAGGTCCCAAATGTCAGGATTTTCTGATCCCAGGGTATGCTGGGAGATTATGCATGTCATGGAACTCCTCAATGCCAAGCATTTGTCTCTGACTGGCTCTGTGTAACGGCATTACATGATGGGAAAACTATGCCATAACCACTTTCTCGAATTCCCATTAATTTAAAAGAGTTGGCTACCCATGAGGGGACACTTGGAAAATGCCAATTTCTTTATAAATATTTCTCAGGGAATGGTCACCAGGCAAGCTTCAAGCTACCTTCCTCCTGGTTTGTACAATACTGCTTAGTTGTGTGGCTATGACAAGTATAAATTATTGTTGTTAGATGGGAACAAACTAGCCTCCTATATTTCAGAGATGAAAACTGTGATGCATTGGACCATGCAACATCATTATCACACTAGAGGGAAAACAGGATTTAAACAGGAATTAAACAGGAAATGCCTTATGTTTAACATAGGGCATTTAACATGTCTTATGTTTAACACAGGGCATTTCCTGTTTAATTCCTGTTTAATTACTGTTTAAATCCTGTTTGCCCTCTAGTGTGATAAACCTCATAGTCTTGTCAAGATGGGAAAGCTATGAATGAAAAAGCACAAACAATCTAGGAGAGACTTCAGCAGTTTGCTTTTGCCTGAGTCTGTAGGAAAGGACAAGATTCTATTCTCTCCTTTCCTCTCCCTCTGCTGAGTTGAGTGCAAACTACTTTTGCACTTTGAAGTCAGTTTGCAGGAACTGAAGTCAGTTGAGAACGAAGTTGAAAAACGGGATGAGGAGTAGGTAACTGGGCATTATAAAAGCAGCTAAAAACTGGGAAGACAGAAGATTGTTTGCTTGTCATCACTGGAGGACTTTTTGAGAAAGACAGAAGATTAATCAAAACTGACCCTGCTACTTGGGACCATTAAGGGGCTGCAGAGACTGCAAAAAATGACAACTGTGAAAAAACACCAAAGTGGAAATGATTTAAGTCCACTTCTGGTTATGAAAAAAACTCATTTTTTAAAAATTAGATATTATAGCCAACTTAACTTATTTTAAAGGTTAGTTGTCACTAGTTGAGGCTTCTAAGACCATGGAGATTATCACATCCAGAAATCCCTCTGGGATAGATGCGGCATATAAAAATAAAAAATGGGTGTTATTGCACTTACCCATTCCCAGGCTGTATGCAGCCTGTACTCATCCCAAGCAGCCCATCTTCAACCCAGACTTTTGCTGCAGCCAGGATTTTCCTGTTCCTGAAAAAGGTCCAGGTTGCACATGGGCTGCTTGGGATGGGTATGGGCTGCATACAGTCTAGGAATGGGTAAGTGCGATAACACCTGTTTCTGACTTTTAAATCCCACATCTATCCCGGCAGGATCTCTGGGTGCGATTATCTCCAATATCTCCCTCCATGAGCCTGCCCACCCTTTAAGATAAAATGGGTAGGGCTTTTGCTCCATCCTGCCATCATCGCACATGCAGTTGATAAGAACATGGGAAATAGTTTTCTCAATGGCTGCTCCCAAACTGTGGATTTCCTTCCCACAGGAGGCTTGGATGACTACTCTCTTCTTCTGGCATACAGAGACTTTACTTAGGTGGGCACCTAGTTCTTGACTAACTGAGGGCCTTTTAATGGATTGTGTTATGTATTTATTTATTTTTATTATGTTCTAATGTGTTCTTACGTGTTCTTATGCTGTTTTAATTTAGTGTTTTTTTTAATAGAGGAGTTTGCTTAATGATTTTTTTTTAAAAATGTATCAAATATGCTTCAGCTCTATTTGGTTTCTATTCAGTGTGATTCATGGGCCCCATACCAGGTAAATTGTGGGATATAAATAAAAAAATGTTCATCCTTTGGGGGGACATGAAAATAGAAGTCCGGGGAAGTCCGTAGAGTTTGAGGGTTTTACAGACACTCTCCTGTTTTCATTGCAAGAAGCAATCTTGTCATGGAAGTGCCCTACTGGGTCCTGGCCCAAGTCCCCTTCATCATTCATTATCATTATCCAACCTTTATTAGGCATATAACACACATACAGCAGCAATATTATAATAAAACAGCAAGTCCCCTTCATGAATGAGCTAAGTTCTGAAGTATGATGCATTTTATTTAAATTTGTCAACTGTATTATACAACATTCTGCCATCACAAAGAAAACAGAATCTGAGCCAGCATGAAGGGGCGATAGGGAGAAGGGATGTTTCACATTAATTATGTATTTGCTGGTTAATTTGAGCCCTTGGAGCCAAATTGTGCCAAGCCTTTTAAATTTCTTTGACATTAATAAATGACAAAGTTACTTTCTAATTAAGAAATCATCATTTTAAAGCCAGTAGAATTGAATGGGCCTGTTTGGTAATTGAGGGTCCCATCAAACTGACAAACAGCATGTTATTAAATTAAAGACAGTCAAAATGATCAGACATCTCTAAGATTATAATAGGCAGTAACTGACATTGGTGACAGAACATATTTCATTAACGAGGCTCTGTTTGGTACCTTGTTAGTTACTCTGTGCCTTAAAATCCTCCCAGAGATGGAAACAGGGTTGTGATGGCAGTCAAACTAGGCAATAAATCAAATCTATCCTCTGATCCTGACTCTGCTGCAGTTGATCATATGAGTATACAAACACATTCCTAAAACCTTTAAGATGAAGTTTTGTATTTCTAGTTTTCATGATCACTTGTATCTCTTTTCAGCCAAAACATAGTTTATGATTGCCCCCTTTAAAAAAAAAAAAGCACCTACACACGTGTCCTGAGATGAACAAGAAAATGTATACTATTTTACAAAAGTAAAAGGGTATATATAGTCTGGTGGATAGTCTGTCACACTCAGCAGATGTGTAGGCTAGCAAGAGAAGTCAGCTTTTCTTCCTGTCCATGCATGGAACGATAGAAAAAACAAGTATTACAAGTGGTTTTCTTACAATGGCATTCATACTTTATAGCTGCTACTCTAAAACAATCTGTGCAGCTATTATCCTGAGGCTATTTTAATGAAGTTTCTGGAAGTCTCCTTTCATTTTAGTTTCAACTTCTGAGATTTTCCAAGCCTATATGACTGATACAATCATTTATTTAGAGTAGACATATCATTTCTGGCAGTTATTTCCAAGAGTCCAAGAGTCATCGTGAATATCATTCACTAAGAGTGGAGACTAGTGAGCAGAAAATGAAATCTATTGTCAGTAGTCAATTCCCTACAGTAGTAGCATATTCTAGCATCCCTTTCATTCTGATGGGATTTTGGAAGCAATTTGAGGAATAGATTAGGAGAAGATTTGGATCATCCAGTTTTCCTGACATGCCTCCAAAATTGCAGTGGAAGGGAACTATTTAAGCCCTGTATTTGAAATTCCTGTGAACAGTCATAGGGAAAAAAACAAATGAGGAAATATGCTGAAAAGAACTTGAGACTCAAACAATTCAGCCTTTCCAATCTTCATTTTGTAATCCTCTCCTGTTTTCTCACAGCTACTTCCATCTTTTCTGTTTCTACAGAAAATTTGTTAAGGAAGAAAAAATGGGAGAGATGTGCTATATTTTGCAGTTGTGTTTACAGAATTATCTTGCTATTATTGGTTCTACACTGCAAGCAGAAACTAGTCAAAAATGACGAATGCCTCCTTCTTACTATTACACTGTTCATAAGTTTTTTGAGCAAGGTGAAGAGTGAATACAAAATCCTGGTTCTATTCTACAATTTGTTCATGGTAGATTTGTCCAGTAAAATATGTATTAGTATTAAAGCCTTCAAAGCTTTTGAATTGTTTTAAAGATTTTATTGATGAAAGCAATTGGTTTAGATTGCATTGGGAGGGGGGTATCCTTCAGTTTTAAGGAAATTCCAGCTATGCTGCTGTCAGGACACCAGGCTAAAGAAAAATACAAAGATATTTTGTTCTTTGAAATGTTTATTAGGAGTGTGCATTTTCCATGTAAATACTCCTTACCATGCACATGGAGGACTTATGTTAGTCTTATTGTTCAAAGCAATTCTATGTAATTTCACATTAAAGTACATACTCCTATGTCCATTTTCTGCATTATAGCTCAGTGTCTTTTGGGCAAGATCACCTTTTTAAAAATCAGTAGGAAATGTCCAGCTTGAAGCAATAACTTGATAAATAGCTTGGAAACCCATTTCAGAATTTCCTGAGGTGAGCATAGCAACATAATGACTATTTATTACATCAAGATTTACTGACAAAGATAAATGGAATATTTATCTTTGCAGATGGCTGGGATGGAGTAAGAAAAGGAGACTAAACAGATACTGGCTGCAGTGTAATATAAATATACCCTTGCAGACATAAGCTATACCAGTATTATGCAACCCCCATGCAGACTAATAACATTGCCCAATACATGTAAATGACTGGGTGTCATTTCACATGTGCGGTGTCACTCACAGTGCACAATTCATACATTGTTGTGATATGTACAATTCAACATTAATCACTGTCAGCAGAATACATCTGTTGTGAATAACTGGCATCAGGTGTATATGTCTGCATGCATATGTCACTAACTGGATTCCAGCTATTCTCTGGATTTGCTGTTTCATCTTTGTTTTCTTCTCCAGGCAAGAATGAGAAAATGTTGATAAATTAGTTTTCTGTTAACTGATGCCTGATTTCCTTTTACAACCTTTTATAATGTTCTAAATCTACTATTGTAATGGGCAGTTGTAGCTGCAAAACTTACATGGTGAGGTAGACTGAGCAATAACACCATGTAGACTGGTCTTTGAGCTGGCCAATGATGTTAGGATGCAACTGAGACCTTTGCTCAACCTTTTCCCAATCCCATGCACCCCAATGGGATCAAGAGCTTTCTGCCTAGCCCATTAATAAAGGACACCACACTTAGGTGTTATAGAAATGCATCAAGTAATTACATAACTTCAACCATGGCTATTCAGAGGATCTTGGAACCTTTGGGTCTTCCCATGTCATTCTCATCCAGCTATAGAACCAAGACATGCAGGACATGGTGCCTTCTGGGATGAACTGTTTCCACAGTATGTCATTCTGCAGAGCGAGATAACGTGCAGCTTGTGTTGCAAGCGAATGTAGCAATGCTAGAATATGAATGAGTCCAAAGTATTGTCGTGTCCATGTAGCCTTTAATTTTGATTCTGTTGTATAACAAAGGATATTAAGAGGAGAGATGGGAAATGGTTAACAGATGAAGCATTATAATGCTTAAAAAACCCACAAAACTAATTCAATTGCATTTAGATTGAAAGGAGTTTTTAAACAAATAAATTTTAAATTTGTTTAAAATTTATATTAAATGGCTATAATAAAAATAAAGATGGAAAATTATTTTACTCCCTCCTACCCTAGTCTGAAGATCTGAAAGATTGCAGTAGCCACATACATTTGTTATCCAATCCATCAAAAGCCCTGTTTTTGCTTCCCCCTTCTACCTTCCTTAAAAAATTTTACCCTCCCGATTTCTTTAGTTAATTTATTCCTGCGTGGATTCCAGCAAAGAGCAAAAAATTTCAATTTTTCTGGCTATATGAAGAAATTGAACTTTGTAGTGTCTTGGGGCTTGTCTACACTAAGGATATACACTGGCCACCTTGATCCCAGTGCAGTGGAAAGCCACATCTATGGCAAAACTGTTTTAAGCCATTTTAAGGTTTTAATTTGGCTTAAGGGTACCTGTGGTATATTCTTTTGGCTGTCTATATGGCTAGATTCAGTCCAACTTGGCCCAATCCAGTTGTCCAGACAGCAAATGCAATGCCATTTCCCTTACCCTGTGCTGATCCATCGGCTTGGATGGATCCTATCTGGAGCTTCTACCACCAATTCTACCCCCCCCCCCCACCAGCAGCTCCCTGTGATAACCCAGCCATTGCTATCTCTTCTGCTGAGATCAGAATGGGGCTGCCAGGCAATAAACAAGATGGAGCTAGATCAACCTCCTCCCTTTTTGATCACATGTCTGGGTGTCCTGTTCTGACTGCAGCAGAAGCCAGGGTCTCACAGGGAGCTGCTTGGATGGCAAGGCAATGGCAGTGACATCTTGAACAAGGCGATCAGCCAGAGGGGGCAATGAGGTGTTTGCCTGGCTGGCCTGTGTGCCCAGTGACATGGTGTCACACCAGACTTGACTTGGTGTGTGTGGTGGCCATCATGTTCCCCAGAGATTAAGCATCTTGTGTAGATGTGCCCTTGGTTAGAACACAGGAGGACCATCTGAATGCAAAGAAGACCGCACCATATGTTTACCATGGCTCCTACTTATGATCTAAACCTTGTGACCCAACACAAAGGGGCTAAAAGAAATTAGAAGTAGTTTTGCATAAAATGAAAGACAACCAACTAAGAAATGTAAAATGTATTGTCTATTTAGCAGTCTGACTTGTTTAATTAATAATGTTACAACAAACTTCTGTAGCAATTCTTATGCTGACATATCAGCATAACTGAATTACTTTAGATACAAAATGGTTTTTATTAGCAAATTTCCAATACTTTAATTGATATTAACTAGTTATTATCACTGATTAGAAGTGAGCCTGAATCCATGTAGACAATAGCAGTTACTGCTGCTGTGGTAACAACCTTGATGCTAAATAAGTAGACCCTAGAAAGGAGGATAAGGAAATTCTATGTATCCTGATCAACAAGACAGAATTTACAGGCTTTTCCACACTGCTATAAATATGTGGCAAAAGGAAATGTTTTAAGATGGCTTTAGGAACATTCTAACCTTTCAAAGTTGTGGTGGATATAGATAGCTAGGACGTGTGATGTTAACTTCTTCCAGTCCAAGTAGTCTTCTTCCAAACTAAGGCTGAACTAAGCAGGCTGTTTGCCATAAGAGCATGAGAGCTATGCTAGGCCAGGCCATAGTTCTTATTAGTTTACTATTCTGCCCTTTACTGGCCAATCAGATAACTATGGGAATTCCATATGAAGGACACAATTGCCAGATCATTGTCAGGTGGCTAGCCCTGGCCTAGATCCTTCCCTGCCAACGTGAGTAGCATCTGTAGAGTACCAGATGCATAGGTAATACCAGTTTGGGCTGTGGGTGGGAGAAAATCTTTAAAGTCTCTCCTTCCACAATGTCACAACCACTATGCCATGGAACTAGCATAATCCCTAGTGCAGGTTATTTGTTTTGTTTTGTTTTAAAAAGGGTAAAATACATGAGAAATTTTGTACCGAGTGTGGCCCACAGTTGTGGAATTAGGCTGTGTTTGGGAAAGAAAAGCAGGAGGCAACTCAGACTTCCAGTTGGGTTAGCAACTCTCATGTGAATTGTATTTTAGTAAATAGCTTATGTAATAACTTAGAACAGTTGATACCGTTGCTAAAAAACACATTCATATTATGTGGGGAAACAAAGAAGTTCATTGATAATTTTCTCTCAAACTATTTACGTTATGGAACATTTCTATGACAGGGAGGTGAAAGGAGGAAGATGAAGATCTATCAGTTTCATTTTTGTGGTGTCTCTCAAATCTATCAAGACATTCTTGTCCCATCCTAGGACATGGTTTTGTGCACATTTTTTTTTTAAAAAAATAACAATACTTTGCAAGCCTTGGAAATGCATGGATTTTCACATAATTTGTTATTTGGGGAATTGTAAAGTGAGGCTCTTCATATTAGAAGTGTGGTTTGGGCCTAAATCTCTTACCCTGTTTTGAGTTCTTCCAATACGAAATAAAATGATCATCTTTCCTTTTAATTTAGCACAACCATGATCACTGTTCTAATAAAAATACTATCCTCCTCAAAACTGCAGACAATTTGATTGTATGACATGATGCTCCAGCAACATCAAAGTCATTCAAGGTTAGAAGATGTTTTTGAAGGCATCAATTCTTCTTGAACAAATATAAGAACATGCGAGACAATAACTGCTGTGAGAGAATTCCAGACAAGCAAGGTCTCTGATACTGATACAAAAAATATATATACAGGCTCTGTATGTAGATAGTAAGTGCAAAATGCTTGTAGTGGAGGAATATTTTCTTGGCTGAATTTACTTATCCAGATAAAATGAACTTTAATCCTGAGGATTATACATGTGACAGGATTTAGTGGCTTAAAATGTCAAAAGATGAATGGAGTATGCATCCCTAATATGACAGCAAGTACACCTTGCAAGCAGAGCTTGTTCCTTCCATTAGGTACATTGAGGTAGCCAGCAGCTGTATATCCTGAGACACCTTTGGTCATTTGTTGGTCTTGGAGAACATAGCTTTTTGTACCTGAATCTTCTAAATTATTCTCTTTATCACATGTGTGGTGCACAATGTTTTCAGGGTTGAAGAAAGATCCAACTGCCATTCTAATCTGCTTCTATATATTGAATAGATGGGATACCATCTTGTCTTTTGTCTCAGGAAGCAAAGGGTCTTGGTCTAGTCCTGCTCTGTAACATCATGTCTTCTCTTGGGCTGTATCTGCATTGCAGAAGTATTCAGTTTGTCACCACTTTAATTGCCACGCCTCAATGTTATGGAATTCTGGGAATTGTAGTTTATTGTGGAAGGAAACCTCTTTGACAGAGAAGGCTAAATTCCTCACAAACCTACAGTTCCCAGAATTCCATAGCATTGAGCCATGGCAGTTAAAGTGATGTAAAACTGGATTACTTCTGCAGTGCAGGCAGCCCCTAAAGCTTCTAGAGATTGTGAAAGGAAAGGAGGCCTATGTCCCTTTTCATTCTTCAAAGTTTCAAGTATAAGATCATCTTGATCTTTGTTTCTATGTTAAGAACCACAATTAAATAACTATTAAATTATGATGTGCCTTTATATCCAACATAATTGTGTATGTGTTGTGTGCCTTCAAGTTGTTTCCAACTTATGGCTGCCCTAAGGTGAAAGTGACATGGGGTTTTCTTGGCAAGATTTGTACAGAAGAGGTTTTGTCATTGCCTTCCTCTGAGGCTGAGAGCATGTGACTTGCCCAAGCTCACCCAGTGGGATTCCATGGCTGAACTGGGAATCAAACCATGGTCTTCGGAGTCATAGTCCAATGCTCAAACCACTGTGTCACTCTGGCTTCAATCAAGATTAATGTTCAGTAAAATAAACAGAAAACCAAATACTTAAAATGGTATGGAATTTTTCCATATTTGAAGAAGGCTAATACATGTTCTTTGTGAGACAAATTAACATTGGCAAATGCTGGAATACTCAAAGATGGAAGAAAAATATTGAGGCTCTTGAGATTGTCACCAAGATCAGAGGATGCTCAATTATGAATGTGCTTGCTTATGCATTAAAAATATAAGCCAATTTAAAGAAACAGGAACCACTTTAAATTTTATAGACATGCCTTGACTCAGCACTTAAAGATTGAATAGTATGTTTTTCTTAAAAACAAACAAACCAAAAACTGTTATTGAAAATAAAAGAGCTTTTTATGTACTTTTTACATTTGCTAAATGGGATTCTGGCTCCCCTGAAAAGATACAGATAATTGCTAGTAGAACTATGTGTTACGTTCTAGTAGTTAAAAAGGGACAGAACATTTGGCTAATTCTTCCAAAATACTTTGCACCCCTGAAAACCTTACTCAGTGTGATGTTAAATAGATATGTTAGACACAAAAAATCCCCTTTAAAAAACAACACGAAAATAGCATTGAAAGCTTGGCGGATAATTATCAAGGTCACTACAGGCATGGAATCCTTTCATCTCCTCTGGCGGTTCTGAGAAAAGTCCATCCCCTATCTGAAAAAAGAATTTTGATTGTAAGGAAATCCCTCATTAGAACTATCAACCCGTCTCTACCAGAGCTGAAGCTACTGGAATTTTTAAAATTCCT
Source organism: Urosaurus nigricauda (assembly GCA_034509955.1). NCBI lineage: Eukaryota > Metazoa > Chordata > Lepidosauria > Squamata > Phrynosomatidae > Urosaurus > Urosaurus nigricauda. The sequence goes on from JAOEGL010000005.1 coordinate 47,686,831, forward strand.
TGCTCATGGATAAAAAGATGCACTTAATGTCACATTTCCTGTTTCCTAAAGCCTGCTGATTTAAACTATTGCTATGCACAATGATGCTGGCTGGGAGCCAATATATTACTGCAGGCATGATTATAACCTTGTCCTTTGGAATGCATTACTTCACAAATGACTTCTGAAGGTTCTCTTAATTTCAAAACTAGTAGCAGATGGTTCTTTGGGCTTGTGTGAAATAATGAATGAGGTTCCTGTTTCTTTAAATGGTTGTGTAGAAGAAAGGATTTCACTAGGTGAAATTCCCTCAATATGCAACTGATGATGATGATAATAATAATAATAATAATAATAATAATTTATAGCCCGCCCCTCTGAACTGGCAATCGGGGTGGGGTACAACATAATTAAAAGCATCACAGGTTAAAATACAACAATCCCATCCCCCTCACCCACCCCTTAAAATAGAATTAAATAGCTAAGAATTAAAAACATAATACATATAAAACATATAAAAGTAACTGCCCGAAGCTGTATAAAACCATTCCGAAGGGGGGGGGGAGAGGAGCTAAGAGAAAGAGTTGGCAGTGGATATGGAGCCGGGAAATTAAATGCTATCTGGGAAGGCCTGCCAGAAGAGATGCGTCTTTAAGGCTTTTCTAAAGCCATCAACAGATGTGATAAGACGCATTCATCCTGCAGGTCATTCCATAGCTTGGGGACTATGGCTGAAAACGCCCTCTGGGAGCTTTGTGTTAGTCTGGTCTTCAAGGGCTGTAACAAATTCCTCCCAGAGGACCGGAGTGTGCAGGGGAGATCATACGGGGAGACGTGGTCCCGGAGATAGAATGGACCCAAGCCATGAAGGGCTTTAAAGGTTAAAACCAAGACCTTGTACTGTGCCCGGAAACTAATTGGCAGCCAATGGAGAGCTTTAAGCACCGGTGTTATGTGCTCTCTCCTAGATATTCCGGTTATTAACCTGGCTGCCATGTTTTGAACTAACTGCGGTTTCTGAGTAGCCCCATGTAGAGTGCATTACAGTAGTCCAAGCGAGAGGTTACCAGAGCATGCACCACAGTTTCTAGGTCCCTCATTTACAGGAAAGGGCAACTCTGGCGTATCAGCTGAAGCTGATAACAGGCACTCCTGACTGTCACATTCACATGACTTGTCATGTGAAGTGATGAGTCAAGTAGTACCCCCAGACTGCGAACAGAGTCCTTCGAGGAGAGTGTGACTCCATCAAGGACTGGAAGTTGTATTCCCAGACCTGGCTTCGGTCCTGAGACTGTGAGTACCTCCGTTTTGTCTGGATTGAGCTTCAATTTGTTTTCCCTCATCCAGTCCATTACCGTCACAAGACAGTCATTGAGAGGAGAGATGCCATCTGAGGTCTGAGCCGACGATCTGCTCATGAAGAGGTATATCTGAGTGTCATCAGCGTACTGAAGACACTGAGCTCCATGCCTCCGAATGATCTCTGAATGATCTCACCCAGCGGCTTCATATTAATATTGAATAGCATCGGGGACAGAATGGCACCCTGAGGGACACCACAATTAAGCTCGAGCCTCACTCTTTGGGATCTTTGGGATCTTCCAGAAAGAAAGGATCGGAACCACTGAAGAGCAGTGCCTCTGATCCCTAACTCCCCCAGTCAATCGAAAAGGATGGAATGATCTATGGTGTCAAAGGCCGCTGAGAGATCCAAGTGGTGTTTAGTTCCAGCTTGATCAGGAAATGGTCCGTCCATGACAGGGCAGAGGTTTTTGTTACCTCTGCCCATGGATATTCCTGTTCTGTACTAAAAATCCCATCAAGTGTGTGACCTGCACAATGGGTAGGCTCTCTGACCAATTGGGATAGATTCATGGCTGTCATGGATTCCATGAACTCCCGAGCTGCTCCAGATAGATTGGAAGGGCTGGTCTCCAGAGGAATGTTGAAGTCTCCCAGGACCAATAGACCAGGTGAGTCAGCTCGGTCAGGGAGTCTGATAGGCAACGGGGTGGCCGGTATGCCAACAGAATCCCCAAACTATCCCTGGTCTTCAGGCTAAGGTACACAAACTCAATTAGGGTTGTTTTCCGGACAGGTTTCCTGATCAAGGTTAGGTTGGTTTTGTGAACTATGGTGATGCCACCCCCTCGCCCACTCTCCCTTGTCTGCTCACTGACCGCATAACCAGCTGGGAGAGCCTGCGCTCATGTTGCAGCGCTGGCATCCCCCAGCCAGGTCTCAGTAAAACACACTAGGTCAGCCTGTTCATCCTCAAGGAGGTCGTAGATGATATGTGCCTTCCCCTTGGCCGACCTGACATTGCAAAAGAGCAGATTAAGGGATTGTGGTATGGTTGGTACGCTCCCCACTTTATTCTGGGAAACAGAGTGGACTGAAGTGGGAATGGATACCAGACATCGATCCCCACTTCTTTTGTAACATTTCTCCACTCTGTTGCCGCCATACCTTCCCTGCCCCCACACTACTTCGATGTTTGCCCCCTGGTTATGCCCGGCTCCATTATCAATTAGACATTGCAAAGAGTCCGTTTTTTCTAAAAATTTGGCAGCCGTGGAGGCCTCTCCCCCGCCTTCTCCGCTCTGCCTCAGCTGGTAGTGGTAGTGGGCTATGAGCTCTCCTTCTCGGCGTGGAGTCGGGGAAGGCATTGTTCCTGGGTGTTTGGCAGCCGTGGAGGCCTCTCCCCCACCTGCTCCTCTCTGCCTCAGCTGCTGGTGGTAGTGGGCTTTAATCTCTCCTCCTTGGCGTGGAGTCAGGGAGGGCGTTGTTCCTGGGTGTTTGGCGGCTGTGGAGGCCTCTCCCCCGCCTGCTCCGCTCTGCCTCAGCTGGTGGTGGTAATGGGCTTTGAGCTCTCCTCCTCGGCATGGAGTTGGGGAGGGCGTTGTTCCTGGGCGTTTGGCAGCCGTGGAGGCCTCTCCCCTGCCTGCTCCACTATTCCGTTAAAGGAATATCAGCTCCGTCCCTTATTTCACATGGCAACTCTACCTTGGACACATGGAATTTTATGTTAAAGTTTCCTGCACTGAAGCTTTTATGTATAAAGCCATATATTTAAATCTATATCTAGATCAAGTTCACCTACACAAGGAGTAGCAAAAATGTGGCCCATGGCCCCTTGTGCCCCCTGAATCACCCCAGGAAACCTACAAAGCTCCTCAAAAGGAGAGAAAGGACACACATGTTTCCCCACCATGCTGACCTACTTGTGCAAGCCTGAGAGCTTTGAAAGAGATATTGTATCTGTACTTTGATCTGTTCTCTTCTATTGCTAGGATTGATCTGCATCTTCCATTTTTGGTGCTACAGATTCTTAGCACGGCTGACTTTCAGTGTCCCTGGGATCAAATACTCTGATCATTATGATATTTCACCTTCCCACCAGTTGTTCCTTTATCCTGTCTATATGCAGGGAACTTGGGACTGTGGTTCTTGAAAGCTAATAGCACAGATAAATAGGCGCGTAGATACAAAGAAGTATTTTTTCATAAATATTTTCCATTATGATCCATTATTACTTGTTTCAACTGGACTGTTATATCTGGGTTCTGATACAGTTTAGCCTCACACATGATACTTGATCCTTTAGCCTTAGCCATAAGAAAAAGTCTACCAAATATTGTCATTTTCCTCCTCTTGATAGGTACACAGTTCTGTATTTCTCCCTTTCTCTCTGGCATTAAAAACTAAAATTATATTCAATAGAATATTATTTAAATTAAATTCTTTTGGATATTTAAATATTGGCCATTACACACCTCACGATTATCCTGCACTCCTTTCAGTCTATTGTGGGTCATTAACCTTCTATGCCTATAAATTCAAATAGCTCAATTTGTTGAGGTGTTGACTCCTATTTTTTTTGTTTGTTCCCTTTCCATAAAAAGTAGAGCAGCTCATAAAAATGTTGCTTTCACAGTTGTGTATTTTCAGCATGTGTGACCATTTAAACCTTGGTGTCTGGGGAGTCTTGTCTTCTCACTAGCAAAGTTGATTGCATGTGTTGTCAATAGACTGACTACATTCATGCCATCTGTTAGATGAGCAGAAAGTCTGTGAAGCGGCTGGTCAGGCTTTTGCTTGGCAGCAAAAGGTTCCAGGTAACAACAGGTTTACACAGTAAAGAGGTAATGAGGCTAGTATTCCTTCTTTCTTTCCCCTTTCCATTTTTATTTTGTTAGCAAAGAAGTTTCACCGTGGGCCCCATCTCTCCCGCCCTTGAATAGCTGAATGCCTTTTTAAATATTTGTACCAAGAAGAAAAAGTTGGTGATACAGATTCTTATAATGCAGTAATGGAGGCTGTTAGGAAATATCTGGTTGAGAACAATAATATGAATGATGGGACTGGAGGATTAATAACCTCTTCCTCCTCCATTTTTTGTTGTTGTTGCTGTTCATGATTTACTTTATACTGATACAAAATATCTTAGAAGGGTGGTCAGCTACTAAATAGTTCCATTCAATACTAGAGAATAAAGTTCATCTTTGGTCTTCTGATGTCTACAGTGAAAGGATTCTGAAATGAAATAATAATAATAATAATAATAATAATAATAATGTTTATTTTTAACCCGCTTCTCTAATAGAATACTTGGAGCGGGGTACAGCAAATTAAAAAATACAAGAATAAAACAGCAGTCAAATCCCTTCCCAACCTCCCCCCCCTTAAGACTAGATTAAATCAAAACTAGTTAAAATTGACATCAGTTAAAAATTTTTAAAATAATAAAAATAAAGTGCAGTTGATGGGCAGTACTAGTGCAATCCCCAGTGGGTGGGATCAGAAGGTTTGAACAGAGGGACAGCTAGAGTTAATCCCCTGGTGCCATTTACATTTTCATTTGCATTATTAGGGTCAGGAGTTGGTGATATATTATTTCCTCTTCAGGGGAAGGCCTGCCAGAAGAGATGTGTCTTTAAGGTCTTTTTAAAGATGGTCAAAGATGTAATGAGACGCATCTCATCCGGCAGGTCATTCCAAAGTTTAGGGGCGGTAGCTGAGAACGTCCTCTGGGAGGTTTGCGACAGCCTGGTTTTCATAGGCTTCAGCAGATTCCTCCCAGAGGACCGAAGTGTGCGGGGCGGTTCGTATGGGAAGAGGCGGTCCCTAAAGTAAGACGGGCCTGAGCCACGTAGGGCTTTGAAGGTTAATACCAACACCTTGTACTGTGCCCGGAAATTAATGGGCAGCCAGTGGAGAGCTTTAAGCACAGGTGTTATGTGCTCTCTCCTTGATGTTCCTGTGATAAGCCTGGCTGCCATGTTCTGAACTAATTGAAGTTTCTGGGTTAGGCACAAGGGTAGTCCCATGTAGAGTGCATTACAGAAATCCAGACGTGAGGTTACTAGGGCATGTACCAGGTCTTTTGTATCCAGGAAAGGGCGCAGCTGGCGTTATCAGCTGAAGCTGATAGCAGGCGCTCCTGACTACCGCATTCACCTGACTGGTCATGTGAAGCGATGAGTCAAGGAGTACCCCCAAACTGCGAACAGAGTCCTTGGAGGAGAGTGTGACTCCACCTAGGACTGGAAGGTGTATTCCCAAGCCTGGTTTCGGACCGGTAACTGTTAGTACCTCCGTTTTGTCTGGATTTAGCTTCAATCTGTTTTCCCTCATCCAGTCCATTACCGCTGCAAGGCAGTCATTAAGAGGAGAGATGCCATCTGAAGTCTGAGCCGACAATCTGGTCATGGAGAGATATATCTGAGTGTCATCAGCATACTGAAGACACTGAGCTCCATGCCTCCGAATGATCTTGCCCAGCGGCTTCATGTAGATATTAAATAGCATCGGGGACAGGATGGCGCCCTGAAATGATTCTGCTTCAGGAGGGTAAGGATTAGGCCCAAGTGACTCCTGCAAGAGGAAATGTACTTCTTCCAGCAGAATTCTCTTCTACTGGTGACAGAAGAGTAAAAAAGAAATAGCAAAGGGATGATATGGAGGACTGCCTTGCCTCACCCAACATCATCCCAGAGCCTCAAAAGGCAATGGAGGACTCAGGTGCAGGTTGATTGTTTTGATTGTTTAATGCTCCTAGTGCCCCCCCCCACTCCACTTTTTGTGAGTTTAGATTGTAATGTTCTTTTTTAGTGTGTGCATTGTTGAATATTGTTTTATTTTAGGATTAGGATGGGGTGGGAGTCGAGAAGGAGAGTAATCTTGTATTTTACTGATTGGCTATGTTAATTGCCATACATTTTTCATTGTTTATTGCTATGTATTTTTTGCTGCTGTTGATTTGCTTTGTATTTTTGTTTTTGTTATTTACTGCAATTGTTAATTGTTATTTTATTTTATTTTTATTGTTTAATATATTGCTATGTTACATTTGTTTTTTATTTCATTTGTATTGTCATTGCTTTGTATTTCCCTCTGTTGTAAGCCGCCCAGATTCCCAGTGATTGGGCGGCATATAAATAATAATAATAATAATAATAATAATAATAATAATAAATATGAACAAGGGTCAGGTTCACAACATATGATGAGCACTGTCCAAAGTAATTTCTAGATTCTCTATGCTGGGAGGTGTTTGGGTTCCCAATAGCTGATTGGCAATGCAAATTGTTCCAGAGGGCATTCTTTAGGTAGAGACTCGTCTGCTACTTAATAAATTTGTCATACCTTTCAATCCCTAGAATGGTTTATTGCCTCCATATACTAAAAGAAATAGTTTCATTTGATGTAACAGTCTTTTTATTCTTTGACCACTTCTACATTTTTAACTGCTGCATCACAAGCAGCTAGAATATGGCCTTCCCCATGCTCTAGTCCACATGAATAATCCACAGGAATAGCTGTACCTATTATACAGAAGGTTGAGCATTTGGTTTAGTTTTGATCAGAATTTACAAACACCTGCAAGCTTAATTATAAAGCCAATTGAAAGACCCTCCCTCCAACTCTGAAATGAACAGATTTGTCCAGCCATATGTATTTACTATACATACAGTTGCAGCTCTCAAGGAGGGACACTAAACCTTAATAAACACAATACAATGGGAAAACATTTAATATAAAAGTTAAAATACAATTAAAGTAACTATTTTTTAAAAAACTAGATTGTACGCCATAGGCAGGCTTTTTACATATTCTTGATTTTATTTGGTTTTTGTACAATGCCGTGTACACTTACGGCACTTTATAAATAAAGCGAATCATCATCATCATCATCATCATCATCATCATCATCATCACAAGTTAAAAACACAAGTTAAAACAGTATTAAACACAATTTTAAACATTGTGAAATTAAAAAAACAAAACAACCACACAAATATTTCCTCCCCATGAAAAGCACAATTTGCTGTCCCAAATGCCTTCTTAAACAAAAATGTCTTCACCTGCTGGTGCAAAGAAAGCATGGAGGGAGCCAACTAGTCATCCCATGGAAGGGAATTAAGTCATGTGCTGGTTTATATAAGGAAATGTGGTATTTAATCTTAATCAAAATAACCTTAATCAAAAGAAAGAACTTTGTGACATAGGGAAACACACACACAACATTTCTTAGGATGAGTTTTATTTAAAGTAATAGCAACACCTAAACTTTTATATAATGCTTTCAGTTGTTGAAAGTGTTCCACACAAATTGTTTAATCCTTACAACCACACTGAAATGTAAGTCAGTATTCCTGATATTGCTGAGCAGAGGCCTGAAACCAAGAGGGAGTAGCATGCTAAGTTTGCCTAGGACATTTATGTAAGGGTTGAAGAAAATTTCAAGTCCAAGAATGTTCAGCCTCTTAATAGCCTCTGCATCACACCAGCTAAGTGTATAGAGTGATTGTGTAGTACTAAATACATCTGAGGAAGTAGTCTATGAAAGCTCATGCTGCCAACTTCTTTCTTTCAGTTAGTCTCTAATGTGCTACAAGATCTCTCTACATATCGATTCTACAGAGTTAAATGGCTGTATCTTTGAATTCTACCAGCTAAATGTGTAAAGCTAAATAAATCTTAACATATTCTGTGATTACTAGTTGATGGTTTTCTGCCTCTGTTTTACACTTTATAACAAGCAGGACACAGTGAAAATTACAATCCCAACATTTTAAAAGTATGTTCCTAATAATAAACTGTTTCTGTTCTTATTCTGGCTGAAGTAGTGCTTGAACAGCTAAATGCATCTTGGGTTGGAATACTTCAAAGTAACTATGGAGCTCTGTACCCAAACTTCACTGAATGAAATAATTTTGTGACTGCTTTCTGTGCTAGAAATACTGTTAAGGAAATATTTGTAATAAAGAAAACTGAGTACAGGGTTCCAATTTTAATAAGTTATTCTCCTAATACATAATCTTGATTAAAGCAGACCAGGAGAATTACATAAATATGTAGATGTATTTTGCAACTAGACTTGAAATTTCCTCCTTGCTACAAAGATTGCTGAAGGCAAGTGATACAATGCCAGCATCATCAATGAACATTTGGTGCATTTCCATTTGTTGAATCTGCTGCAACACATTTAAACTAATGGCTGCCTTGAAATTAAATGTAGGTAAGCCAAATTTTGCAGTACAGAGCCGTTAAGTTTAATAGTTATTTTCCTGGCTATACTAGCTCAATCTTTTTGCGTGCCAAACGATGGGCACAAATTTTCAGACCATGACTCATAAAAAGTCTTCCCTTCCTCCTCATAATTTTTAAAGATTTTTTTTAATTCCAGCACATTGTTAGTATTAATTTTTTTAAAATTGATTTTGATTTTTAAAACTAGTTTTTAAATTGGCTGTTAAAAATATTTTTGAATATTTTTTAAAAATTGTTTTTAAGTTTTGTTTTATTGTACATCTCTTTGGGAGCCCTGGTAGGGAGAGATGTAATCAAAAATTATAATGAATGAATGATACATAATAATATCCTATACCATCTTTTTCATGTGTTACTAATACTGTCTGAAGTATCAGTAGCTATAAAATTTTATTGGGAAAGACATCCAATTCTTTGTTTAAATATATATTTAGTGTGGATTGCTGGAACATCAGAACCATGCAAGATTCTGCAGATAGTGGATGTCCTGAGCGTCGTTCTGCTCTAATAGCCCATGAGCTATCACAACTTAATATTGACATTGCTGCTCTTAGTGAAGTTCGTCTCCATGAGGAAGGCAGTCTTAAAGAACATGGTGCCGGTTATACATTCTACAGGCCTGGCAAACCAAAACTGAAAAACATCTTTCAGGAGTAGGATTTATGATTTAAAACACCATTGCCTCCAAACTCGAAACCTTGCCAACAGGTCACTCTGATCGCATTATCGCCTTATGCCTCCCTCATGTTGTTATCTTTAGTATATATGCCCCAACTATGCAAGCCGACCCTGTGGAGAAAAACAAATTCTACTCAGACCTATGCCACCTCATACAAAAAGTCCCTGCAGAAGATAAAATCATTATCCTTGGTGACTTCAATGCCAGAGTAGGAAATAACTTCTAAGCCTGGAAAGATGTTCTAGGCAAGCATGGAGTTGGAAACTGTAATGACAACGGACGCCTCCTGCTAGTTTTGTGCAGAACAGCAGCTCACTATTATAAACACTATCTTTCAGCTGAAAGATAGCTTGAAGACAACCTGGATGCATCCCTGATCCAAGCACTGGCACCATATTGACTATGTTCTTGTGCATCAGAGAAACATTTGCGATGTCCGTCATACTCGAGTGATGCCCAGTGTATAATGTCAAACAGATCATCGCCTCGTAAAATACAGACTAAATCTTCATCTTAAGCTCAAACCTAAGAGGGGTGGCATCTTAAAGAGGAGACTCCAAGTCAAAAATCTTCAACAAGCTGCCATGAGAGATAAATTCCAGGCAAATCTGCAATCAAAACTGGAAGACCATCCTATAGATTCTTCTCCTACAGTGCTTTGGCAACATATTAAAAACAGTATCCTTCAGTCTGTGGAAGAATCCCTCAGGTTCATCTGCAAGAAAAACCAAGATTGGTTTGATGAAAACAACCAAGAAATCCAGGAGCTTTTGGCAAAGAAGAGAACTGCTCATCAGGCACACCTCGCTCAGCCATCTTGCCATATAAGAAAAGCAGCCTTCTGTCTCACATGTAGTAAACTCCAACAAAAACTCTGAGACATTCAGAATAAGTGGTGGATCAATTTAGCAGAAAAGACACAACATTGTGCAGATCTAGGTGAATCCAGAGGATTCTACAAAGCTCTTAAAGCAGTGTTTGGACCTACTTATCAGGTCCAAAGCTCCTTATATAGTATGGATGGTCAAACACTAATCACAGACAAAGTCTCCATTCCAAATTGATGTGCTGAACACTTCCAAAGCTTCTTCGGTACCAACAGAGTAGTCCAAGGCTCAGCTATCCAACATATGATACAACAACCGATGAAAAATGAACTGGACATGGCTCCCACTTTGGAAGAAACCATTAAGGCCATACAGCAGATGAAAAACGGCAAGGCAGCCGGGATTGATGGAATCCCACCTAAAGCTTGGAAATACAGAGGTCATGTACTCCATGTTAAATTCCACGAGCTCCTTGTGAGTTGCTGGGGAAAAGCTGAACTGCTATCAGATCTCCTAGATGTTATTATCATCACCCTATATAAGAAAAGAAGGAGCAAAATCTGATTGCTCGAACTATCGAGGTATAACACTGCTCTCCATTGCTGGAAAAATCCTTGCAAGGATATTCCTGAACAGATTAGTTCCTGCTATTGCAGAAGAACCTCTCCCTGAAAGCAAATGAGCCTTCAGAGCTAATAGGAGCACTACAGATATGGCATTTTCTCTTAGAGTACTGCAACAGAAATGTAGAGAGCAGAACAAAGGATTCTATGTAACATTTGTCAACCTTACTCTACACTGTGAGTAGAGAAGGTCTGTGGCAGATCCTGGAATGACTAGGATGTCCCCCCCAAATTCCTCAAAATGATTATCCTGCTACATGAGGGCCAGCATGGTCAAGTCAGATATGGCAATGCTCTCTCAGAGCCCTTTCTACTGTGTTTCCCCAAAAATAAGACAGTGTCGTATATTAATTTTTGCTCCCAAAGATGTGCTAGGTCTTATTTTCAGGGGATGTCTTATTTTACCATGAAGAAGAATTCATATTTATTGTTGAAAAAAAGAGAGAACATTTAATATATATATATATATAAAAAACTTTGCTAGGTCTTACTTTCGGGGGAGGCCTTATATTTAGCAATTCAGCAAAACCTCTACTAGGTCTTATTTTCTAAGGCTGTCTTATTTTCAGGGAAAGAGGGTAATAACTAATGGTGTGAAACAAGGTTGTGTTCTTGCTCCGACTCTACAATCTTCTTCAGCATGATGCTCCAAAGGTCTACAGCAGATCTCGAAGAAGACGGCATTTATATATGTTATCGTACTGATGGTAGCTTGTTTAACTTAAGCCATCTGAAGGCTCGCATGGAGACTCTAAACTATCTACTCTGTGAGCTGCTTTTCGCTGATGATGCTGCCCTTGTTGCCCATATAGAAGCACCTCCTTTGGAACGGCTGCAGAGTTGTTTGGGCTGGAAGTCAGCCTGAAGAAAACGAAAGTTCTCTACCAGCCTGCACCACAGGAAGAGCACTACCATAGGCAAGTCTGTGCTTAAGTCCATCCAGCAGTTCACCTGCCTGGGAAGCATCATCTCCTCAGACGCCAAGATTGATAAAGAGATCGATCACAGATTAGCAAAGGCATATAGTGCATTTGGAAGGCTTCACTAAAGAGTCTGGAGCAGCAAACACCTGAGGTGAAGCACAAAAATCAGTGTGTACAGAGCCATTGTATTGTCCATTCTCCTCTACAGGTCTGAAACATGGGTTATCTATCACCAACATCTACGACTCCTCAAACGCTTTCATCAGCGCTGTCTATGCACAATCCTAAATATACACTGGACTGACTTTGTGACAAATGTTGCTGTCCTGGAGCAAGCATGGATCACCAGCATTGAGACCATGCTATTGAAAACGCAGCTGTGCTGGGCAGGGCATGTTTCTAGGATGGAGGACCACCACCTCACCAAAATAGTACTCTACAGTGAACTCGTCATGGGTCAGCATAAGAGGGGCGCCCCAAAGAAGAGATACAAGGACTCCCTGAAACAACATCTCAAACTCGGCCAAATTGATAACCAATAATGGTCTGCCCTGGCCTCACATCAGAGGCATGGAGACACACTATCCACAATGCTGCAGCCTCTTTCGAGAACTCACACCAAACAAGCCTCGAAGAGAAATGACAACACAGAAAGTACCACAACTTGGAAACATCACCCAAGGAGACTTTCTGCTGTGCTTTCTGTAAGTGGGCTTGTTTATCTCAGATCGGCCTTTTTAGTCATCAACACGCTTGTAGAAAGTGTGGGATGAGTCCTTCCTGAATCTTCGTTAGCAAAGAAAAGCCAGAGAGAGAGAGTGTGTGTGGATTGCATCCCAGCTTATGTTTCAGTCTTGTACACTTTTAGGTAAGAATAATCCCCATCAGATACAATAGGAAGATGTCTTATACTGGGACATACTATTAGCACATCTTCCTTAGTTGTATCTGGAGCTCTCTGATATTCCTTAGAGCAAGCTTGATCCTACTTAGCTTTCAAAAGCAGACACATATTCCAGGCCCACTCTAAGTCTTGCATGCCATGTCTCAGCACAGTAAAAGTTCTGTTATACTTGTTCACACATCATAACATAATGTTTAAGGGCTTTACTGCATGAACCCTATTCTTGAATCTGTAAAAAAAGGGGGGATGTAAGACATTCAGAGTCGCAGTGTCACACATCTTCAGAACTGCACGACTAGGTCTGCTGCCCTGTCATGGTATTCTCTTCCCAAGTCTCCTTTAACTCTGCCCTCCACCTTATGCTCTATCTAGAATGCCTTTTGGTATTTTTATATTTTATTTAATTTTACTCATGCAATTCCAGAGCTCTGCAATAGTGATTTAAGTTTAAAAAAATAAATGAGAAAGAAAGAAATGCGGGGGGGGGGGGGGAATTAAAGATAGACATCTTTGAAATAGCGAGGGGGAGGGAAAAGGAGAGAAAACTGTCATCACGTGGCTATCAATATCACGACTGCCCAGGAATGATATTTGGCACCTGTGTACTTCCACAATTGACAACTCATTGTTGCATTTTCCCCGTCAATGAAAAGGGATGCCCTAATTGTGGTTGGGGGACACAACAGCTACAGGTTAGTGGCACTCACCAAAGCAGCTCTTTTCTAGGTGTAATCATAGTTTAAAAGTCACATATAGTAATCTCCTAGGTGAAGGATCACTGGCTAAATATATTTATATGTGTGTGTTCATCCATTTTTTCCCCACATCCATGTAAATACATATATGTTCCTCAGATAATATATGTATGAAAGAAATCTGCAAAACAGTTGTGTTCTAAAATGCAGCTTAAAATATTCAGAAATTGGAAATATACTGAAGGTAGCAAAATTAATTACTTTTTTTAGTAATCAGGTACAATGTCACTGCTTTAATTAAAAAAAATAACAACAGTGGTTTAGTGCTTTCTTCACACTAAGTATTTTTTACTTGTCATTTCAAAACATTACTTTTGGGGGTGATTTTGGGGTGTTGAGGCCATTCCCCCCCCATATCACTGAATGTTTTGTTTTAAAAAAATAATGTTGAGTGAAATTTGTTTTTAAAAAATCCATGTTATTTTGAAAACAATCCACTAACAAGTACTCACTGCTTTTCTGAATAAGGATTCTGAATTTGCTTTGCTTATACTACCTTTGTGTATTAAATTTGTAGCATCGAGGTGATTCAACTGTTGAATCATATTGGATCTCAGTGTTCATGTATGCCTTGTTTTTAAGTACGGAGTGGGTGATGTGAATGAAGAAACCAGTATCTAGATGTTCCATAATGCATTTAATTTCTCATAGAAGGAGCAAGAACAGTTTCTATTAATATTTAGCTGTTTGCAAATTAAGAATGTGTTTTATTAAAATGAGAATCAATTTTATTTCAAAAAAGAACAAACAATTATGAGTGGCTGGATAAACAGAAAAGTTTGCTGATGTAGCAACTGGTTTCAGCATAAAGATTTCTATGTGTCTGGTGATAAATGGTTTGTCTTTAGCATCATTTTAGAAAATGACAGTTATCTTGGGCTTCCTTTTCACCATGACCATTTAAGTCATTACAAGGTGCAAGTCAGCACTCTTTGAAAATTGTTTCTATGAAATATGTGATGATATATACTGAATGATATCTGGTATTTTGTCTTTAAGGAAGGTGGCCTTATATCTCAGTTGTATATAGTGGAACATCTGACTTGAGCTGTGACTTAACCCCAATTTTGAGCCAATTTTATGACATTTTAAGTCTCTCCCCCAAATGGATGATGCTAATTAACTTGTCCATCTATGAAACCTTCTGGTGGAAAACTGTCTGAACATTTCAATGGAAAAATGAAAAAAGATCAGCACACTATTATTTGAAGTAGAAATTTATATTATTTTCAATAAACAAATACGCACCATTCAAAATATAAGTATAAATACATACAATGTTTATGATGGAGAATCCCCCCTTAAACCCCAATCAGCTTCTCCCCTCCAACACCCTCCACTTTTACTTCTTCCATCTCCTTCTACACACATTGGCACACAACACACAACTTTCCTCAGAAGCTCTACTTATCAACTCATTACTACCGACTCTTCCCCACTCCATCACTAACCCACAGTCTTATCTTCTAACCACTTCCACATACCTCCCAGTTCCATTTTCTTACCCTCCCTAACTACAGAATTTCTCTGCCTAAGATTTGTTACTTTTTCCTTTTCAACAAACATACCCATTTCCACTACCCTGGTTCATTGTAACTATTTGCGACTTTGTTTTATACCCTTTATCATAAAAGATTCTATCAATAAATTTGCATCATTATTATCGTACTTAACCATAAAGTTAACTATTAAATACCACTGCCAGGGATCATTGTTATTCCTACTATAATCAGTTTAACAAAATAAGTAGATTATTTTATACACCTTTTACCATAAAAGCTAATAAACACAATATCTCTCCATTGCTGCTGTATAAATTTTATTATTAATTCCCAATCTGTATTAAATTCCTCTATTGAATTATCATTAATCACATTTGTTAATTTGTCTGCTTCCATAATATCATATAATATCAATATCCAATCCCTGATTTCCGGGGTAATTTTTGATTTCTATTTTTTTGCAAAAATAATTCTAGCTGATGTAGTCATATAAAATAAGATTTTGCCAAATTTCCTTTCTAATTCTCCTTCAAATATTCCCAGCAGTAAGCATTCTGTTTTCAGTTCTAAATTGGTGTTTAATATCTTGCTAATTGCTTGAGGGACCTATTTCCAATAATGTTTTGCCTTTCTACAGGTCCACTAACAATGATAGTAAGAAAGCGGTATTTTTCCACATTTCCAACACAACTTATCAGTTTTTAAAATATATTTTAGCTAGTTTAACTGGTGTAAGATGACACCTAAAGTATTATTATTATTATTATTATTATTATTATTATTATTATTAACCTTTATTTGTATAACATTGTAAATTTACACAGTGCTGAACATACAATCTGTAATCACACTGTTCCCTGCCCTCAGGCTTACAATCTAAAAAGACATGACACAAAAGGAGAGGGGAAGGTGGTGGAGAAGGAGATCAGGTCCAGCAGTTCTTCTCTCCTTCTGAGGCCTGAACCAAGGCAGATAGACTGGAGGGAGGTCTCAGCTTCTGAATACATAGTTAAAATGAGGCATCCTGGGACAGACAAGGGCACACATCTGGGAACGCTTCCCTAAACAATATAGTCTTTAACTCAGTTTTGAGACTGGCTAAAGAAGTGATGAGGCATGCATGTGGGGGAAGAAGTTTCCGAGAGTGAGGGGCAGCATGTGAGAAGGGACGAATCCAGGATGGGGCAGGAGAATCCTAGGCTGGGACAGAAGACCTTGACTACCAGAACGGAGGGTACAAGTAGGAATGTAAGAAGAAAGAAGTTCAGATAAATAAGGAGGGGCCAGTCGATGGAGGGCTTTGAAAGTCAACAACAAAAGGTTGTACTGGATGCAGAAGGGGAAGGGGAGCCAATGAAGGGAGGCGAAAAGAGGAGAAACATGGTCAAAGCAGTGAGAGGGTGTGTTAATACATGCGGCTGAGTTCTGGACAGAGATCAAAGGATCAAGGTGAGAGAGAGGAAGCCCTGTCAGAAGAAGGTTACAATAATCTAGTCATGGTACCACCAGGGCATGGACCAGAGTCTTGGCAGTAGAGGCTGAGAGGAATGGATGGATTTTAGCAATGTTGTAAAGAGATAACCTACAGACCTTGGTGGTGGCCTGGATCTGGGGAATAAACGACAGAGAAGAATAAAAAAAATGAAACCAAGACTGTGGGCTTGCTGAACCGGTTGAATAGAAATGTTGTCAACAGAAACAGAAAAGGAGTATTGAAGGGTGGGCTTAGGTGGAAAGACAAGAAGCTCTATCTTAGACATGTTGAGCTTCAAGCACCAATGCTGCATCCAATGAGAGATAGCAGTCAGACAAGATGAAATTTGCTGTTTAAGCCCCAGCAAAAGGTCAGGGGTGGAAAGGTACAGCTGAGTGTCATCAGTGTACAGATGATAGGAGAAAACAAAAGAACTAATGAGTTTGCCTAGGGACAATGTGTATAGAGAGAACAAAAAAGGACCCAAGACAGAGCCCTGGGGAACTCCAACTGATACAGGAACAGAGGAGGAAGTCTGACCACCCGTGAGCACTGCAAAAGTTCTATCTGATAAGTAAGATTTAAACAGTCAAGAACAGAGTCGGAAAATCTGAGGTCAGAAAGTAAATCAACCAGGAGACAGTGATCAACAGTGTCGAGGGCCGCAGAGAAACCAAGAACAATGAGAATAATAAGATTTATTTCTATACTGCCTTTTCCAGGTGGGGAATCAAAGCGGATTACAACAAATATTAAAACAGGATGCTATAAAATCATTGTTGAGTTAAGATCCCCTTCCCCTCCCTCCTCCCTTCGAGACATATAAAATTTTAAAAACATTAAATCTAAAAAAGGATTAAACAATAGAAAAGAATTAAAATGCCCAATACAAAAGATTTAAATACAGTGGTCCCCGGGTTACGAAGGTAATCCGTTCCGGATTACCTTTCGTAACCTGGAAGTCTTCGTTTCCCGGGGGACCGCTATTTCTGCCAGACCGCACGGCCGATTTAAAGGGGCCGCGTGGTTTTTCTCATTCGCATCCCGGGGGATCCTTCGGATCCCGGGGGATGTTTTTTGGTCCCGCTGGTTTCGGGTCCCGGGGATTTCGTTCCCCGGGGGATTCGTAAACCGGGGGACCACTATAGAAATAAATCTGTGTACAACTCCTGATGTGGGAGGAGGAAGTATGTTATCCTTGGGGGTGAGAAGCGGAGAGGTCGTTGGGAGGGGAATAGAATAGAATAGAGTAGAGACCATTTGCCTTGGCCCACAAGAGATCATTTGAGATCTTGGTGAGGGCCGTCTTTATAGAGTGCCGTGGGTGTAAACCAGACTGAAAAGGGTCCAGGATGCAGTTGGCTTTGGAAAACTCAATAAACGACCTGTTTATTGAGTTTTTCAAAGCCAACTGCATCCTGGACCCAACTGAACCTTCGAAAGAAAAGGAGGAAGAGAAATCAGACAAAGAAGAGGGGTTGAGAGAGGGCTTCTTCACAAGGGAAAGAACTGGCAAAGAGAGAGCGATTAAAGATATGGAGGAGTGAGGGGAGAAAGGAAGGGGCTATAGAGATTAGAAGATTGGAGGGGATAGGATCAAAAGAACAGGTTGTAGGTTTGGAAGAGTTTAGCAGCATAGAGAGTTCATCGAGAGAAACAGGTGGAAACACAGAGAGTTTATTAGTAGAAGGTACCAGGAGATTAGTGGTAGGGGGCAAGTCAGGAGGAACTGTTTCAGATCGAATAGTAGTGACTTTTGTGATGAAGTAGTTGGTGAAGTCAGTGGGGGAAAATGATGAAAAGACAGGGGAGGGGAAGGTTTTAGCAGTGTACTGAAGAAGGAGAACAAATGCTGCAATGCCTCTTGGCGCAGATCAACACTTTATAATAGTTCTACTTTTCCGTAGACAGAGCATGTGAAAAGGATAAGAGGAAGAATTTATAATGAATGAAATTGCCCCACTCCCTGGACTTTTTCCAAAAGTACATCTTATACCAGTTTTCTTTTAAACTTTGGCCTGCAGTATGTTTCAAACTTTTGTTCCATATCCTTTCCTAGTGTTCAAATTGTATTGTATGACCCAAATCTTTTGCCCACCTAACCATTGTTTCTTTGATGACCTCCTACTCTGTATCCCATCTAAGTAATATATCAAAACATCTCCCAAGCAAACTTTTTTTTTTGTTTTATTCTTGTTTAAGTTTTTTCCCAATCCTTAATCTTTATTAGTTTCCTCAAAACTTTTGATGTCCTTTTTAGGTTGCTCATATATCTGTCTCTACTTAAAACATCCAAGACTGAACCCTTCTGTAATCAATTCTTCTCATGATTTAATGCTTAAATCTTCACCTGGTACCATAATAATATCTTTGCAAGTATACTATCTTCCCTTTCTATGTATTTCTTTCCTATAAAGAGATTTGTGTAAGGATGCCCATCTTGGTATACCTGTAATATTTTTTTTAATATTTCTTCAGATGTTAAGAAGGGGTCTCTTTATACAGTAGTTATTACTGATACAGTAGTTATTAACTGGGTGATTTGACTTCTCTTTATCATAGATAAATAATCATGTAACCCAAACCTCCGACCCTTTCCTTCTAGTTCCAGTAATCTTCTATGTTTTAACAATACCCAGTCTTTCAGCCAGGATTGACAACACACTTAATAATATAACTTAGGTCTGGAACCTCCAATCCCCGTCTTTCTTTCTTTTGCATCTTGTAAAACTTTTAGCCTTAGCCTGGTTCTTTTACTTAGGCCCAACCTATCTAAGGAATCACCTACCTCCATACAATCCACCCCATACACTCAGATCCTCTAGGAGGAATTTATTACAACCAGTGAGAACTAGATTAGTTGCGACCTCCCAGAGGACATTTTCTATGGTTGCTCCCACTCTATGGAATGACCTGCTGGACAAGATCCATCTAATATCCAATTTAGACAGCTTCCGGCAGGCCTTCGCAGAACAGCCCCCGGCCACATAAAAGAACCCCATACTGCTTATATTGGTGTAACTCTTGTTACAATAATTCTGCCCACCATTAATTGCTAATAGTTTTATTGTGTTTTTAATTGTTAATAGTTTTATTGTGTTCTTAATCAATATTAGATTTTAATTGTACTACCGTTTAATTCTGTTTTAAGAAGGGGGGATATGGTGTATATTTGCATTTGTATTTTATCTTTGTAATCTGCTTTGATTGTTCCCACAAAAAGTGGGGTATAAATTAAAGTTTTATTTATTTATTTATTTAACCCTACCAGATAAATTTCATTATGTCCCTGTGCCATTTTTTTAAAATTATCTTACTTACAATAATGATTGGTATCATTTGAAAAAGAAACAATATTTTTTGGTAAGATTACCATTTTGACAGCTGCTATTTTACCTATAAAAGATAAATGAACTTTCTGCCAATTCGCTAGGTCTTTTTTAACCTCCTTCCATAATTTACCATAATTATGAAATAATTCATTTGTTTCATTTGATGAATATATTCCCAGATATTTCACTAACTTTCTAATTTCAATTCCTGTCTCATTTTTCAATTTTAGTTTATCCTTTTGGTACATTTTTTTGTAATAATACCAGACTTCTTCAAATTAATTTTACAACCCGTTGCTTTCCCAAATAATTCCATCATACAGCATTTATCAACAGATCCTCTAAATTTATTATTAAATCATCAGTGAAGGCTCTGATTTTGCAATTAAATTTCTTTATACTACTTCTTCTCGGTTCTTTCTCTTCTTTAATCTTTCTTATCAAAGTCTCGAACACCACTAAGAGTAGTAATGGAGACAGGGGACACCCCTGCTTTGTCCCTTTACCAATTTCCAAGACGTGAGTTTTCACCATTTATACATTTGGGCCATCTGATCTTTATAAATCTCTCCAATCCAGTTCATAATTTTTTCCCTAAATTCATTTTTTAATGTGTAGAATAAAGAAACTTTATTAAAATATATCATATATATATATATATATATATATATAGTATATATATCATGCAATATCTCACAATTATTAAACATATGTATAAAAATGGTATAAAAATTTCATAACAGTGAAAAACATTCCTTATTAAAGTCTTATACAATTCAGTTTATTTAAAATGAATCTCACAGAATCATAGAATCATAGAGTTGGAAGAGACCACAAGGGCCATCCAGTCCAACCCCCCTGCCATGCAGGAACTCCCAATCAAAGCATCCCTGACAGATGGCCATCCAGCCTCTGCTTAAAGACCTCTAAGGAAGGAGACTCCACTACACTCCAAGGGAGTGTGTTCCACTGCCGAAAAGTCCTTACTGTCAGGAAGTTCCTCCTAACGTTGAGGTGGAATCTCTTTTCCTGCAGTTCTGACTATAAAGAACAATGGCTAGATGGAGAAGAGACAGGTATAAAATTTGTATTAATATAGTCTATAAGAGGAGACCATTTTTCCTGGAAAGGTCTTTTATTTTGTTGTTTTGAGTTATATTTCATATTATCTGTTAATTTCTTCATGAGCCATTGATCCCAAACTCTTTCCCACCAGCTGTCCAGGTGGAATATCATGTTAATTATAATATCTACTAGAATATTCCAGTTGATGAAATCTAAAGCTTTCCCTAAATAAAGGAAGAATAATCCAGCTTGTTTCTCGTTATGGTTATCATAATATTCTAAAATATTCAATACATATCTGAAATTATCGCCCAGTTGTCTACCTGGCAAAAATCCTGTTTGGTCCTCATCAATTAATTTGTTTAAACATTTTTTTTAAGTCTAGCTGCTAAAATTGGCGCATATATTTTGTAACCAGTATTTAATAATGAGAAGGGTCTGAAATTTGAAGCCTCCATACTGTTTTTGTTTTCTTTCAGGATTAATATATTTGCTTCCTTCCATATTTTAGGGATGTTGCACTCCAACACGTTGTTGCTGAAGGGGATTGCATAAATCAATTTTAAACATTTTGTAAAATAGCAGGGTGAACCCATTAGGACCAGAGGCTTTATTTATTTTTTGATAGAATCAATAGCCTCTAAAATTTTCTGTTCCTCATTCACTTTGATATTTTTGTCATCTTATACTTGCATTGTTTGTATTTTGTATTTTAATATGTTGGAATCCCGCCTTGATCCAAAGGGAGAGGCGTGAAATAGAAATCATCATCATCATCATCATCATCATCATCATCATCAATCATTAAGAGTCAGATTTTTTATTTTCCCCTCTCCATATAATTCTTTGTAATAGTTATAAAATGCTTTTTTAATTTCCTCATGTTAAGTCAAAATTGGGTGAAACAAATGGGTAGGAAAAAGTGGCTTGAAGCTGCCTTTTCTGAGGCTGCATTGAAATTCCACCAATCATACCACCGACTCCCAAGGCAGCTGGAGTGCTCATGTCATAACCACATGACATGGCTTCAAGCCAGGAAGAAGTGGAATAAAAGCTGCTTTTCTCTGCATAAGGGCACTTTTCTGCTAGCTTCAAGGCATGTGTTATGTGCCTCTGACTTATGGTTCACTTATCACTGGGGTTTCTTGGTAAGATTTAATAAGAGGAGGTTTACTCCTTTCCTCTAAGGCTGATGCTGCTGCTATGCTGTAGAATTAATGCAGTTTGACACCACTTTAACTGGCTCCATCCTATGGCATCCTGTGATTTGTAGTTTGTTGCACCAGAGAAGGCTAAATATCTCAAAAAGCTTCACATCCTAGAAATCCATAGTATTGAACCATGGCAGTTAAAGTGCTGTCAAACTATATTAATTCTGCAGTGTAGATGTGGCTTGAGACACAAAGTTTCTCCAGGACACAGTGGGGAACTGATTCAGGGATAAACTGGAATCTTATTTTAACAGTTGAACCACCACACTGGCTCCCTTTTGTTGTATTGCTCTAGAACAGTGGTTCTCAATCTTTGGTCCTCCAGGAATTTTGGATTGCAACTACCAAAATCTACAGCTAGCTTGGCCGACAATCAGGAATTATGGGAAGCAAAGTCCAAAGCATCTGGATGACCAAAGATTGGGAACCACTACTCTAGAATAATTACATTGGTATATCCAGTGGAGGTAGGAAGGAAGAAGCCACAGGCTCTGCAGTCTTGAATGACATAAGAGATTGGAGATTTTTTCCCCCTGTGTTCCCTCACGGCTTGAAAAAGTGCAGCGACTTGAGAGCTGTAGTCACAAAAAACCATCATAGTGTTTTGAGAATCAGCATGGTATAGTGGTTTGAGTGGTGGATTATGACTCTGGAGTCCAAGTTTGGATACCCCACTCGATCATGGAAACCAACTGACTGACCTTGGACAATTTACATCATCTCAGCCTCAGTGGATGGCAATGGCAAACTACCTCAAAAGAAAAAAAAAAATCATCTGAAAATTGTACCAAAAATGTATGCATGTAAAGAAATGTCCTCCAAATCCCCCAGAAACTCCACTATCACATCCTTTGGAAGTATTCTGCTCCCCAAATAGAGACTGAAAATGATGCCCCTTCACTTTTGATTGTAATTTTGGTCAGGATATTGCCTAAGGAGGAGTTTTGTTGGGCATCACAAGGCAAGATGTATATCATAGGTGGTCTGGAAGAAATTGGGTCCCAATCTCTGCATATTTGATATTAGGTCTAATTTTAGATATTATCTATAACCATATGAAATATGAATTATGTTTCATTTTAGACCCTTTCAGATTAAAGGCCCTTCCTTGAATGGAAATACAATTGTAGATATAACCTGCTCTGCTCCTTTTTAAAGTATATGCATTTCTATAAAATATATATTTTTTTTTAAAAAAATAGATTTGACAACCTTTTTTGAATGAATAAATAGTGGTGTATTTTTTAAAACAAAACAAAAAATAGATGGAGCCCATGCAATCCTTCTGGTTGTCCAGTCCTTAAACTGTTTTTATCTACATGAGAAAGTGTTAATTAAATGTGTTTATTCTCTTATATGCAAAACAAGATTGTTATAAATGTGCAGAAAATGAATTCCTTTTAAATTCTCCAGTCCAGATGGGTTGCACGTGTATCTACAGCTTGCTTTGCTGAATGAAGTAAAACACTTGAGATCAGTAATCCATTGTTGCACAGTGGGAGATTATTGTGCTGCTTTGTTTGACAGGCATTTTGCCTCCCCCATCAATGGCAAGTAATGATCAAGGCAATCTACGATAAACCTTAGTCCATTAAGAAGCATCATAGTAATTCACTTTCACAGTACTTTCCCCTAAACAGGATACCTATAATTTGTTTATATTCTCATTGTTGCTGGAGAACAGCATAACCAATACCACTTAGATTCAGTTTTTTCAAGAATAAGTGGCATATCAAGCTTGGAAAACTATTAGTGTTTGTTTGTTTTTATTTAATTTATAACATGCTTTTATTCCCTGACAATATGGCCTTAATCATCACTTGCCATTGATAGGGGAAGGCAAAATGCCTATCAAACAAAATTGAAACACCAGAGGTAATATTCTGATGATTAAAAACAATCAAATAATTTGTCATATTAAAATCATCCTGGCTCATGCAGATAGGACTTAAGTTACATTTATGGTTCAAAGGGATCTGAACACAATTATCATTATTAGTAAGTTTTGAAAAATATCTCTTTTCCATTTCTCAAAAATAATCAAAACAGTTGTTTCTGGCTGGGTTAACCCCACCCACCAAAAAACCCTCTTCTCGTGCCCACTTTATGAAACCCACCTCATCATAAGGTCTTGGCCCAAGGCATAGTTTTTCACTGCTGTTTGATGAGGCCAAACTAAAAAGGTATACCACAAATGAAAGACGTTATCCCTTGTCTCATTACAATTATACAGTAATTGTGAGGCTGAATGCATGGGCAAAAATGCCTATGTTCCACCTTGGCTGGTAACTTTTTGTATGAACATGCAGGTAGGTCCCATGCCCTGGGACTGGCCAGGCCAGATGCTGACCCAGGGGTTCCAGTCTGATCCCATTCCAAATGTATGGTTTAAAAAGACTGGCTGTTTGCAGTAGAGTTTTCTGGAAATGCCACCAAGACAGCTGGTAGATTGCACAACCATGTGCCATTTACCTGCTGCTACTGCCACTATATTACCTCTGAGGGCCCCAGTCATTGCCTGTGACATTGGATGGGAACTGCTGGCCATGTGAGTGAAGTCAGGCATGCTGTTTCTGCCCTTACAGGCTGTGGTGGGGGCCATTAGAGAGAATGCAGTGTCAAAGGCAGGTAAGGGGCATGTGGTGACAATGGCAGTTCCATGGGTAGTGGCAGCAAAGCATGCGAACACCAACCAGTTGCCACATCAGCCAAGGGGTGGGAATGAGCTGGAACCACGGGGTTGGTTCATGGTATTCTGCTCATGTATATGGGGCCTTAGTTATACCTTAACTATTGGGAAAAAATAATTAATTATAAGTAGTTAGCTATTTTTGTTACTTTCTGCTGAGATGCAGTGGCTTAGTGGTTAAGATGCAAATTCTGATGATCGGATGATCAGAAGGTTGGCAGTTTGTGGGCCAAGTGAGCTCCTGTCACTAGTCCCAGCTTCTGCCAACTTAGCAGTTTGAAAGCATGCAAATGCAAATAGATAAATAGGTACCACTTCTGTGGGAAGGTATCATTATTTGGTGCAGTCATGTTGGCCACATGACCACCAAAGCAGTCCTCAGACAATACTGGCTCTTCAGCTTAGTAACAGAGATGAGCACCGCCTACTACAGATGGTTTCGACTAGACATTCATGTCAAGGGACTACTTTTACCTTTTTAGTTAGCTATTTAATATAGCCTAATACCTGAAGGCACAAGATTCTGTTGATCTTGGGATCTAACCATGGCCAGGTTTGGTTAGTACTTGGGTGGGAGACCACCAAGAAATACTATGTGTTGAAGACTAAATTTTAGAGGAAGGTAATATCAAGCCACCATTGAGTGATGTTCATGAGATTGCTACAAGTACACTAGCAGCTTGAAGGCAAATACTCTTACACACATATACCTCTAGCTATTTATAGGTAGTTAATTAATGCTCTAGACTCTGTGCTCTAAAGCTGTGCTCTATCAGGTTAGCTTTTTTTAAAAGCAATAAACATGTTTTTATGAAGGAGATATAGGAAGGATACATTCAAATGATTTGCTCATTGCTGGATATATTTTGTCTCAGTACCACAGCAGGAGGGAAGTGATAAATCCCCCAGTCTTTCATGATATGATGACATCTCCTCCCACTGGCAATATGGTGGTGGTGGTGGTGGTGGAAGGAAGGAATCAATATTCAAGGTCAGAATTAGACAGTTTTGTCCCAAAGTTTTAAAAACTAGGGGAACATAAAAAATTCAAAGTTAGTTTCATTTTGAGGATTGATTGATCTGACTAGCAGCTGTTGATAGCATGGCATTTAATGTCCTATTTGCCCAGTGAGGTTGCTTTATCCATTAAGCCATAAAGCTTTTTCTTATTCTAACTGTACATGAGAGTCTTTAACTTAAGCTATTAATGTAAAATTTCATCAGACTGGTCATATCTTAGACTGGAAGAAGAACACAACAAAAATAGCCTTGTCATAGCTCATATTGGTTCTCAGTGGTCTGAATGTCAATACACAAGGACAGAGAATCAAAAATGTTGAATTGGATCACTAAGAGCCAAGAGATGGAGCAATTTTTAGCTTTCCTATGTTCAATTTATGTTTATAAATGGAAGGCTCAGCTTGAACTCTACTTATCTGAACAGACAATGCTAGCATGACGTTAAGGTTTTGTATTAGACTGCTTGTTTATCTCTAATTATATGGTAATCAATTTGATTTCTCATTTAAACCTAGGCTAAACTATTGCCATGTAATAACTAGCCTCATGTTGAAGCAACAAAGCAGCTGTTATACTCTGTGCATAAGCTAAGTTTAATTGCTTATTCAGTATGATGGGAATGAAGATGGATTCTTTTTCCTTGCACAATGCATAATACAATGCATGTTCAGTTGAAGCTGACATTTTTATAGCTAAATTATTAAACTGTATCATCCAAATATTTACTAAGACCTACTAAGGCAATTTGTTCATTTCTCTGTTCTCAGTGGCCTATGGATAAGCTCCTTTTTCATTGTATTTCTTTTATTTTTGTTGTTGAATGCAAATAAAGAGCAAAAGGCACCTAGTTATATAAAGACTAATTGTTCATTTGCTTTTGCAGTTCCTCAAACAAAACTGTTGTGGAATAATAATCATTCTCCTAAAGAATACTTAGAGGGTATATAGAATATCATTTCAATGAATAAGGGACACAAAGGGATTGATCTTTCCTCTTGCACAGTCATGCTGTTACATGGAACAGGCTGGGTACAGTATATGCATGAAAAATAAGGAAATTACTTTCCCAAACGAGAAACACCCCCCCCCATGAATTTTTTCTTCAGTCCCCAAATTTCCAGCATTGCAGTAATTTCAAAGGTCTGTTGACCATGTAGAAGTATAATTTAAACATCCAAAGAAAAAGGGGAGGCAAAGTTACCAAGGGACTGAGAACACAGAAAATGTAAGAATTCTGAGTGTGACTGATTTTCAATGTCTTTCTTTGTGCAATGCTAGAAAATAGGACACTGAAGGAAAATTGGTTTTGGTAAGTCAAATTTCCTACCTGTTCAGACAGGCTTTTAAAATGGAATGTTTGTAAAGGACTGGCTTAGGATGTTGTTTCATTTTAAAGTGTTTTATACAGTTGTATCTTTTTAAAATGTATTGTATTCTTTTAATAGCTATCTATTTTAACATTGTAATAATTTAATTCCTTTTTAACGCACCTCTTGTCTATGTTTTTAATTGTATTGCTCTTTTAATATTGTGTAGCCACTCTGAGTTCCAGTTCTGGGAAAACAATGGGATAACAACAACAACAACAACAAGAAGAAGTTGTTGCTGTTGGAAGGCAATGCCCTCACTTTCTAACCCCATAGCTACATCATTGGGGCCAGGAGCCAGTGAGGTGGTTCTACTTACAGAATTGCTTCTTTCAGTGGAACCATAATAAAGGTGATTTTACTCACCACTCAGCTCCTATGGAATTTTAAAATAAGTTTTGGAGGCCTGGAATATAGTTTGTATCCAGGTTTTGGGTCATGCAGAGAGCTGCAGGATGACAAATTGGGGAGGAAAGTTGTCTCACATCACACATCATAATTGTATAGTGTGAAAGGGCCCCATGATAGATGCTTGAGGATTTGGATTGGATTGCATTTTTAAGAAAACATGCCTTATTTACCTATTTTCTGACAGATGGGTGCATGAACCAGAGCTTGGAAAGTTACTTTTCAAGAATAATTATTTACCTATTTCCTGACAGATGAGTGCATGAACCAGAGCTTGGAAAGTTACTTTTGAAGAATAATTTATTGTGTTCTCTATAACTGTATTTGAAAGGTAGTTAAGGCTGTTACTAGACGCAATGATGAAAACAAGCAACTTGTTGCATTGCTTATTGCACTACACATTGCTTTTTCAGCACTTTCTGTTATTCTGGGGTGGTGTGGGGGGAAGATCATGGCCTTATACCTGACAACTTCTGGTTAAAATACCATTTAAAAAATTTGAAAGTAGCTATAAATTTTTACTCGTTACACCAATAAAATAAATGTGCTTTATTTTATTATTTTTAAAATGTGGCCTTGTTTAATCCTCATTATCAAAAAGTAACTAGGAACAGTGTGCTATTCATAATTCATTGCTACTCATAACTCAGTAATTCCAGCTTCTCGCATGACAATGTGCTAGGTGAGCATCACTCAAGGGGAAGGCTTATAGGACTTCAGTAGCCCTTCCTGAGGAACAGCGATAAGACCTGAATTTTGGGTAGAGACACATAACAATAGTCAGTTACTGGCAGGATAAGAGTTATTGCTGATGTTTATATCTATAATAAGAATTTCATGTAGTGGGAGCAGAATGTAAGGAAAGTGGACAATACTGCTATGTCAAACTAGATATTATGTTGCCCAGGATGAAGAATAAGATAGCAAGCCTTCCTGTCCATTTTTGACAAATAGGGGAATCTTTCTTCACACAATAGGACAACATCCTTCACCATATCTGCAGGTAGCTACAGGACACAGGGCAGTCTACTAATCACACAACGTATCTTTTTCAACAACATGGAGCTGCCTGCATTTGCCATCTGAGGTGCCCACCTCATCCTACCTAATGGCAGAGCAGTTCCTGCCTAGAAGAGAGATTTAATGGCTGATACCTACCAAACTCAATTATTTGAGTACACTTTCTGAAATGAAATGCAGTGTTTTAAAATATAACTTGCAGGAGTTGCTTAATAGTCAAATTGAAAAAGAAAAAGGATTCAAGGTTGGCTGACATTATAGAAAGACTATTCAGTCTTGCAGAGACTGTTCAATTGAATAATCAATTTCAAACATGCACAAGGATTTTTGATGTACAGAAAAAGGACAGAACTTTTATTGAATCTTTACTTGCTCTGCCCCTTGAATATTATCTTTTGAATGTGATTAGATTAGATAATGAGGCAGTTCCAGTTGTTCCTTGAAGCTGCTAGCTCAGCCGATTATACATTGCGCCTCTGGCTATGCTGCTTTAAAATGCTTGTTGCATGCTTGCTTTCAGAACAAAAAGTTTAGACAAATGTTGCATGGCCTTCTCATTAGTTACAACTTACCTCATGAAAATTTTCTGGAAACATCAATAGCTCCCCTTGTATCTGAAATGTAAATAAAAATATTGTTAGAGCTCACATTGAAAATACAGTTAATGAAGAATAATATATATTGAAATTATTGCTCTTAATATTGCCAGTATTGTTTCTAGGTGTGAAAAGGCCCTGGGTGAGATCCCAGAGGGCTTCTCACTCTGTCCTCCACATTACATTCTCCCCCTCTTTATCAGCACTTTCATGCTCACACACAAGGAATGGAAAATATTTGAAAAGATTCCAAAAATTATTGAAAAAATGTTTTTTTTTTCCAGGTATTGACAGACTCTGACAATAAGAATCTTCACAGTGTGCTTCTTATTCTGCACAAAATGTACACATGGTTATTTTGCACAGAAAATATAATTTTCTGTTCAGGAAACAGAATTTTCTAAGTAATAATAATAATATTTTTATTTATACCCCGCTCTTCAGCCAAGACTATCAGAGCGGCTTACAATTTGTTAAACAAACAGCTTCATTTACAATTGTAAGTTATTTGCCCCCAACAATCTGGGTACTCATTTTAGCGACCTCGGAAGGATGCAAGCCTGAGTCAAGCTTCAGCCCTTTGCTGGTCTTGAACTTGCCACCTTCTGGTTTTGAGTGAGTGGCTGCAGTACAGGCATTTAACCACTGCGCCACCAGGGCTGTTGCAGAAAATGATGCAGTTGGGATACCCCTACAATGATGAGAATCTTCCTGAGATTTATTTATTTTTATTTGGAAGTGGTTGTTTTGTATAGAAATATCATTTTTTATGCAGAAAATGGTGTTTCCTAGGGAGTAAATGCTGTTTTTTTTGTGTAAAAGATCTATGTATAAATTTTGTACTGAGCAAGAGTGTTGGACTATGACTCTGGAGACCAGGGTTAGATCCCAGCTCAGCCATGAAACCAACTTAGGCAAGTAACATAGTCTCAGGGGAAGACAATAGCAAACCTCCTCTGAATGATTCTTGCTAAGAAAACCCCATGGAGACAGAGCTACTATTATTTTAAAAGCAATTTTCCAATGCCACATTCAGTACTTTAAATTATTTGAGCATGTGATGGGGGTAGGAAGAAAAAAAAAACTGTTGTGACTATTGCAACATGAAAAATGACAACATTCACAGTCATGTAAGATAATGGTATATTTCATTGAGCAGTAGAGTGCAGAAAGCTATTTGAACAGAGCTGGGGAGAAATGAAACATACCGGTAGATGTCAGATGTCCAGTGTTCTCCATCAGTTATAAATGATAATGCCCAGAGATGTAAAACTGTTACATTTTAATATCATGTTAATTGTACATAGTCTTCTACAGACAGCAGCCCCAAATAGAAAGAATGCCTTTTTAAAATGCTGTTTTTATGGTATGCAAAACAAATTAACACACTGAAGACTAATAATTATAAATTGACCATGTCAATTTATAATTATTAGTTTTCAGTGTGTTAATTCTGGAGTTGTACAAACTGGCCAAAAGGGCTGCATGCCACATATCCCAACTCCACCCTCAAAGCAGCATCACCACACAACCGACCAGATGCAGGCAGCATCACAAAATTCCTTCAGCACAACATTTAGACATGCTGAGCCAAAGAAAAGGAGAAGAGACGTGGTTCAGCGGCAAGGGTCCCCTTTTTCCAAGCCAAAAAGAAGTAGCATTTTGGTATTCCTTTTGGCCTGGGATAACGCTGGATCAGGGGTGCGGTGTGTGCAAAGGATTGGTGGTAGGCCACTTCTTCAGGGAAGTCTTTTTCACCCCTGATTGAATCTGATGGGGTGTTAGAATGTTTCTCATTGTTAAAGATGTTTTTCTCCATAACACAAGGATAAGAACTCATAATTTAATTATGCTTTGAGATACATTTGATTAAAATTTATGAAGGTTGTTTGATGCTGTTCTTACTGATTAGGTTGTCCCATTTTTAAAAAATCCTGCTGTAGTTTGTTTCTCTTGTTTCTTGTTCCAGTTATCTACCGCTGTATTACAAAAGTAGCAGGGCCATTTCTATGGTCATGTTGTACTTTAGTAGGTTAATATTTTTTTGGAAAAATATTAATTCTAAATCAATTCTATCTTGGGGGAAAGACCAGATATTTCCCAGCTCCTTAGATCTGGACAACTAGTTATGAAAAGCAGCACATTAGTACCCTAGATTTTACTGTTGTTTTTAGCTCTATTCTTCTCAAGTAATAGAAAAAGATCACTAATAACTTAGCATATGAGTTTACACTGCATTGTTATTGCAGTTTGATGCCACTTTTATTGACATGGTTCCATCCTATGGGATCTTGGGATTTGTAGCTTTGTGAAGTACTTAGAATTCTATGTTAGGGAAAAAAATCTAGTGCACCCCCCTAGACTGGACATTTTGAACAGAAAACTCCAAACAACCAACTTTAAATTCACAAAGCAACTATTCCCAGGACATCATGGGATGGAACCATGGCATTTGTATCAAACTGATGTTAAGTATGTGGTGTACATTTACTATTAGGTACAGAACAAGCTCTTGACAGCAGAAACAGTAACTGACTGTTTGTATGAGACAATTTGCTTTAGAGAAACAACATGCAGGGTTTTTATGTTTAAGTTTCTGATGCATCAGCTATATTAACTTAGAAACCAAAGCTCTAAATTCAGCAAGCTTTAAATTTTTTGGTCTTCAGAAGTATTTATGTAGCTGAACAGAAGGGGGTCATTTGTCTTTCAGAGCTGGAAATATACTTCATCCGAGACAACCAGCTTTCCACATCCAGAAGCAGTCATGCCAGTGTGAGACTTAGAAATAAGGAGGAGGAGAAAGAATCTCAGAGCTTCAAAGGAACCCCTAGAGGGGAAAATTAAATTTTACAGAAGATCTATTTTGATGTTGAATTCAATTTCCTTTCCCAACCTTCTGATCCCCAACAGATTAGTGACCAGAATTTCTTTTTTCCATTAGGCAACACAATGTAAAAGTGATAGCTTTTGGCACAAACCAACTACAATTAGAAAAGTTAATCCTGATGTTATCAGTAATATAGACAACTATCAGGGCTGGCCACAGGAAAAAAAGCAATAGTGAGTTGAAGGATCTGCTTATATTTGAACTTCTTGCTTTCCCTTTGCTTCTAGACATACTTAAACTGTTTAAAGAAAGTGGTTATTTTTTTTTAAAAAAATATACGTATTAGAGAAATTTAACACTTTAACTTAAATCATTTTGATCAACCACCCCCACCCCCACCCTAACAGCCAACCACCAGATCAGAGGAAGGTTTTTTTTTTGTTTTTTTTGTTTTGTTTTAGCAAGGAGGAGGATGTTTTCACCTTCTCCCATCAGTGTCTAAGGCAGTGACAAGGACATGCAGCAGGGGCCCTGCTTCTGGTTGTTGCAGTCTTGCTTCCTAATGGGAAGGGATGGAAATATCCTCTTATTTGCAGCCTGATCAGAATCTGAATTTACCTTCTTTGCCTGATCCAGTAGCTGGTTCTTAATGTGGGCTGGGCTGAAATCTATGCATAGTTTAATTCTAAAACTATGTAGTCTTAATGAATACAGATAAGCTATGGATCTGTAACTCCAGGTTATGGCTACACAACCATAATACTGAATATCAGATGTGCTTTTAATGGTAATTACCGTTTCAATTATTCTTTTAGTAATCTGTTAGCTTCTTTGAGCATTGTCTTACAGTGCAGTCTTCCTTGGACAAGATGGCCAAAGGCCAGCTGAGCTGACACTAGGCCAGCTGAAGCTATGCTAAATCCAAAGCCTTCCCATTCTTGGAGTGTTGGAGATTACTGTGAAGAACCCTCACCCTTTCCTGACTTTGTTCTAGCATTGTGGTTTTGTCCATGAGCCTGAGGAAGCTTTAATCTGGTATATCTCAGCTCCCTTCCTCTCTCACCTCTTCTCTGTGGCTTTTGTAGATCTAGCAGAAGTTGGTAGTAGAACAGTTCTGTTAGCAAAGCCTGTCAGCTGAACTCTGAGGTTGGCAGGCACAAAAAGCTTCTGTAGACACAGGACCATTTCAGTTGAGAGAAGAAGCCCATGCCTGTCACTTACAATCTTGTTATGACATTACTTCAGATGTATAAGATCAGGAATGGAAAAATTAGCTTTTTCAGTGACTCTGTGTCAGTTTCACATATGTTCACTCACAATGCTGCTTCATCCTATTTTAGTCTACTTTTGGAATGATATATTGAATTGACAGAAGAGGATCTGATTTATTATACTATGCAACCTTGGTTTGAATTGTAATACAGGTCTGATTCACTTAACGTATGAATCAATGCAGACAGTGAATAAAAAATATTTATGATGTATGAATGTCATAATGACCCCTTTCCCTACTTTCTCTAACAACCCTAAAAATGCTACTTTGGATTTCTATAAAAATAAACATTAATGGAAAGTTTTTAAACATGCAAATTAGCAGGATTTAAAATCAATAGAGATAAAACATCAGTATTAACAAAAATATATATTTAAAGATGAAAGAAAAATAATTGAATGAAAAGACTAAGTATAAGATTGGGAAAAAAATTCTAGGGATATATAGGCAGGGCAGAGGCTATATAAGCCTGTGCCACTGCCACCCTCCCTTCTCCCTCTTTGGAGATTTGTTGTCCCACTCTCTCACCTCGACTTCAGTGAGGCTTCATGTGGTCACTTCATGGGTCAGGCAGGAATTTTCTCCCTTTTCCAAGGGTTTTTTTGCCTACCTCACACGGCTGTTCTTGGCATTGGAAAATTGGCTCAGGTGTGGACTTTAAATAGATGGTCACTGGTGGTTATGGGGGAATATTAAGGGTCAGGTGAACACCTATGGCACCCAATTGGGGTGAAGGCTAGGCCTCTTGAACTTTCTTCTTAGGTCTTGTGAGTAAGTAGAGAGGAAAACAGGCCTTCCTTGAGGTTCGCCTGAGATACAATCCTCAGCCAAGTCTGGCAAGTTGGCTGGGGAAATCTCAGGTGGGCGTTCCAGATGCGAGCTGGCTGGTGAGCAACCCAGTCATTGCATTATCCTTGGAGCGCAGGTGTTTCGCCCAGGAAAAGCTGAGGAGGGGGTCTGAGGAATAGACCACCTGCCTCAGAAGTTCCCACACCAGCTTGCCGTCCTTATAGTTTGCAAATATTCAAGAAACAGTTAAATAGTTAATTCCTTTAGTAAAAGTGGCCCTATTTCAACCCACATTTGTGTCTGGTCTTGTCATTTCAAGTTGGACAGTATGTATGTGTGTGTGTGTATATATATATATATATATTTGTGTGTATATATATCAAAAAGAAAAAGAAAAAAATGACAGGTTTTACAAAAGAAAAGAATGAAATGGATAAAATAATTTTTGACAAACAAAATAAACATATAGCGAAATTTTACAAATTATTGAAAGAGAGAGATCTAGAAAGTGAATTGATTAAACATAATATGGTTAAATGGGCAATAAATATAAATAAAACAATAAAGTTAGACCAGTGGGAAAAATCCTGGAAAGAGACAAATAAGTTTTGACAAATAATGTCAAAACTACAAAGAAAATGATGTCAAAATGTTTCACCGATGGTATTTAACTCCTCAAAAGTTAAATCTAATCTATAAAACTGGTAACATAACGTGTTGGAAATGTGGAAAATCTGAAGGCAAACTATATCATATTTGGTGGAAATGTCCTAAAGCGATTGAATTTTGGAAGAAAATAAGAAATATGATGCAATAAATGTTAGGAATATCTATACCTTTAGACCCATGTGTATTTTTACTAAATATGACTGGCTCATTGAAAAATGTAAAACATAATAGAATAGTGTTATATATGGTAACCATCGCAAGAATAATATTCGCTCAAAAGTGGAAAAAGAAAATACTCTGTCAAGTAGAGAATGGTTGATAAGACTATATGAAGTAAAAAATATGGACATAGTTTCGGCTTTGATTAAAGGGAAAACTAAAAATAGGTATGAATCTGAATGGAATTGCTTGAATTTGTTGAAAATAAGGGATGATTGAATAGGTAAGTTAATAATTAATATAATTAATATAATCTAATTAATATAAGAAAACACTTCAATTCTACAAATAAGAAACAAATCTGGTTAATATTATCTCAATTAAGCCTTTATCTTTAAGAAAATAATTAAAGAAGGGAACAAATATAAGTTATTTATTTATCTTTATAAATATTATATATATATATACACACACACACACACACACATACATACATACAAACATACTTTTGGTACATTACTCATCAATAAAAATCATAATAATAGCTTATAAAGAAATTTTGTAAGTGCAGGTAACAAATAAAACATCAAGGTCAATATAGGCTGGTTTGTTATGTGTTTTGAAATGTAAGATAATGGAGAAAGAAAAAAGAATGAGAATAAGATAGGAACATACAGTCAACTTGAATATAAGGTTTAATACAATTGTTGAGGAAGAAGTTAGGAAAATACACATATATATTCTCAAATAATCTTTTGTAAATATTTTGTATATTACCTATGTGTTTGATTTTTTTTGTTGTTTTGTTTTGTTTGTTTTGTTTTGTTTTGTATAATTAGGTGAGAATGTTTATCCATTAATAGATTTATGATAGTTGTACAATAGAGGAGGGAATGTTTTATGTCATTTTTCCTTTGTATTTGTATGGATGTTTGTCTTTTTAAATTTGAAAATAAAAAATTAAAAAAAAATTCTGATCTCTTCCAAAATGATTATGGTAAAATTGGAAAAACATTGTCAGATTTGGAAAATGGACAAGGCTAGATATTTCTTTATTAGGAAGAGTTTCTATAATAAAAATGAATATATTACCTAAACAGATAAATCTATTTCAAAATTTGCTGATAATTAATAATGAA
Organism: Urosaurus nigricauda; assembly: GCA_034509955.1. Lineage (NCBI taxonomy): Eukaryota > Metazoa > Chordata > Lepidosauria > Squamata > Phrynosomatidae > Urosaurus > Urosaurus nigricauda. The sequence goes on from JAOEGL010000005.1 coordinate 47,722,623, forward strand.
AAATGCTTTAAGAAATGGCAAAAGGAATTATCAAGGTTTTTGTGGAATGGAAAGAAGGCGAGGATCAGATGGAGTATATTAATGGACCCAAAAGACAGAGGTGTGTGTGTGCTTCCAAATTTTGGATTATATTATTCTGCTTGCTGTCTAAACTGATTAGAAGATTGGATAAGCCTGTCTAATGAAATAGTACTAAAAACTGAAGGTGCCAACAAAAGATTTGGCTGGCAGGCCTTTATATGGTACAATAAAAGGAAAGAAAACATCATTACATTCATAAATCTTTGGTCAGGGCATGGATGAAGATGAAAAAAAGCCTTCTAGAGAAAAATACCAAAGTGGGTATCCAGCCAGGAAGCTTTGTTTGGCAGAAGCAAGATAATGAACCTTGGGCTAGATATGAAGACATATTAGTAGAATAAATAAATTCAGACTAAAAGATGAAAGCATGAGAACAACTGGAAACAGAAGGGTGGAATATTAGTTGGTTCCCTATAAACAATTAACTGAATTATTTATTATGGATAAAAGGTTAGTAAGATTTGAGGAAAATGGAAATGAGCTTGACAAAATCTTTGTAGATGATGAGAATATTGCAAAATATTTTAAAGTTTTGAATGAGACAGATTTAGAAAAAGAAACTATTAAACACACAATGGTAAAATGGGCTCAGGACAATGGGGAAAAGTATTAAATTTGAAGACTGGGAAAGAACATAGCGAAAAGATTTACACTATGTCAAAATCTTTTTTTTTTAAACCTTTCTGAAAATGTTCCATGATTGGCATCTGATGTATATTTCAACTGCCTTAATAAAAGACAACTCAGTAGATAAGGTAGAATGGGTATGACTACTTGAAAAATATAAGGAGAATGGGTACTACTACTTGAAAAAAGTTTTTTTATATGCATTTATATGTTTGCATAGATAGATTGACTAGAATACAATATAGGATATGTTTACAATAGATTATTGATGACTAATATGGAAATTTGCCTGTATAAACTATATAAGTGTGGAAGAACACTAGATCAATTAAATTTTATAGGTTTGCTGTAATATATATGTGTGTTATTGATGGTATTGTATAGTTATATTTTTGTGTTTAGAAGGTAGTGTTTGAATGTTTTAAATTTTGGAGAATAATAATATAGAATATATTTTTAAAAAGAAAAGTTTTTACAGATGTAATTTCCATATTTTTAAAAGAATGAAAATTTGAGTTTATTTTGTACATACTTTTCCCTAAAATACTCATTTTTGTGTGCAGTATTCCCTAAAATACATATTTTTCTAGGCATTCATCTCAAATATATTCAAGTATGTACAAATTTTTTTAATCCAAGAACTTCAACAAACTATTTGAAGAAGAGATTATTTCAAAGGGTGCTGACATTCCAAGTCCATACTAATCAAAGAAGTGTGAGGTGTGATAGATGATACATTTCAAAGGCAGCCCAAACTAAATTCTGTCCTATCTCCATGCAAGATTACAAGGTACAGCTGATTCTGTGGTGACGGAAAAAACTTTAGGTAAATCATTTACACTTCTGGGCCCGAACATGTTGATTTTCACTGTTATGAGTGTGATCATTCATAACAGCTTTGTGGAATACTGCAGTTTTGAACTGAAGAATGTTGTCAGCAACAGTGTGTTGTCTTGTCATACATATCTCTCTGCTGATGAATTATGACAAATGTTTGAAGCTTATCAGAACAGCAGCCTTTCATTTGATCTTACATAAAGATAAATTGAGGTTTAGTGAAGCAATTTTATATGGTTTATGTGAATGTGATTGTATAGAGAATTTTGTTTGGTTTGTTTTTATTAAAAATAAACTTTTTAAAATTGACATTTTTTTCCTGTCTACAAGCAATGGAAAGAACCTGCGACGGATATACAAAAGGTATTAATGTACTCTATATCTGAATTCATGTCAACAGGGTGTTGAATCAGTTGTGTCATTTGTATATTTCTAATGGCCTTCTCATTTTAAAGAGCTACAGTAGAGACCATGTGATAATATTCCATGGTGGTAATGTCTGTTCCTTTTGAATCTGGCCACAGCAGATGGTTAACAATTTTGTTAATTTTTAAAAATAAGATGTTAGGAAAATCCACCAGTTTATAAACCAGATGCAAAGAATTTGAACACTTTTACAAACTTCTATCAATGGCAGAATGAATGAAATACAGACTGGCTTCATGCTGTGGGTCATGAACTGATCTACTCTGTTTTTCCAAAATATACAAAGAGCTTTTAAAAAAGCATAGTGGATCTCTCTCACCCCCTCTCAGTCAAAAGATTTAGATGAACAGCCCTATTTTCAGGTAGAACATGGATCCCAGAGGTATATTATAAAGTTGAAGGAGATATCATGACATTATTAAAACCAGGTACGTCGGTGTGTGTGTGTGTGTGTGAGAGAGAGAGAGAGAGAGAGAGAGAGAGTACATACACACATGCACACATACATACATGCGCTGATTATTTTGGCTTCCACGTTTCTTGGTGGTGTCCATTAGAAGGAATGTGATAAACAACATCCAACGACAGCTGTAAAATTCCCAAGGAATTAATATGATTGTGTGGGAGGCAATAGTTGTATTGTACTTTAAATTAAGGTCCTATGGTGTTAAATTACCTTGTCTGTACACCATGCCCCCCCAAACTGGATTATTGCATTTCTTTACTGGAAATATAGTGAAATTTGAAAGGGTGGGTGGCCCAGATAGATAGAGACAGACAGACAGACAGACAAGAAATTGTAATTTCAGCAACAGCGATAGAGATCAGGTATTCTCCATTTAAGTGGTTTAAGGATGACTGACAGAATACTGGAATGATAAATCATATCAATTTAAGTAGCTATTCAGCCTTTGGTCCAATAGTCACAGAAACCTTTGTGATGTTATGTGCTTTCAAATCAGATTATTTTATCATAAGTGTTTCTTGTCAAGATTTATTCAGATGAAGATCATCCCACTTCTGGCATCTCTTTATTGGCTACCCATTCGTTTTAGAATTCTGTACAAATTTCTCTTAATGTTTTAATCATTGCACAACCTAGCTCCCCCATATCTGTCAGTCCTTATTTCATATCATCATCCTCTTCGAGATCTGACGTCCAGGATCTCAGGGCTTCTTACCTAGCCAAGGGTTTCTTCTTCCTTGGCTCAGCTTTGTCCTTTTTCACTTGCTGCATTGTACTCCTGGAACTACTTCTCTGAACATCTGCAGACTGTCTCTTCTCTTGCTAGTTTTAAATCTGAATTAAAAACTTTCTTGTTCTCTAAAGCATTTGGAACTGTATTTTAATATTGTTCTATAATTTTATATTTGATCATATATTCTCTATCAGCCTGCACCACAGGAAAAGCAGTATCTTCCCCATGTCACCATAGGGAAATCTGTGCTTAAGTCTGTTCAGCAGTTCACCTACCTGGGAAGTATCATCCCCTCAGATGCCAAGATTGATAAAGAGATCGATCACAGATTAGCAAAGGAATATAGTGCATTTGGAAGGCTTCACAAAAGAGTCTGGAGCAGCAAACACCTGAGGCGAAGCACAAAAACTAGTGTGTACAGAGCCATTGTATTGTCCATTCTCCTCTACAGGTCTGAAACGTGTCTACGCACAATACTAAATATACACTGGACTGACTACGTGATGAATGTTGCTGTCCTGGAGCAAGCAGAGATCACCAGCATTGAGGCAATGCTATTGAGAATGCAGCTGTGCTGGGTAGGGCACGTTTCTAGGATGGAGGACCACTGCCTCCCAAAACTAGTACTCTACAGTGAATATATACAAGGACTCCCTGAAACAACATCTCAAGCTCAGCCAAATTGATCTCCAACAATGGTCTGTCCTGGCCTCACACTGGGAGGCATGAAGACACACTATCCACAATGTTGCAGCCTCTTTCGAGAACTCATGCCAAACAAGTCTCAAAGAGAAATGACAACGTAGAAAGAACCACAACTTGGAAACACCACCCAAGGAGGCTTTCTGCTGTGCTTTCTGTAACCGGACTTGTTTATCTTGAATTGGCCTTTTTAGTCATCAACGCGCTTGTAGAAAGCATGGGATGAGCCCTTCCTGAATCTTCATTAGTGAAGAAAAGCCAGAGAGATATGTATTATTTGTTTTTACAGTTTGTAGTTTAACTGCATAACTTGCTTAATTTTGTATAGTTTATATTTTATGACTTTTAGATTGTACACCATTGGTAGGTTATATACTGTTTTGAGGATTCCTGCAAAGTGCCATGCAAAATTTGTGGTGCTATAAACTGTAAATAAAAAAATAATAATTTCCTTTGCCGCCTTTTCAGGTTGAGAGAGTGTGATATGTCCAAGGTCACCCAGTGAGTTTCCATGGCTGACCAGAGATTTGAACCCTGATATCCCTTAGTTCAACACCCAGTGTGCTATACCATGCTGGCTTTCTTTAGAAGGTTATCCTGCATCACTCAAAACGTGTGGTGGAGGGAAGACCAAGGGAATGCTGTCTTTCTCAAATGGCTTCAAATGGGAAATCAATTTGATACCATGTAATAAGATAACCTAAGATAATAGAAGCTATGTAGATCTTAGTGGTGGCAGATGGGTTCCATGATAGTGAAGCAGTGCATGTGCTCTAAGTTTAAACTATAAAGAAGTTATTCAATCTGCTGAGCTTTATCCCTAAAACAGTTCATCTCCTCGAGTAGTTCCTTTAATGTCTGGAGTAAAACCTGGAAAAAATTCACTATGCCACTGAGGTAGGAATCACTCTACAGCATTGCAATATTACAAACCAATGGTTGTGTTTTGCCCCCTTGCTGATAACGGCTGTGAAAAAAGGACAACAGCTGCTTTGAGTCCCATGATGAGAGAAGAATGGGGTATAAATTGAATGAATAAAATGGTTGAATGAACAAATATTATTGCATTTTAAAAGGGAAAAAAAGCTTACTTTTCTAAAGTGAAGTTTTGTAATTTTGTATGGTTTAATCTGAATGTATAGAAAGGGGGAAGGGCAGGAGACTCATGAAAGTATAAAGCCTGTACAGACAGATCCATGGCCCAGATCCAGTTGCCTAATAAGAATAAACTCACTGAATCAATATTTGATTCAACAGTATTGATTCAATGGGACTACTCCAGCTGCAGACTAAGAAGTGGTTTTAGGCCATTGACTTTTCAAAAGAATTCTGAGAAGATACAACTGTATAAGTTAAAGATATTGTTGTTATTTTTAAAACAACATTCTAAGAAAGAGTGTTTGGTCCTTGAACTGAAGAGATAGTCTTTGCTGGTTCTGTGACTTTCATAAGACTTTAAAGTGCTTTTGAATTTTCTAGTACTACTCAGGAATTTGAAAGCACTAGCTGCAAATTGAACTTGAACTGCTGTTCTATCACAGGAATTCATATTCTATCAAGGAAAGAGTAATTGGTTTCCCTCTGAGCATAATGCCATATGATAGGCTGGATTCATCCATTGTACTTTAGCTCCTCTTTGTGAAATTGATGCCAAAGATTAAAAATCCATGACCATGATTGTAAGTTGAATATACTGGTGTAGTATTTCTTCAATATGGAGATGACTGACTGAAGAGTCTTTTATATTTAAATTTCCCAAAATGGGAATTTTGTGAAACAGATTTATGAAGCATTGCTGGATTGTTTTAATTGAATTGAATTTTATTTTTATATTAGCAGATTGTCTACATGGATGCATCTGGCACTCCTTCATGATATCTGAAATATGGGGACTAGAAAACATTTCCAAATGTGGAGGATGAGATCCAAGAAGACAGATTATGTGAATAAGGTACAGAACATGGGTAGAACATCATTTGGATAGGGACCATTCTTAATTGTTGCTCATTCAATAGAGAAGTATGTTGATATCTGGGTTTCTGATAGGTGTGTGGAACACATGCTAATTATTTTCACACCATCTATTTAGCTGGGGGTAGAGATAACAGTCATGGTACATGTTGGCATCAATGACATGGAATTTAAATTTTAAAAGACAAGAGCTCTAAGACAGCTGTCTCTGAACTGGTACCTGGTTTATCCAGCTATGTATATCTATATAAACAGAGCAAAACTGATGCCATCTCAATGCATGATTGAAATGGTAATGTGGGTAGGAGGTTTGATTTGTTAAGTGCCGAGGAATATTTTTTGGGAAAAAACTGTACAAAAGAGACAAAATCCAGTTGAACCAGAATAGAACCAGTCAGCTGGCTCAAAAGATACAAAAGGTGGCTTTGAAAATGCAGAAGCTGGGGAGTATCCAGTTGGGATGAATCATGCCTAGGAGATAAGGGTTAAAATGGCCCAGATGAGAAGAGGTAGAAGCAGGTGATGACCATACAAAGAACCACAGGGAGAAAAAAACCATGCATCATACATGTTTGAAGAGGGGCAGCCTCTGAAAACCTTGAATCAAGATTGAGGAGTCAGAGCACTTGATTCTAAGGAAGAAAAGAAATACAATGCACATAGTGGAATTGATGGAATTAAGGGATCAAGTGGGACATGATCATCTCTGGAAACACATATTACAGGACATATTGTGTGTATAAGAGATGGTGTTACTCTTTTTGCTGAAACAGGTATTGTAGCAGACACACTAGAAATTTAAAAAAGAACAGACTCCACTACATATTAATTGTGACTATCAATATTACACACAAAAGTACTTTAGTACCATGGAAATCCTACCATTCTCCTGACCAAAATGTTCATAAATTATTTTATTTGTATTCTGCCTTTCTCCCTTCACAGGGGTCAAGGTGACTTATGACCATTTAAAAAGACTAAACTAAAAACAAGAATCATTGATAAAAAATATATTAATACACACTTAAACCAAAGCTTTGTTTAAAAAAAAAACCAAAAGTTAAAAACACCTTAAAAAGCAGACCTAAAACATAATAATATAGAAACACATGAAAAGCACCATCTGCCATAACATTTAAAATAAAATAAAGAGGCCTTTGCTTATAGGTGGAAAGAGGTCCAACTGGGCCTCCCATGGATGGAGATTCCACAACTTGGAACCAGCCATTGAGAAGCTCTTTCCTGTGGGAGTGGCCTTGAGAAGGACAAAGAGGGAGGCATCCAAAAGAAAAGGTGTGGTAGACAAGGGTGACTAAAACTGGACAAATACGTATTTCAGTCTTGAATGCCCCAGTGAGACTGACAAGAACAAAGGAGGCATTGACATAAGAGACATACTCAAAGTCTGCAGAGAGTTCCTTCTCATTCTCCATGTCTCAGATTATATGCATATCTGTCCTTACCTCCTGTAAGGCTCTGTCTCCCAGATTTTATAGTTCTATCTGCTAAAGATGTAATGGTTACTGATTGCGTAAATTTATGCACATATCCCTGATGTGAATTCATAAGGGAAAAACATACTTATTCTTGATCTATCTTGGCTGTACTGTATTAACCTTTCTGTAAATGAGTATATTTCTAGGTTGCTCAATATGTATTAATTCATAAGCACATTCTGTTATGTTTCCCTAGCAATCTGTAATTATTCAAAGCACAAAATTTACATTAAGATTAATGCATTTTTCACAAATTATATACATTTTGCTTTTGGCCCTAAAATACACACTATATTTGGTATCACAAATTCAGACAAGTGTAAACAAAAATCCCAAAGGATAACTGTTGTGATTCACAGGTTTGTCATCCTGTTACTGGCATATGCAGCTGTAACTCAGCCTTCCACTTCTGTGTGTCTTCTTGTTTTCAGTAGCTGGTTGTTCTCCTGTAATGTTCAAAGCTCTTCACCACCACCACCAACTTACTGTACAGATGTTCAGCAACAGCTCATAGCCATTCAATACTTGCTAGAGAGAGGGAGGAATAGAGGTGACCCAATAGCCAGATGCATCATGATTTCATCAGATGTTAAGAGCTCAGAATTCAGTGTTTTGTGGATTTTGAGTGTTGTTGTACTTTGGATCTTTTTATCAGTCAATGACCAGAAAAACAGAGTAAAATAAAATGAAACAAATTATTAAAAAGAAAATATTAATAGAATTACAGTATAGAATGGCATAAAACAGTAATGCTGTGATTCTATGCTTCTATGCCTACTCTAATTATTATTGTTATGACCTTTGAAGTCCTGTACATCTTCCAGACTATCTTCCAGACTATCTTCCCATATGAGCTTGCCTGAGTATTAAGGTCTTCAGGGGAAGGCTTTCTATTGATCCATCATGGGCATGGGCATATTCGCTTAGGATATGGACAAGAGCCTTCCCAGGTTGTGGAACTCCTTCTCACGGGAAATTCAGTTGTCTTCTTCTATCCTTTCCTCAGCTGTCAAAGACCTTATTCAGGTAGTCCTGTAGCTAATAATTTATGTAGTAGAAATGCCTTTTAATGGGGTTGCATTAAAACCATTTTTTTTCAAAACAGACAAACAAACAAACAATGCTTTAATTGTGTAATAGATCACTCTAATTCTCTTAGTAGAATGATCATTTGATTGCTTTTCTCTCCCCCCCCCCCTCCCAGCTGTACCTTGTTTTTATTCGGATGTATCATGTACCACATTATATGATGTTAAAAGAGAAAGGTGGGTGCATTAAATAAATAAATAAATAAATAACCCTATATTCTAAGTCTTGAGTTGCTAAATTTGAATCTGAGCTAAATGCAGAGGTTGATTCAAAAGTTTCCAGGGTAACATGGTCAGTTTAAGTTAGAGATGCATTGCTACACTCAGATGCATTGCTACACTCAGAAAGCAATGGAGAGTCTCTCTGCTTGAGATCACCAAAAAATATTCTAGGTTGATTTTCAGGATCTAATTGCATACCTGCAAAACTGTTTGCCTCACAGTAATCCTGCAAAACAACACTTTCAGTCTTACATCTAAATCTTGGTTTGATCAAGATTGTCTGGATCTGAAGAAATCTCTACCGATAATTTAAAATATAACCTGTACAGGAAGTTGGATATGCCATCAGTATATATAACCTATTCAGGAAACTGGATATGCCATGTATGTGTGCCTTCAAGTTGCTTGTCTATTCATGGCCACCTCTTGAATTTCATAGAGTTTTCTTAGTCAAGGAACACTGAGAGGTTGTTTTGTCAGTTCCTTCCTCTGAAATATAGCCTACAGTTGGTGGTCACCCAACCAAGTCCTGAATGTAATAATAATAATAATAATAATAATAGACTTACAGCAAGTTTGCCAAACTAGTCCTACCCTCCAATTAATCCACCTACCTTGTACTTGAAACAAGTGTTAAAACAAGTTTTCCCTAAAACTGTAGAATAAAAAGCAATTTTTTAAAATCTGTATTAATGCCTTTTAAAAAAAGCACTAACTCTGTGAAACCAGTTGTACATTGTGTGTTCCAACAAAGCAGGAAATAGAGTGAGTATGATTTGGGGGTGGGGGCTGTTTAGACAACCCCTGAGAATGAATCAGCAAAAGTTAATTGCTGCATTACAGAATCATGACTCAACCAATAGAGAGGGATCACAGGGGTTGATATAAAATATGAAATGCTCAATTCTGGTCCAAATTGGAGCAGGAAAAAAAGACAGGAACATGAACTAAGTCTTCAGTGACATTACAGAGAAGTCTTGCATACATGTTAATATAGAAAGAAGTTCAGAGGCAGTAGAGGCAGTATCTTTAACACGATAAATGGAAGGAATTCACTTTGAAGAACCAGCCTCTCTTATGATGCATCTATGGCTCCTTGTGACAAGCATATATCTCAACAGGCTGTTGAAAAGCCTTATATTGGAAGACTATCTGTTTTCTATTATAAACTTTGAGAAAATATAGTTATTTATTCATTTTTATGCATGAATGGTGGTTTGAACATGTTGGATGAATTTAAAAATAAGTGGTTGAAACAGTAGGACTCTTTTCAACTAATAGCTTTATGCGCATCAGAAATGGTCTTGGTTGTGTTTGTTGTTTGAAACTCCTGCTGGTCCAGAGATAATGCTACTCTTCAGTGTATATTTTTAATTATAACTGTTCCAGTTATTTCCCTGAAAGTAAATGAAAAGTAAATAATGAATATTAAATGTGTATTCTTTATAGGAGAGAGAGAAAAAAAGATGTTTTAAATTGTACCTAATTGAGTTTTTGGTTATAGTTTATAGGTATTCACTGGGGTGGGGTTGTCCTAGTAATTTCATTTAAATTTAATGGATATCTAACTTTTGTTGGATCATGGAATGGAAAAAAGCAATGAAAATACAAGGGGAATAAACCACCAAGTTAGGATTTTGTAATCTGAAGAGAAGAAAAATTCCTTTCTGATTTCTGATTTTATATCACAAAACTGGAGACCGATTTCTTGTTTAAAAATTTGTAAGTGCATAAGATGCACAATTTTGCTGAGCAAGTGCATTCTGGAAGATGGTGTTGGCACAGATCTGATAAGTGTGAAAAGCCTATTCCATATAATGGTCTCTGTCCCTTGCAAAGTCTAACTCTCATTAATAGTGGAAAAGAAAGACTGGATGCCAGTAAGTCCTAACAGTGTCCAATTTATATCACTTTATAAGAGGCCACAAGACACTTCCAACCTTGCTTCACTAATGTTAGTCATTAATGTAGGTCAAATATAACTTGCATTTGTCTGTTTAATGTTCTATTCAGGGGTTCATGGAGGTCTAGACAGTCATTTTCACGTACTGTGATACTTCTTGGACCAAACAAAAAGTCAACCCAGTATAGTATTCAGATTTCATAGTTGCCAACCAGGTGGAAGATCATTTTCCAGTGATAATCATCAGAGGCATGCTGTTTCTAATCCTGGACGTAATATATAGCCATTATGACTAATAGCTATATAACTAGTGTTATTATCCATGAATATGTATCATTCCATGTAAAAGACATCTAAGGGTAGATCCAGACTGATTAAAAAGATCAGGGGAACCCAGATTTTATGAATATTCTTGTCCTTTCCTACATTATGTTGGTGATGTGTACACATTTTGTTTATCTTGGAATATTTTCTGACAGTTCTCAGTATGATCAGAGACTTTTTATACCAGTTCCCAGGCCATTTCATTTTAACCCAGTATAAAATCCAAAAGAACAGAAACAAAACCTGTGACTTTTCAAAGGACTTGGATGGGAGACCACCAACAAAACCAGGTGTTGTAGACTGTATTTTGAAAAGTCCCCAATTTTGAAAAGGTGCATCAGTATGGATGCACCTTGAGTTTCTAATTTTAACATATTTGGGGGAAAAACAATATATTTTTCCTGACCTGAATCTCCCGATGAATGGGGCATACCTCTGAAGCACCATGTATAGGATTGTTTTGTGATTATAACAAGATCCTTTAGGAGCCTTTTTGCTATTATTAATTTATTTTATTGTATATTTTATCCCACCTTTCTATTAAAAAACAACATTCCAAGCAACAAACCTAGTCAAAAATGAAAAATATTTGACTGTAAAATCATTAAAGTTTAAGTATAATGACCAAAACAATTACATTCTTTACAATATCAGGAAGCATAAAGTAATTTGGCCAATTTGAAGGACTGCTTCTTTATACTTTTCCTAGAGCAGTGATAGTAGGAGCTGATCATAAATCTGAGGGGAACAAATTCCAAATCTGGGAACAAAACAGAAGAAAACTATTTTCTGTATGGCTATCAAGTGGGTCTCTTCCATTGATGGTATCAAGAAGACCTCACATGAAGATCTTAACATCTGGACAGGTTCATAATGAAGCAGATATTCTTTATCTATCAATGCCCCAGAATGTTTTAAAGGTTAAAACCAGCATTTGATTTGGTCTGGCAACCATGGCAGATCTTTCAGTGTCTACTGGCAACCATGGCAGATCTTTCAGTGTCAGAGTAGCATGATCTTGATACTCCAAACCAGTTAGAAGTTTAGCTGAAGCATGTTGCACCAAATAAAGGCCTTTCTCCAACACTTTTCAAGGGCATCCACACATATGTAGAAGGAATGCCATTTGACCTCACGTTAATTGCAATGGCTCCATCCTACATAAATCTGGGATTTGTAGTTTTGTAAGGCACTAGCATTCTTGGGCAGAGAAAGCTAAAGACCTTGTAAAATTATAAATCCCTGGTTTGCATAGGATGGAGCTGTAATATTCAAAGTGATGTCAAGCTGTGTTATTTCTACAGTGTAGAAGCACCAATAGAGAGCCTTGCAGGAGCAAAGGAAAGATGTAACTGAGACATGGATGACCATAGCTAGATCAGATTGACTGAAGAAAGGTTGAAGTTGGCACATTAAATGGAGTCGGGCAAAAGTATATGTCACCACTATTGCTATGTGGAGATCCAGAGAACAGGAAGCATGGAATATTCCATGACTGACCTTTGAGGGTGATTTTGTCCCCTTACAAATCAATTTGAATATTAACTCTAAACCAGCCTTGACCTGATCAGCTATACCTCTTTCTTGTCAGGATTTAAATTCAACATGTTCAGCTTCATCCAGCCCATTACTGCATTGAAGCATAATTAAATGGTATTGATTACATCCTTGATGTTAGATGAGAGGTAGACATAGAGCTTGCTGGATGGTCACCAGCATGTTGGAAACACTTCACTGCAAAAACTTTGAATGAAGTTCAGTGATCTGATCTTCATAGAGATCAGGTATGGGAATCATGCAGTTTGACTGCAGTTCCCAATATTCTTTGCTGGTTACAACTGGTGGGATTTGTAGTCCAATAACATTGAGATGACTGTATAATTTCCAATATAAACTTTGAAGAACAAAGAGTACAGAACTGTGATCTGAAGAATGACATATGTTAAAGGTCATGCTGTCAAACTGGATACATTCTGATAGAAAGGATCAGAACCACTTCAATACAGTGCACCCTATGTGCAATCCAGTCAGGCAATCCAGAAGGATGATAATATAGAAAGCAGCCACAAGACTAGCTTTGTTCTCCCCATTTGTGTAGATTCTCCCCTCCTACTGAGCTGGGTGGGACTCCTTGAGACCACCTTTTATCAAAAAGAACTTGCTGCTGCCACCCAATGATTAACCAGTTACACCCTAGCAATGCATTGGGACATTGCTGGGACTTTTACTGGTATTTGTTAAACCAGCGAGGAACTAGCTGAGTGAAGGCCCATGAAAAATAATTGGACAGAGGCAGAGTACTTATGGAAAAGTTTTATTCTAATGAAAGGAACATGAAAGAAAAAGAAGATCACTACATGGAGGACAAACTCATCCTCCAGGCACAACTTAAAGTATCAGTTACAAATCACAATCATGTCAGCCAAACATTAACAGAAACCCAAAACTGACGACCCGACTAGTAGTGAGACAAGCCCCTAGGCCAAGTCCTTGCTCTCTTACTCGGGCCTTCTTTCCTTCTTCAGCTCAGCATCCTCCAGAAGTTTCTCTCTCAACAGCCATTTGATTGGACAGTTGCCTTCTCACCACCAGTAGTGGAACTTTCCTCATAGAGTAGCCACACACCATCCCACAGTTAACCCTTTGTTATTTAGGAAGAAGGCCCTGATAAATGAAGGGATGTCCATTTATCACACCATCCAATCCCCAGTATTGAACATTCAATAAGGCAAACAACGTGGTTTCAGTTCCATATCATGGTTGAAAGCCTAATGGAAATGAGTGCAACTTTGTTATCCAGACATTACTGAAGTTATTTGTTTTACATTTTATTGACATTAGTAAAATGAGGACACTATATAAATACAAAAATACCAAAAATACAACATCTTTTACAACTTACAGTTTACATTAATATCATATAACATGCAACTCCATATCACATCATAAAATAACTTTCTAAACTCCACCATGACATTTCATTCCCCTTGTCCAATTGTCTATTTACCTCCCACCCAATACTATCATTGTTGCATTTTCTTTCTTCTATACCAATTTCTTTATATTATTTTTCTAATAACATATTTTATAAGTTAGTATTAGAGAGATTTTGTAGCACCTTAGAGACTAACTGAAAGAAAGATGTTGGCAAGATTGGCAGCATGAACTTTGGAGATCTTTAAACAGAGGCTGGATGGCCAACCATTGGGGGTGTTTTGATCGTGAGTTATTGCATGGCAGGGGGTTGGATTGAATGGTCTTTGATCTCTTCCAACTCAATGATTCTATTATTCTGTTTTGGTAGAACAATGAATTCATTCCTTTTTATAATCCTGCAATTAGGTTCAGAACCTCCAATAACTCCTTTACAATGATGTCTAAAACTTGTAATGGATTTACCACCCTACTAAATGGAATCCATCAGCAACTGTTGGGAACATATTGCTCTGCCCACCCACAGCTCTGCTTCACACATTGTAGTCTTGATTTGCAAGCTGCAGGTTTTTTAAAAATGTTCTGCATTGTTTGCTATTTAAATACAACACAGAGCTGCACTTTGAGCACAATGGTCACCTTCACCATTTCTTCCCCTCATTTGTAGTTGTTGCACTACCACAAAATGCTCATCAACAGTCTGCCTTACAGGTTGTGAGCACTATAGGTCATGAACATTAGTTGACTTAATTCATGGTGCCTTTGATAAGTGTCTTGAACATAACTTACTACCTGGTTCTAGGGAACATATTACTAATAGAGCTGTAGAACCATGGCCCAATTATCAGGGTTGTTAAGCCACAATGTATTTCCCAAAAGCTTCAACTTGTCACAGTGTGTTCTCATCTCTTCTGCTCAGGTTCACACAGGAAGTAATTAATGAATACTTGTTTCTAAAAAACCAACAAAAAACCAAGGAGACACTTCAGTTGCATTTTAAATTCAAAACCATATTTTATGCCTTGGGGAATGATATTTTCTGTACAAATGAAGAAGTGGCAAAGCCAAAGTTGGCTATGGGTGCCATGTGTTATTCCAAGGAGGGGCAGGGGGAGGGAATAGAGGGGGAGTGTTCTACATATTCTGTAAAAAAATGAGGAGAACAAATGACCTGATGGGTTCCTCCTTGAGCTTTGAGGGCATGTTTACCACCTTAATTAAAGCAGAACAAATTGCTTCTGAGCACAGAGAATGAACTTGATAACTAATGGGAATTGGGAATTTGCACATTTAGCTACTGGAAGAGGGTATCTGAAGATAGTTTTTTTTTGATAGCAGGGGAGGAAGATGGTAAACAAACTTTATGAACTACTCTAATTGGTTGAAAGTCCCTGAACTTCAGAGAGAAGGCTCTTAATTATGCAGATTAGTTCTTGGAATTCTATAATGCAGGATTCTCTTTTTATCTTAATGGAAAGGTGGTAAAACACTCCTGCTTTTAAATTCTTTTGATTTACTGCCCCCCTTTTGGCGATGACTGCTATATTAATGTTTTCCTCTTTATGCTCAAAGCACTTAGTGCCTGGGCAGTCTCATTTGCCTCATACTGGATTATGCCAATTGATGCTTTCTGATGATTAAAGACCAGGAGCCCACCTTCTAAATGCATATGCTGACACTTACCTTTTTTTTCTTTATTAGTACAGGTATATACAAATCTGATTTCAGCTACGTGCTTTAAATACCACTAGATTTATTTCAACAGAGCTAGTCAATGTTGTGACTGAACATTTAGATGTAGTCAATTATAGTGTTTATTATACAGACATAATCCCTTTTGCTTACTGAAAGAACTCTAGAAATGTCCAGCTCTTTCTCCTAGATATTATGCACCCACATTCTATCCAATCCAGTTAAGAGAACTGAAGTCATCAATCCCTCCATTTTTTTTTCTGTTTTCATTGAGCATGAAATTAGTAACTATGACTGCAATCCAGGTTCATCGATAAAAGTATAATTCCACCAGTCTCTATGGGATCAAAGGGTATCTACAATATTATTGTAGCTCTTGTTTCACAATAGAGATGCAATACTTTACTAACTTCATTTTTGGAAAAACCAACAAGCCATTTTTGAAAGTTTCCCACAATACAAGAAAGTGTTCAGAAACTGTACAGTATTGTTTTCTTGCACAGAAAATGTAAACAAGCAGAAGTGCACAGTTCAAGCAATCTCCGATACCTTAGGAATTACCGGCGACCCTGGAGCTTCGGCTTTATCAGGAATCGTCCTCCCAGTTGTTGATGAAAACAGACTGGAGCCAAAACTCTCTCCTCAGAGGTTTTTATTCTTAAATTGCTGTATTTACAAATATTTATATGCGCACGTCCAACAAAACTCTCCAACCATCCACTCTAGAACACAATTACCCAAAGATTACCCACTGAGGTGTACAGGCTATTAGGTCACAAACCCAACCTCTTTTGATGATTCTTCTTTCTTGTGTTGCTTGCATTGTTGCCCCCTCGGTCAGGAAGACTCTTGATGTTTACATTAGGCCTACGTGCAAGCAAGCACATACTGACCTTGAGCACTGTCTGCTTCCAGCCTTCAGCTGCAGACAATTCTAGCCATAATTCCTGTTTTTACCTTTTTGTGCACATCTGTACATTTCAAACCCAGGCCTCAAAGCCTAACATTTGCTGTGTACAAAATGCTGCTTTTCTGATTAAAAAAAACACAACCCCCAAACCAAAAATAAAACAAAAAACACATGCATCTTTTACACAGAATAAGTCTGCAACTAGGAAGATTCTCATCAATTCAGCATTCTTCTCATCAAGGTTTCCCAGCACTTGAGAAACAAGCATTTGGCCATTTAAAAAAAAAATTCTGTCCTATTACCCAGTGACACTGTGAAAACATTTCCTGATGGCACATATTTTGTATGTACACAAG
Organism: Urosaurus nigricauda; assembly: GCA_034509955.1. Classification (NCBI taxonomy): domain Eukaryota; kingdom Metazoa; phylum Chordata; class Lepidosauria; order Squamata; family Phrynosomatidae; genus Urosaurus; species Urosaurus nigricauda. The sequence goes on from JAOEGL010000005.1 coordinate 47,739,391, forward strand.
TACTCTCCAAGAACATGTCACTGCCCATGAAAGAGAGCAGAGAAAAGCTTGTACCTTTATCATTTTTACCAAAAGTAAATTTGCTTGAATATGCTGCTTAAAAAAAACAACAACCTTCAAAAGCACATTTTCCTTGACATTTTGGACAGCCAGATGAAGATAGCTTTCTGCAAGGATCTGTAACGGGGAATGGTACTTTTCCATTCTGATGGCTAAGAATGTAGAACAGCCTCATGCAATGTGGTGTGTTGGGCTACATTTCCAGTCCTATTTATCTTTAGGAAAACTGATTTGGGAAAAGGTTATATATGCACTGTATCTTCATTCACGATAGGAGTAAACATGGCAGATGGATAAGTGAGGACTAGGTTCTCGCCTCCTTTGTCATTCTTCCTTGAAAGTATGGCACTTGCAACTATGTTCTCCAGCTGCATCATTGACCGATTTGTTTGATGACCATTGGAATATTACCTAGAAACTAAAATTGTTCTTTATTACTGGAAAATCTCTTAAGATCTCTTGAAATCCCTTCATAACCCCAGGAGTAGTTTCCTAATCTGTTTCATTCACTTGGAACAACCTGTTTGGGGAATGAAGCTTTCTTCATGCATCCAACCAATTTGCTGATTGGGATTGATTATGATACCTTTGTGGACTTCAGTCTATTTGTAGACTCAATACCAACTATATTCATTATAGATTACATTCCTTAATTTGAAGCTTTATTTACAATACTGTTCTCTACAGGCTAGAATTGAGCTTTAATGTATCTTTACAAGGAATTGCATTACCGTATTGCAAACAGATTACCCCATTAATATTTCTGTAGTTGTATTATATAATTATTACATTTATAACTCCAACTTTCCTTTTTGTATCTCTTCCTTGGTCTAGGCATTTTGTCCAACCATTTTAATTTTTTCTGACTCTTTGGGTGTACCTAGTCTGTAAATCTGTTTTTAAAGGTATATCCTCTAAAAACAGTATGGCAATTTCTATTAAATCCTATTCCAGTGAAAATTTTTGCATCTTTCTTCCTTAATAATAAACAGTGACTTGTATAAGCTAGGTAGTAGTATTTTAAAATGACTGTGTGTACTGTCATGCTCTTTCTATCATTCTCTCCAACTCTCCCTCCCTTTCCTTTCCTGTGAAATTTCACTTTTTGGCATATTTTTCTCACTTTCAAGTGCCATAAGGGATGTGTTCATAATTATTCTAAATGGTAAATAATTAAAGAGAAACCTGTTAATCGGTATATGGTAATCATTTGGCAAAAATCCTTCACTTATTGTAAATGGATGTGAATTAGGTGTAGAGATGTTTGAGAGCAGCTTTCCATGAAATTGTTTGGGGACAAATAAGAAATCTGAAATACAACAGATGGCAATTCTTGTTTTGGGAGCTCTCTTCCTTTATGTATGGCTCAAACAAAGTGTGGAATAACTCTCCAGGTCTTTTTAACATGGCTGCAAATGAAATATCTTCCACATAAGTGTCACTTCTTACTGATTGTGTTAGGTTGTTATATAGCTGACAAATTAAATTCAGTAACAGAAAAGCCTTCTGTACCATGTCATGTTCAGTATACACTGCTCTCCTAGAGACATGTTATAAGTAGTCTATATCTAAGATATAGTAATATTTAGACATTCTAAAACACATTAAATCCATTGGCTTCTATCATATGTCTTTATTAATTGACACTTGTCTGGCAATCTGGTCTAGGCACTGGGAAATCAAAATGATGCTCATTTCAGAGGAGGGTGCGTGATCATTATGCACACTGAGGTTACCTCAGATTTGACAGGGCTAATGAGGAAGCAGCAAAAATCAATGATATTTGCTTGGAATTCTTTGCTATGCAGACATGTTGCATAACTCCCAGTTAAAATAAAACTTAAAGTAAACAAAGTTTGGCTACCAGTCCTGAAAAACACCAAAATGCAAATGAAAACCACCCAGGGTGAGAAGGGTTTCCCAGAAGACAATGGGTCATTAATTAAATAGACACCCTGGGGCCTTGCCATTCAACAACAGAAGAATACACAGATTAACATGCAAATTACTTCTCCTCAACCAACAGTATATATACCCCACTCTCTTCCATGCCAGCATTCTCTGAGGATGACAGCTACAGCTGCTGGTGAAACATCAGGAAAAAAACTCTTCTAGAACATGACCTCATAGCCCGAAAAACCCACAAAAAACTATGGATTCCTTGCCATGAAAGCATTCGACTTCACAATATAAAAAGCACTTAAAGGTAAAGGTAAAGGTAGTCCCTTGACATGAATGTCTAGTTGTTACTGACTGTAGGGGGTAGTGCTCATCTCTTTTACTAAGCTGAAAAACCAGCATTGTCCAAGGACTACTCCAATGGTCATATGGCCAGCATGACTGCACCAAACACTGTTACCTTCCCACAAAAGTGGTACCTATTTATCTACTTACATTTGCATGCTTTCAAACTGCTAGCTTGGCAGAAGCTGGGACTAGTGACAGCAGCTCACGCCATCATGCAGCACTCTTGCCTCTAACTATCAATTTTCCAATCATCCCACTCGTCCCAGCACATCCCACAAAAAGCACTTAACATTGGCATTTTCCACTCAGTGAATAAATTAGATAATAAATAATAATAAAATAAATAAAACTTTTATTTATACCCCACTTTTTGCTGTAGCAATCAAAGTGGCTTACAAAATTTAAAATGATGCAACAATATATAAAAATACCCTCCTTAAAAAGGAATTAAGCAAATTACACAATTAGACAATTAGACAATATGGGCACCACACTACAGATCCCTGCATGCAACAATAGATACACACGTGGTGCTGGATACAAGAATATCTATGTAACTATTCACTGAACAGATGGTCTGTATGATCAACTCTGACAGTACTCATTGTTTGTGAACATAGCAAGGAAGGAGTACAAGGGTTCAGTTTCCTTGTTATACCTTTTTCTTCAAACAGCTAGGCAGTATAATTAAATAAGATCTCTCTCTAATCTTCTAAACACATCTGTGTATTTCTTCCAGCACAGATCCCACCATATATAACTATGTACTGTACTAGATGAAATGTTTCTGCTTAATACTACCTTGCTGGGTACACAAACTATATACAGCAAGATAAGCTGTAAACAGACAGGAGAGGTTGAATACGTGTAACATAAAAATTACACATATATAAGTTTACCATTCATTTAATGGTGGCTGAAATATGGTTACTGAAAATTAGCCCATGCATCATAATATAAACCTGAGAACATAAGAAGAGCCTCTCGAAAGCTGACCAAAAACTATTGAACTCAGAACCAGATTCCCACAGCGACCTATCTAATACTTTCACAAGCAGGACAAGAGGTTACTATGCTCCTCCTGCTTATGTTCTCCATCAATTGTCTCTGATTCTGTAGATCATATATAGCTGCATGACTGGCATTTATTGATAGCCTTATGTTCCACAGATTTGTCCAATTACATTTTTAGGACATCTTAGTTGTCAGTGAACTTTAAGTAGGGAATTCCTTGTTGATAACTATAAACTCTGTGAAGAAATGCCTGGAATCCTGTTTGCAAGTTACTTTTTAAAGATGTTAATTTTCTGGAAATTTTGAAGCCATGGAGGGGAAAAAAGTCCCCCCCCCCCCCCGGGGGTTTTTTCCAAAAAAAAAAAAAAAAAAAAAAGGTGGTCATTTTTGGAAAAAATGAAAAAAACAAAACAAAACCACAATGTTAGCACTTTTTATAGATTGGAAGTAACATAAAATATGACTATATACAATTTGACGTGATATGAAATTATCACAATTTGTATATTAGAATAGATTTTGTAATCTTGATTTGTCCTCACTGAGTGCACAGAAATGCATTCAGTGCTTCTCCTCACTAGTGCATAGAAATTGGAATAATCTGATAATGCACATAGTTTTTAGAAATGATTTGGAGAATATACGAACACCTTGTCTTAAAGATATTATTCAACATGCTAAAATAAACCATTCAATTATTGACTTTTTCCTGTTTTCAATTTTTCCCATTTTCTAGAAAAAACAAACAAACAAAAAAGGCTTCAGGGGGGAAAAAAAGGAAAAAATATTTTTCCTGAATTTTTCTGTTTTTTTTTCCTTGGGCCTTCCCACCTCTATGTATGACTGTGTTATTCACTTCTTGGAGTCCAAAGATACAGCCATGTTAGTCTGTAGAATCAGCATGTAGAGAGATCTTGTAGCACCTTTGAGACTAACTGAAAGAAGTTGTCAGCATGCGTTTTTGTAGACTTCAGTCTATTTCCTCAGATGCAATAACTTTTGCATTGTGTGGACTGAAAAGTCAGGGACAGACCTATATATGCCATTACTGTGTGAGAATGTCAATTCAAATTCAATATCCTTTGTGTATGAAAATGAAGTGGCAAGTCCCTTTTTAACGATGGTCATTGGTGGAAGTCACAGTTCTCTATCAACCATGCAATGACCAAGCCTTCTTCAGCAAAGTCTTTTAGTTTCTGCAGCCCCACCTCCTCAACAATTTATTTCCTGGCCTTTGGCGAGCAGGGACACAAGAGTAGATATACATCCAGATGCGTTCCTATAGTTGGATTCATAGCAATGACATCATTCTCTAGGACCTTTGAAGGCTGATATGGAGACACCAAAAATAGATTCAGGAAGGAAGCTCCCTGAGGAACCTGTTGGGGACAGTTACCTTACACATTGTAAACTGCTTAGAGCAGTGGTTCCCAACCTCTGATCCTCCAGCTGTTTTGGACTTCATATACCAGAAGCCCCAACAACTTTGGCCAACAGTCAAGAATTCTGGGAGCTGAAGTCCAAAATATCTGGAAGACCAAAGATTGGGAACCACTGGCTTAGAGACTACTTAGTTCTGTATGAAACAGTATAGAAATGTAAATGCTTTTGCTATTGCTATTGCTATTCTTGCTTATTGTCTGAACCTACAAAATAAAGTGGGCTTCTAGGAATGAGTGGGAAAGTCAGACAATCAAGCACCTGTCCATTCTCAGGCCTACAACAGCAAGTCACAAATCAGTGCTCCCAGTAAGAAACAGAATACATAAGTTTTCTAGTACCTAGCTGGTGTGATTAAAGTATGATTAAACTCTAAATGAACACCCCCAAATTTACAATCTGAGTGGCACAAATAGGTAATCAGTTCTGTGACTTACTTGGTCAAAATCCGCCCCGCACCCTCAGAATATCAGGAAAGAACACCCTGGAAACCTTGAGTACCAGGCTGATATCAACTTCTAATAAAACTTTTTTCTGCGATGGCTCCGAAATTGTGGAATGACCTCCTGGAAGAGATCCATCTTATTACCACCTTAGATGCTTTTAAGAAAGCACTAAAGACAGATCTCGTCCGGCAAGCTTTTCCACCCGACTTGTTGTAATTATTCACTGAAAAACGAGACCAATGACGGACAATGGAAGCCGACGTATGTTAGATTAAGGATTAATTGTTTTTAATGATCTTATGATGGTATTGGTTTTAGCAATTGTATTTGACTTGTGATTTTACTTGTTGGAATCCCGCCTTGATCCCTGGGGAGAGGCGGGAAATATAAATTATTATTATTATTATTATTATTATTATTATTTCTATAAAATATATGTTGATACTGATTACCATTTTGTCATGAAACATAATGATTCCTAAAACAAATGGGATTGTTTTGTTGCTGGGAGAGAAGAACACAAATGTTTAGGATATGAATTTTTAATTCCATATTATAAAGAAAATGTGATAAATGAAAAGGAATAAGCAATCACTTTCTCTGGTGAAATTTAAAAGTCAACAACACTTGCAGTTTTATAAATTAAATAATTTCACTTTTTTTTCTTGAGAAATTGGGTGTTTAGCTAGCTGCTGGACACAGTGAAGTCTGAATTTCTGTTTTGATTTGGCATTTCATTATGTTTAACATTTTCTTAAAAAGTTTACTGTTGTCTGTTTTTTCTCTTCACACTTGTATCCTCACTGAACAAATTAGGATGATATTCTATACTAATGTACCTTGAAAAAAGACTAAGTTAAATGAGAGGTTTTTCTGAGTAGAAATGTGTAGGATTGCACTACATGTCAAGCAAGTTTTGAGACAGAGGATTTTTTAAAGTATTTTTTTGAGATAAGGCAGTGGGACAGATCTGTAATACATAAATATCTCTCATCCAGAACATTTGGTATAGTAGTTATTTGGCTTGGTCCCAAAATAATTATCTGCTATCATGGGTTTTAAAAGAAATAAAATTACCAAGTTCTATCAGCCTCTCTGTTTCCATACATCCTTTGGTAATCTCCTGTCTTGCAATGCAAAATCATTCTCACATGAGCAATCTATTATCCTTATCCAATAATAATGATGCTCACCTGGTCTTCCTACTGTTATAGAAATTCATTTGTACAGATATGATTGTCTAAATGTTGCAGGATGCACAAGGAATTGTATTTTTATAAAAGCATTTCCCTTATCTTTTTGGTGAAACCCTTGTACCATTTATAGTGCCACCATTACTCCACTGTCAGAACAAAGTCTCTTTTCTTAGAGATGAGTTATTTTAATTACATTCTACCTCCATTAATCATAAATGTGGCAGCTTAATGTTTGAGCTCCTGCATATAAAGTAATTTATCGAAATCTGTTTCAGGCAGTTTGAGCTGGCCTTAAATATTTATTACTGTTTTCTCTGTGTTTTGCCCAAAGAAACCCATTTTTAAGAGGGGAATATAGATGCAAAGTTTATTATCCCAATCTCATTAATTGTTGAGATAGAACTTATTGGAACATACTTTAGATTTGTCCTCATATCTTGAATTGGCTCCAGTGTTTATAGATTTATATTTAAACAATTTAATATTGTAATACAATCAACATTACTCAGTAACAATGGTACTAATACAATCTAAGGTATTATTTAAGGAATAATAATGGCAGAATTGTATAAAAAACTAAGCAAGGTAGTTTCTCTATTCCTTTATATAATTATAATAAGATCATTGAAAAGCTGGCAGAATGTATTGGGGAGGGGACAGCAATCAGACAAATGAACAACATATTTGAAGACATATTTGTTCATTGGTAGGAAGAGATTTATTCTTGCCTAATCTTAAATATTCTTAAAAGTACAGCTGGTTCTCCAAATTTGGGGCATAGATTTTTGTAGATTTGATTATTTGCAGTTTTTATTAATATGTTATCGCTAGGAATCTCTAGTTCCTCCAGTGCAACCCTGCCAGAAGTTGACAATAGAGTTGTGCTGGAGAACCTATAAATTCATAAAGAAAACACTTCTCTAGGCATTTGTAGGTCCTCCAGTATGATTCTATGATCAATGTCTGGCAGATGTTGACCATAGTGTTACACTGGAGGACCTAGATATTCCTAGAGAGGTATTCTCTGAATAGTGGTTTTTTTTTTATTTACAGTTTTTCCCACATTCATGGGGATCCTTCACCCCCTAACCCCAGAAAATGTGGAGGGACCACTGTAGAATCACATACAGTGGTCCCCCGGGTTGTGAAAGTAATCCGTTCCGGGATTACTTTCGGAACCCGGAAGTGTTTCGCAACCCGGGGGACCACATTTTCGGATGCACAGTGCGCCAGAGCGTGCTGTTTTAAAGGGCCCAGGTTGCTTTTTTTTTTTTGCAACCCGGGGATTTTTTCGGATCCCGGGGGCTTTTTTTCGGCCCCGGCCGTTTCGGATCCCGGGGATTTCGTATCCCGAGGGATTCGTATCCCGGGGGATCACTGTATATATGAGCAAACATAAATAATAAAAGAGAAAGCTAAGATAAATGTGCATGGACACAAAGCCCCCAATATATTTTTCTTTGTGCAGGACATACCCTTGATGTGGTTTTTGGTACCAAGCAAGTATAGCTGTGGGCGGAGGTAATTAATACCACTGCATTGTCATGGACAGACCATTTTCTGGTCAGGGTTGGACTTAAAGCCACTATCCACTCCTGCAGGGGTGGAGGACCTATTACAATGGTCTGCTCTTGTAGGCTGATGGATCCTGAGGGATTTTAGAAAACCTTGGAGGGTTCTATGGTTGGTATCGCTGTTGATCCTGTCAACACCCTGGTTAATACCTAGAATTATAATCTTACTAGGGCTATCAACACCATTACTCCCAAGTTTTCTTTCCGACCCGCTTCTAACCGCAGTCAATGGTATACAGAAAACCTTAGGAAAATGAAGCGGGAAGGACAATGACTAGAGTGCTACAAGCAAAAACCCCAACTCTTGTCTGACACGACATGCCATAGAGAATTCCTTGATTCCTACGGAGTGGCAATATGTGCAACGAAGAAGATTTTCTTCTCTGCATGCATTGTGTCTGTGAATTCTCATCCAGTAGAGTTGTTCAGGGTGGTGAGGGACCTGACACAGATAACTCATTATTAGAACTGACTACAGCTCACTGTGACACTTTTAATGATTATTTTGCAGATAAAATCTCTCAGATAAGAGCCAACTTGGACACGGGTATTACTGCAGAAGCTGTAAGTGAGGTGTCCAGTGACTCTGTGAATAAATTTAAACTGAATCAGTTTCAATGTGTGAATATTGAGGACGTGGACAAAATTATATGGAATTATGAAGAAGACATCTTGCCCTCTTGACCCTTGCCCTCCTGATCCTTGCCCTTCATGGCTGGTCATCCAAGAAGGGGATGCTTTAAGGACTCCTCTGAAATATATTATAAATGCATCCCTTAGGGAGGGCTATTTTCCATCTTGTTTAAAAGATGCAGTGGTATGGCCACTTCTGAAAGAGCCCTCCCTAGATCCCTTGGTTAAAAGTAATTATAGACCAGTCTCCCATCTTCCATTTCTAAACCAGGTGATTGAGAGGGCTGTTGCTCTTCAACTCCAAGCAGTCTTGGATGAATCTGATTATCTGTACCCATTTCAAACTGACTTCAGGGCAGGATATGGAGTCGAGCCTGCCATGGTCACCTTAGTAGATGGTCTTCATTTGAGTATCGGCAGGGGAAGTGTGACCCTCTTGGTGCTCTTGGATCTCTCAGTGGCTTTTGATACCATTGACCATGGTATCCTTCTGGAACACCTCAGAGAGTTGGGTATCGGAGGCATTGTGTTAAAGTGGTTCTGTTCCCATCTTGCGGACAGATTCCAGATGGTGATGCTTGGGGACAGTTGCTCTTCTAAAAGAGATCTTAAATTTGGTGTCCCTCAGGGTGCCATCCTGTCCTCAATGCTGTTTAACATATATGTGAAACCACTGGGAGAGACCCAATTATATCTCTCCATGCCCCATACCACAGTGTCAACTAAGGAAGGCATCTCTCCTCTGAATGAAAGTCTTGAGGCAGTAATGGGCTGGATTAGAAAAACAGATTGAAGCTGAATCCAGATAAGACGGAGGTGTTTGTTATTGGGGCCCCAATCTGGGATTGGAGGTTTGTCAATCAGACCTGGATGGGGGTCAAACTTCCCCTAAAGGACTATGTTCATAGTTTGGGGGTACTCTTAGATCCGTTGCTCCAGATGTCAGCTCAAATAGATGCGATGGCCAGGAATGCCTGTTATCAGCTTCTGCTGATATGCCAACTAGACACTTCCTGAAATTTGAGAACCTAAAAGCTTTTGTACACACATCAATAACTTCACGACTTCTCTTCTGCAATGTGTTCTACATAGGAATACGCTTGCACCTATTTTGGAAACTTCAACTAATTCAAAATATGTCAGCCAGGGTCATCACTGGAAGATCTAAAGGTGACTATATTACACCAATATTAAAATCCCTTCACTGACTGCCTATTAATTTCTGGGCACAGTACAAGGTGTTGGTTATAACCTTTAAAACCCTTCATGACTTGGGTCCAGCCTACCTACAGGATTGTATTCTCCCATAAAATCTTCCCCACACATTGAGGTCCTCAAATAAAAATCTACCACAATCAGCTAAGACTAGGCTGGATGCAGTTACTCAGAGGAACTTTTCATCTGCCACTCCCAAGCTCTGGGATGACTTGCCAGAGGAGATTTGATGTATCATTAATCTGGATTGCTTCAAAAAAGCAGTCAAGACATATCTCTTCTGGCAGGCCTTTCCAGAGTAAGATCATCACCCTAACAATCTGTGACTGATTGTTGATGAATGCCTAGTTGCCTCTGCTCTGGTTATTGTTATTAATTGTTATTTATTTAATTATTTAATTATTAATGGTTTTTTAATCATTGATAATTTAATTGTATTTTATTATTACTCATTAGGGAGGGGTAGGGTTATACTGTTATTATATGACATTGAATTGATACTGTATTTTATTGGTTTATTTTAATGTATTTCAATTGTTCAGAGGAGCAGGATATAAATTATTATTATTATTATTATTATTATTATTATTATTAGATGAACATTAATATTTATTGTATTTTCATAGTCTAAAATGGATTTTGATATTGTCAATGTGAGTTTTCAATTTTCTTCATAAATAGCTCTAAGTCTTCAATACGGGCACATGGTAGGAAAGGTTGCCCAATGATGGAAAATTCTGGGCCTTGCACAAACCTTGCATCAGTCACAATGTCACAATGTATCTCTGATCTTAGAAAGTCAAAATTGCACCTTCTTGTTAAAAGAAGATTTTCAGCCTTAGATTCCCATGTGTGTGTGAAGAAAGAGCAACTATCACTTCTAAATTTATATTGCATTTATATTGCTGCAAATGCCCTTGAAATTTTTGACATTTTACAGATTTGCCCACAATGATGATCTCTACCAAATGGCATGTGGACAGGGAAAATTGTATTGAATAGGAAAGGACTGTGAAGGTCTGTTATGATATCAACACCAGTGTCTCGTGGTCCAAGCAAAGGGCAAATGCTTCATCCCACTACTATATGATGAGCTCCCACCTAGCTTGAGCCATGGGTATTATGTTCAAGACTGTACAAACTTTTTGTATGCTTGCCTGTGGCTGTAGAATGACCTAGATCAAAGACCTAGAAATTGTTGGACAACTTGAATCGAAATTTGATACAACAACACCTTGGGGACACCTAGTTTGGGGATCACTGACAAAAACAAATCTTCTCCATCATCTAGAGTCCAAGCATCATTCCTCTCCTCATTTTATGCCACATACTCTATTTTTTAAGGGGTTTCTGCCCATACAGTATTATTAACATACCACAGTATGCTGGATCCACCTGAGTTATCAGCTTTAGTGAAAAGATCCCAATTTTAATAACACATTTATATAAAAGTCCTTGGTTTTTTTATCAGCCATATGCAGCTGTTATGATCAAACAATTGGAGTAATGTATTTAAGGGTACCTTGTAGGTTTGAGTAAAACACATGTTAAGAGATAATGTGAAAAAATATAGGTTTCCCAGGGCAAAAGGGTTGTTTAGCAGTTGTGCTTGTGGCAAACAATCTGGATTGCAAATTTGATATAGAAACAAATACATAATGGACTAGTTGCTAGAAAGAACTTGTGAGTAAAGGGTACTGAACTTTGAAAAAAAAATACAGTAAATGCGAACACTGTGGATATTTGCCCATATAAACTTATACCTGATAGTTACTAATCACTGTATTAGGAAGACATGGAAATTAACAGACATACTCCAGGACAAAATCTATTTTTAATTGAAAAAGCAGCAGTCCCTACCCATGCTCTTGCTTTCATTTCAAATATTTCTATTCTGCATGTTTATGTGATTTTATGGCAAGTTACATAAGTTTCAGACTGTCTAAATGATTGATCTATCCTGGTGGTGGGTTGAATGTTGGACTAGGACTCTGAGAAATGTGGGTTCAGACTTTCATTGAGCCATGGAGGTTTACAGGGTGGTTTTTTGTAAGCCATGCTCTTTCAACCTCGGAGGAAGGCAATGACAAAAGTCCTCTGAATAAATGTCATCCAAAAACAAAACAAAACAAAAAAACCTTATGACAGGGTGGGCACAAGTTAGGATTGAATTTGACTCAGACAAACAACAACAAATCAGGGATAGGCAGTGTTACATGGTCAAGGGGGGAAATTTTTCATCTCAAGAAACTACTGTGGGTTTCCAGATCATGTTTAGTCTGGAAATGCTTTTAAAAAGGCTAAATGCTCTCGGGAGGAGCTCCTTTAGCCCCTGAACCCTAACTGCATATTTTGAAGGCCTCTTTGAGTGGCAAAATGCATGGAGGGGGACGTAGCTTTAAGGACCAAACATGGGATATGGGCTGTGCTTGATCTACCCTAATCTATGTACTTGAGTTTATGAAGACCCAAATATAAAGCTAACTTTATATTACAGAAAAACAGACTTTCCATTTATCTAAGATGTGTCTCCCACAAAAAGTAACACCACAGTTGAAACAGGGTCCACAGTAAGACTGTTCAGTGGTGCTGAAGTATTGCTTATAAGTAGATTTGAAATCGTGGCCCCACATGCCACACCATCATAGGATACCATATTATCCACTTATGTCTACCTTCATCATTACCTCAAAGTAATTCTTACTGAGAATCACATTCTTTAACTGGAAGCTTCATCCTCACATCTGGTGTTGCTAATTTAATTCACCCATTCATTCATCTCCTGTCCATTAGAAAGGATTTCTAAGTGGTATACCAGTAAAAACATCATTATTGTCCTTTCCTAATTGCATACTCTTCGGCATGGAAGCAGCAGAATTGGTAATTACTGCTGTAGTCATTTCCTAGCTTCTAGGATTGAGATGATGGTGAGGGATGTTGCTTTACTACTATTTTTCTTGCTTTGGTTTTCATACATTTCCAAAATATTGGATTTTTTCCCCATATATTTTTCATGCATTTCAAAAATGTTGGATCCCCCCCCATGAAAAGTGGCAACTTAATTGCATGCATTTTTAAAACTACAGTAATTGACTCAAATTGGATTTTCAGCATGATTTTAATTCTTTACCCAAACTTATCCAAAGCCTAGTTCTTCAGGATTTTCCTATATGGCTTGTTTCTATTTGTTGCTTTCTCAGGTTTAGAGAATTACAATGTTTAGAATGAAATTGCTTTCTCAGTAATGCCTCCAGAGAGATAAATGTGTTAAGGTCTTTTTATGTTAGCCTTCTTAATTAGTGATCCTCACCATTCCCACTGCATTTCAAAAAATAAATTAAAAAAACAAGATAGGGTATCAAAGAAAACATATTACTAGTACTTGCCATTTCTTTACATAAATTAATAGAAGCTGGAGGACTTCAGAAAGTTGTTAAAATGTTAAAGTTAATGGAAATGGCATAAATAGATAAGATTATTGTTTTGATCAAAGATAAAACAATATAATGTTTTAAAGAAGAATGGAAGTGTATGTTACCACTATGGGAAAAGAAATGGGGGAAATTATAGACAATAAGCCTTAGAGATTAAAATGATTATAAGAATAAGAGAATAAAGAAATTGAGAATTAATAGGTAGTGAGAGGAAGTAATAATTAAAAAAGGGGAGTGGCAAAATGGTAAGATGAAGATGTAACAGGATAATGAAATATTAGTAAATAAAATAAGTAAGTTTCTAAAGCAAGGAGCAATTTAGAATATTCATAGATAGAATATTCATAGATAGAAATAGGAAATAGAAATTAAAATAGAATGTATATAAACTTTGGAAAATAGGAGGGTAAAGAAGTATGTACAACCCAGCAATGATAGGAATAAGAAATATTTTAATATGTAGAGTGTGTAAAGTTTATATGGAATGTGGTTTACCGGTAAACTTTGGATTGAGTTAGAATTTAACTCTGTGTAATATCCTTTTCTTTCTGTTTATATGTTATTTTTGACATTTTTTCTGGTGTTATTTTTTTAGTTTATTTCTTGTACTTTTATTTTGTTTAGTTTAATTTACAGGAATCTACTCCACTCCTTAGATAAAAACAATAGATTATACATTAATAGGGAATGTATTTAATGTATGAGTGAGAAAAGATAAGAAGGTTTTGGTATTTTGAATGAAGGTATGGTTAAGTTAAGAAATAGAGGAATGAATGTAAGAAGAAAGAAGAAGGATATGGAGAAATGGAAGATGAGAAATGAATATAAAGAAATATATAATGAAGAAAAGGTTAGAAAGATAGAGAAGGAAGGTAAATAGGAAGGAGATATAGAAAAAGCGTTGTTGCGAGGAAGGAGGGGGGAAAAGGGAAAGCATACATCAAACAGAGTGGGGAAAAAGGGAGAAAATGGGGTGGGGTACTTGTAATATATGTTATTATTAACCTTTATTTATGTAGCACTATAAATTTACATGTTATTACAATGTCTGGAAGATTAATGTGTGGTGTTGTGTGGTGTTCATTTTGAGATGTTGGTTTGTATGCAATTTTTTTCTTTCAATTTATTTTTCTCAATAATAATAAAAAATAACAAAAATATTTTCCTAAAAGCTGGTGCCCTGACATTGTTTTTAAGGTGGTGGTGGTGGTGGGGAACACTGGTAGACAGGCTACTATTGATTTTGCCCAATTGCGGGTACTTGTAGAGGGAGGGCAAATGATTTCCCCCATCTATTATCATTCAAGCATACTTAAAAATGAAGACTCATACAAGCACATTGTGAATGCATAACTGCCCACCATGTGCTCAATGTAGCTTGCTCCTAAGTATGTGTGACTAGGATAAATTACAAGCAGCTTCCCCCACCTCCCAGGTGAAAAGACAATAGCTGTCTTAAGGTTTCATATTACTTGACTGTTCAGTACAATTCTGACTGATAATGTCTTAGGAGGTTCAACTACATAAGAGTCTTGCTTGTCCAGTTTAGCCTGGTCAGTTCAGAAGGTTGGGGGAGATTCACTTTGCCAGCCTAATCTTGCTGCCCTGTTCCAGGATCTATGCATAACATGTGTCATCTTAGCATTAACAGTAAAACCCTGTCTATGCCTGCTTAAAAACAAACCATATACCAGTTCCAGGTAAGTTTAGATGAGATTACAGCTAACATCTGTGGAGTAATACTCCATTTGGGTAGAGGCCCTATATTCAGAACAGTTTCTCCAAGAATCCTTGGGGACACATTTTCTCACAGATAAAAACCTCACTAGTAGCAAAGATTGCTTTGAAATCACTAATGGGAAGTTAAGAAGGTCATCTTTATTTATCTACATGAGGGAGAAATGTGGTTTCCCTTGCAACAGAACTGTCAGTTGGCCATGGGGAAATGTACAGATAATAATGATTTCCAAATAATTCCTGTACTACTATGAACTCCAGAGTTTAACCAAATTTCCAGCAGCTTTGTATTGCTTTAAAAAAAATTCAGAAATTACAAGCATCAAAAAGCCAGTATGTAAAAAGGAAAATGACTATTAAAAGTTATCTTAATATAATCCTAAAGATCTAACTTATCTTCTTGCATCCTTCCTATTGCAGACCATGTGGAAAGGAAAAATAAAGTTACTGATGTCACCACCATCATAAACTGTTTATTTGACAGCTCTCCCTTCCCTTACTGCTGTATTAAACATATACACATTAATTTGTATATTAATTTTCATTCCCCAAAAGGTTCATTCCCATCACCATTTGGAATGAAAGTAATAGCTATAAGTCCAAACGCACCACAGTTTATTAACTTAAGAGAATCTGCAAGTAATGTAACCTGGCTAGAAACAAGCTAGCAGCCTTCCAACATGAGTCCCAGATATAATCTGTTACAGGCAATGGATGCTATTTGCAATGCATGCTAGTTATTCTGGCTGCCAGGTCCTGGGATCTGTAGTCCAAAAAGGAACCTTTTCAAGCTCTCTCAGGAAGCTGAGATGAGTGAAAGGCTAGTTTTTGTTTCCTGCTTTATTTAATGAGAACATTCTTGTGTTTGAGGGAGCACTCTTATTTGAAGGAGTGTTCATTTAAGAAATTAATACAGAGGCCCTGAAGTTGCTCCTCAAAAGTTACCACTTGAACAGCTACACTTGTGACAATCTTCCCCAGTCTGTTCAGATACATTTTATTTGTTTAAGAAGTAGCTAAAAAGGTAGAAATATGGATGAAGTTTCACAGAATCATAGAATCATAGAGTTGGAAGAGACCACAAGGGCCATCCAGTCCAATCCCCTGCAATGCAGGAACTCCCAGTCAAAGCATCCCCGACAGATTTATAATGAGATATGTGAGAATGAAAAGAGTGGAAAGAGAAATTTAAACAGCAGTAGTTCAGGGGCCAGGAGAAACGGTGGAGTTTATCATATGACGGAATTTGAGGGTATAATGCAATGACAATCTGAACGCAATCATGGGGTTGCCCGTTATTGCGTATGAGTATATCTCACGTAATTTCGGGCAATGGGAAGTCATTCTGAACACAGTATTGGCGTTTCACGTAATTGCGTATTAGAGTATCTCACACAATTTTGGGCAATGGAGGGGTCATTTTTGGGAAATGGGGAGTCATTCTGAACGTGTTTTGAACTCAATAAGAATTCATGTAAATTCTCTAAACTAGCGAATTTACGTGAATTCGAATTGGCTCCATTCGAAATTGGGAGAAATTCCTCCCATGTGATAAACTCCAGTGAAACAGATATGCCTCACATAACAAAGCAGATATGTTCTTGGGCATTATGTCCTCAACAGAAAATTTGTTACCAAAAGGAGAAATAACATGAAAAGAATAGGGATAGGTTACAAAAAAAGAAGAGCAGTCTACTAATTATAAATATTTGGGGGGAAAAAACCATTTTATTCTACACTAACTTTTATTCAAAACCAACAACATATTCAAGACCAACAACCTTTTCTTCAAATCATGGGGTTTGAGCCATGCATTGTCCCAACTCTCAACTGAAAGAATGGGAGAAGGATGTTTATTTGGCTTGTACAGACAGGCCCTTTGTTAACTACAATATGTAGGTATTCCTTTATGAAAGCTGGGAGTAACATGCAATCATTGTCACAAGATGGGTGCCAAGTTAGCTTTTTTAAAAAGGGTCAAACAAATGTATGGGGTGTATAACTCTTGACATATATTTACCTCAATAGTTGGTAGAAACTGTGCTCAGAAGGAATATGTCATCTTGTTGACTGAGCCAGCAAGTTGTACTGGAAAATCTTTTTTGTCTTATCCTCTTCTTACATTAAAATGTTGCCTTGTGTCTTGGATACCATTGCCTAAAACTTCTGTGAAAGTCTTTAGATTCTATCTGAGGAAGTAGACTTTGTTCTGCAAAGGTCATACTTGCCAATGTCTTAGTTTCAGTTAGTCTCAAAGGTGCTACAAGATCTCTCTACAATATATAGTTTACCAGTTTCTCCAAAAACCTTTCAGGTGAGCTTTAGGGGAACCTATAGCCCTTAAGATGTTGCTGTACTACTATTCCCATTAGCTTCAGTCAGCATAGATGGTAGTCATGGATGGTGGGCACTGTAGTGCAATAGAAGCCTATACATCTTCCATCCCTATTCTACATTATGTGGAAATAATTTCATACATTCACTTAGGGTTCTCTTTTACGAAAGAACCAGCCTGGTGTACTTGCTAGAACAATGCTTTTTAAGTTATCTGATAGCTGGGAAATTGGAAACCTCCTCCCACATGCCATGGACTAGCACCATATTTGTGTCCATTGGCTGCAAGTGTTTCTTACTAGCAGCAGAAGTCTTGGGGACTTCTTGGGGACACTGCCCTGTGGACTTCTACTTGGAATAGCACTGGATCAGAGTGAAACATTGGAGATTTAGGATTGACCTGCAGCTGCCTCCATCTTTGCCAGATCGGGGCTGTGGCACCCATATGCTGTGGCCCCAATCTGGCCTTTCCATGGTGTAATAAGGAGCCTCAAAAAATGGCTGCTTTTTGCACCATGGAAAGGGCACCATAGCCACTGGCGTCACAGCTTTACGGCACTCCTTTGACGCTGCATCATCTAAATGCAGTAGCAGAGGAGCGTTGTGATGCCATGTGCTGTGTGGTGTGGCGCACAATGCCATCCTGGCCTGGGGGCAGAGCCGGGGCATGAGTCATGTTGATGCCACACCCTGACTCCACCCCCAGGCTGACCTTTCCCGTTGGTCTGCACAGCCCCTCAGATTCTAGTTCATACTGATTCATGAAACCTATTAAATGACCTTTGGTCCATCTCTCCCTTTCAGACTGACTAACCTTAAGTTTTTAGGTGGATAAACTTTGTATGTGTGGTGAGAAGAGCCATATGTATATCACTTTGAACTTATTAGAGAAAAGTCAAGATATTAACTTATAAAAATGTCATAATCATCAGCAAAACAAGATATTTGCCTTCATCACATCTGCCCTCAGTTCTTTTTTAAACAAAACAATGCCTTTGTAATCTTGCAAATTGTCCTTGTGCATTTAAAAATTTGTATGCATTCAAATATGTCCCTTTAAAGCTGGAGAGCTCCAGGCTAAAGAGCATCATTTTGCCTCTTCCAAAAGCTTTTTTCAAGACTGGGTAATTGAATGCTGGACTGCTGGTCAGACAGCTTATTTATTGTGCACACTGATTCTGTTTCGGGAAGCAATCATGGTTTTGTGTACACAGTAGATCACAATCAATTTTGTAAATAATTGTTAAAAGAGAAGCAGCAAACCATAATACTTTCTTACTTTCCTTACTCCAGCCAGGAAATAATGTTGTCATCCTGAGTTTCTGTACTGCTTTGAGGGGCACAACAGTGAATGGCAATGGAAGTGGTCATTCCAGTTCTTTGTGCATTCCAGTTATTTTATGGTGTACACCCAGGAAGAAGGGATAGATTACAATTTTATTTACTACTGTGACACAGGGGGACTGAGGAGAAGAGTATTTGTGTATATTTTAAAGGATCTATTTGAATCCTAAGCACCTCTGATGACTATTTGTGGGCAGGGACAAATTTACATAATCCAAACTTAGTTTTCTGAGGAGCAAAATGTGAAAATAGATTATAAATATTGAAAAAAGGAGATGCCAACTCCTACTAAATGTATAAAGGATTCACTGAATTCCATGTGGAACAACCTATATTGTTTATTTCCCCAACTCCCTAGGAATTCAGTTTGTTGTTGTTGCTATTGTTGTTGTTTTTAATATTTCCTCTCTATTTTTTTCCTGAAACCAAGAAAACCAAATTTAATTGTATCTCAGTTTCGAGCTTTAATCATTTCTTAGAATGTAACATTGCATGCAACTTTTCTTTTTATCTCTCTGTATGTCAGTAAATATATAAAATAAAATTTCTTTCTTTATGTAACTATATAAAATCTTGTACTATATAAAATATTATGTCTTTAATTTAGGATTTTATAACAATATTTGGTTCATTTTGCTTATTCATTCTTGCATGTTAATTCTGAGGATTAATAGTTTGGTATTTTTCAAAATCAAAGTTGAGTGAGGGATTGTGTTCTGAAGTGAGTGGATTATTCACAGTCCTGCATTCATTTTAGAAAGTATCTTTCAATGCCAGCAGATGAAGGTGGACTGTGCCCAGTACATGTTACTATCTGTTTGTATTATATGTGGTGGTGGTGGGGGGGGGGGGGCATTGTGGAGCTGAAGGAAAAAAACTCTTACTGAGAGATCTTGTTACAAAGCTGAAAAGAAAGGATAGATAAAGTGTGTGTGTATTGGAAGGGGGTGTTTTTGATAGTGAGAATCCTTCATATGCCTATAGAATGCCCTGAAACAAAAAGACAAAAGAAATAATATCTTAATGCATGGCCCCAAATATTTCACAGATAAAAACTGGGACAAGTGAAGCCAAGAAACATCAGTATTCAAGACCACAAAAGTTATTAATGAGGAAGAACTCAAAAGCTTGTACAGGCTGCAGCAGTTTGATCGAGTCTAGTGGGAAGTGCAAGATTCCAGACCCTCCTCTCCCCCTTGTTGAGTTAATTGTGCAAATTATTTTTGCAAGTAAATTCAGTTGCAGCAATTGAAGAAAACTGAGGATACACGGGGAAACTGGAAAGATTAGAGTGGAACTGGGACATTTTAAAGACAGTTGGAAAGTGGGATGATAGAGAATTAATTGAGACTTTTCCTACCACATTGGGACAGTTGGAGGATATAGTAATGTAAGTTTGGTAACAGTAACTGAAGCATTAATTCTATATCCATTAACTGGAAGTAATGCAATGTATTGGGTATCCATTTATTTCGGAGCACAGTTGCGAGAATGACTAAACAAATCAGTTCTTATGTGATCTTAGAAGTTAAGCAGGATTGGCCCCCTTCAGTACTTGAATCACCAGTCAATACCAGGTACTGTAGGCTATATTTCAGAGGAAAAAACTGGCAAAACCACCTCTGAGTATTCCTTGCATAAGAAGACCTTATGAAGTCCATGGGATTACCATAAATTGACATGTAACCTGAAAGCATATACACACGAAGTTGCCAGACATGAGGTCTTGGGACTCAGGGTGAGGTGTAAATCTCAGGGTGACAATACAGACTTGCAAAGTTGTCTGAGTGTGTGTTTATTGAAATATGTGTAATGTATATTGATGTTAGATGCTTGTGTTGCCACGGGTGCATTGGAAGAACTGCTGGAGACCTTTGGGGTATGTGATTTGTTCAATTGAAAACTTCAAAAAAATTTAATTTACAACTAAAGAAATATGTTCTTATTTTTAAAGATAGCTTTTACATGAATGACATGCTCAGGTTTAGACTCAGAAGAAGGAGGAGTGAAGATTGGGGAAAGATACATTAACAACCTAAGAGGCAAAAGAGACCACCCCAAAGGAGCATCTCCATGCCATCCCTTTCAGTGCCATATCAGGGCTGCGGCAACCACATACCACAGTCCCAATCTCTATTGCAATATGCTGCTCCTTTTAGAGCCAGCAAAAAGGTGCCCTTACCATTGCGGTGGCACTTTTCATTGCTCCTTTTGGCATGTGTTTTATAAACGCCATGCCAAAAAGTGCCATGATGCAGCCCACTGTGTGGTCAGGTGGCGACATGATGCCAGCATGGGGGTAGCATGAGGGTGTGGGTTGTCCCATTTGTACAGCCCCTAAGATATGCAGATGACAAAATACTACCAGCAGAAACCAATAAAACCTGGAGCAATTACTGAAGAAGATTAAGGAGAAAAGCACCAAGGTAGGCTTAATGCTGAATATTAAGAAAACAGAAATAATGACCACAAAAGATCTATAAGAATTCAGCTTAGATAACGAGAAAATGAAAATAGTCAAACATTTTCCATACTTTGGATCAAATATTCACCAAAATAGAGACTGTAGTCAGAGTGAAATCTGAAGAAGACTAGGACTGGGAAGGGCAGTTATAAAACGAGTGGAGAATATCGTAAAATGCAAAGATGTAATACTGAACACTAAAGTGAAGAGAGTCCAAGCCATTTTATTCTCCATCACCATGCACAGATGTTAGAGCTGGACAGTGAAGAAAGTTGATAGAAAGATAATTTACACATTTGATATGTGGTGCTAAGAAGAGTGCTGAGGATACTATGGACAACCAAGAAGACAAAAAAATGGGTACTTGGTCAAGCCAGAAATTTTCCTGGAAGACAGGATGACAAAATCAAGACTGTTGTGCTTTGGCCACATCATGAGAAGGCATGATTGACTAGAAAAAACAAAAGCGATAGCAGCTTCATTTATATACTACTTCATACCACCTAAGCAGTCTCTAAGTGGTTTACAACTGTAAGCTAATTGTTCTCAACAAGCTGGATACTTATTTTAGTGACCTTGGGAGGATGCTAGGCTGAGTCGACACCGAGCCTCTGGCTGGGATTGAACTCACAACCTCATGGCTTGTGAGTGAGTGGCTGAAGTACCAGCATTTAGCCACTGCATCACCAGGGCAGTGATGATGGGAAAGATAGAGGGCTGTAGAGAGAGAAGAAGACCACATGTTCAATGGTTAGATTCAGGCAGGCAGGCAAGCTAATGGCCTGAGCCTGCGGGGCCTGAGCAAGTCAGCTGAGGACAGGAATCTTGGAGATGTCCACAGGGTCATTCACAGGATTGGTTGACTCAAGAGGTTGACTCAAGAGCAGGTAACAACAACAAACTGGAAGTTATGTTAGGAGATGTACTCCCCTCCCCCCCCCCCCCCGGCTTGATGCATCAGGAGATATCTAATACAATATTTAGCAGCCAGATGGTGTCAAGGCACAGTTTCACTCTCCCAATCTAAAATGGCCCTGATTTTCTGGGCCATTTCCACAAGAGTACATCAGGAAAGCTCCTTACTACCAGTCTGGCTACCTCCACGTAATTTCACTGGTGGAATTTTATACTTTCTCATCTTCAAACAGGATGTTGGCCTAAATATTCTTGCAAGTACGCTCAGTTGATTCAGATTTATTCCCAGGACATCATTAGAGGTTGCATTCATTATCTGAGAATGTAAAACATGTAAAATTGCTTGTCCTTCTTCAGAAAGGCCTTTTCTTTATTATCGTCATGTTTCACTGCCATTATGATGAAAGAGAAATAATTTGTTATAATGGTGATGGTTTGTAGTGGAACTTCTCGTTCTTCACTGAATGAAGTTGAGACTATCAGACTGCTATCAATATACTTGTATTTTAGTTACATTTATTAAGATTCTTTTAAAGGCAATATGTTCACTTATAATGCAATGCTGGTCACAGTTTGGCTACTTAAATCCTATTTAAATTAGTTTAGCTTTTAAAATAGTGTAAGCCAGCCAGTAAAAAGGCACCACCTTCCACCTTTTCAGCTGAGTTGCCTGGGAAAAAATAGCCTGTACCAAGTAAAAGAACAAGGGACAGAAAAAACATCAGGAAAAGTAAACCCCATGTCCTCTAATTTAGGTTTTCAAATTCAATGCCTTGAGTTCAGAACCTAGCCTTTTAAAAAGTGAGTTGCTTCCCCCTGTTCATAAAGCTACTGCTGTTATGCCCCCAGCCTGAAGTATTTGTGTAAGCCTGAGTTGTTAACCTGTAATTTTCTAGGGTCAGATGGTGTCTCCTTATCCTGTCACACAGGGGGAGAAAAGCCCTTGAAAAAATCTATTGAGTTCTACTTCCTTAAGAACAGCAGGACTGCAATATCCAGATTAGGATTTGCACTGCTTTTTTCCTCAGGCTCAGAATAGTAAGCAAGGTAGGCTCACTCAGATGTTGATTTTGTTTGGAAATGGTGAAGCCACAGGGCATTATAGTCACATTTAAGCAGCAGGAAGTTTAAAGAAATACTAAAAATAAATACATTTGTAAGTATAACAGAACTGCTCAGAGGAACTGGTACAAGACATCATTTTAGATATATTAAAAAGTATATTTCATTTCAGCAGCAATATATTGAAGTTGTTTATTTTTTCATTTGAATTCTTTTATTTCTCTGCTTGAAAACATGCTAATGGATGGATCTTATGCAGTGTTGAACCAAATAAGTGTGTGAATCACTTGTTCCAATCATTGTGTTTTATGAGAGATCATTCAAAATGTACAGTGCTCCTGATTGAATATTTATTCATTTTCTTGTATATTATCTGGCTAAAACATCTGTATATTATTCATTTATGAGGTCCACACCCTCATTGCATGTGTGGCTGACTGCATGTGTGCTCAATCAGAGGCAAGCCACCTTTATTTGCAGAATATTTAAGGTTTTCTGTCATATACGTAAGTTTTTGACCACATTGTTTGCATGCAGAAGGATACATATTAAATTGTCACAGACTCTAAGAATGTTCCACTTGGAAGTTCTACAGAAGATTTATGCATATGTGGTCATAATAATTATAACCACTGAGCTTGTACAAAAGAAATAACCACGTGGACTGGAACAAAGATTCATACCATAAGCAGAAGTACTAAGTACATTTCCATTCTCTGTTGAAACTATACACACACACACACACACACACAGTGCCACATGGCACTATGTGGCTTACATAATAAGTGCAATATCATTAGGAAAAATATGTTCCTTTACTAGGGCTTACAGCAAAAATCAAAGTCTATAGAAGACCTGGAGAAGATGTGGATCCCACATAGTCAAAGATGAAGTATGATGGAAATTACAATGCATCCTATGAACAGCCTTGTTTGAATTCCTGATCTCTGGGGCATCCTAGATATACTGTAAGAAATAAATGGTAGATACATAAAATAGAAGCTGGAACAGATATATGCTGGTCACCTTTTGGGCATATTGGTGAACAGCTTCCTTTAGGCCATTTACTATGCCATTAGCCCACATATGGTTACTCAGAAAGTCACACTGGGGCGATATAGACCGCCCAAAAGGGGCGGTCTCTATCTGCCCCAGGAAGCAGCAGGATGGGGCCAAGGCTGCCACACTGGCAGCCTCCGCTGCCCCATCCCGCCCCTTCCAGAGGCCGTGGGGAAGTGGCAAACTGCCGGTTCCCCGCAGCCTCTAAGCGGGGTGCAGCAGGCGGGGCTGAAGGGAGGACGGGGCCGCTGCCGCAGCCCCTTTCTCCCAGGGTCTTTGCTGCAGATATCTAAAAGCCATGGCAAAGACCCGTCGCCAAAAAGGGGCTCCGTTTGGAGCTCCTTTTTTGCACCGTGGAAAGGGCAGGATTTGCGCCTTCCCGCAGCGCAAAGGTGTCATGGCATGCGCAGCATGTCAAAATGCTGTGCATGCCATGACGCCATCATGGTGTGTCCTTATGGACACTGCCATTTAATAATGGTGGCGCCCATACGTGCTAGGGTTCGGGAGGGTGTAGAAGCTACGCCCTCCCGAACCCTATTCGCGCCCTTATCACGCTCTTTAAGGCCCGTTTAGATTGGGCCACTGTGCCCATGTCTGCCTGACTGTCATGGTTGTTCTCCCTCCCTCCCTCCCTCCCTCCCTCCCGGATTTTTACTATGACATTGTTTGGAAAACCATGCTTTAGAGTGCCTTGTTTTACTAAATATTTAGATATGTCAGAAAGCATGCCCATTGATTGAAATAGTGCAGGTATAGTGGTAAGTTTCACATTTCCTTAATTTCAAATTCATTCCCCATGCATCATTTCATGGTAAACCATGTCTTTCCCCAAGCATCTGATTTAAATATTTATTAATAGATCCATTGAGCAGTTGTGTTAGTGTTGCAAATTACATGGTACTTAAGTAAAACTGACCTTTGGGTCAGTATTTTCTGACAGTTAATGACTAGGCCCTTCAGTTAGTCAGCTATTAACTGTAAAGCTCCATTCCCAGTGTGATTATTACCTTAATAAACCATTCTGCATTAAGAGTAGATAAGATATCATTTTCCTTCATTAATAGATATCATGCTCTGCTACTATTATTCATTCCTCATTTAATTTAGAGTGGTCCCTTCCCATCCGTGGGGGAATCGTTTCTGCCCTCTGCCAGGGATAGGATGACTGCAGCCCATTTTATTTAGTGGTGACGATGTGTGCACATCTACACCAGTGCATATGGTGTACACATGCTGCCATTGAATGTAAGAGGGTATGGTGATCTATGGCAGCTCAAACCAACTGATAGCTAGTTTGCTGATGTGATGGGCCCACTGTATTTTAAAGCATTTATGTCCTACCAATCCTCCCAAAGGTTCAAGGTGGCTCACAACAAAATGAATATTTTTAAAAGTGGACTTCAACAGCAATAATACTTATTTCTCAATCCTCAAAGAGTAGGTAAATGTACTTTCCAGAAGTACATAAATCTAGCTTATGTAAGGAAAGTTAATCAGAAGAAACCAGAATTTCATTTGCAAGAAACCTCTCCGGTTTTCTCATACTTCTGTGAAAGACACATAATAATTATGAGAAAAGACATAACATTGTTTGTTAGATTAGGGTAAAAGACGAGTTTCCAGATGTAGTGCTTCATTGGTTGACACTGTTGCAGGAAGAGGCACCAACTCAATAGCTCAGTTGAGGGTCAGATGAAGAATTGTATTCGTAAACTCTTTGTTGATCAATATTACACAGCAGAAGGTTTAATTTCCTTAAGGCACAAAGAGGTGTTTTCCCATGCTATAAAATAGGTTGGTAGAATCAGGACTAGGAGTTTTGGATAAAAATTAACAGCAAAAGTTGAATCTTTCTCTTCATTTTGATGTTGATAGATGTTTTCTTCTTCTCAGTTCCCCAGTTATCCAGAACAGCTGAATTAGGATGCATTCACAAATCTATTAGCGGAGATAATGATTTGAACAGAGATAATGATATGAGAAGGGTTAATGTTTTCCTGGCATACTACATATATTAATACATGAGTCTTCACAACTATACACGTAATGAAAGAAATTTGAAATATTAGATTACTTTAGTAAACTACTGATATTAGACCATGTTAACTGATTACAAACATGTACTGTAAGTAAAGCTACTTTTGTACCGGTATGTTTTTAAAGGAAGAACAAAGTCCAAAACACACTGCAGAAATAATCCAGTTAGAGACCACTTTAACTGCCCTGGATCACTGTTAGGGAAACCTTAGAATTGTAGTTTATTGTGAGCCAGAACTCTCTGATAGAGAAGGCTAAATGACTCACAAAACTACAGTTTCCAGAATTCCCTTGCATTAAGCTAGGGCATCTAAAGCAGTCTCAAACTGGATTATTCTTGCACTGTGTTTTGGACCTAAGTTTTCTTTTCTCTGTTAGACCCTTTATTTTGGTGGTATGGGACTGGTTGTTGTGAGCGGATGGAAGAGCTTCGAAAGCGGAGGGTTTCCCAAGACCTTGATGTGTGAAGACTGGCTGAGAGAGTGTTTGTTTGCCCTCCTTCCCACCTGGGCTCCTCCCACGCCTGGGCTCCTGGACCTAAAGAGGAGTCTTGTCTCTCTCCCCCCCCCCCATTTTTTTAGATTGTGTATAGTTCACATTGTTTCTAGGACTGGAATGGGAGGTTGAGAATGGGGATTATTTTCTTTTTACTTGTTTTGGTATGTTAATTGTTATGCATTTTGCTTTGTTAATTTTATTTTATTTTTAGTTATTTTTTGTTATATTACTAAGTATTTTTGTTGCTATAATTGTTATGTATTTTGCTAGTTATTGGTATTGTTAATTGCTATCTGATGTTATTGTTATTGCTTAATACATTGCCATTTGTTTTTTTAATTCATGTATATTGTTATTGTGTGTATAATCCCCTCTGTTGTAACCTGCCCCGATTGCTTGCTCAGAGGGGTGGGCTAGAAATAAAAATTATTGTTGTTGTTGTTGTCAATTTATTACTTTGCTTGTGAGATCTACCTTTATCTCTCACATTACCCCCCCCCCCAAAAGAATCAACAGGAAATTTTAGTTATTTTACTCATGTTTTATTGTTTTTACTGAGACTGAGCAATCAACAGCTGCACATACATATTTTTTTCAACCTGTGGGCAGCCATATATCAATTTCAGCCAAACCAGAAAGAGGCCAAATTTTGTATATGCAGTTTTAGTATATTTCACTTCTAATAGATTTGGTATGATGCCTTGCATCCTATTCAGTAGTTGACTCAACCATCTATTCTAACTGGGATTAAGCAAGATTCATAGGGGCTTTCTAGATTGGGAGGAAAGGGAGACATGAAGTTGCCTTTTCCTTAATGCTTAGCAGCTACACTGCAAGCCCCAAGTGTGCAATAAAAAGACATAGGGCAGCTACACTGACGGGGTGTGGGGACGACTTATCTGAAGTCTTTTCTGTCGCTCAGCAATTACATTGGAAGCTGTCAGGATGCTAGAAACACAGGCGGAGCAGCTGCACTGGTGGCAATGAATGGGGCTTTTAGCCACACTGAACCTTTTTTTCTTTTCATTTCTTTTCTTTTCATTTCATTTCTTTTCTTTTCTTTTCCTTTTTTTTTTTTTTTTTTTTTTTTTTTTGGTTGCCGGCTGCGAACTGTGCAGTTGCACCACTACATCATACAGGCAATTATATTGCCAGCTGTGAACTGTGCAGTTGTGCAGGGACATCACACATGAACTGGGCAGTTATGAAGATCTGTCAAATTACCATTGTGGTTTTGCTTCCCTTTTTTAAGTGTGCAGTTGCATCGGTGCACCATGAATGAACCCCATTATTATTATTATTATTATTATTATTATTATTACCCCACCCCTTTGAGATCAATTGAGGTGGCTTACACATTAAAAAGATATTAAATCTGTTACAATTTAAGTTTATGAATAAACTTCTTTATTTTATGAATGAATTGACATTTTATGTGCAGTTGCATAACAGTTACAGCATCCCATAGTCCCTACTGCATATGTCTAGGGTTCATATTAGGGCTGCAGCTAGGGTTTGGGAGCTTTAAAAATCTGCACAGTTGCACTGCAGCATTTAGACGCAGCTGTGCTGTTACACACTTTTTAAAAAGAAGCTGGGAAAAGCAGGTCCTTTTTAAAGCTGCTTTCCCCCCTCTAAAATGCAAAAGAAGTGTGTTCATGACAAACTTTCAGTGCTGGTCATCTAAAGGCTACACTTTCATGCAGGCATGAACCACCCCTTTTTGCCAGTCTAGATCAGCCCATATTGTCTACCAACAGTTGACTTTTTCTGAAGTAGTTTATTGATTGTTTAAACAGAAAAACAACACTTTGTCAAAATGTTTGCAAAGTGCCTTAGATGAAAAGCAGATACAGCTTTAATCAGCCCCTTTACTTTGCCATTGTGAAAAATGTGACTGGTTGGCAACAAGCACTTACATTAATGTTTTTCTGATTTATTAATATTAAAAAAGGCAGTTTCAAAGGATACTAATCTTGAGCAGCCACTTCACCTTTTCCAATCTGGTTGGTGTTGATTCAGAATTATCTCTCAATCTGTTTTCACCTATGGGAATATATAATAGGCCTTTTGTTCAAGATTGCAACTGTTTATGACTGCTTTTGGGTCACTAACATCCTAGGACCCTTATTTAATCCTACCGTAAGTGAATGAATGTAGCTTATTTGTGTGGACCTGATTTATTACTAATGTCTGTTGGACTGGAGCTAGTGTATTAATTCATTTCAATGAGTCTTACTCAGGGAAGGTTCTAACAGAACTGCTTCCTTTCATTTCCCATGGAAAATCAGGGTAGATGTTTGTTATTTACTAATTATAATTGGATTTATTCATTATCTCCTGTGTAAAACAGCCCCCCCCCCAGTTCCAGTGTCCACACATTCAGCTGTATATGCTTAGGGTTTTATCCTCATGGTCCATTCTTCTGCCTCCCAGTGATTCAACAAAGGGTATAAAGAATCCTGAATGCACACAAATGCAAGCAAGCCATCTTGACAATAAGTCAAATTCTAAAATCCATGTTGTGTATGTTAGGCTTTGAGGCCTAAGTATGAAATGTACAGATGTGCACAAATGGAAAAACAGGAATTGTGGCTAGAGTTGTCTGCAGCTGAAGGCTGGAAAACAGACACTGCTCAAGGCCAGTATGTGCTTGCTTCCACGTAGGCCTAATGTAAACAAGAGTCTTCCTTACTGAGGGGACAACGTTGTAGGTAACACAAGGAAGAAGAATCACCAGAAGAGGTTGGGTAATTGTTGGGTAATTGTGTTCTGGAGTGGAT
The DNA here is from genome assembly GCA_034509955.1 of Urosaurus nigricauda. Classification (NCBI taxonomy): domain Eukaryota; kingdom Metazoa; phylum Chordata; class Lepidosauria; order Squamata; family Phrynosomatidae; genus Urosaurus; species Urosaurus nigricauda. Next base: position 47,768,886 of record JAOEGL010000005.1, read on the forward strand.
GGTTGGAGTTTTGTTGGACAAGTGTGTACATATTTGTAAATACAGCAACTTAAGAATAAAACCTCTGAGGAGAGAGTTTTGGCTCCAGTCTGTTTTCATCAACAACTGGGAGGAGGCTTCCTGATAAAGCCGAAGCTCCAGGGTCGCTGGTAATTCTGAAGGCATTGGAGATTGCTTGAACTGTGCACTTCTGCTTGTTTACACCAACAGTGTAATACCTTAATAATTTATCCAAAAGATGCAAAAGTACTGTGTAAGCTTTCAGAATTACATGTTTATTCATCTGACAAAGATGTTGTAAAAAATAATCAGAATACTAGGGTGGTGATGAAGACAATTTTAGAAGTTATGAATAGAAGCACCTGCAGACTATCAGATCAGGTTCTTCAGATTCCATTCCTAATTGCCCCCAAGGCTTGCTGAGACAAAGAAATTCAATAAAATAAAGACAGTAAAATTTGATAAAGGGAAATAAAATCTCCCAGTTCTCAAATGTTGTTGGAGCTGACTGATTTGCATTGTGTTTTACACAGAAGACACAAGAAAAAAATATGCAAGCTTGGGTCTTGCTAAAATAATGGAATTGAAGTACTTAATGGTGCAGTTCAGATTTTGTTTTAGTTCACTATAGAATGAGAGGAGAAGTGGATCTCTTTCCTTCCTCACTTCTGTGCTAACAAGCTTGGATAATGTTCAGAAACATCTGTCCTTGAATAGCAAACAGTTGCTAATGCTTCTGTGTAATCATTGAATAGCAAATGGGTAATTGCTATGGAGTTCCTGCTTCTTTATCAGTGATATGAAACTCAAGCATCAGAAGACAATGATCTGGGTAATGTTATGCTGGGGTGAAGTGGTGATAGGAGTTACTGGATCTTGGAGGTAGCCTGGCTTTAAAAGATTATTCACAGTTAGTATTTGCTATACATTTTCACTGTAAATTGAAAAGGAAATATGTTTGAATTAAAGTTGATCTAAAACTACCTCTCTAGTATTATGTTCTTTTTCAGAAGTTTCCAAATTATTATCATTTTTGACACCCATTGCTAATTCTTATGTTGCTAATGCTAATCATTGTTCCTCCACCTAAACATATTAATTTTTCTAACATTATTTGCCCTCACTGTCCACATCCTCTTTTGACTTTGTTAATATTCTTTTGTGATGACACCTCAGGCTGCATCTGCATTGCAGAAATAATCCAGGTTGACACCACTTTAACTCCTGTGATTAGTGCCATGAAATTCTGGGAACTGTAGGTTTGTGAGAAATTTAGCCTTCTTTGTCAGAGAGCTCTGGTGTCACAACAAACTACAGTTCCCAGAATTCCATAGCATTCAGCCATGGCTATTTAAGAGGTGTCAACCTAGATTATTTCTATAGTGCAGATGGCTAAGTCACAGGATCTGACTCTTCATGAGGCCAAGACACCCAAGGAGCACAGTAAAGCCACAGCACTGGCAGCTATGGCGCCCTTTCATCACACAGAAAGGAGCTGCTTTTTGCACCATGGAAAGGCCAGATCAGGGCTGTGGCATGTAGTTGCTGTGACCCTGATCCAGTGCTGAAAGGGATGACCTCTTCAGCCCTTCACTTTCAACCTAAAAGGCATAAGAAGTTTAATGCAAATGCTACGTATTATTCAAATGCTACATGTTTTTCTTTTGGATTAATGATTAATGAAAGCTTCCTGTCCTAAAAATAAGAGATTCAGAGAAAGAGGGAGAGGAATGTCAGGATGAGAGGCAGGCAGCCAAGACATGTTAGACCCACTGTGGGGCAGACTGATGAATTGCATGAATGTGACTTTTATAAAAGTTTTGAACAATTGGCTCTGGAAGCTACTACTTTAGATAAATGTAATGGCACATTCAGTCTTGATTTGGGAGCAACTAATCACATGGTTGAATGTAAATCATTCTTCCTATATTTGAATGAAAATGTGAAAAAAAAAGTGTTTATGGAATTGGTAGAAAAAGGCTTCAGTCTGAATACATCAAGGCATTGGAACCATTGTTTTATTATGCAGAACTGCATCAGTCAGTGACAAAAATTATCTTCAGTGATATTCTATATGTACCAGATTTGGGATCCAATTTGATATCAGTTAAAACACTGACAAGAAAAGGCTGTGAAATGTGTTTTGAAAGGACTGATTGTATTGTGTCTTATAATGGGAAACCTATGATGTTTATCACAACCTTACAGAAAGACCTTTATAGGATTGATTGCCAAGTTGAATGTGCACAATTTGCAAAGACAGCTAAAGAATACAAGCATGAGGACTGGTCTAAACTTTGGATTGAGGAATGGTCATAGCTGTTCCATAAATTTGTAAAAGGAAGTTTAATTAAAGATTTACAGAGTTTGCTGTGATGAAGGAAGGTGTGTTTGCTGTCTAAAAGCAAAAGGAATTAGATTGTCTCTACCCAAGCAAAGTGAGGGACTGACACAGTGCCCTCTACAGTTGATTCATTCTCATGTTTCTCATCCGATGAATGTGGAGACTATTAGTGGATACACATATTTCCTGACCTTTATTGATGATTACACCAGATATGCAATTGTGGAGCTGAAGGCTTTCATGGCTGGAATCCATAGTTTTTGTGAGGTTTTCGGTCTATGTGGCCATGTTCTAGAAGAGTTTATTCCCGATGTTTCCCACTTTCTTCCATGCCAGAATTCTCTTAAAATTGCCAGCCATACTGGTGAAACATCAGGAATAAACTCTTCTAGAACATGGCCACATAGCCTGAAAAACCCACAAAAACTATACATATACAACTACCTACTTGATTAAAGAAAAGAGTGAAGTTTATTCAAAGTTGCAAGAATATGTGGCAACTGTCAGCAATAGGTTTAACTGCAAGTCACAAATTCTCCAAACAGATAATGGAGGCGAATTCACAGGACACTTGATAGAACAATTCTTAGGAGAGCAATAAATTGAACGTCAAAGAATCATTCCTCATTTTCCTGAACAAAATGGAGTTTCAAAATACAAGAATCACACTCTAATGGAAATGGCAAGGGGTATGCTTCTACGTGCAAGATTACCAGCAAGACATTGGGGAGAAGCAGTTGCAGCTGCAATTTACGTGCAAAATAGACTACCAGCTAAAGCCAGTGGAGCCTCACCTTTTGAACTCTGGAATGGCCAGAAGCCAAGTGTGAGACATTTGACAGTTTTGGATCCAAAGCTTTTGTATTTATCTCAGCAGAGAAAAAAAAACAAAGGGGCTAAACAGACAGGCAAAAACAGATGCTTTCAGGCTGACTTGAAGGTGTGACATTTAGATCACACATGCCTTGAAGCCAGCAAGAAAATGCCCTCTAGGCACCTTATGCAGAAAAAAGCCGTTTCAAAAAGAAGCAGCTTTTTCCCACTTCTTCCTGCTTGAAGCCATATCAAGTGGTCATGACATGAGCACTCCAGCTGCCTTGGGAGCCCGAGGTGTCGTTGGTGGGGTTTCAGTGGCTCAGTAAAGACAGCCCCAAAGGGCCGTCATCGGGGCATGAGTAGGGCTGGGGAGGGTGCACCATTTGCACCCTCCCCAGCCCTAGCATGTATGGATGGCAACATCTTTTTAGCGCGCTGTCCATACATGCGTGCCATGATGACATCTTGGCGTGTGCCATGTCCAAATGGATTGCGTGCGCCTGATGTCATGGGACCACTGGAGGGTGCCTAGGGCATCCTTTCAGCAGTGCCAAAAATAATGCTTTTTTGTCACTTGTCCTTGGTGTGGCCTTTACTCGCCCGTGCCAAGGATCCTGAGGGGAAAGGGGCCATGGTGGTGGCCCCTTTTTCCCCATGGGACCGCCATGGATGGCAGGGTGCAGCGGGTGCCCAGGGCACACGCTGCACCCCACTTCAGGCCCCACTTCAGGCCACAGAGAAGTGGCAGTTTGCCACTTCTCCATTGTCTGGAGAAGTGGTGGTTTGGGACCTCTGGGGCAGCCGCGGTCTGTACAGCCCCAATGTGGCTTTAGAAAAGGCAGCTTGAAGCCACTTTTCCCTGCCCATCTGTTTCACCCCAAACTTGACAGTAAAACAGAAGTTGGCATATTCATGGGATGTGCATAAGGCTGTAAAGGTACAGAAATCTATGCCTGAACAGTGAGAATGTTATGAAGCCTAGACTTTTGTTATTGTAAATGATCATTAAAGGATTAAGCTAGAAAAAAGAGCCAGGCCATATGTAGAGAACAAAAGGAGTAATGGCATCCCTTCAAATAACTGAACTAACAATTCCAAAATTGAATGAGACTAAGGGGTGAAACAGACAAAGCAGGTTTGGAGCCATGGCAAAGACAGCTGAAAAAGCTGTGGTTTTCAACTGCTTCTTTTTGGGGTGCTAAAAAGCCACCTTTAGTGGCTCTTCCATGGCCCCACAGTGTCTTCCTGGTGTGTTGGGCTTGTGGCATGTAACTGGCATGCCCCCAAGATGCCTAGAAGCTGGCCCATGTGTGGGTAGTTAGGCAGCTGGAAGCTGGCTTCAAGGCAGCTTCAGAGCAGAGGGTGTCAAAAGGCCAGATTCTGAAGCTGCTTAGATAGTGGTGCAAGGGGGTAGTCTGTCTCACCCTTAATTATTCCACATGGGTATGTAGAGTGGAACTTGAACTAACAAGCCATGGTTATTTACATATCTGCAAAAGAGAAATCCAGAAGATCCTGAGGCAGCTTTGATCTGGGAAGAAAAGGGTTTGAAAGCCTGATGTTTCCTCCCTGACTGAGAAAACTTACAGGTATGTCTGGCATGAACAGAGTGGTAAGGCAATGATAACTTTCCTATCTAAGAATGAAGTTCAATTAATAAAGACGTAGGGGCTTTTAGAGCCAGATTAGGCCCATGGCAACCACATGCCACAGCCCTGATCTGGCTTTTGTAGGGCACAAAAAGGGTCAGCAAAAAGCGGCTCACTTTTGCACCCTGCAACGAGTGCGATAGCTACAGTGACATGGCTTTATGGCACTTCTTCGGGTCTATGTCATGTGGATACAGTGCCAGAGGAACACCATGATGCTGCGTGCCATGTGGTGCCCTGGGGGCAGAGTCGGGCAAGTGCCATGTGGACATGATGCCCTGACTCTGCCTCCAGGCTAGCCTGAATGGCCAGTCTGTACAGGGCCTAAGTTTGTTCTCTAAGCTATTGGTGTTTTTGCTCCTTGGTCAGATCTTGTGTGCACTGTACGATACTGATTTCTAAAAAGTTGCATGTAGTCCAGCATTATCTTTCTACAGTTGCTAATATGATGTCTATGGAATTTCACAAGAAGTGAGTACAATCATGGGGGGTGGGGAGATGATAGATTTGTTCCCATTGAAGTGGCAAATTCACTTTCAATTTTATAGCTGATCATCACACAGCTGTATATGAAGTATCCTGGTACAAATCTATATTCCAAAATGGATCTTGCACCTGTGTGAATCCTGTACAAGTTGAAGCAGCTGCAGGAGAAGCAGCTGTATATATGGGAGTGGGTTTACTATCTGCCTGGCATCCTCCAACATGTACTCTAGCAACTGAAGGCCTATTCACAGTACAGTTGTAGAACTACATCACTTTTTTTTTTTTAAAAAAAAATTATTTCTTGCCAAAAAAGGCAGAAAACAATAACAAATACAAACAAAAAGAGCCAAAAAAATCCTTAAAAACCAATATCAAAGATTCAAAATCACATGGGATGTAATAGGGTAACATTACATAAAAAGAGGGATGGACTCAGAACAAAGAAATGCCTTCTTTGCACCAGTTCGTTCAACCAAAGGGAATCATGTTACAAAGGAAGACCCACTTCTGCTCTGATGTTATTAAGATAAGATATAAGTGGGGACCATCATTCTTCAAAAAACAGTGGAAGACTCTACCCCACAGCCTTCTAGATTGATCAGTGAGCTTTCCCATAAGCCAAAAATTCCAAAATTGAGACCACAAATCAATCATATTGACCTTTCTAATTTTCCAAGCCCCGGCAATCTCAATCCTGGCCAATGCCAACAAAAATGCCATAATATCTTTATTGCATTATGTCTTTTCATTATTAAACACTGAAAGCAATAAAAGTTCTGGAGAGGAGACAATTTTTTGATCTGTGATTTCTGAGGCTAAATTAATTACAGAATGCCAAACTGCAAATACACTTGGACAATCATACCACATGTGCAGGGAAGTACCTCTGTTACTACACCCTCTCCAACAGCACAGTGTGGTGTTCTTAGTAATGCGTGCAAGTTGTAGTAGTGTGAGGTACCATCGATGCACAACTTTAAGAGTGGTTTCTTTCAGGGCTATAGAATTAAATTTATATGGGGGAGTGCTCCAGATTTTAAGCCACTCCGAATCTGTAATTTGAATGTTTAAATCCGCCTCCCACCCCATGTTATTAATCAGCCCACAACTGAAAGTGTCATGTAGCATCCACTAATATATTTTTGCCACTCTGCCTTCAATGCAGGCATCTCCATTTATACACATGTGTTCAAACAGAATAAAGTGAGCGAGTGAGTTCTTTCCTCTTAACGAGCTGAGCTAAAAAGGATGCAGTTTGATTCAATTGTATCCAAAAAGGTTTGAAGGGGGAAAGGGCCTCAATCAGCCACTCTCTGGACCTGGGTCTACCATGTACAAATAGGTCTCTCACCATACCACCACCACCCCGCCCCCCGCTGTACCATGGAGGGAAACAAGTCCACTTATCAGGCTCTGCAAACAGGGGATGAGAAACAAATGCTTGTATTGGTGAAGGACTTGGAGCAAGAATGATGTCACTTTAACTGCCATAGTTTCATCTTATGTAATCCTGGGCTTTGGCATTTGATGAGGCACTGGGGCTCTCTGGCTGAGAATTCGAAATATCTCTCCCTTCACTAAAAGTCGCAGCATTCCACAAATGTTATCAGACAGGTAAAATGGAATCATAGCACTATAACTGTGTCACCTTCAGATACAGAAAGCAATATATAGTAATTGATAGTTTTATCCTCTATGGATTTGTTTACTCTTTAAAGCCATCCAACCTGGCAGCCATCATTGTTTGTTATATTAGTTTTGTTGTTGTTCTCTTTAAAAAAATCTATCCTGGATTTTTGTCCTTTCAACTTAACTGGATAATCCTAGGTTTTCTCTTTTCTTCTGACTACTGTACTTTGCAACATAAGTCATATATTATATGACTTCCTACATCTTGATCACATTTCTTGACTATTTTTTGAAGCCAAAAAATCTCCAAATTCATTTTCATGAACTCAGATGTACTCTAAAAAGTTGTGCATTAAACCAAAAAAATAACATGAGTTATTATAATTAAGCAAGACCCAGATGCACAAGTGTGTTTTGTCTTATCGGCTTCTCATTTTGCCCTACTGATGGTTCATATCTGTGCAAGCAGATAGAGGCAAAAGCATCTGCTTAATAATCACATTAAACTGCCATGGTAGTCTGTCTCTCAGCAACTCTCTAATGCAATCAGTGCACATGGATTTTTCATCTGTCTTTAATTTGCATAATTTCTGTGAACTGTTGTCTTAGAAAATTTCTCATCTTTCAACTGTGTGACTACAATGATGAAGCCATGTGCTATTCTTTCCCTGTCATTCCCATTTCAATATCAGTTTTATAGTTCATTACCTGTCAATCAGGTTTAAATGGCACAGTCTTTATTTTATCATGTTCTCTAAAACACTTGTGTGCTTCTTTCAATGTCTTACATTTATTTCTATCTTAGCTCTATTTATTTTACTAAGCACTAAAGCCATTTGTAGTTACATTCATTTTAACATGTATTTATTTTAGTAGATGCTATAGCCTCCCCCCCCCCCCCCTTTTCTTCATACAGCATTCATTGGGGATGTTTATTGAAGTAACTAAATTGTGACTCAATGGCACTCTGAAAATTCCTTAACTGTGACAAACTATTTCCCCAGTACTTTCCCCTCCTCATCTGTCATAAAACATAAAGAGCTACATTCTCAAATAGTTCTTTTCAAATGCTTTCTAAGATGTCACAAAACAACAGGTGCAAATTAAAAACAACATGAATCTCATGCAAACATATAAAATCCTTTGTGCTATTGGAAACTTGCCTGTATCCCGAGGATAACTGCTGACTGATTCTGAGAGAGAGAGAGAGAGAGAGAGAGAGAGAGAGAGATTGGACAGTGAAAAGGAGATAGTTGCCCTATGGGAAAAAGTTATAGGGCTCAGAATGAGTAATGCCAGTAATCTTAATTTTGGTTGCCACCATTTATGTTTACACCTCAAAATACTGTTTCATTTGAAACTCTGTTTCTACTTTTGTTTGCCTTTGTTTTCTTTTGCAGAGCTTGAGAAATAATATTTTGGGAGATTGCAGCTCCCAAAACTCATGGGGAAAGTGGAGAGAGCACCTCTAGGTGGGTTTTCTGGTTTGTCACAAAATCCTGTGGACCACCACTTACCAAAGTTGGACTGGGAGGTTGGAATGGTAAGCCTCCCTCCTTCTCTCTCTGGCAGGGTTTGTGACTGTAGAGCTGCTCAGAGATATTCAGAATTCACAGATCATCCAGCAGCTGATGGCGTTGTTTCATGAGGTGAGTGGGGAGGCAGGGGGTGAGTTCTGGGGAGGCCAAATACAAGTGCTAGCACCCAGTAAAACTGATGCACAAATGCTGATGACAGCCCTTAGTTGCCTGGCAGCTGAACTCCAAAGGAGACACCAGCATCTCATTTGCTGTCTTGCAGCTTCTGCCTTCCAAGTCTTCCTATATAGATCATAGAATCATAGAACTGTAGAGTTGGAAGAGACCACAAGAACCATCCAGTCCCTCTCAGTGGGGTTTTTTAAAATTGTCCTCTTGGCTGTCCTCTTGTGAGGCCACTGCAAAGATGTCATCTGAGGTTAGCACCTGGTTTTCATTCCCTCCTGAGGCCAGGAAGCTGTGAACAGCCAAGGAGGTGCCATTGGCGAGTATTACTATTCCACCATTGACTTTATTCTGAGCCAAGAAAAACTGAAGAATTAATATTTCCAAGGCAGAGTTGCTCGCTGTGATACAAAGACAGGAGCTGTTTTGATTAGTTTTTCTCCCTGATCCTCCTTAAACTAGTGTTGCCTGGGATGATAGGGCCAAACTATATGTGATGCTGATGACATTATGATCAGTCATATCACCAAGGACTGCAGGTAGGACAGATGATCCCATGATCTTGTCCCATTGTCTATGTTGACTGGAGATTCTGGGAACTGAAGCCCAAACTTTCTGCACGATCCAAGACCCTCCATCCTTAATGAAGCCTTTCCTCCACAGAAGTAATCTCAGTCAAGAGTGAAAATTAGTATAAGGATCCATTCCACAATTATTGTGTAAGGTGGAGTTTTTACTGAAAATACAGCTGGAGAGGCAAAGATTAATTCTGTTTTATATTATCATGTCCTTCCACCTGGCACATTTTTTTAAAAAAATGAGATTGCTAAGGACATCTCAGTGTATTTAGGCTTTTTGATTAAGGAATACTAGGCAACAAAGGAAAACAAAAAGATGCACTGCTTGCCTCTCAGTAAGAAAGAATGAATCCCAGATGTGACTGACAGTTCTGTCGAAAGCTGGATTGTTTTTCATGGGTTTTAAGCATGCCTTTCCTCAGAGGAATGGATCCAAAGGTTCTTTTCTTTTTAGCGATGAAATCATATTAAAAAACAGAAAATGAATGCAAATGCAATGTTCTGTTTGTGTGAGCTTGTGCAGAAGCATGGACCTTATTCAGAACCTGCCAGTGTGAATTATCTAACCATATTTGGAAAGAATCAGAGATGTAAAATTTCCCAAAACATTCAAGGTATGGGAAATATTTTTTGGGGGGGGGGGGGGGAAATGGAAGTTTCCAGAAAAATGCAATATTGTTACTTTAGGAAAATAAAATGCATTATATATAGCTTAGGCATATTATTATCATATTTATATAAAATTTATATAAAATTATACTTCATTCAGGATGTAATTAAAAATTGAACTCTCCCCCCCCCCCAAAGTTCTTGTTAGATATGGATTCACTCTTGGAACTTGAACCAATTTTGTTTCCTTGCCTAGTTTTTTAGCTCCATCCCACAATTTACCCCTTATTTATAGAGCAACAAAATAATATTATATCACATGTGGCAAAACATTTTCAAGTTCTGACAAAAGACTAATATAGTGAAGTTGAAGGCTTTCACAGTCAGAATCTGTAGGGTTTTTTTTGTGGGTTTTTTGGACTATTTAGCTGTGTTGTGGAAGAGTTTATTCCTGACATTTCACCAGCATTTGTGGCTGGCATCTTCAAAGAATGCTGACATGAGAATGAGTGGGGTATATATATAGTGACCCTTGGTTGAGAGGAAGTGATTTTTGATGCCACACGACTTACCGGGTCAGCGTTGTTGCTGGGGTGGAAGGCACCCTAGTCTCTGCAATTGTGGAGGCCTGTCTTGCCCCAGTGGCCTTTGGGATGGCAGGAAGGCCTGCCATTGGCTGCTGGGGTGGAAAGGGTAGCTCTTTTGCACAGGGTGCTGGGACTACATGTCCAAGCTTGCATTGCAAAAGGGAAGAGAACATGATTGGTTGGCTCAGGCCCCCGAGCGCAACCTATAGGTGGAGGTGCCTCTGCTCTTTCCAGGCCCCCATTTAAGGCTGTGCCGTGAGCCATCTAGTGCCATTTTACCTCGGATCTCCCACCCTTTCTCCCTTGGCTAGGGTGTTTTTGTCACAACTATGTTTTAAGGTGGTAGCATAGGTCCTGGATCTGGTGGGTGTGGTTTCCAGGGCTTCGTAGCTCTGGATTGGAAGTCCATTGGACACGGGAGCACTGCGGGCAGGCGGTGTGGCCATTGTGGGAGCCACATCAAGTGAACAGCTCCTGGTGACTAGGGGCTTATTGGAACATGCAACTGACTGGTTGCATATATGCGAGAGGGTGCTTCCGTTGCCCCTATATCATCCCAATGCTTCGTTCTGACCAAGCAATCTTACATCAATCAACCAGGATGTTGATTGATGTTTCCAGATCCAGACCTTATGCTTTGGGCCAACCCTACCCTTTGTGCTGTTTGTTAATAAAGTTGTGGCCTTTTCCTCCAATTCTATTTTGTCTTATTGAGTGGCTTCCTTCCCTATGTTAATGTTAATCTCTGTGTTGGTCTGTTGTTGAATGGCAAGGCCTCAGAGTGTCTATTTAATTAATGATACATTGTCTGCTAGGAAATCCCCCTGATCCTGGGTGGTTTTCATTTGCATGAACTGGGTCTTTACTTTGGTGTTCTTCAGGACTGGTAGCCAAACTTTGTTTACTTTAAGGGTCTCTTCTTTCCTGTTAAACTTGTCCAGGTATTTATGGATTTCAGTGGTGTCACTGTGCATTCTGACCTGATAGTTGTTGGCATAGCTCAGAATTTCAGTGTTTTTAAATAGCATTTTAAGCCCAGGATGGTTTATATATTCAGCAAATGCTGTGCTCAGTCAAGGACAGGAGATACCCTCTCATGGCCAAAGAAGTTTACCACATAACGTCCAGCTGAAGACAAGTCTACATAGGGAGCACCAAACACAGCATCCAAACATGAATTAAGGAACACAAGAGACACTGCAGACTGGGTCAGCAAGAAAAATCAGCAGTAGCAAAACACATTATAAACCATCTGGGGTGCAAGAGATATTAGCAGTTTTTTAAACAGCAGCAGCCAGCAACAACAATGTAATTCAGCTACTTATCTTCATAAAACTAAATTAAGAACTCAGATGGATTTAGTCATTATATTCTTTCCTCTGCAACTCTGATACAGTGTTGATGCTTAGGTTATTATTTTCTAATGAACTTTCATTGGAAATTATGTGTATTTATGAGTGAAAAGCAATACTTCTTAAAATATATGATTGTATGCCTTTGTTTCATATTATTAATATTTCTAGTCAGTAATGCATGAATCTACATTATTAAGAATCTCATACTGGAATGCATTTATTATAAATTACAGTTATTAAAATTAACTGAAGCATGATATATATTTTTAAGGACTCTGGCTTTTCCCAGGTTTACAATTATTCAGAAGTTTTATTGCTTATGGCAAATACATAGATACTTGAAATCTAATATACAATTAAACACAATATGTAAGGTGTTTAAAAATATCATTATCATAATTTTCATCATCTTCATCTGCATCATCAGGAAATGTCTCAGATTATTATTTCTGATGGTCTATTGATAAGTCTTGAAAACTGTAATCCGAGCCTGTTCCTGGGTCATGTTTCTTAGGAGAGAAATGTTTCAAAAATGAGGGGGGGGGGGGAAATTATTGTGAATAAAATATAAACAGCTGGAGAAGCAGGAAAAAATATTCTTTGAGATGTGTAAGAGGTAGCCATGATTATCAATGTATAATGTAAACCCCTTATGCGGAAAGGGATTTATTGAGACAAAGTCAGCTCTAATATTCATTCAGACCTCATTACAAAATTTGATAACAGAATGGCACAAGAAACAGCAAACTGTCTAAATATAGCAGCCCATCACTTCATGCTGAATTCATGTGTACAGTACTTGAGAAGCTTCAACAAGATTGTTTATGTCAAATGAAGATGGGACTGAGGAAAGTGTGTTGAAAAATGTGTTCTATTACTACAAGTCCTCCATGATATATTATGCATTTAGGTGTCTCACATAATGGTGTTGATAGGATCTTGCTGTCAGTCTTGACGGATGAGCATGTGGTGGAACAAGTATTACCATGTGCAAGCATCACATTATCTGCATCAAATGTCTACTTCTAACTCCTAAATGAGTCTCTTACAGAGCAGCATGTAATCCTTTTGGGTCTGCTTTGTGTGATTGGTCAGAAACCATGATAGAAAAACAAAAGGTGAGAACCATTTGTTTATTTCTTGCATCTTGCAAGAAATAAAAAGAAGAACTGAACAAGGGAACTTGTTTTCATGATTTCATGTCCTTCCCTATCTTGTATTTTGTAGATGAGCTCTCCTGACTGAGAACAGCCATGAGTTAGAATAAATATAGGCATCAGTCAGTGACAATGGTCAGTGATGATAACCTGAAATAGCAGCTGCAGCCCATAATAGGACTAAGCCATTGTAGATGTTCTGTACAAAATATTTAGGAAAACTATGAAGAAATAGGTCAGAAGGAAACAGAAGAACTCTGTTCATTTTTCTGCCAGCCAGTTGTTTGTTAAAACATTGATAGATTTAGATTTGTACTCATCAACCTCTCTCCTGACAGCATTTAGTCAAGCTGAATGGTAGGGTCAGATAGAAAAAAAGAATTCTTTTCTTTACACAGGGCATAGTTAAAATGATGTAATGGCATTACATGATGTCTCAACATGTTATAAGAGGTCTATATCTCACCAATATTTCTTATATTGGCTATTTGGATTCCATTGGTAATAATTATATTGGTAATTTGGATTCCATAGGTAAAAATTTCTATGGATGCCTATGATGTATTTTCAGATCTTCAGCTAAAATTTTTAAGTTACTCTAATATCAGATAAATTTATGTTCAATAAGCATATCAGTAGTGGCTAATAATAATTCCTGTATGCTACATACCTTTGAGGCAGATTTTGGAAAGTTATCTTTCAATAAGAATCAATGGGGCTAAACATACAGGCAAAAAGGAGTGTTTTCAGGATGGCTTGAAGGTGTGGCATTTAAATGAGACATGCCTTAAAGCCAGCGGAAAAGTGTCCTTATGCAGAGAAAAGCTGTTTCAAAAAGAAGCAGTTGTTTCCCCGCTTCTTCCTGACTTGAAGTCATGTCATGTGGTCGTGTCATGAACACTCCAGCTGCCTTGGGAGCTGGAGTTTGGTTGGTGGGGTTTCAATGTGGCTTTAGAAAAGGCATCTTCAAGCCACTTTTTCCTGCCCATCTGTTTCATCCCAATATAATGATGTGCTGAAGCAATCTATAAATGAACAATGATACCAGAAGATCAGTTTACCATTACTCATTTATAGATAGCTTTAAGATCTCATTACAGATTGGGTTTCCCGTATTTGAAATTCCACACTCCTAAATATTCCAGAAACCAAAACCTTTTTCATGGCTGGCTGAGATAGTGTCAGCTTTGCTTTCAATGTACAGAAGCTTTGTTTCATATACAACAGCATTAAAATATTGTGTATGAAATTACCTTCAGTCTATGTGTAAGTATATATGAAACATAAATAAATTCATGTTTACGTTTGGGTCCCATCTCCAAGGGATCTCATTATGTATATGCAAGTATTCAAAAATAAAATAAAATAAAAGCAAACAACAACAACAACAACAAACAAACAAAACAAAACCCTGAAACAATTCTGGTTCCAAAAATTTTGGGTTAGGGAAACTCATATATTTATTCTTTTTCAATTTAATTGTCTCAGTTATGACTTAGAAGATGTTCTTTAAATACCAATTGCTGGGGAATAAGCAAGCAAGGGCTATTTCACTTATATTCTGACCATGAATTCTTAATAATGGCTGATTATCCCCTGTGTGAAATAGATGAACTAGAAAGGGCTTTGGTCTGATCCAGCAGGAGATATCTTATGTTCACTGTCTAAGATCTGAAGTCTTAGCCAGTGCAAACTTCAGGTCAATCTACTGACCCAGATCAATTGAAGACTGAACAATACATATAGTTGTGATGATATTTTGAGGAAGCTTTAATATTCTGATTGCTAAAAATGGCTTACCTGAAAATGTACATATACAAATGTCCAATATTACTTGTAACTGACAAATGTTATTTTCTTCAAATGTAGTCATTCATACTCCAGCATTCTGTTATACCTTACAGATGCAGGGAACTTCATTTAAGGTATCCCTATTTAACCTGCATACTCTAGAATGGGATGTTAACCCCCCCCCTCAGAAACTACACAAAACTAGAGCTATATATATTCAGCAGTTTCACCTGAACATCTCTAAATAATTTCCCCAAACTTCATCAAATTCCATGTACTGTTTTTAAAACAAAGAAACAGGCCTAAGAAATCTATTGCTTTTTACCATTTCACAATTGCCAACCATCTCAATTTGGTCGGGATAGTCTTAATCTTCTAATTTTTTCAACTTCTTTTAAAATGTCCTAGGTTCTCTGGCCTGTTTTTTTTAAAATCCAAGTGCATAGGGATTAAGAAAAATATGATTATAATAAAAATGTAATTAAAAGCTATCTACTCATAACCTTAAATAGGGCTCTAGTTTAGACTTAAGATCTAAAGACCATGACAAGAGGGAAATACTCTGAGGACACCACCTAGAAGATCTGAAAGAAAGAAATATCTGAGTAAATTTGCATTTGATTTGGGCTGGAGGATATTTTATCCAAATGAATATTAACCATTAGAGAAATGCAGTTGGAATATATCATGAAGGATCCAGCCCCAATGTGCGAGAATTGTAGTAAGTGTATGGGCCATTTTGTTAAAAATGTTTCTGAAGATGAAGGGAGCTGCTTCTAGCAGGTTACAACAAGAAATCTTAATCAAAAGCACTGGATGAATCAGACGATTACAGCATAAAGTGTCATTTCATTCCCCTCCTTTATCTCATCAGAACCAAGGGGCTATCCAGTTAATTGACAATTTCATGGATGGCTTCTGTTCTTTGTAATCTTTGCAATTTAATGTCATGTTTATTATTTGCTTATTAAATATAAATATTGCTGCTGGTAGCCGCAGTCATTGGAATATTTCTTTCTTGGCATGCTTGAGCACATTTTGTAGTTATTACAGATTTCAGCCCTAGGTTTATTATGTATAGCTAGCACAGCAAGAAGCCAGTTTCTGAGGACCTGGGCCAAAGTAGGCACTAACAGGAAGAGAAAAAAAAAAAAACAGCTGATAGAAGGTGTCCTCACTGTGTTGTTATTTATAATTCTGCACATGTCTTTTTTAAAATGTCTAACCTGTTTACTTCCTGGGTTTGGGCACAGTATTTTAAATTGGCATGCAGAGATCAAATTATGATATGCACATCATTTCAAATGTGGAAAGAAAATATGAGCTGTCAATGCCTAGCCTATAATCAGCCATTTACAAGGACTGTAGTTGTTGAAATCAAAAACCTGTGTTAGAAAGCTGGGAAATGTATTTGCCACACATCAATGCTGGGAGACTCTCCATTTTATTGCACAGGATTGGAAATAATAAAATTTCAATACAAGAAATAACAACAACAACAACAACAACATTATTATTATTATTATTATTATTATTATTATTATTATTTATATCCCACCTTTCTGTCACTATAGGAACCTAAGACAGCTAACAGCAAATTTAAAACAGCACACAACAGACCAACCTTCATCAGCTTAAAAAGTCTGATAGCACAAAATATATTCTAGTCCTATCTGTTTCAAAGTTCATTGAGGCTTACTCACAGCATTATAAGTATAAAATTGCAACTTTGAGTTGCCAGTATAGTTGAGTAAACATGCTTTGGATTGCATTGGATGGATGGATGGATGGATGGATGGATGTGTGCTTGATTATTGTATTTGAATGTAATCAATAACTTAGGTCTTAAACAGATGGATGCTATAGGGCGCCCTCATCACGTGCTAGGTTTGCCTCGGGGCGAGCTTACACATACACCGCAACCCTAGCACGTGATGAGGGCATCAAGATGGCAGCGCCCTGTCTACATGGGTGCCACCATCATTACATAAGTGCCGCGCGGCATCCACATGGTGCTGTGTGGCATTTACGTAATGAGTGCACCAGTGGCGTACTTATTATGCCTTTTCCACGTGGCACCATGTCTTTAAAGGAACTTGCATTTTGTGGGTTCTTTTTCCACTGGTGGGAAGGTGCACAATTTGGCCACTGCGGCTTCCCACTGATGGAAAAACAGGTGCCAGAAGGGTGCCCTTTTGGGCAGTATGTACTGCCCCTTAGTAAAGCCAATCTCAGAACTCTCATTTTCATGTAAGATCTGTCTGTTTTTCACGGCTGTTACTTCCAGAGCCATGTGGATGATGATAATCATCTGTGGAAAGTCCCTGTGTTACCTCTGGACATTCCTGACCATGGTGGGATGAAATAGGGGGAAAATGTGGTCCAATGCCATTTCCACAATCCTTTCAATGGCCCTGCACTGTTTTGTCCCAAAGCTGAGGGTTGCTAATATTTTTGTTTTGTACAAAAATGCCAAAATCTCAAGCATCCTCTGGGGATGCTATAGGCTGATTCACTGCAGTTCAAGAATGTTTTTGCCCCTTCATCTTGCAAAATTCCTGGCTTTGCTTTAAAAAAGAAGTGAACACTAAGTAAAAAATAGAAATGACAAAATTTGAGGGAAGAGAAGTACCTTGATCCATGGAAGTTGCCCACTTTTGACATAGAATTTCTTGTTGAAATGACAGAAATCCATGTTTCTCTGACATTATCATGGTCCTTTTAACAGGCCATATGAACAGTAGAAATACAAAAAGAAAAAAAAAGGCTATTTTGGTACATAACCATGTCTTCCTAATTCACAATGGACTCTTCATGCAGAAGAAATCTGAAGGACAAAAGATATATGGGATACCCCCAACCTAAGCTCTGTCATGCTGCCTTCAACACGTTCTTCAACTTCATTATAGATGGCATTCTGATTTGTTGCAAGGGATTACTTTATAGCTATGGGCTGGGTTCTGAAAAATATACCTCCCTGAAAAAGAAATTCTGAAAATCTAAAATGACAAGGTTGTCACAGTGGCTTTAAGTTAATTAGTGTACAGGTTGAGGTAGAGTAGTGAAGGCAGCTGGTTGTAAAGCTGGGAATGAGTCATGAAGAGGTGCTCCATGGCCCTACAGCTAATTATAAAAAGGAGAAGATTCTTGAGCTAAGGCCGGGACCCATTTCTCTGATAAGGTGGCTAGCCTGGTAGATATATTTGAATGATTTCAACTTCATGATTGATAAGGTCTTATTTCTTGGGATGTTTTTTGATGCACTTAACATAAACCACTGATGGAAGAGATGAAAATTAGTCATTTTGAGGTATGGAGCAGTGTTCAAACAGTGTACCACACATTTCAAACAACATTGAAATGACATAACAGTACAAGAGGAAGACTAATCATCTTGTAGTGGTTAGAGTGTTGTACAAAGACTTTGGGAAGGGGTGTGAATCCCTACTCAGCCGTGGAAACTGATTGGGTAACCACGGACAAGTCACTGTCTCTCACTCTATGAGGAAAGCAATTGCAAACCTCTTCTGACTATATCACACACAGAATCCATAAGTTGGAGTCAACCAGAAGATGAGGAATATATGGTCCTCTGTATGCTGTAGGAATAGGGATGGCAAGGAAATGTAGTTTAACTATGCTCTTTTCAATGAATTTACCTAATTGGTGGCCTGTGAGATTATTGACAAAAGCAGTCACATATATTTTCATTTTTTAATATTAAGGAGAAACCATGAGTGACAGAGTAATATTTTTCTTCTTTTTCAGTTATACAAATTGCTAACATTGTGTACTTTAAAAAGAAATACACAGTAAGTTGCTTTAGTCAACTGGGGGGGGGGGGGGATGCAATCAAATGGATTATTAGGAAAAGTATGTCCAGCAGAAAACACAGAAAAGATGAAGTAGGATGCTTTTACCCTCCCCCTCAAAAAACAAACAAACAAACAAACAAACTCCACAGAGACAAAAAGGGAGAGAGTAATAATAATAATAATAATAATAATATTTATTTCTATTCCGCCCCTCTGAACAAGCAATCGGGGCGGAGTACAGCAGAGGTTAAAACAATATCAAGTTAAAATACCCCTTCCTTACCCTTACCACCCTCCCTTAAAAAAGAATTAAATCACAATGGAGTTAAAAAACATAATAGATTAAAACAGCAATACACAATAGTAGGGAGTGGACCCAGCTTAGGTTGTATGGAGAAAAATGCAGGAAAAGATTTTAAAAGCCCTTAAAACCTAGGTATGGAGCTGGGGATATTCACATTCTCTGGAAAGGCTTGCCGGAAGAGATGCGTCTTTAGGGCTCTTTTAAAGCCTTCTAAAGATGTAATGAGACGCATCTCGTCCGGCAGGTCATTCCACAACTTGGGGGCGACAGCCGAAAAAGCCCTCTGGGAGGTCTGTACCAGCTTGGTCTTCATGGGTTGAAGCAGGTTCCTCCCAGAGGACCGGAGTGTGTGGGGGGGTTCATATGGGAGGAGGCGGTCCCTTAGATAAGATGGGCCCAAGCCATGACGGGCTTTAAAGGTTAAAACCAACACCTTGTACTGTGCCCGGAAACTGATCGGCAGCCAGTGGAGGGCTTTTAGCACAGGAGTGATATGCTCTCTCCTGGATGTTCCAGCCAGAAGTCTGGCTGCCATATTTTGGACCATTTGTAGTTTCCGGGTTAGGCACAAGGGTAGCCCCATGTAGAGTGCATTGCAGTAGTCCAAACGTGAGGTTACCAGCGCGTGTATCACAGTTTCCAGATCCCTCCTCTCCAGGAAAGGGCGCAGCTGGCGTATCAGCCGAAGCTGGTAACAAGCGCTCCTGACCGTCGCATTCACCTGATTTGTCATGTGAAGCGACGGATCAAGGAGTACCCCCAGACTGCGAACAGAGTCCTTCGAGGAGAGTGTGACTCCATCGAGGACTGGAAGTTGTATTCCCAAACCTGGTTTCGGGCCTGTGACTGTGAGCACCTCCGTTTTGTCTGGATTAAGCTTCAATCGGTTTTTCCTCATCCAATCCATTACCGCCGCAAGGCAGTCATTGAGAGGGGAGATGCCATCTGAGGTCTGAGCAGACGATCTGGTCACGGAGAAATAGATCTGAGTGTCATCAGCGTACTGATGACACTGAGCTCCGTGCCTCCGAATGATCTCACCCAACGGCTTCATATAAATATTGAATAACATCGGGGACAGAATAGCGCCCTGTGGAACTCCACAGCTAAGCTCGATTTTAGAAGAGCAGCTGTCCCCGAGTCTCACCCTTTGAGATCTGCCGGAGAGGAAGGAACGGAACCACCGGAGCGCGGTGCCGCCGATCCCCAACTCTCTCAGCCGATCTAAAAGGATGGAATGATCGATTGTATCAAAAGCCGCGGAGAGATCCAAGAGCACTAACAGGGTCACACTACCCCTGTCGATGCTCAGGCGGAGGTCGTCAGTCAGAGCAACCATGGCTGTCTCCACTCCATAACCTGCCCTGAAGCCGGTTTGAAATGGATCGAGATAATCGGTTTCATCCAAGACAGCTTGGAGTTGGGAGGCAACCGCTTTCTCGACCACCTTGCTTAAGAAAGGCAGCAAGGAAACTGGTCTGTAGTTGTTCCTGTCCAGGGGATCAAGGGAAGGCTTCTTCAGGAGGGGCTTAACAGCCGCCTCCTTCAGACTAGATGGAACGTTGCCTTCCCTGAGAGATGCATTGATCACATCCCGAAGGAATGTTCTCAATGCATCCCCTCCCTGGACGACCAGCCAGGATGGACCTGGGTCGAGAGAGCAGGTTGTCTTCCTCACGCTTCCAAGGAGCTTGTCCACGTCATCGGTACTCACCGATTGGAACTCATCCAGTAAACTGACAGCAACGGAGTTGCTGGATACCTCACTCATGGACACTGAACGAAGGTTGGCGTCCAAGTCGGCTCTTATCCGAGAGATTTTATCTGCAAAGTGGATATTAAATGCCTCACAGCAGGCTGTTGTAGGATCTAGCAAGGGGTTTGGCACAGGGGGGACCTGCGTCGATTCTCTCACCACCTTAAACAGCTCTGCCGGGCAGGACTCTGCAGACGCAATGCGTGCAGAGCAGCGAGATCTCCGCGCTGCACGCAAAGCCTCTCCATAGATGCGAAGATGCAATCTATAGAGAGTTCTGTCGGATGAGAGCCGAGTCCTTCGCCATTCACACTCTAGTCGTTGTCCAGCCCGCTTCATTTCCCTGAGCTCTTTCGTATACCAGGGCTTCCTGTTGGGAGCAGGCTGGAAAGGACGCTCGGGAGCGATTGTGTTGATGGCCCTGGCGACGTCGGTATTCCAAGTGTCTACCAGGGTCTCAACAGAATCGCCGGCATTCCCAACCAATAAACCCTCTAGGGCTTTCTGGAAACCAATTGGTTCCATGAGCCTTCGAGGGCGGACCATTTGAATGGGTCCGCCACCCCCGGGGGGACGGAACGTGGTCTTTAGCTCCAGCTTGATCAGGAAGTGGTCCGTCCATGACAGTGTGGAGGTCTTGGTTACCTCCGCCCACGGATACTCCTGTTCCGTACTGAAAACCCCATCGAGTGTATGGCCCGCACAATGAGTGGACCCGTTGACCAATTGAGATAGGTTCATGCCTGTCATGGATTCCATGTAAGGGAGGGATTGAAGGAGGAGGCACATTTTCACATTCTTCATTGGACTGTAGCTCCCATAAACCCTCTCTGTTATATATAATTGCTAGGACTGGTAACTATAGTCCACCCTTATGTGGACAACCACAAATTTCCTACCCTGTCATAGGATTTTGCTGCTAAAAAAAGAGCAAATTAATTCCTTGTGTAATGAACCACCATCTTGTTACTTGTTCTGTAATAGGCTAATGTAGGGTTGTCAACAGCAGTTTCATATTTAAGGTTTTAATGCTCTTTCTATTGACCAGTGTAAGGCATTTATTATCAGCAAAATTGGTGTTATTTATCATTTTCTAATTAGTTTTAGTAGAGTAGTAAAGCAATTGATTGGGGTAGGAACTTTTTACCTCAGATTTGTAGGGTGCTTGGATGTCCTCTTAATTAGGGGACTAGTAAATTATTCCTAGTGCTGCCTAGTAAATTATCCAGCCTAAAATCCTACTATAAGGGTGCATCCCTTTTAAAAATAAAATCACATGCCAAGGATTACAGAGGTTACAAAAAGATAAGCAGGCAATAGACAATCGGGTTTTCCAGACAAATCCATTTTATTGAAATAGAAACTCCTGTTATAATATGTTTTGATTCAACAGTGTACAGTGCAAGTGGACAATTATCGGTGAACATAAAAATATTTTAGCACTATAGGGATGGATGTAATGTATTAGATCATGGCAATTTTAATAAAACTTAATCCATTGTTTAAATTGAAATAATCAACTGGAAAAGGAGTAGGGACTCTGAATTGCATGAGTACTAGACACAAATGAGTAGCAATATTTTAAAATGAAATGATGGACGTTCTTCAGGGTCTAGGTGAAACAACTCTTTCATGAATAAACAAATAAATTCAAACTGAAGGGAAATAAACAATAATACTGTTAATGAAAAAAGTCTAGGAAGCTTTAACACAGATTTTAAGGGGAACTTGTAAAATGTTGCACTCAAACCCAGCAGATAGAGACAGTGAACAAGAACCACAGAGTTATTAACATTTTACACCAAGAACTTCAATGAGCCAATTATTATGCAAGGGTAGAATCTTCTCATTATCATGGCATTATGGTCACCTTGCCTCAAGTGAAAGCAATCTCTCAATTACTTGTGTCTGGTTGGTCACCTTTAGGTGGAGGGAACCTGTCCTCCAGGTTGCCTTCTCCTTAAGTCCCAGAATTGAAGTTTGAGTGATCTAAGTAAATCTCAATGGAGTTCCTTTGTCTGTCCCTGGGTCCTACAGTCCTGAGTTTAGTATTGCAGGGCTGAAAATGAAGCTTTCATATTGCTAGTGCATTGGAGACTCAGTGGTACTAATAACTTTCTATACAGTTTGATTTCATATCAGATTTACTCCTCATGTGACCACTTTAGTATTTAGGATTCCGATTTCCTGCCCGCCAACACATAAAATCATTAAATGGCTACCTTAGATCCTAAAATAGCTTTTAAAAAATCAATCCTGATTATGTAGTCTACTTTGTCAACTTTCTTTAGAGAATATATTTTTGAGGGGGAAATCATTCTTGCTGCTGTTGTTCATTGTCTGTAGCTAAATGGAGAAAGATCTGAATATTTGAATCTATTAGAATTTATACCTACAGAGAATTATAATTAGAGAAGAAAGAAGACTACATGATGGCCTAAATGGAATTTTTCAGCTGAGTGGTCTGAACTGTTATTTGCAGCAAAAATGTAACATACTGTCACTTTATTAATAGCTCTTAATACTTTCAAAAGTGCTGGTGACAGGTTCCCTTTCCAAACAGTAAGCAAATGCACTGATTAAATTGTTGATGACTACCATATAGAAGGGTTGTCAGAAAAGAGGACAAAGAGTAGTTGAACAACACACACAGCACTTGATGAGTTTGAAGAAAGACTTCCTAATCTTACTGGATGCAACCACAGTTAGGAAAAACTAGCCAGGGCTCTAAAACCAGGGCAGGCTTTTGAGGGAGCCAGTTCTATAAGTGTAAGAGTGACCTTCTGCTAACAATGCATCACAGCCTCCTGACAAAGCATCAAGGGATCCCCCTCCCCTCCTCTATGTGAGTTTGCAACAGGGACCATAGTGATTGAAACATCACCAACTGATAACTTAGATTTCCAGGCAAAACATACTCAAAAATATAAGAAAAGCAGTGATGGAGGCTGAAAGCCAGAACTTGTTTTAAAAGAAGAGATCCAGGAGGCTAATTAGGCTCCGTGTCAATTGGTGAAAACTTGATTGAAGATCAAATAATTAAGCATAACACAAATCTTTCTGGAAAGAAACAACATCTCTACTGCAAAGGACTGTATCAATAATCTTTTGATATTCTTTGAGAGAGCAACAAACCCATTATAAGCCCATTAATAGGAGTGATCTTCTAGATGTTGTTTCCTTGGACTATCAAAAGGTTTTGAAAAAAGGAAACATAACATTCATGGGATAAGAGAGGAGGGCTTCCTACTAAGCATTACCTAGTTAAAAAACAAAAAACAGAAAGTAAAAAATAAAGCATGAGAGCTCACAATGGATGTACACAAAGAGTATGACTCCTATACTGAATATATGATCTCTATTAGGACCAGTGCCTCTGAATTACTTCACAAATGCTCTGGGATTGGTGCGGGGATGGCTAACAAAATTCATTTCAATGCATTTTTATTTTATTTTTAAAATACTAAAATTTGTACATTTCTTTACATTTGGGATGGAGAGAACTATATCTATCGTATATTTCGTTGCTTATATATAAAATAAACTAGCAACAGATTTGTACATCCCAACCTGTATACCCACGGTGGAAATGCAGAGAATTGATTTTTTTTGGCTGTTTATCAAGAATTAATCAATACTTACAAATTTCTCCATTGAAGAAAAGAACTCAAGATTTTTTTTTAAAAAAAATTAAAATTTAGAAGAGAGCGTAATGTCAGATTTTCTTAATACTAGTTAGAGTCTAGAGTCCCCATCTTGAGAATAAAGGTGAGGTATAAATAAATACATTTGTCATGGACAGATTGACAGGACTGAATAATGAGCTGGCCAGGTTTGCCACTCCAATTATTATCCAGATTTACTTGTTTGGCCAAATTATTCAGAATGGTTAAAAGAGATTGCAAACAGCTCTGAAATCACTGATGAGAATGAGTATTAAAATAGGAAAAGTGATTCAGTGGAAGAAACTGTAAAATTGTGCAAATTGTTATCTATTGGACAATGAGGCAAGACATAGATATTGAGTGGCCACAATTTTAATTCAGTATTTGTAATAAGATGTGTGGCATGGCTAACAGCTATGGGGATCTGGAATAAATAAAGGACTCATTTAGAGTACAAGGAACGTGTTCACCTTTCATTCTGAAAGTATTTGAGTTTGTTCACTGAGGGGTTCCATCTTAATTTCTACCCTGCCTAGTATGACCAGCCCATTTAAAAAAGAGCACGACCCTCTTCCAATTTCCTTGCAAGAGAGAATGCAAAATGTCAAAATATTCTCCTGGGCTAGCTATGATTATGAAAATATTCATACATTTTGTATAACTTTTCATATTTGAATATCTTTTTTCTGAAGGGAAAAAAAAACATATCTCCCCCCCCCCCCAAATATGTTTTGCACAAGAGAAGATGCTCAAAAGCATGTCTCATTGTGTAACAAGTTTGTCATATTTCTCTGTAGAAGTCATATGAAGCCACCCTTCCTCCAGAAGCCATTAATCCAGTTCTATTGAGGACTAGCATATACTGCTCCCTTTGTGTATCTGGGAAAAAAGGACCACCTCCATATTTTCTTTTCCAGTCAATTTCCTTGTAATCTGTTCATCAGCAGCATGTGCCTGGTTGAAACTTGCTTTTTCTCCTGTTAGATTATCAGACCTCTCACTGCTGAAACACTGATAATATGCAATATCATGCCATCATGCCCATACCAGCAACTATGGCATATTAATAAAGCAAAGTTAATTGCCTCATATTTTGTTCCTTCACTTTAGGAGTTCTTATTTTGCTACCATGTCACTTGGGTGATGGCAAAGTTAAACAATGAGAAATCTGGCTGTGCTTTAGGCATTATTACATTCTTATAAAAGTAGATTTAATTAGTGCACATGGGTAGGTGGAAAGCCAGAATTTCATATTAAGTAAGCTTTAGTAGATTAATCTGCTTTATCAAACTCAAATTCCCATCATTATTTTAAGGGGGAAATTGCAAACTACAAAATTTCATATTACTGAGAAATATAATTAACTTAAATTTAATATAAATGTAAAATAGTAACTGAAAACTTTTCGCTAAGTATGTGGGCAAGTTGTCTATGGGTAGTCCATCAGAACTTCACTTGTGAAGTTATTAACTTGATCTGTTCCCAGTGAGATACTGGGTAATCCCAACACACACAGAGATGCAAAAATCAAAACCTAACATTCTGACATTAAAATTCAGGGTCAAAAGTCTACAGGACATTTTTTTTCTTTGTTTCTAGCCATGAAGTTAAAAGCCCATATTCAAAAAAAGATCATGATCTGGGGCAATGTGGCAAGTAATTGCAAATCTTTATCAGATGTAATGAAATAAATACTAGAAGAAGAAGAAGAAGAAGAAGAAGAAGAAGAAGAAGAAGAAGAAGAAGTTTGGAATCCCCATTTTTAACTAGGAATGCATCAAAAACAACAAACAATTTCAAATACAAGGTTATTCTCCAGTATAGTTTTTATTAAATGAATTTATTAAAATCTTGTGCTTACTATTAGCACAGTACCTGGGACAGTAACAATAAGGACAATTACAATACTTCAGATTAATAGGTGAAATAAAAATGAAAATATCACAGAGAATTAGAATGAAAGAAAGCTAGATACCATTGCAAAAGGCCTTGAGAAAGGATAAAAAGTTTCGCATCATGCTGAAAAAATGGGCAGAAAGCAACTATTACAGCCAAGACCATTCTCTCTTCAGTTATCACCTTTCCAATGTCAGTACTCAGGACTACTTAGGAAGTTCTTATTTCCACACTATACAGAAAAGTTCCTTTTTCTAATGCATTTATACCAATCAATTTAATATCTCTCTATCAGCAGAAATCCTTCTCCTGCATTAGAGATGGCTGGTGGCTTATTGTGATGGTTTTCTCTGCTTCCTACTCTGTCTTAAATCCCCTCCCCCCAGGACATAAGACAGAAGCAGAGGAACCCAGTTCCAACATGGGAAGGTTCACTATGGTCCCACTCCACTCCTGCCAAGCTAGATGTGTCCCCTTGAGCCCCCCTTAATCCCAAAAACAATTTGCTGCCGCCATCCAATGATTAACCTGTTACACCCTGTGGTGAACTCCCAGTCTCTCAGTTCACCCACAACCTATTCTCCACTCAGGCACTCCTATTTGGTAGCATGTTTTAAATGTTGAAACGAAGGCCAAGTAGTATTTCAAGATATCAAGAAAGTTTATTATAAAATATAAGAAATAAATTATAAATTAGTTTCAAAGATGTTACTGTTGTCTTATTGCTTAGTTACAGAAGGTTGTCCTAAAATAATAATACTAATTCAGCCACACAGGCATTCCTATCTCAAGTACACAGACCAAAATCTCCTGTTCCACCACTGGCTTGTCTTGAGCCCCTTCCTACTAGACTCCCTACAGCCTATCTAGTCCCTCCCTGGACTATTAAAGACCCTTCTTGGTCACCAAAATTCCACTAAATGGTTCCCTCAGGAACCCTAAGAGTACACCCTCTCTTTTGTCTCCTTCCCTCCAAAACCAAAAACCCACTAAACACCTTTTTACTCTCTCTACCGGCTTCCCATTGGCTGGTCTCCTGTTGCTCTGTGATTGGCTGATTACTCGGCCTGTTCACTACATACCCCAGCAATGCATTGAGATTGGGGCCTTCTGCTGGTAACTGACAATAATAACAAACACCAGCAGAGCTAAGACCATTAAAAAGAATGAATAAGAGGCAGGCTACTGAAGAAAAATGTTTAATATGAAGTACAGAACATTAAAAAGTAAGACATGGAGGACACTGGTCCTCTAGGAACAAACTTAAAGAATAAGTTATAAAATAATTATTATTTCAGTCAAAATTGAACCAAACCTGAATCCCTAACTAACAACAAGCCCATCGGCCAAGACCTTGCTTTTTCTCAAGTCTCCGTCAACTGCCTTAATGGTCTTTTTCCAACCACCACCCAGAAGGTTTTTCTAACTGCCCTCACACTACCAATAATACCATCACTCCTCATATTACAATACCCCCCTCCACCAGGGAAGAAGGTCCTGATAAATGGAAGGACTCCCATTTATCACACGTAAAAATCAAGACTTGTAGTGAATCTGCTTTTATTTCAGGCTTTAAATAAGCTATCATGGGGGTTGTTTGCACTGACCAAAAAACCCCAGTTTCAGCCCATTTCAAGCCTCACCTTATATGATGCATGAGACCAAAACAGGGTAGAAACTGGATAAAGCCCCACTCTGGGGAAAAAAGAAAACAAAACAAAAAGGAACTAAACATAGCCTCTTTGCTCCACTCAAATGTGGAAAGTGCACATTATTACAATGGTGTAAAACAGTACAACATAAGTGAGGGAATGTGGAAAAGCCCAGGAGCTTACAGGAGCGGTCTGGAGCATGCACCCTGGGTCCAGTGAGATGCAGCTGCCGGCACCATTGCTCACCATACCTTAAGTCTGTATATTTGGAGAAAAACAGGATAATATATATATAAATAAATAATCCTGTTTTAAAATTTTGTTGAGGATACAGGCACACAGGTGTCCAGATGCACCATTGACCCATTGCACCAGCAAGCTGTCATACACCACATGAAGCAAAATTACGACAAACATGGCTGGTTGCCAATAATGCAATGGATGTAAAATAATAATAATAAATTAATAATAATACACAAATTGGAAGTAAAACAGGGGTTAATGAGGTGAAGAGAAGATAGGGGGTATGTATGGGTGGCTTCCATGGGTGTGCTTTGCCAATGTGTCGCTGGGTGCATGGATGCACTGTACGGGCAGTGTATTGTTTGTTTGACAGTGTGGATGGTCACATGGGGGTCGAATGGGATGGCAGCTGGGCGGGACAAGGGAGGGAATTGGCAGTCACAGGTAGTGTGTTTGTGTAATGGTGTGCATGTATGGGGGTACGCCAAAAAATAATCAAGCGGTGCAATGCAATCTGCCCATAGGTGTTTAGCCTGTCTTGTTGTGGGTGGTATGAACTCGGAAAACCTGGAAATGGCCTGGTTTTCCTGTCCATCGTCTCAGCCCCTACATTGCTGAACTGTGTGTCTAAATAGATTCAGCTCTTTGGATAGCTAATTTAAACTGCAATAAAACCCAAAGCTTCACCGGAAAGGAAGGCCCAAGCTACCACTGACAGAGGTGGAACCCCCCCCCCCTCCCCATTTCTGTTGCATAGGAAGAATCACCTCTGCATGTTCAAACTCTGATATGAGTTCCTTGTGGAACTTAGAAACATTGTGATTGCAAAGCAGATAAAGATTTGGACAGATAGCATCCTGTACTATTACCCTAATATGGCAGAACCTTCAAATGTGCCTGCCAAATTATTTCCCTCCCATAAATCCTTCCAAAATTGTCTGGAGGAACAGAAGGGGTGCATCAACACTACAGAAATAATGCAGTTTGACGCCACTTTTACTGCTATGCATCAATGCTTTGGAATTTTTGGAACTGTGGTTTTGTAAGATATTTAGCTTTCTCTGTGAGAGAACTCCTGTGCAAGAACAAACTGCAAATTCCAGGATTCCATAGTATGGAGCCATGGCTATTAAAGCAGTGTCAAACTGAATTATTTCTGCAGTGTTGATTCAGCCAAGGGAAGATGAAGGAAGACAATGAAAATGTCCAGTTATGCTTAATGGAACTTAAGAATAAAAGGAGGGGAGGAGGAAGGAGGGGAAAGAAGATAAATGTATCCAGAAGAACTGAGGAGGAACTCATTTTCAAAAGTGAAGAATGTACAGCTTGTCATGATCGGATTATCTTTATGTAAACCCTCTAAGCAGTGTCAGCAGTACACCTTTTTGAGCTGTCTTAACCAATTTCCTCTACTGGGATTTTGTGCAGTTTTCAATCAGAAAGGAGGGAAAACACTCAGACATCCCAGCAGACATGAGGAGAATAATAGAATTATTGGGTCTACTCATGAATGAGAAGGACAAAGTTTATCATCCCTAGCCTTTGTATGGTTTCCTGTGCTTGCCTACCAGGCTAGGGAATATATCCAGGGGTACCAGTGTGGGCATAATGCAATAACATCCAAAATAACATTATAAATCCACAGAACAGTGGTACCTTTATTGGACCAACCAAAATGTACAAAATACATGATGCAAGCTTTTGAAGCAACACTAGCTTCTTCATCAGGCAAATGTTAAAAAAAAACATACAGCAGAAAGAAAAAAAACATAATGATGTTAGAGTCATAGGCCTACATTTTGTCAAGATATTGTTTATGATGTTCTCAGTTGAGATAGTATGGAAGGATATAAATGTAGGAAGACGCTATTCCTCTTCCTTCCTTTTGGCCAAACCTCATTAGCAACATTAAAAAACAACAACAACAACAACTTCCTAAGCTAAATTTTTCCTCTTTGACAAGTTTTCTCTACCAGTAGTCATGTCCAACTGTAGGGGGCAGTGCAAATCTCTATTACTAAGCCAAGGGAGACATCATTGTCAAAGACGATTCTTATTCTTATTCTTATTTATTTATTATTATATTTATTTATATACAACCCTTCTTCCAAGACTAGGATTTGGGGTGTCTTACAACATTAAAAAACAAAACATACAAAAATAGTACATTAACACAGAATGAAATTACTACAATAATTAAAACAAATGGTCAGCATGACTGCACAGAATGCTGTTACCTTCCCACCAAAGTGGTACCTATTTATCTACTTGCACTTTTACATGCTTTCAAACTGTTGGTTGGCAGAAGCTGAGGCTAGTGATGGGAATTCACTCCATCCCATGGTGCTTGGGTGTCGAGCTGTCGACCTTGCAGTTGTCAGAGTTGACATCTTAACCACTATTCCATCACATCCCAAATCTACCTGCCCCCTTATGAGGCAAGTATTAGATATTAGTCTCCAAATTTCAATAGATGTCTATGGATTTCTATAAGATGATTCCATCATTCCTTAGCATTTTCTATGCTGTCTATGGCTGATGAGAATTGCAGTCCAACAACCTCTAGATCACATAGTCCTCAGCCCTGCTGTATAAATTGTATACCAGGTAGAAATTCAGGGAAGAACTCCTTCCAATCACTTTATCTTATACAATACAAAAAAACAAACAAAAAACCAAAACAAAACAAAAAAACCCCTATATTTTGAGTGGAGTGCTAAAAGCCCATAAAGCTGATGGAAGAAGGCTCCATCACAAGCCCAAGTGCTGCTTTCTGTTTTCCATTGAATGAAATCTATGAATAAAAACGTGTTTAGTCATGATCCGAATGTAATGTACTAATGACCTTTTCCTTAATAAAGGGCAAGATCCTGAACATTAAACAAATTGAATTGCCTTTAAGTGCAATTATTTTATTTTATTATTCTCACAAAACTGGGCTGCTTTGATATAATTGTTTTACAGCTAACAAAAGGCAAGGTCATATTAGAAAATGTGTTCTTTTTTAATTTCACTGGAATTATGCTGAAAGAAGTACAGAGATAAAAATGTTCTTTTACTGCCATACTCTAAACTAGTTCAAGGGTAATCATGAGACTTCCAATCTACTGAATCCTAATCAGAGCAGAGTTTGAGTTATTCACCAGACAAAATTTGGTAAACAACAGTGAGCCTAGAAAATAATGTGTGTTTTGTTTGACTGTTTTATTGGAACAGAAAATGTGTATTTAAAGCCCAGTAGAAGGGTTTGATGAAACTAGGGCCCATTTTGATTCAAAGTGTGACACGGGCTATATGTCCTTCATTCACGCTCGAATCGACTTCCGATCCTCATTGGATCGATTAGTGGAGGAAAGGACCGGGTTAAAAGCAAATAGCCCAGGCTTTCCTGACACTAGTTTTAAAGTGGTCTTTTTCAGAAAACACGATTCTGAAGCATTTCCAGTAAGTGGGAACACTGGTCAGAATTGTGTTTTGTTTTTGTTTCGGTAGGGGGGTATTGATCACAAAATCAATCTTGTGCATTTGCAATCTTATGCATTTGTAATCTTGTGCATTTGTGATCTTGTGCATCTGCGATCAGTACAATGAAGAAAAAGAAAACACACACACACACACACACACACACACACTTGCTCCTGGGGGGGTCCTTCCTTTCTTCCTTCCTTCCTTTCCACCTTCCTTCTTTTTTTCTCTTTTTCTTCATTATACTGATCACAAATGCACAAGACTGATTTTGTGATCAATACCCTCCCCATAAAAAAAATTCCCCTGCGGGAAGGGGTGTTAAGGGCTGTCACCTTACATGGCAGCTCCAGTGGGAACGACAAGCGTTCCCGGCTAAGAAAGTGGTTCCAAACAAGGTCCCTTTTCATATTGTGAACAAGGGGCCTTTTGGAATCGCTTTCTTAAGCGGAGCACAGCCTGGTTGCAATGCGGGTTTTTCCGCAAGTGGGAATAGGCCCTAGACCTAACAAAGGAAGTGGTCTTAATCTGAAATCTGATTACTGCCCATTTCTTTTTCATGTAATATTTCAGGGAGGATATTCCATTCCCCTCAATAACTACTACTTGTAATGTTTATGTTGTACATCAATTGTCAAAAAGAAGCATGCTATATAAGGAGATTCTGTTGTGTTCATGTCTTGCTATGGACTTCCCATAGACATCTGGTTGGTTACTGTAACATCATGAAGTTAGGCTAGATAGACCAGTGGTTCTTAAACTTTGGTTCTCCACATGTTTTGGACTCCAGCTTCCACAATTCCTGACTGCCGATCAAGCTAGGGAAATGCTGAGAAAGGCATTTTGACTAATCCAGCATGGCTTTTCTTATCTAGCTCAATACAACTTACACCAATGGTGGACACAATGCATTGCCAATTCTTCTGCATTTCCACATTTGTATAAAGCATATGAGGGGAACATCAGTTATTTTAAAACAAAATCACACTCCCAAAAGTGCAATTCACTTCCTTTTGCATCTTATTTTAAAGTGGACTTGTGTGTTTTGGGGAGGGGGGAGGTGTCACTGTGTTACTAAAATGTAACAGTACAGGGGAGCTTACAGATGTGATTGAGCAGTTGGTGTTTTCAGAGGATGTCAATGTAGTCCCTACAACCCGGAAAAGTAGTCTACATGGACTTGCAGAAACTATCAAACATTTTGTGGATATGAGGTTTTCTCCACCCTTATCTGGTGATGCTGTGAACTGAACATGGGACATTTTGCACAAAAACATGGAATCTAACACTGAGCTATGGAACCTTTCCTTTGTCCTGTGATCAACCTCCATTGCAGGGACACCAACATTTTCAGACAGGCATCTTGTGCCTATAAATCAGGGGTGGAAAAAATCTGGCCTATGGACAACATGTGGCCCTTAGGATTTCTGAAGAGCCCAGCCCCCTATTTTTAATTGAGGAGGGTCATTTTATGTTTTGCCTCAAAACCAATAAAAAACCCCCAAAACACCCACAAATGTACTTGTTTTCTTCTTTGCACCTATAAAGCTTTCAATGCTTTCACATTTCTTTAATTTTGGGGTGATTTGTCCCCAGAAAATACACAAAGAGTTCATCTAAATACCCACAAATGTGGCAAATTGTTTTCCTCAATTTCTACAGCTTCCCAACCCCTAAAAAATGCCATCACAAAAGAAAAAAAAATCTCAAAGTATTGGTTAGAAGTCATGTTATGTCACTTTCATCCCATCTGAAATGTGCTAGGGTGGTTTTCTGAGTAAGCAAGTGGAAAAGGACTTACCCTGAAGTTGCCCATTCTTGCTTTAAAAAAAAGAGCAAAAGTCAAAAACTCTGGTTCAACAAATGTAAGGTGAGAATAAATGGGATAGAGCTTGCTGGCCCTGCCTTTCTCCTCTTATGCTCAAAGGTCCATATGGGACAAACCAAAACTCACAGATTCATCCACATTGAACAGGTGGGCTTAGAGCTTTGAATTCAGTTCTTTACTATGTTGGCATGAATCTCCACTTATTCAACTATTTCTGGGCAGAAACTAGGGTAGTAGTATCTCCCCCTGCCCCCTTCTGAAAGGCTCTTCATTTTAAAACACCTATATGGCAGGAAAGTAACACATGTTCCTCTCTATGCAAAGATTACTTGTAATTATTGATTTTGAAGAATGTGAAAGGAAACATTTATTTCAGCTGTTTTTTGAAGAATGGAAATTTAGAAAATTTCTTCATATTTGGGAGAGAAAGGTATTGATGTTTAAAAATGCTTGATTGCAGGAGAAAGCAAAAGTGATAGATTTACCTATCCCCAATTCAGGGATCTCATTGTGCAAGCAGACTATTGGCAAAAACTGTTCATGAACAACCTCCCTTTACAGGCATGCCACTCAAGATATGTGATGTGTTGAAGGCAACCCTGTTCCCTCTCCTGTCCTCTCTCCATACAACATACACAGAGGGTAATCTGTGAGAAAGAAATGATTTTCAGGAATGTTTCATCCTTGGAGGCAGTTCTTGAATCTTTCTAATTCCATTCTAATTTGTTTAAGATAAACACTGATGCTTTTGCATGAGCATCATCCTGGTTTGGAAGAGTGCCCTATCTCTTTATTTTGCATTCTCTGCAACACAATGTGACATGCTGCTACTAGATAACTGTTTTAATTACTTTTTAATTTAGAACCAGACATATAAATCCCTATAGCAATAGAGTAGCACAAATAATTTAAAGGCAATTAAATGAAACAAGCTTTGGATTCTTGGATGATACCGCCACTATTTCTTTTTTACTTTTTTTTATTTTAAAAAAACTGGCCTGTAATTAGACTTTGTTTGGTTCTTGTATTTAATCAAAAATCACTCAAAAATCCTTGTGGATACTGATATACTCTTCTAGTCTTGGTGCTGAACTATAGCCATAGAGAATTGGCCAAAGAATGAATGGGAAACATTTATTTTATTTATAATTTGATTTTGTCAGAATAAATGAAATGGACTATATGAAATGGACTATATAAACAAATCTCATATAAGACAGTGATGAACACCGGGGGGGGGGGGGGGAGAAGAACAACTTGAAATGCAGATTATCAAGTCTTAATCTACTTGACAGCTGCATATCTTTCATTAGCCAGGGACAGGTTCTCTCTATGCAGCTTAGGTATGGCTGAAATGGCTTACTATAGGCTGACAATAAGCACAGTTTCTCATTAATGTCTGCAAGTCACGTTTTTGTTACCAAATCAGACATGACATTGGCAATCTATGCTTTAAATAAAAAGTAAAAGATTCCTCCTTTGACAAGATTGTCTAGTCAAATCTGACTGTTAGGGTGGTGGTGCTCATCTCTGTTACTAAGCCAAGGGAACCAGCACTGTCAAAGACTACTCTGTGGTCAAGTGACCAGCATGACAGCATGGAAGGCTGTTACCTCCCCCCCCCCCCCCGGGAAGAGGTACTTATCTATCTATTTGCACTTTTACATACTTTCGAACTGCTAGATTGGCAGTGCTAGATCATGCAGTGCTTGGGTCTTGAATTGCTGATCTGCCAAATTTGTGATAATCAGAGTTAGCATCTTAATGGCTAGGCCACCATGTTCCTTCCATGCTTAAACTCCACTAATTTTTTCTCTTCAGTTAAAAGTAGAAGTTAGGAGGAAGTGTTTGGATCTGAGCCATGTAGCTTGCAAACCCAAAGACCTACAGGGGAGCATTTTCTCTCAATCCCACTACCTTTCCAGGTGGGTTTCATAAGGACTTGTGAGAAGGCCTTCTCCATGACTGCTCCCATGCTGTGGAATTCCTTTCTTTCCCTGGGAGATCCAGTTGGCCTTTTCTCTGCTTTCTTTCTGCAGACAGGTGAAGATGTTTCTATTTAGGCAGGCCCTTGAATTTTAATTATTGAGCTGTAGTGTGTGTGAAGTGGTGTGCTGCATATGTTTATATGTTTATATATATGTGTGTGTGATTATATTAATATAATCAGTGTCTATATCATCTATCTACATTTATGTCTAATATTCTGTTGAAACTATGTTTTAGGTGTTTTTAGTTGTCTTTAATATATATTTTTAGAAATAATGTTGATGTCTAATTTAGTTTTAACTTTTGTAAATCAGTGTTTTAGCTGGACCATTTAAAATTATTGTAAGATGCCTTAAGTTCCATTTTGAAAGAAAGATGGTATATAATAAATAAATGGAAGTTGTAGTTCATGCAGTCCAACACATTTGGAGTTTGCCAGGTAGGGGAAGTCTGTTGTATTATTTGCTTTTTCCTCTAGATAAAGGAAAATGTTTTACAGTGGATCCTTGGTATCCCCTGGGGTTTTGTTCCAGGACCAGCCCCCCCCCTCCGGATACCAAAATCCATGGATGCTCAAGTCCCATTAAATACAATGGGTTAGTAAAATGGCATCCCTTGTACTAAATGGCAAAATCAAGGTTTGCTTTATGGAATTTATATATTTTTAATATGTTTTCAAGCCATGGATGGTTGATTCAATGGATTAAACATCCATGGATACGGAGGGCTGACTGTACTTTCTCAGCCACTGATTTTTTCTGTTTTATTTTTAACTTGCTCATATTTGATCAGAAGAAGGTTAATATGCTTGAGATAGAATTAGAACTGTTCACAGTATTCTAAATATTGATGCATTGCTTTTTAAAAAAATATAGGCTTACCTGGCACCTACACCAGTGTCTTTTCTGTGACAGATGAAGGCATTTTCTCAGGCTTTGTAGTCCCTCACATTTTAAAATGTGTTAGAGCATATTTTGGATTCTTGCACTGCTGTCATCTTCTGCTGTTGATTTTAGGTTGGTTTTATTCTAAGCTGTTCTAATTTGCTTTTGGTTTTACATTGGCCAATGTCCAACAGTACTCCACTGATATGCATTACTTTGTACTCATGGACACCTAGTTCAGGACTATCCATAAGTGGGGAACATAATGCAGTGTACAGTTTGACAGTCTTGAATAACAAGGTATACAATTGGCAGCATGTCAAGGAAGTGCAAGAATAAATGCACTACTGCTCAAGGAAGTGGAGGGAAAAACAGAACACTTCTAGAACAGTTTTTCTTCTACTAATCTTACACAGGATTTAGCGTATTTTATTTTTCTTGTATTTTATGGATTTATATGCAATTTGCCCAGGGAGCTCCACATACTAGGTAGTATAATATTGGAGTTAAGGAATAATAATGAAATAAATTGTATTTATACTTGACATGTAGATATAGAGGGTGTGTGCAAATGAAGGTCTTGTCTCTCTATGTAAGAATTTTGTCTCTCAATGAGATTTTCCTGCTTCCTCAATTTTCTGGGATGCCAGAAAGGGGCTTTACAGATGGGCCAAAAGGGTTGCTATCGGGGTGGAGTGGGGGCATGGTGACTGCATGCCACACACCCTGGGTCCACCCCTAAGCCACTGGGAAGCCATTGGGTCAACGGTGTTTCTTCTGCACGGCATTTAGACAGTAAAACACAGTAAAAATGCCACGACGGTGGCAAGGATGGCTTTTTCCCCTCCCAAAAGGAGTGTTATTTTGGCTGCTTCTTTTGGGGGTGGAAAAATGCCAGATCAGGCCACAGCATGCAGTTGCTGCAGCCCTGATTGGGCGAGCAAAGGGGCGCAGCAAGCAGCTCCTTTGGAGCTGTCTGTACAGCCTCAAAGTGAAGAACTGAAAATCATTCATACCTATAACTCTTATTTTTCTGTGTTCACATTCCTTTTGTAGTTTTGCATGCACCTTTTCTGTGGATGCCTAAAGTGTTTTTGAAAATGCTCACCGTTTTTAGTTATTCCAACCTTGGAATTTTGGGACAAAAGGAAAATTTAATGGGAGTGTTCTTATGGTGGGCAATGTTCTCATTTTGCCCTCACTCCATTGTAGCTATGCTCCTCTTCTTTCATATCATCTGGTATGGATTCAATTACTAATTTTACCTGGGAATCTGAAAACTCACTGCAATATGTGAAGGTAGGTACAGTCTTGAGAAACTTAAAACTAGGTCAATCCCACAGCACCAGATCCTTTCTGATCTTGGAAACTAAACAGAGTCAACTCTTGTTAGTACTTGAACTGGAGGCCACCAATGGTGTAGGGTCTCTTTCAGAGGAAGGAACTGGAAAAATCACCTTTGTGTATTCTTTGCCTAAGAAAACTCTCCAAAATTTATGGGGTTGCCATAAGTTGACAGGTGACTTGAAAGCACATATACAGACAATCCCACAATGGATGTTCTATTAGGTTGTTGTCTTTTTGGTTATTTTGCTTCAAGGTAAGTGACATAAATGAGCTCTGATATGAACTGTTTAGTGAAGAGGGAGGGTGTCCTTCACTGGTTAAGGTTACGAGGGCCATACCCACATACCCTCAAATTGTTCTCATCTGTCCCAGTTTTTAATTTGGTTGTGAAATATCCTGGTTTCTCCCTCCACCTCCCATTTTTCCTCCTTTAATTAAAAGTTACCAAGTTTACTTCAATTGCTGCAAATTGAGTCCAAAATGAAAAAGGAGTTAGCAGGGGGAAGAGAGGAGGGGTGGAATATTAAACTTTCCAGAAGGCTGAAAGCAAAAGGATGCAGCTTTTTCTAGCTTGTGTCCTTCCTCATTAACTCTCTTTGCCACCTGACTATACTCTCATGTCACTTGTCCACATGTGTCTTTGTTTTCATATGTGAAATGTTGTAGAGTATGCATCCATTGAACTACTGATCTATCCTATTTGTGCAAGTAATTGTCTAGCATATGACTACCCAGGATAACTTCCAGGGATTCACTGTAGACAACTGATATTTTATTTTTGCTTTGTATGCTAATTAAATCTACATATTTATACATACATTTGTAGAATCTTTATATGTCCATTTTCTTCTAAATAATCTTTTAATGTTATTTTAAACACAATTTTGGATGAGTTTAAAACTGATTTGACAATGGCTTTATAACCTCTTTGGCAGTTTGTCTTTTTTTATGAAAAGTTACAAAATTAATTAAATTTAATGAACATGGATTAAATGTTTCAGCTGTGATTATACTTGACAATTATAGTGTGTAATTAACAATACCAGGGGAATGGGGATAAAAGGGATATTTAAAAAAGAACACTGTAAATACTGAAATGACATTTGTGATGATTATCTTAAGCAGGGAGATTTAGAAATTTATTGTAATAACTTTCAAGAATTAGGAGAGCTTATCCTGAGTTGAGATTTCAGGAGAAATCCACAATGTTTCTCCGTTAGCCTTCCTTAATAGCATTTAACCAACAGAGACAAAACATTTAACTGACAGTTTCATAGTGGCTTATTGTTCTCCAGTTTCAAACTAGTTGTTAATATATTATAATTATTACTGGGAATATAAGTAAACATCTAGTTTCACAATAACTGAATCTTTTTTTCAATTAAACTTTTCAGATTTTTTAAAAAAACAAACTGTAAAAACTGATATGCTTGTTGCATAATTAATGTTATTAAGCTGGTTTAATTACTGAATGATTTAATTATCTAAATTCAATCTCCAACTTCTGCCAATTAATATACTTCATTCAGATAAGATGTAGTGGAGAATATGAATCATAATGTGAAAATACAGTCCTAGAAAGAAATGAATAATGCCACTGCCGTCTCTCTACTTTTCTCTACTTTCTTCTATGCTTCTTCTAAAGATAAAACTAAACTAATCAAAACAAAATACCCTCCTCTGGGTATTAATAATATTCACATAACCTCCAGCTGTCCCAGCTTGGCAGAGGCAGCCCTGGTTAATCCTCTGCTGTCCCATTTTCTCATCTGATTTCAAAATATTCTAGTTTCTTTCTCTTCCTCCTTTGTCCTCATATTGCTTCAGCTGACACAAACTGAGTTTAAAGTACAAAAAATCATTCGCACTCAATTCAGCAAAAGGGAGTGGAAAGGAGGGGTTTGAGACTTGCCTTCCTAAACCCAATACATAAATTCCAGAATCTTCTGCTAATATCATTACTTTGTGTGTTGATCCTCATTAATAACTTTCCCTCTTGTTGTCTGGGTACACTCTTTTAACTGCATTCTGATGCGGCTTGGCCATATGTATCCCAGTTTTCATCTGTGCAGTGGTGGAGGATATTGTGAGGCAGCAGGGTCTATATGAACATCATTACAGGGTAGTCATTCTTTCTGCTCATGCCTATTGAGAGAGTAGAAGAAAGAATTTGTCTGTACTCTGACATGATACCAACCACATGGCTCTGCTATCTCTTTAACTAGATGGACTTGGATGGCTAATGGGTAGAAGTTACTTATAGATTTCAGTTTCTTTCTGTTTTTCATTTTTCTAATCTTATGTTTATCTTGTCCTATATATATATATTTAATTGTATGAAAATCCCTATATGTTTTTGTACATTTCTTCCCAAATATATTTTTGTATACAATTTCCCCTAATGTACATATTTTTGCAACCAGTTTTCCCAGGTGATAGAAAGACATCATGGGAAGTGGGGCATATGTGAAATGCCACACAACACCCCCAATGTTCATACGCTGGGTCTCAGAGAGGTCCCTCCCTGTCTTTGCCCCCACATTCCTGGCTTCCCAGGGCTGCTACTCACTCAGTGGCACCCTTGGGACTTACCTGGTTAGGGCAAGGCACAGCTTATCCTCTTTATCCTCCTCTTCCTTCTGAGTAAGAGTAGCCAGCAGGATCCAGCAAGACGAAAGGAGTAAAGGCCAGAGGCCACTCAACACTCATGGCTAGCCATATTGTTGCTGGCAATGCTGACTGACACAATGAGGTCTCCTTGGGGCACTGGGTAGCTGTTTGGAGCACTGCTGCTTCCTGCCCACTGACCAGGATGAGGTGTCTTCAGCATGCTGGGTGTGCCATCATGTGTACCTGCAGTATCACCTCCCTGCAGTATCACCTGGTACTGGTCATAATTCATGGAACATGTAAAGACAAAGTCTCTGGAAAAGGCCTAAGCAGACATATCACAGGAATAACAGATACACGTTTTAAGAATCTGGTACTGTCAAGATTCAAGAAGGAGGAAGAAAGAGAGATAAACTGTGTGTGTGTGTGTGTGTGTAGCATAGATGAACTAAATGATCAAATAATCCCCACTTTTAGACTTTAACAACTGTAACATGGACTAATGTTAAACTTCTGTTATGTGCCTCCAGCTAAGGGTCACCCTATAATAGGATTCCCCCCCCCCCACACACAATTTTCTTTCAGAGTATGGCCTATAGCACCTGGTATCCCCTGGTGGTCTCTCTTCCCAGTAGTAGCCAGGCTTGAGCCTGCTTAGTTTCCAAGATCAGACAGGATCGGGTTCCTTTCCGATTATTTAAGATTTCATTAATCTTAATTCTCCTGTAAGAAGATGTATATAAAGACCACCTCTTTTAACTAGACTTAGAATATGCTTTATATCAGCCTGCTACCTCATGTGCTACTTACCTGATTGTCCACAGAGCTGAGAGTAGGAAGAGTGGGTGGCAGCTATGATTGCAATATATAGACCTCTATAGAAAGTGGTATGTAATTTGAAGCCATTTTGCTGTGTAACAAATGCTTAGGTGGTCCATTTGTTCTTATCATGGCTTTTGCTCCCTCTTCCTGATCTCACCAGGTCAAAAAATACAGAATTTGGGGCTACTTTGCACCAAAGACAAAAACAATAATAAAATAAGGAAGATAATCAGATCCCAGGCTCACTTTGAGACTGCCTTCTCTTTCCCCACCCCAGTAATTGTACTGCCCCCATCAGTCCTGCTCTCTGTATTAGATATCACATATGGATTAAGTTCAATTTGGTGCATGACATGGCAATGGGAGATATGGACTGCTGGTTCATGCCCATGTCTACATTTTTAATTGTTTATAGGCCACTGGCCTATGACTTCTTCTTCTTCTTCTGAGAAATTTATGAATAGTAACCACCATTAGTGACAGTTGATCCTAATACAGTATGACCTGAATCAATACATCCATTGTGGAGGCTCTCATCAAGCTCTAAGAATTCAGCTTTTTTAAAGTCCCAAAATTAGATCTTTAATATAATTGGAGGTAATGTGAAATATCCTGTTTTAACTGCCAGATTTCAATTAGTATTTTCTCTGTCTTATTTCATAAATAATCCAGCACAATATGCTACACATTTGTCATGTTTTACATTGCTCTCCATAATGATGTATACTTTCACTACTTGCCAAATGTATATGATTATAAATTTAACATAAACATAAAAATTATCATAAATTTTAAATGTAGAAGTCTAAAGCTGCAGTTTTTCTTCCCTTTTTGTACTGTGCTTCATTTACATTTTTGTAATCCATCCCAGAGAAATTTCAAATTATTATGCATTTTATCATACAAATGATTTAGAGAGCTGCAAATCTGCAAAGAAGCAATTAATATGCAGCAACCACAAGCCTTTCCTTCTCCTTTAGATAGCTGTAAAGGGCTACATTTGAAATTTAAAACCACATGATTAAAGGACACCTCCCCATGCTTTGAGTAAGTGTCTAAAAATCAAATCAGCCATAATATGAATCTAGAGGACTGGCACAGTCAATAGTTTGGGTTTTTGATGGCATAATTTCCTAAAGATTTGTATAATTTTTACAGGCTATTCAAAACCTGTCAGCAGGCAATATGTATCCTCTTTAACAACTGGCATTGTAGAATGAGCTGAAAGAAATATTAGCTGCATATTACAACTAGTAGTTGTCTAAAGATCAAGGATCTAGAATGCATGGGAATAATTCAATCCCAGCCATGCTTTATCAAAGATAGACTGCTCCATATATCTTTCAGAGGGGAAGTTTATGAGGTTCTTTAATAACTTTGCCAGTAGTGCAAGACCTTATAATGTAAATTATTCTGTGAGCCTTCATTCTAAATATACGGAATACCCTGTTAGCTGTGCATGAAGATGAAGAAGTATAATTGTACTTTCACTTGCTCTTACCTGTAAATGCAGCAATTACCTGTGTTTTATCCTTGACCTTTGTGCTTGTTAGTCCATGAATATTAGCATGACTGCAGAGTACCTTTCTTGAGAATGAAATATAACTCAAGGCAATAGTGGTGCCAAGCAAAACACACACAGCTTTTAGGAAAAGACAAGTATATCAAAAAGATAGCTTGTCTTCTATAACCAAATCTTGATAGTCTTAAAGTAACTCAACAACAGAAAATTAAAACTCCTAACAACAGATGGCATCATCCACACCAACAATATTTGTTGGAGTGTTCTTGTAATAATGTGTCAGGTGATAAGCTATATGACATTATATTATGTTTTTATCTTCTGTTATTTGGATCACTCCGATATATCCTTTGCAATATGGCTTATTTATGTAGTCTACAAGATCGTAAATAACAGAAGGGAGTAATATGAATACTGTGTTACATGGAGTTCCTTTTCAAAACGCAAGATTGGAAAATGCAACTGGCGAGCTCTTTTGCATTGCAGTGATAGCTTGCAATAGACTGATAAATCTTCATTGTAAAGGACTGGATTTATCTCGGAATGGCGGCACAGACCTGATAAAACTGCAAGACCTTTTTTTTAAAAGGAATAGAGTGTGGGAAATACACTGATAACATATAAGTAGAGAATCCTCCAAATAAGCTGTAGGGACATTTCTTCCCTCTTCCATTCTTTCAAGTGTAATATGTTGGTGAAACAGAACTGCCTCCACCCTCCTTCCCTATCTCTTTTGACAGAGGGACTGAGGTCTCCTTGCCATATGTCAGATAATTTATATCTGTCTGTACCTCCTTTGTATCACTTTCTAATCACTTGGGTCCCAACTCATATAACATGATAGTCCAAACAAGCAGAGTTAGCATCAACACATTACTTAAGCACCCTTAATGAGTTTATCGCACAGGCCCTGGAATGGGCCTGGTGTGTTATGAAAGAGGGCATGATGGGAACGGGAGGCAGCATAGAACACAGTTTACCACACAGGAGAATGCCACCACCACTGCAGGAAGTTCCCATCGTGTTCTGGATGTGTTCCCCAGGAGGCAATTTTCAGGAATGCTTCTGAAGCATTCCTGAAAATCACCTCCTCTGGGATGTATCTGGAACACGGTGGGAACTTCTGGCGGCAGCAGCAATAGCGGTGGCAGTGTTCTCCTGTGCAGTAAACTGCATTCTATGCTGCCTCCCATTCCCATCACACCCCCTTCTGTAACGTGCCGGGCCTATGTGATAGTCATGGAATCACAGGTTATTTATGGGGTAATGAGCAGACTGTTATTTTAATGCATGTTTGCTCCTTCTCTCTCTCCACATCATCCCATTTCCACCCCACTTAGAAGGCTGTCAAGGGAAGAAATTGTCATAAAAAATACATAGGATGGCAGTGGATAACATGGAGTCCCCCAGTTTCAAGGACTTCATGGGTACAATCAATTCAGACCTTGCCAAAGGTCTGAATTGATTGTATCTTTCTAAATGGGAGGAAGTGGGAGGAGGTGAGGCTTTGAAAGCCAGTGTGGTGTAGTGGCTTGAGGACAGGACTGGGACTGAATATCAGGATTTGATTCCCCGCTTAGCCTTTGAAACTCACTGGGTGACCTTGGGTAAGTCACACCCTCTCAGCCTCAGAAAACCCCATGATAAGTTTGCAATAAGTCTGAAATGACTTGAA
The DNA here is from genome assembly GCA_034509955.1 of Urosaurus nigricauda. Lineage (NCBI taxonomy): Eukaryota > Metazoa > Chordata > Lepidosauria > Squamata > Phrynosomatidae > Urosaurus > Urosaurus nigricauda. The sequence goes on from JAOEGL010000005.1 coordinate 47,813,063, forward strand.
GGCACACAGCAATAGCAGCAACAGCAACAACAATAATCACAACTACAACTGATAGTCAAGCTCTTTTTCACAGGTGCTTTTTACATCTAGCCAGTGATATCCTTTTTCTATGTTTAGTGGAAAGATGTTTTTGCAGTATTTGCTTCGGGAAGATGGCAAAGGAGGACTGAAGAATTTGTGTGTACCTGCCTAGCTACGTGTACAGGCAAGGCACATAGCAGCTGCCTCAGAATCACCTACTGAGCATGCATAACAGTAAAATAGAGAAAAACTAGGAGAGCAGATTAATTCACTCCACCAACCCGCAACATATTACATCATCATCATCATCAACAACAACAATAATATAATTTATTTATATTCCGCTTAATCTCAGGGAATCCAACTGGATTACAACAGTAAAAACAAAATACAGTTAAAAGAGAAATACTTAAAAAATACAAAACCCCCATCCCTTATCCATATTTTGAATTAAAAATTTGATGAAGCATGTTTAAATGCTCTTTTTTTCCCCCCTATTCTTTCCATGTTATTTGGAATTCATATCTGTCCCTAGTACCATTTTGTTCTTGTCAAAGAAGTAATGCCCAGGAACAAATCTATTTCTTTAATTGAGGTATACCTGTAAGTATGTTCTCAGTGCAGTTTGAAGTATGTGGGGGTTTTTTTTTTAAGCACAATCAGTGTGCAACTTGTTTTACTGTGTGAAATCAAATTACTCATGTTTACTAAAAATGGATATGAAGAGATTAAAAATAAGAGATGGAAGCAGCTCGTTATTTTCAACCATAGACAGTGCAAAGTATTTGAAATGCTTTGATGAAAGTCTTTTGGACAGAAGATAAGCATTGTGTAATAATTTCTTTTATATCAGAATGTCTTTGTACATGTACCGCTAGTGTGTGTGTGTGTCCCTTAGAACTTCACTCAGGAAACCAACTTGCAAGAGTCAAAATTGTTTAGCCACCCACCCAATTTTCTAAGAGGGCTCCTGGAATGTCAGTGCCATGTAACAGCTCAATTTTATAACTGGAAAAGGAGAGGACAATGTTGTGATCTGTCAGTAGCTGGGAGCAATATTGTGGGTGTTTTGGGCTATGTGGCTGTGTTCTGGAAGAGTTTATTTCTGATGTTTCACCAGCATATGTGGCTGGCATCTTCAAAGAATGGAGGGGATTTTTACCACACTGCTGAAATGGAAGTTTCTATTCTGCTTATTTCTATTTCCCTTATATCTATCCTTCAAATGGGGTGATGGGAGGGCCACATATCTGTGGAGATTCCAATGTGAAGAATCAGATTAGCTACATATTAAACTGGAAATATTTTGAAAATGGTTTGTCCTTAGTGTCACTTCTCTTAAACACACACACAGAGACATATTGTCAGTAATAGGCTCACCATAGAGGACACTTTACCTGTGGTGGACACTTTGTACTGTTTAAGAACATAGATTATGTATTTTCAGGAATGGTTATTAATAAATTATATAATTATGTGTTAAATTAATTTATTATATTCATAAATCAAATATAATAATTGACTAAATGAGAGCCAGCATGGTGTAGAGGTTTGAGCATTGGGCTCTGACTCTGGAGACCACAATTTGAAACCCAACTGGGCCACTGAAATCCATGGGGTGACCTTGGGCAAGTCATACTCTCTCAGCGTCAGATAGCAGTGGCAAACCCCTCTAAAGAAACTTGCCAAGAATATCTATGATAGGTTTGCCTTAGAGTTGCCATAAGTTGGAAATGACTTAAAGGCACATAACAACAACAACAACAACAACAACAACAACAACAACATGATATAATTCTTGACTATGCATAAACACCATGCCAATCAAGCCATGAGAATTAAAGTGGTGTCGAACTGCATTATTTCTGCAATGCAGTGGCAGCCTATGTTGGTTTACTAACTTTAGCCATCGTGAAGGATCCTGTGTTGTAATATTACTTAACTGTCTATTTTGTCAACATCTTTGTATGGAATGGTAAGCAGAGGTGTAATGCTCTGCTAATTTTCTTCCTAAAGGAAGCAATCAGTAATTATTAGCAATTTTCTTCTTTTGAGAAAGCTGCCATTTTCAACTACTGTTCACAGTTTGGAACTGGTTTGTGCAGGTGCAACAGAATTTTCTGCACAAAAATGCTGCCTCCTGTACCAAAACCCCCCAACATTTTCTGTGTAGTAAAGCCATATGCAAATTTTTTGTAGAATACTTCCAGAACTTCAAAAATTCACGTCAGTCAAGGATTCTTCTCTTCTCTTAAGATTGCTCAACTTGAGGAAAAATGTTTTTTGAGCTTTTTTTTTTTTGAAGGAGAGTATATTTTAAATTATTCTTTTCATTCCTGTGGAGTGACAGTTTATACTTGAGTTCAGTTCACCCCTGGATTCAGGGGACTATAAATTCTAACAATCAATATTTTGATAATAAATATATTGCAACAAAGAGCTTTTGGTACCATAGAAAGAAATTAAAGTGGCATCATTTCAGAAATAATGCAGTTTGATATCATATTTACTGCCATGGTTCAGTGCTATGGAATCCTAGGATTTACAGATTGTTGTGGCACAAGAGCGCTCTTATAGAGAAGGCTAAACACAAAACTACAAATCCCAGAATTCCATAGCACTGAGCCATGACAATTAAAGCTTTGTCAAACTGCATTATTTCTGTAGTGCAAATATACTAATAAGTTAACAATTATCTGTTGTTATGAATATAATTAACTATTTTTTGTGATAACAACTATTGTATAAACATTACCTTTTTATAAAAAATGAGTGATATGGTATGCTTTTTAATTTTTCATCATCTCATGAAGAATAAAACTGGTGCATTAAACACGAATTAATACATGGATATTGCTCCCAGAGTTTTAGTTTTGCCTCCTCACAATCCCCCTTATGTACAAGAAACCTCATATAATTTAAGAAAGAAATCCTGATGTTTTTATTTGTTTGATAAGAAGTTGACTTGTTTGTGATAATGAGAATTCTGTATTTTAATTACGCTTATGCTTCACTAGTCTTATTGACAAGAGGAAATTAGAAGTTAATTCAATTTTGTGGTGATGGCCTCTAGGTTTGAAAAACGAAGCACACACATCATGCAGTTTTGCCTTGCACGCTAAAGACTGCCATGTTGATAAATGCTTGCACTGCCACATTAAGCATAAATTACCTACTTTTGTGCGAGATCACTTTTTTCAAAATGAATGAATATAGTCCCCTGAATCTACCACTGAATTAGTTTGGGGGAACCACATCAGTGGAAAATTAAGTACATTTTCCTTGATGATTTCTTTCATTATTATTTGGTTTCATTTTTATCATACTAATGGAAGTAATTTGTTAGTGAGAAGAAATCTCTTGTATGTGATGCTTTGAGTGAACTAGGAAGGCTGGGAAAAGTTGTTGTATTTGTACTAACTCCCAAAATGGCCACAGGACCATGCTGGATGAGGAATTCTAAATGGACTGGAAATTCTGCAAGTTGTAGTTGGGACCCCCCCCCCCCCAGCAAAGCTGTGTGAATTCTGCACTATATGTTTTTTTTTAATATATATATATATATATATATATATATATATATATATATATATTCTTAGGCAATCCAAATTCTGTACAAATATATCTCTTCCATAAATTTAACAGACTGAGGAGATTTACATCCTTTGCATTATTTTCCACAATTTATTCTTCAATTTTGACCGTTTTACAGAGAGATTTCAATGTGAGGCTATGTTAACCAATCCTTCTCAAAGCCTTACTTAACATACGAGCAGACATAAATAATAACCTAAAATCACCAGATACTGTATGGTCTTGGAAGCTAAACAGGGTCAGCCCCGGTTATTTGATTGGGTGATCATACTGTAGGCTGTATTTTAGAGGAAGGAACTGGCAAAAGCAACTCTTGGTAAACCCATTGATTGAATCTAACCATCTGGAATGCCATCTTCCTTTTTAGACATTTCTTTACATGATATGGCCAAAGTATGACAGTCACAGTTCAAGGGAGAGTTCAAGTTTTTGATTTTCTCTAAGATCCAGTTAATAGTTTGTTTTACAGTCCAGAGTATCCATAGAACTCTTCTTCAGCATGTATACAGCATGTATATAGCCAGCTTTTTGGTTAATTGAAGAGTGTTTGCAATGAGCAAACCTTTGGTTCTATAAAATTCAGTCTTGCTTCATTTCTTGACCCTAAACCAAAATTTCCTACAATCTTTGATTCTAATCCATATTCCATATTTGACTATGATTATCCACAAATCCTGTTGTAGTGTGTGATCAATTTCCTCTTGGACTCTAGCATAGACATTTTCAAATTCTTCTTTTCTTGCCTTTGTAGTTGGAGCATAAGCTTGAGTTATGGTTATATTGGGCTTTCATGAACTACAGAAAAACTGATTAAAAATCTGCCCGACCCACAAATATGGACATATTACCCCAGATTCAAGACATCCTCCCTTATTGCAGAGGGTTTTTTTTTTAAAAAAATGTCCCGAGTTTCCTCTGCAGTTTGCACCTTAGCCCCTGCTTCTCCCAGTCCCACCTCCACCACTGCTGCCTTCAATTGCAGCCACTCCCATCACCACCACCTTAATACATTTTATTCAATTGTGTGACATTTCCTTCTTCTCCTTGGGAGTGCTGCCACCACCATATTCCAGTCATTTACTAAAGGTCAGATGAGGCACTCAGATCACATGCTGGGTGCCTCATTTGCCTCAGATCGATGGGTGCACGACTGGTGCCTGTTCTTCAGAGGGAGGAAGAGGGAAACCATTCAGGGTCAGAATTGGTCCCAAGATTTGAAGGTGGCTGTGGTGGTGGTGATGGGGGCTGCAGTGGGGGGCAAAGGTGATGGCAGGGGCTGCAAGGGGTCAATAGCAATAGTGGACTCAGGAAATTCTGCAGGGACAGTTAAGCAGTGTAGACAATCGATCTAATATCCCTGTAGAGAAAAAGGTATATGGGGTGGCTCTGGGGGTGGAGGTGAGGGAAGGAGTCCGTTCTGACTTTTTCCCTTAGGGCAGAATAGCCCATTTATGGGCTTTCCATGTATTCTTATTGCTATATTTTAGTCAGATGTTTCTTTATATCCTTTGACTACTTTTGATAAACACTCCTCACTTTTACTGCCACCCCATTTCTTCTTAGAAATGCATTTCCTCCGTAAAAACTGTGTAACAATGTGGTTATATCCCATTTGGACTACTGTAATGCACTCTAATTGGGATGTTCTTAGGGGTTTTCGGAAACTTTGGCTGGTCTAAAGAGGTGCAGCCAGGCTGTTAACTGGGACAGATTATAGACACCACAGAGTGCCCCTGTTGAAACAGCTTCATTTGCTGCCAGTTCATTTCCAGACACAATTAAAAGTGGTGGATATGACCTATAAAGCCATATATGGCTCAGGTCTAGGCTATTTGGCAGTCCCAGTTCTGGGGAATACAAATAAATATAATAAATATAAAATAATAATAATGATAATAATAATAATGACTTAAAATGCCCCTTTTCTTTTCTTTAGCTCACCTGCCACAAATATTGCAATGTACAATTGGACATCTCCACATATTGTACTATACTGATGGGGCAAGTGGATGATCCCTTTGATTCTGACTTCTGGCTTGTTCTTTGAATTTATCTTTTAATCTCAACTCCTGGTTTTGACCCTGATTCATGGTTCTCTGTTGTTGCTGGTTTTGTTGTTTACCTCCAAGTCATTTTTGACCTATGGCAATCTTAAGACAAATGTATTGTAGAGTTTTCTTGGCATGTTTCTTCAAAGGAGGTTTGTCGTTGCCATCCTCTGAGACTCAGAGAGTGTGACTTGTCAAGGTTATCCAGTGGGTTTTTATGCTTGAGTGGGGATTCAGACTCTGATCTCCAGAGTTGTAGGTCCACCACTCAAACCACTACACCACATTGGCTCTTAGTTCACCTCAAAATGCTGTTCTTGGCTCAGCCCAGACATGGAGTGATATTTTAAATATCTGATCCATTTACAAATTGATTGGACATCTCTTATGGATTTATGGATATCCAGTCTGAACAATTTGCTTGAGTATCAATATAAGAGCTATAATGTGTGTGTATACCTCCTTTATCCATTATTCGCAGTGCCGAAGAACAAGTCTCTCTGACCATAGAGACTTCTTAAAGTTTAAATTTGATACAGTACTGGCATGCTAAATTGAGAAACTTCCAGAATAGACACCCGGGGAGCTAAGAATCTTTGATGAATAAAACTCTTAATAATCAACTTGACAGAATGTCGTATAAGTTCAACATTACTTGATTTGTATGAGAAAAATCCTCTTGATACTCAATTGATGTCCTGCTGTTGTATTTTAATGAACTGAATTTTAACTTCTTTTCAGTTAAAGAAAATATATTTCCACTTTCTATGCAAAGATGGTGGAAAACAGACCAAGGTACCTTTATGTGTGAGACTCAGTTGAACCATTTTGTGTACCTAGCATCAAATAAACCCTTTATTATCCCAAGCTGGTGAAATGTTAGCTCACTTATCTGAGCAGGAAGGCAGCGCTTAGCAGGAGCTAACATTGGGTAAAAGAAGGCCAGAGATACTAATTGCCATATGAAGGGTTACACCAAGGATGCTGCATGCTTGCAATTAGGTCTGCCTAAGATCAGGATTCAGTTCCCCACTTGGCCACTGAAACCCACTTGATGAAATTGGAGGAGTCACAAGCTCTCGGCTCCAGAAGACCCTGAGATAGGTTTAGGGTCACCATACATTGGAAACACCTTAAAGGCACACAACAGCAACCATGCCATAAGACTAACAGCATGTGATTTCAATAACATAATGCACATATTAGATTGTGTGTTATAGGGCCTGAATCAAATCAGCTCAATTAGACTTGAAGTTATGGGAACTTGGCAACTCATCACTTATCTAAGTTCCTTTGATTTAAACCTAGGTATAGATAAGCTCTTAAATTTCAGCTACATTTTCTCAATGTTCATGTCCCTGTTTCCCAACACAGCTTTCCTCAACTATAAGCTCACAGAAACCGATTATTAGAGGAAACACAAAATTGCAGGGAAAGTGGTAATGTAAGTTTCATGGTGCGAAAGGGCCACCCATTTCAGCTGATAATGCTTTTACAGGATAGCTGCCTCAATTTCATAGAAGTCTGGCTTGAACTTTATTCTGAACATGCAAGACTCAACATCTGCCACCTTAAAAATTGAGTTGCACTATGAATATCATATAGACTGTGTCTTCTGACAACATTTATGATGCAGTATAAATGCTAGGAGGGGAGGTTTATTTACACTAAACATGAACCACTCTTTTGTGACTATGCAAAACTTTTGAAATCTACTTCTGTTGCTCATAGGAAAGTGAATAGTGTTGTGTTTTTTTTTAAATGAGCCCTTTATCAAAAGGTAGCATGTAGTAATTTTTTTTCCTACTGTCTTTGCTGTTGTGTTTTGTACAAGTCAAATATCATTTTTCCCTTTTAACAGACTGTTCAGAAGGCATTCATAAACCACATTTCATTTAGGAGGTCAAGAAACAGCCTTAAACCAAGTGAGCAAAGTGAGCTCATTATTGTTCACTGTGATTGACAGCAATGGCTGCTTAGGCTTTCAAGTATGATTTCTTTTCTTGGCTGCCCTTGAATATTCCTAGTACTATATGGTGCCCCCTCACCCAATAGTTAGCAGATCCAATCATGCTTAGCATCCCAAATCAACAACATCAGTGTATTCAGTGTGGCATATTTGGTTACACCCCCCCCCCAAACACATTTGACCATTTTTTTACAGTTATTACTTATTTTTAAACTGTTGGTTAATTAGGATTCTCAGATCTCAGGGTCTGGCCCCTCCTCTCCAGACCTCAGGGTGGAGGGTGTATGGGAATAATTCAGGATAAGAGCACTGTCTTAAAAACTGTGTGTGTGTTTTCTTTATTAAATTTGATATTTCTTAATTTGAATAGCATACTCAATTCCAATGTTCTCATGCTTAATGATATCACTATGGCTGCCCCATGTGACATCACCCTTGTAACATCAAAAGGACCCCTCCTTGTGATATCACAAGGAGTCATCCCAGGTTTTCAGCTTTTGAGACTGAAGTCTCAGGGTCTAGGAACTACCCTGATGTGGAAACTCTACATTGTATATTCAGATTGAATAATTCAGCTTCTTGGAATGTTAGACTGACATTATTATGCACACATTCCTCTCATTCAACTTTTGTACTTATCCCCCCCCCCAACTCCTGGAATTAAGCTAAATTATGTAAGACGTGGTCACGCAGACTCTGGATCAGGACACTGCTTTATTCTTCTTAGCTTTTGTTGCTTCAACAGTGTTGTTGACAATTATATGATTAGCAAAAGCTGAGCTGTCAATTCAGAATGCTTTGCAAAAGCTCAGATCTTTATGAAATCCTGGCAAGTAGCCTTTAATTAGTGTACAATTTAGTTGCAAGAAGGAGTGCAGGTACTATAATTAAAAGTAATTGTAGTGTATTTGTAAAAGAATAGTGTTCCCTTGAAACGATTTGTGATTTAATGCCACGGCTCTGGAGATGAGGGAGAATTTGCTGTTTGAGTCCACATGTGAATCAAAGAGCTGATTGATCTGGACCAATGTCCTTAATAGTTGGAGTGGAAATGTAGTGAGAAATGGTCATTCTTTCTTTGTGCAACAGACTAAATTATTCTGGTTGAGGACACAGAAAAGTTAAGATAAGGTTTTCTCATTGTAAAGAATGCTCTTTTATTCTTTCCGATCAGAAATGTTGATTTACTGAATTGAGACATTCAGCATGTCATTGTATTTCTTTTTGAAGAAAAAATTAGTAACACCAACATAATCATATCCATGAGTTTATTTCCTTATCATATTAGTTAAGAGCCAGCTTGGTGTGGAAGATTCACTTGGGCTTGGAAATCCACTGTGTATCTTTGGGCAAGACACACTCTCTCCGTCTCTGAGGAAAGTAAAGGTAAACTTCCTCTAAAGAAATCTTGCCAAGAAAACCCCATGCTGGGTTTGCTTTAGGATTGCTGAAAGTCAAAAATGAATTGAAGGTGCACAGCAATAACAATATGTGTATAAGAAACTGCCATTTGAGGATGCAATGTGAAGGGAGGAAATTAATTTGTAGACCAATTATTCAATTCATGTTAAGAAAATATGAATAAATAACTTCAAAAAGCTATTATTGATTATTAATCTCTGAAAATCTAGATGACCTCTTATGTTACGTAACTTTGCTTATACACAGCTAGGTAGCAGAGGCACAAAGGCTAGGTCTGAACTGCCAGTATAATCCAAACTTCTCTAGAGTAACACTGGGTTGCTGTCTGCACATACATTCCATTATGCTGCCTGCCATTGTGAGTTGCTCTTTCTGAGGTAAAAATTGAGGTGCCCTGCTTTGAACACAAGGCTGGGCACGTCGTCGTAACTTCAGAGGGAGCAACTCTCACCAGCAGCACTGGCACAGTGTTTCAGATTTTTCTGGAAGATCTGGGGAAAGTTTGCATTTTAAAAAACAAATTAAGGCACGGATTGCCCAGATTCAGTGCTGAACTGGTCTTTCCTTGTGAAGAGAGTCCACACTTGAATTGGGCCTTTGGCTCAGCCTTGTGTGGAAAGGGCAATGCGAGGGCAGGGAAAAACTGATGAAAATGGACTGTGAAGACATGCTTTAAGAAAACCCTTTACTGAATTGTGACTAACCAGAATATAAGGAGTGATGGTATGTACATTGGGACTGATGTGATGAACATCAGGATTGATGCAATGTAGATCTCATTCTGCATGGATCCCATTGCACATCAGTCACTTTGTTGGCCCTGCTATGTAGTAAGGTAAAAACAGCTCTTTACTGGATACAGACATTACAGAACTGCTCAGTTCTCATTCTCACAGACATTGTTTGACGTTATGTCTACTTAAAAAGACATAAAACCCCAATAGGATTCCAACCAATGCATATATATATATATACTGCCATGACTGTACAGGATAAAACAACTTGAATAGACTTAGAACATATTATAAGTCAGAGTGATTCTTCAGTGCAGAAAAATATGAACCAATATGAAGCAATAATGTTTGTGAACAATGGTTTGAATCTAGAATTATGCTAGTGGAATGCTTGTATCAACATTTTGCTGTGTAGATGCAAGCATGCATTGCAAGAAGTTGTGCAATAAACTACATAATTAATGATATAGCTTGAAGCTACATCTGCTTTGCTTTTTTTAGATTTTAATCCTTTGCTCCCCACTGTCTCTCAGCTTCATACTGGGGGAGATGGGCTGACAATTTTATATTGCTGAAATGTAATCAGTCTGCTTCAACAGAAAGGGTATGTAATAGAAACAAAGGGCTAAACTCTCCTATCCCAGTACTAGGATCCCAATGTGAACCAATTTATATTTGAGTAGGTTTTTTAAATGTCCTGTCTATCCTCAAAGTAGTTCTCCACCCCTGTGCTAGAACGGCTTACAATTTAGTTCCACTGGAAGCAAAGGCATGTACTGTAAGTTAATTTGTCCCACTGGGTTTCTCTGACATTTACTCAGGTCCGTTCCAAGGATTCTGGATGTATACTAGAAAACTGTATTATGCAGAAGCTGTTGGATCATGATAGTTGGCTCCAAGTGAATAAAGAAAAAGGTGTTTCCCCAAAGATGACCAAATTTATTTTAAAATTACAGAACAGCAAGGAGGATGAACAAAAGTCTATGAGAAATAATGATTTCACTTTATTTCCCCTAAAGTTTAATGACATGGCTGTTTGCATATGAAGGATTTACTTTCAATCTTAAACCTTCATGCCAAAAATTAAATTCCAATTTATATCTCTGATTAATGAGTCATAAAGCAAGTGTTTGTTGTTTTTGTCAGATTACATTGAGAGGAGTCAGTAAGCTACACTGTACATGGGTTATTTCATTTTAGAGACATTTTGGAAACTGATATTCTGCTAACAGTGTTGCAGGAATATAATTTTCCTCTCTTGCAGTTGCTAAGCAACAAGAGTTCAAAACATTTTCTGTTGACCACAAACATACATCTATGTGGTCTCAGAAAAAAGAGGAAAAAGAAAATGCATTCTCCATACTGGCAATACACAAATATTTAGTTTGAATCAATCTTTCTTGAAAATATAAATAATCATTTGAATTGGGGGAAAGGAAAAAAAAGGCTTGTATTTTATTTGCCCCTTTCATTTATTCTGCATAATTTTCTTTCTATAAATGTACCAGTAGTGTGAATTAGTACACTTCCTGGATAAAGAAAGATGTTCTGCAAATTAATGAGTGTTAATCTAATTTGCCACAGTACACTAGTGTAGTCGTCGATTCAATGTGTTATGATTTGTTTGAGACCTTTCCCTTTCTCCATCATAAAAAGATCCAGGTTTCAATGGAATATGTACTTATCTGAGAGGAAATCTCACTGAACTTACTCCTGAGAAGATAGGCACAGGATTGTATAGTTCATATCATTTTAGAGTCAGTCTATATGGGCTGTTTCTCCTTATCCTCACAGTGATCTGCCCAGACAATGCAAAACCAAATTCCCAGTTTGAGGTTGGAGTTCATCACATGGGAGGAATTTCTCTCAATTTTGAAAGACATGAAAGTGGGGCCAGTTCGGAAATGAATAAATTCGCTAGTTCAGCGAATGTACGTGATTGTGTATTGACACCGCATCACGTTTTGAATGACTTCCCATTGCCTAAAATTACCCGAAATTGTGTGTGATAGTTTCTCACACAATAACATGAAACCTATTATTGTGTTCGGAAGGACTTCCCATTGCCTGAAAATGCATGTGGTAGTTTCTCACACAATAATGTGTAATCCCATGATTGCGTTCAGACTACCATTGGATTATGCTTCCAATTTCTGTCGTCTGATAAACTCCTATGAACTGTCTTCACGATGGAAGGGCAGTTCTACATCATATCCACCCTATACTTCCCTTAAACTGGTTTGAAAGAATTTACTTTGTGATCTGACTTTTGCAGGAAAATCTGGAGCACTCCATATTGACATTGGGCAGCTGTTTATGTTTTCCATTGTGTCACCTTCCAGCACCTCTGGCATGAGTTGCTCCCTGAATCACAACAAGGCACCCAGCCATGTGATCAATGCTGAGTACCTCATTTCTGACCTCAGAGGGAACAACTTACACCAGTGTTGGCAGAGCCATGCAACATAGAGGGATATTGTATAAACAGCTGACCAACATTGCTACAGAGTTCAGAGGTAATGGGGAAAATCCAGGGCAGTTACAAATGGCCGGTGGATACAAGCCTTTAGAGAGGATACTATATAAATATGTACAGTATGCTAAACAAGTAGGTACCTTAGCTAGTTTTACTGACATACTGTAGAAAGTATACAGAATTTGTGGGATATCAATGCCCCTGGGGACCAAGGAGGAGCCCAGGATGTATATATTCAAAATACACTGTACACCGTGGGGAGAAGATATTTTCTACTCATGAATTATCAGGAGTGATTGAAGTGACAGTGATATCTTATTAAATCTGAAGAGCTCAATATACAGGATTCAAAACAATAGACAAAATTAGAGAGGTCAAACTGATTTGGATGAACTATGAGTAACAGTGTGAACAGGCCTGTTAAAACCAATTTCAGATTAGATTGGATGATGATGATGATGTTTTTTTTGTTTTTTTTTTAATATTCCACCTTTCTCCAAATATAGGGACTCAAGGCAGTGGACAACAAATTTAAAACAATGCAATTTAAAAACCATACAGCATTAAAATGTATGAATATAATTTTTTAAAAATAAAAACAAACCATTTTAAAAGTTAAAAAGTTATGAGTTAAAATCGAAAGTTACGATACAAACCTCAACATTTTAAATAGCACAGCATTCCTAGACCTTATTGCAAAGGCCTGCTAACAACAGAATGTCTTTACCCACCACCGGAAAGACAGCAGGGATGGATCCATCCTGGGCTCCCAAGGGAGGAGTTCCAACGCTTGGGAGCAGCCACAGAGAAGGCCCTCTCTCTTGTTCCCACCAAATTCACATGAGAGGGTTGTGGGACAGAGAGAAGGGCCTTTCCGGATAATCTCAATGCTCGGGTGGGATTGTACAGGGAGATACAGTCCTTCAAATAGTCTGGACCCCATGGCTATAAAGTCATATAGGACTTTATAGGTCAAAACCAGCACTTTGAATTGTGCCTGGAAACAGACTGGCAGCCGATGGAACTGTTGCAATAAGGGGATTGCAATAAGGGTTCCTGTAGCCAGCTCCAGTTAACAGCCTGGCTGCAACTCTTTGAAGCAGCTGAGGTTTCTGAGCACTTTTCAAAGGCAGCCCCAAGTAGAGTTCATTACAGTAATCCAGATGGGACGTAATAAAGGCATTTACCACTGTGGCTATGTCTGACTTCTCCAGGAACAGGCACAGTTGGCACATGAGTTTTAGCTGTGCATAAACACTCCTGGTCACTGCTGATACTGGGCTTCCAGGCTCAATGCTGAATCCAGACGTACCCCCAAACTACAAACCTGAGTTTTCAGGGGGAGTGTGACTGCATCTAACACAGGCTGAATCCCTATTCCTGGATCTGTCTTTCGACTGACCAGGACCACCTCTGTCTGGTCTGGATTAAACTTCAATTTTTTGCCCTCATCCAGTCCATTACAGTTGCCAGATACCAGTTTAGGAGAGAAACAGCTTCCTTGGAATTAGGTGGAAAGGAGTGATAGTGCTGGGTATCATCAGTGTACAGGTGACTGTAGAACAGTGCCTCCAAGCCCCATCATAGAGAGGCAACTCACAAAGATACCATGGCCGATGGTATCAAAAGCTGCCAGTGACCTAGTAGAACCAACAGGAACACATTCCCCCCTGTCTAGTTTCCTGTGTAGGTCATCCACCAAGGCAACCAAAGGGGTTTCTGTCCCTGAAATCTGATTGACATAGATCTAGATAATCTGTCTCATCCAGAAACCCGTGGAGTTGAGAAGCCACCACATGTTCCAGCGCCTTGCCCAAAAAAAGAATGTTGGAGACTCATCTGTAATTATCTAGTACATTAGGATCCAGTCTCTTTTATAACTATAGAGTTGTAGAGTTGAAAAAAACTCAGAGACCACCTGCTCTTATTAATCCCTTGACCATTCTATCAAAAATGTTAAAAACAAGACTTATATTATGAATCTTGAAATCAAGACTTATATGATGAATCTGGTTAGCCACATACAAACACAGATTTAGCCTTTTCCTTCACTGTGACCTGAAAATGTATTTTCCCAATCAATGTGGTAGTAGCTGAAATCAACATATATTGCAGCTTTTCTCCTGGGTTCTTTGGCTGTCTCTCTGATTCTTTTCTCCAGTTTAAGATTTCCCTTTGCATTCTGGTACATCACATAATATAGCCACAGCTATTCTCCTAGTAATTTCTGTGATTGTGGTGACACTTCTTCCAGTTGCTGTGATTGTAAAAAAATCAATGCTGGGAACCTACAAGGACAAGCTGCATCCTTTGTGCAACTATATTCTTGTGGGTCATTGGCTTGGATCACCTGAGGAAACTCTTGGTCAAGATTTGCATACACGGTATGCAAATCTTCCTCCCTCCCTCCCTCTTGGTATATGTGCATAAACTGCAACCCTATTGTTACATAGGACTAAGCCCTTGAACTCATTGAGACTTATTTCTCAGTAGACAAAATCTAGGACTACCAGATTTTCAAGATTTATCATATAAGTTTTGTTTTAACATTTTTTGATAGAATGGTTAAGGGATTAATAAGAGCAGATGGTCTCTGAGGTTTATTCAACTGTACAACTCTATAGCTATAAAACAGACTGTTATTTCATAGATGCTATTATTATTTGTTCTAATTTATTGTATTCACTACCTTGAAGACATATTGTAGATAGACCAGTATGATATAAATATCATGAAATAATATGACTAAATTGAAATATATGTTTTTCTGTTTGGGTAAGCTTTATATAAAGCTAATATAAAAACAATATTTTTATAACTTTGATGAATATTAAATTATATAAATGTTATATTGATTGTATATTACTTGATATTTGGCATGGTGGACATCTTGGAGAATAAAATAATAAATAGGGAACTCTTACATATTCATTTGATAATAATAACAACTTTAAAGGCATTAGAACCACGGATGATTTGCAAGAGTAAATTTTACATTTCTGTCTTGGCTATTTCAAAGGTTGCATGAAATGAAGTTTCTCTTCTGATCCATATCTATTTGTAAAGGTGAGCAATTCAGCTTGCTTCATGAAATATATTCTTATGAAGCATAACAAAATCCAATTTACCACTAAAATCCATTTAAATTAAAATCAAAGAATCACCGTCATATGATTCACTTCTTGAGCTGTAATGATGAAATGAGATCAGATGCCCCTGCTGTAGACTTTCAAGTCCTAATTTACTTTCAGTCCTATTCAGCAGAAATTATCCATGGTGTGAGAGTGGCAAAAAGGTCACAAATCTTGCTTTCTTGCTCAGCCATCCTTACACAAGCAAGAAGCTTGCCTTAGCTATCGTAATGCGACTTTTTGATGTGCAGCTGCTTTTCGAGATACTTTGAGTAGAAAAGGTTCTTTGCAAAGCACAAGGTGAGTCCAATATTAGGCAAAGGGAGGTGATCACCTTAGGCAATAGATGCTGGATAGGAAGGATAGGGTAATATCATCAGTCTCCTGGCTGTTCTTCTCTTTCAAAGTTTTAAATTCCAGCATGCTACCTCATCCCCAATATTTCAATACATTCATTCTATGAAACAGTTAATTTGTGTCGGTGGAATGGGGGTGAATGATGTTCACAACCCATTAGTGAATAGAAAAGTGGATTATCAGGGACAGTTCAAGACATTTTGCTTACTGAGATGAGGGTGTAGCTATCGGGGTAGGACAAAATGAGATCAATAAGAAATACCCCTCAATAAGAATTATCCTCCTCCCCAATACAATTTTCCTTCAGTCTCCAAATTTCTAGCATTGCAATAACCTGAAACTTAAATTAATAATTTACAAATAAAGTTTAGGCATCCAAAGAAAAAGGGGCAAGGAACATGCACAGTTTTCAGTGTGTCACTCTCTGTAATGCCAGAAATTTGGGAGCTGAAGGTTTATGGAGTTACTTGGGGTGGTACAGATGGGCAAGAAAAAGTTGCTTGAACCCCTGCTATCTGCACGGGCTGCTCCCAAGGTGTCCTGAATGTGCATGTCCCAACTACACCATGTGGCATCAAGTCATGCCGCTAGGTGATTTTTTTTGTCACTTTGCCACTGTGCATGCACACTGTCAGACAAACACACTGCCAGTGACCACCCGCTGACTAGTTGCCATTCCATTGGATGGCCACTCCTTTGATCAGCCACACAGTTGCACCTGTGATCCTCCACCAGTACACCAGTGAGGTCAATAAACCAGTGGCAAAGCACAATCATGGAGACCCCCCCCCAGTGCCCCCTTCATCCCCCTTTCACCCCACACTCCCTTTTGGACTGTCAAGTTTGTGTATGTTGTAAATACATCCATTGAAGGCATCACACTTTCACTTTTTTTCTTTCTTTCTTTTTTCTTTTTTTGCATTGCTACCCCAACTATTTGGGTAGAGCAGCTCCATCCTTTTGGTGCATTTATATGAAGCTTTAGGGTTAGTGTTAGACTAGATTGTTCTTTTAGAACTGCTCTTGCATTGGTCCGTTTATATGCAGGGTCAAAGGTGTGCATTTTCCTGGCTATGTCAGAATATTCTAGGTTCTTTTTGCTCTGGTTTTTACCCCTGGAGCATGGCTTTGATGCAGTTTCTGCCCAGTTTAGAGGCAGGCATCATCTAAATTCCCCACCTCCAAAGCGATTTGAAACGGCCTGTATGTTTCACCCCATAGTTACTTAGAGATGCAATACTCTCACCTCCCCCCCCCCCCCACATCTCTGCCTTCACCGCTGGTATTTCCTGATAGCACATGTTTCTTTTCACCTATGAGTAGTGAGCCTATTCTTCCAAAGTGAATAGGTTTGCTATATAGCTAAAGAGTTGATTTTGCATTATGC
Source organism: Urosaurus nigricauda (assembly GCA_034509955.1). Classification (NCBI taxonomy): domain Eukaryota; kingdom Metazoa; phylum Chordata; class Lepidosauria; order Squamata; family Phrynosomatidae; genus Urosaurus; species Urosaurus nigricauda. The sequence goes on from JAOEGL010000005.1 coordinate 47,830,202, forward strand.
TTGGTTTAATTGGCTTGTCATGATAACTGAGAATTCTGGGTGCAGAGAGAGGGGGGGTGAGGGAGAGGGGGAGGGATGGCATCTCTCCTCTGGATGCCTGCCTTGGGTTGGTAATGGGTTGGATGAGAGAAAACAAACTCAAGCTGAATCCAGAGAAAATGGAGGCACTCGCAATGGGTACCTCAAGTCCAGGAAAGGAGTTTTGTCAACTAGTCCTGGACGGGGTCACACTTCTTCTAAAGGACAAAGTTTGCAGTTTAGGAGTACTCCTGGATTCATCTCTAAAGTTGTCATTACAAGTAGATGCAATGACCAGAAGTGCTTGGTACCAACTTTGGTTGATACGTCAACTGCATCCCTACCTAGACAAAAAGGAACTTGAAGCAGTAGTACTTGCACTGGTAATCTCTTGTTTAGATTTCTGTAATGCGCTCTACATGGGGCTACCTCTGTACCAAGTTCGGAAGCTTCAGTTGGTTCAAAATGCACAGCCAGATTGGTCACCGGAACATCTAGGTCGGCCCATATAACACCTGTGTTAAAATCTCTTCACTGGCTGCCAATTAGCTTCTGGGCACAGTACAAAGTGTTGGTTATTACCTTTAAAGCCCTCCATGGCTTGGGCCTGGGTTACTTGAGGGAATGCTTCTCCCTACACAATCTGGGAAGAATTTATTAGAATATCATAAGCCCAGGTTAACAACTTCCCATAGATCATTTATGGCTGAAGCCCGCAAACTATGGGACAGCCTACCGGAAGAGATCCGTTTTATCACCACCTTAGATGCCTTTAAGAAGGCACTTAAAATGGGTCTCTTTTGGCCGGCTTATCCCTCCGACCTCTTATAGGAAATCTTTAAGACAAAATGCTTCACTTCTGGTTATGATGTATGTTCTCTGGATGTTTTAATGTCCTAGATGTTTCAGCTATTTTATTAAACTAATAATAATATCAGTGTTTTATTGATTGTATTTTATATCTGTACTGAGTTATTTTATTGATGTAATCCCACCTTGATCCACAGGGAGAGGTGGGAATATCCTCCTGCTCCTCTTCCTCCCTCTTCCTTCTTCCTCCTCCTCCTCCTCTCTTGTAGCCATCACAAATTCAGGCAACAGATGCCTGGGCAGTGTTAGAGTTAGGACCCTGAGAATATACTGAAACTACAGTCCAAAAGGTTGAACAATTCTTACCCAGCCCGCTTGATAGAAAGGTCTCCCTGTGAGTAAACCAATTGCCCAGGCCATGGTAATGGCCTGTGCTGTATTCTTGAATGGAGCCTTAAAGGCACAGGCTTAAAAAAACATAGGTTTTTAAGAACTGTTGGAATCTCAGGATTCCAACATAGCCATCCTTTGACTCTTTATTAGTTTGCTAGTTGGTTCCTGTGTGTGAGTTTCAGATAGTACTTCTCATTTCTGACTATAGATTGTCTCTTGAAACTACTTAAAGACAGTGGGTCAAGTTCTGATCTTTGTTAATTTTTACTTGCAATCTTACTATAATGGAATTTTAAATGTGTTTTTCTTAGTTACATGAAAAAGCTGAATGTGTATGTGAGTAACATGTAAAATGGTCTGTTGGTGTGCCTGACTGGTTTTTCCTGAATTGGGGTAGTGGAGCTTTGGGCAAGATATTTGTCCCAGAATGCCTTTGGGACATTCAAACCATTGATGATGACAACATCATCATCTAGTTTTTACTAGGTGCCGATACTGTGCTTGTTTCTTGCCACATGTTCATAATTTGCCATCAGTGTTCCTCTGGAAGTTTTTGTGTGTGTTTGCTCTCAAGCTTTACAAAAGTGTGCACCTAGTTAGCTGAGAATCAAGAAGTATCAAGCATTAGGTAAGGTGAGACTATCTCCTCAGGCAGCAAATGCTCGATGATATGGAAAGAACAATGTCTGGAGTCCCCTGTTTGTTCTTTGGTTTGTGCGTTTGACTAGGACTCTGAGACATTAGAGTTCAAATCCCTGCTCAGCCATGGAAACCCACTGAGGAGTGACCTTGGGCAAGTCACTCTTTCTCGACCCTATAGGAAGGCAATTACAAAATCCTCCGAATACATTTTTCCAAGAAAATTCTCAAACAGGTGCATAATCACATCAACTAAAAAGCTTGGATAGTTATTTTGGACTGTTTCCAGCCAGAGAATTATCCTCAAATAAATAGGAATTATGAGAACTATAGTCCAAAATAGCATTTTTTCAAGATCAGGAGCCCCTCAGCTAACTAGGTGCACACCCTCCAAAATGCAGCTCTTGTAGAACCTCTGAATTTATCCTCTGTGTCCAAGTGTTTCATTGTATATTGGTCAACATTCTGGATCCAGCTACTAAAATCCCATTTATGCCACATCAGTTTTGCTCCTAATTAGAGTTTGGTACACAGTGGTGGGAGGATGCTTGAAATCACCCAGAGAAAATAAGAGTTTTTGGTAGGAAGAAACCAGGTAAAATAGATGGCTGCAGGGTCTAGGGAAGATATCAAATGAGTTTTCAAAGATGCTTAGAAGGAAAGTACAGCCAGAAGCAAGGACAAACTGAAAGTTAGTACAAGCAGTGGGAAAAGCTGGAGTCATCTGACTGTTCACTTAGATTTTTGAAACTGTGATTTCTGCCCAAAAAGAATACAACAAAGTTATTTTTATTATTTTTTTCAAATAAAATATTCAATTTTTTAAAATAGAAGTATAAATGTATAAAAGCAAATGGGATGGAATGAATGACTTCTGTGTTTCATTACTCACCAGATAGTGTTGTTTTTTTCATGCTAAATATGATTAAATGGCAGAAATTGATGTCTTAAAATGTTTTGTATTATCCAGCACAAGTGCCTCCTTGCTATCATCAAGACATGAGCCCCTTGCTACTTGTTTCCCTGCAGATTCCAGTGGCCAGTAAGGATAGCTGGACACATTGCAACAGTTTGGGATTACATAATTTTGCTCTACACTCTGCTAATTTTATTTATTATTTCTTCAATTTATATTCTATTTATTTGCTTATATATATATATATATATATATATATATATATATATCCATGTGCTCTTGTTAGAAAGCAACAAGCCATTCATAATACTTTTGGTATAATGGAATTTTAAATGTGTTTTTCTTCTGTGGCAGGGGAGTTGTGCCTGCAGATGGGTTTGAATCCTTTGGGACAGTTTTATGTGAGAAAGTGTTCCCAGATTTGGAGGGGATCTAAGTGGACTTTAGGAGGTTGGCAGAGGGCACCAGGGGCACAAAAGTGGGATTCACAAGCCATTACAACCTATGGCATAGGTTCCTTGATTTGATTTATTTTTTTCTAGCTACCCTATACAACATGTTCATATATCATGGGCCAAATAGGTCTCTCTCACACACACAGAATGGATTTAGCTTTTTGGATGAATATTCATATGGCTGTCAGAGCAAAGTCAAACATTTCTCATTTCTATTTTTAGTGTATTATGACAATATGACTCCTCCATCCCAAATGAGATTGCTGTATTCCATGTATTCTGTCATAAATCCAACATGATGTTCATAGAAGCATTTGAATTTTCTGTCCATCCTCCTTCTCACACTTGAAGAACCTCCCTCCTTTTTAATAATAATAATAATAATAATAATAATAATATTTTTAAAACATTTATAAACTGCCCCTCTGAGCAATATTCAAAACCAGCTCCAGTATATTTGCCTGCCTTCTGAAAACAGGTTTTCAGGGACAGCAGCAGAGAGGAATTGGTTTCTCCACCACTTATACTGGATTTCATTCCTGGCTGAGTAGATGTTCAGTACTGGATCCAGCCCACTGTGATTTGAGAATTGCTATATGATTCCCATTTGCTGATAGGGCTCCATTGTAATCATCATCATCATCATCATCATCATCATCATCATTTCTAGCCCGCTCCTCTGTGAAGCACAATCGGAGCGGGGTACAGCAAGATTAAAACATACAGATTAAAACACTTCATCAACCCATTCCCAGCCACCCACCCACCCCTTAAAAATAGATTAAATTAACAATAATTTAAAACAATAACAACATTAAAAGCATAATTCATCCTCGATGGTTCTTAGTTGAGGAAAGAGATAGAACCAAGCAAGGGGTCAGATTCAATTAATAGATCCCGTTTTGGAGCTGGGATCTAGGAGGTTTCAGGGAAGGCTGCCGGAAGAGATGTGTCTTCAGAGCTTTTTTAAAGCAATCAAGAGATGTTATTATAAGAGGCAACTCATCCGGCAGACCATTCCAAAGCTTGGGAGCCGTTGTGGAGAAAGTCGTCTGGGAGGTCTGTGACAGCCTAGTTTTCACAGGCTGTAGCAGGTTCCTCCCAGAGGACCAAAGTGTGCAGGAGGGTTCATATGGGGAGAGGCGGTCCCTGAGATAAGATGGACCCAAGCCATGTAGGGCTTTAAAGGTTAAAACCAACACCTTGTACTGTGCCTGGAAACTAATCAGCAGCCAGTGGAGAGCCTTGAGCACCGGTGTTATGTGCTTTCTCCTTGATGTTCCAGTTACAAGCTTGGCTGCCATATTTTGGACCAGTTGAAGTTTCCAGGTTAAGCACAAGGGTAGCCCCATGTAGAGCGCATTACAGAAGTCCATGCGTGAGGTTACCAGAACATGTACAACAGTTTCCAGGTCCCTCATGTCCAGGAAAGGGTGCAGCTGGTGTATCAGCCAGAGCTGATAACAGGCACTCCTGACCATCACATTCACCTGACAAGTCATGTGAAGCGACGAATCTAGGAGTATCCCCAGACTGCGAACACAGTCCTTAGAGGAGAGTGTGACTCCATCCAGGGCAGGAGACTGTATTCCCAAGCCTGGTTTCGGGCCTGGGATTGTTAGTACCTCCGTTTTGTCTGGACTGAGTTTCAATTTGTTTTCCCTCATCCAATTCATTACCGCCGCAAGACAGTCATTAAGAGGAGAGACGCCATCTGAAGTCTGTGCCGATGATCTGGACATGGAGAGGTATATCTGAGTTTCATCAGCATACTGAAGACACAGAGCTCCATGCCTCCGAATGACCTCACCCAGCGGCTTCATATACATGTTAAATAGCATCAGGGACAGGATGGCACCCTGAGGGACGCCACAATTAAGCTCGATTTTGGAAGAGTAACTGTCTCCGAGCCTCATCCTTTGGGATCTGCTGGAGAGGAAGGACAGGAACCACGGAAGAGCGGTGCCTCCAATCCCTACCTCCCTCAGCCAATCCAAGAGGATGGAGTGGTCTATAGTATCAAAAGCCGCGGAGAGATCCAAGAGCATCAGCAGGGTCACACTGCCCTGTCAATGCTCAAGCGGAGGTCGTCAGCCAGTGCGACCATGGCAGTCTCAACTCCATGTCCTGCCCTGAAGCGGGTTTGAAATTGATTGAGATAATCGGTTTCATCCAAGACAGCTTGGAGTTGGGAGGCGACTGCTCTGTCGATCACCTTGCTCAAAAATGGGAGGAAGGACACTGGTCTGTAGTTGTTCCTGTCCAGGGGATCAAGTGAAGGTTTCTTCAAGAGAGGCTTGACAGCCGCCTCCTTCACACACGATGGAACCGTGCCCTCCCTGAGGGATGCATTGATTACATCCCAAAGGAATGTTCTCAATGTGTCCCCTCCCTGGACGACCAGCCAAGATGGACATGGACCGAGAAAGCATGTCATCTTCCGAGTACTACCAAGGAGCTTGTCCACGCCACGTTGTATAAGGAAACTCCACAGATCTCCAAAGCTCTGGGTCACGAAAATAATATTTTAATGGAATAATAATTCTGTGGGCATTTTGTCAGTATTTTAAAATACTGGCTTTTATAGCAGCACTAATTTTACTTTTGTTTACAACTTTAACACAACTGCTGTTACATATCAACCACTTTTCTGAATCATGATTTCATGTATCATAAAGGAGACAGATGCAGGTATTTGCAAATGAATCATTTATTCCTTCATATGCTAGGTTAGGCCCCAACTGTGATATAAGCACTGCACAGTAGCTGCCAAACACTTGCTTATTTTAGGCATGAGAAAAGTCAATTTGTCCAAGACTATAATCTTAGCCACTTAATACCTAACTGAACAGACCTATTGATAGATCTATTGAAATCTCATTGAAGTTAAGATTAGTCTCACAGCGAAGTTAATGACTCTAAGACTGGATTTGTCTCCTCACTCCTATGCTTTTACTGTAATCCTTACATTTCAGCAAATAGACTATCAAAATACCTTGGCTTATTTTCTTTCTTTGAGGAAGGCTATATATTACATCAAATTAATCAGAAACTAAGCATAGTGAAGAATTTGTCCAGACTAGTCTAAATGGAGAGGGCAAATGAAATATTATGGTGTGCAATGGGTTTGCAAAGGGATGCTTAAGATGCCAGTTCTGATGATCAGATGATCGGAAGGTTGGCATTTTGAGGCCCAAGTGCTGCATGATGGGGTGAGCTCCTGTCACTAGCCCCAGCTTCTGCCAACCTAGCAGTCTGAAAGCATGCAAATGCAAGTAGATAAATAGGTACTACTTTGGTGGGAAGGTAACAGCGTTTCGTGCAGTCATGCTGGCCACATGACCACCAGAGCAATCCTCAGACAATGCTGGCTCTTCGGTTTGGAAACCTCCCCTAGGAGTACCGCCCCTACAGTCAGTTACAATTAGACATTCATGTCAAGGGACTACCATACCTTTACCTTTAATAGGTCTGTAAAGACCAAACTTCTTCATTTTATCAGGCTATTTCTCATGCTAACTGGCTACATTCCATGGGCAGCAGGGGAACCCCTAGAATTACCAAATAACATTATTTTGTAAAAAGAAATATTCTACTGCTATGCACTCCTGTGAATTTTAAGAAAATATTTCTGCTTATGTATCTTCAAAAAGTGATTTGAACTGCAAAATCAGCATGATTTTTTTTTGCATTGCATGAAGTGCTAATTAATGTCTGTATATGAAGCAGTTGTTAAGGGTTCAGTTTTTGGAAAATGTAAGTGATAATGGCTCTCTCACAGATTATAGTAGAGTAATCAACAAGCAAGCAGAAGAGGAACAACAGCCAGTCACATGACTGCCAACCCTGTCTTGCAGAGAAAAAAAAATCAAAACAAAAAACAAAAAGCAAAGGGTTTTTTTTGGGGTTTTTTTGGAAAACATATATAAGAGGGGCTGTGGGAGAACAAAGAGTAAGTCTGCAAGTCAAAAATAGTGAATATGTGTATGCTATGATTTCTAACACTAACACCTGAAACAGTGTTAACTATGGAGGAAAAGCTTGCCAACCCAAGAAGGAAGAGGAGTACTCAGTTCACAGCTGATTTCTCCCCCTCCATGATTCTGGGCCTCTGTATAGGATGGTGCATGCAAAACCTTCATCTTCAGTTATTTCTGGATTTCAGTTTCCAGAAGCTCCACACAACAGGACCATGGGTAAGGATTCTTAGAATTGTAGCACAATATTGAGAAGGTAAGATTGGGAATCATTCTATAGAGGCTTTACATATGATAGTGTCAGTTAATTGAGGATGAATTGTGAATAAAAAAATCTATTTTTAAGGGGTGGGTGGCTGGAAATGGGTTGATGAAGTGTTTTAATCTGTATGTTTTAATCTTGCTGTACCCTGCTCTGATTGTGCTTCACAGAGGAGCAGGCTAGAAATAAAGATGAGGATGATGATAGAGTTGAAGCAGCTTTAAAAATGTGTTGGAGATTTATTTTATAACAATTATTTTATAATTATTAATAATTAATAATTATTAGAATTAATTTTTTTTTACCTATCCAGTTTCAATAATTTATACTGATTATATTTTACTTTGTTGTTCTGCCAATGCAATAATAGTGACACATTCTGAATTTTTAAAAAACAAACAAAGAAAAATAATTGTTGTCTTCAAACTGTTAACCAATAGCCTCAGCAGTTGAGGGGCTTCTTCCAGTAACCAACTTTTAAGAAAGAACAAATCATAGTTTTTGGGGAAAATGTAGCACACTCTTCAGGAAGGCTAAGAAATGTGGGATTGATTCTAGGAAGAGTGAAAATTCCAAAACACAAGAGGGAGATACACTGTTTCCCTGAAAACAAGACAATGTCTTATATTAATTTTTGCTCCCAAAGATGTACTAGGTCTTATTTTCAGGGGATGTCTTATTTTTCCATAAAGAAGAATTCATATTTATTGTTGACCCAAAAAATGAACATTTATTATATAGTGTGTGTGTGTGTATAGAAAAACTTTGCTAGGCCTTACTTTCAGGGGAGGCCTTATATTTAACAATTCAGCAAAACCTCTACTATGTTTTATTTTACGGGGATGTTTTATTTTTGGGGAAACAGGGTACATGGTGGAATGTGGCACACAGAAGTAGAACTATCAAGATGCATGCTTCTGGTTTACAGATACACAATCAATTCCAAGCTTTGCCTTTAACTGGTGATTATGGGGCACAGGGATAAAGTCTCACACTTCTGAAGTCATGGATGTGAACTTGAAGGATTCTATTGATGTAAGAAGTACTGTTTGTTCTCAGAAAAAGAAGAGACATGTAGTGATAGTAGGTGATTCCCTGTTGAGAGGAACAGAATCAGTGATGTGTGGACCTGATAAGACATCTCGTGCTTGCTTCTGGGGGGAAAGATCAATGATGTAACAGAGAAGCTGAGAAGATTCACTAAGCCCAACGACCATTACCCCTTCCTTCTGTTACATATTTGAACAAATGATTTGATAAGGTAGACTTCAACATTTTGAGACTTTGGGGGTGATGCTCTAGGGCTTTAGGGAAAATCCCATTCTGGGAGAAGCCCAGGTTGGATACGAGCTGCCTACTTCCCAAGCAATGGGCAGTGCGATAAGATCCATTCCTGTTGCTTACACTCCATGTCTATCCTGGCACAGATTTTGTGTGTGATGATCTCCTTCAATAATTTATATGTGTTGGGAATCACATTCTACCAAGAATGTAAGGTCCATAAAATTTCTCTCTAGCTTTGTAGACAATTTCAGTTTACAAAAGATTTGTTCCTAACCAATAGAAATGAATTGGTCAATGACATGGAAATAGTGGAATCCTTGGATGAGAGTGAACCATGTCCTCTAGAGATCTTGCTATACAGGGGGGAAATGGAGACCAGATATACTCAGACACACACTCTGGACTTCAGAAAGTTGGTTTTAGTACCCTTAAGGAAATACTGTGTGAGGCCCCACTATTTGAAATACTGAGAGGGAAGGAAGTTCATGTATGGAAGTTTCTTTATGCTGAGATATTGAATGAACAATTCTGAACAATTCCAATAAGTGGGAGTGGGAAGTGTCTAACGAAACCAGAATGGATCTACAAAGAACTTTCAGTTGAGCTGAGATTTGAAAGAGATATGTATAAGAAATGGAAGAAAGGAGAAACTACCAAAGGAGGAATACAAATGGACTAGCTAATACTTGCAGAGGGAAAGTCAGAACAGCTAAAGGCCAAAATGAGCATAGGCTCAGGAGAGAGGTTAAAAATAATTTTAAAAAATTATGTTAGACTATGTTTGAAGCAAGAAGAAGAACAATGAAATTTCAGGGCTGCTTCATAGAGAAGATGGTAAAATGTTAACAGGAGACAAAGAGGAGGCTTAACTATTTAATACCTTCATTGTTTCAATCTTCTCCCAAAATGAAAAGAGTTCTGTCACTGGTGAAAACAGAATAAATCTTGCAATAAGAGGACTACAGCCTAAAATAGATAAAGAGATAGTAAAGGGATACCATGCTGTTCTCCAGGGCCAGATACTGTAAGCTGCATTTGAGTTGTAGATGTAATTTAAAAGCCACTGTCAATAATGGTCAAGATCCCAGTAAATTGGAGGAGAGCAAATGTAGTCCCCATCTATATCTAGAACATATAATTAAACAGACAGTCGGTGTGCACCTGGAATGGGATGGGAGCATGAGTTTCTGAAAAACAAGTCATGTCAAAGTAATCTTCTCTCTTTTTTGATAGGGTTGCAAGCTTTGTAGATAAGGGAAATGCTGTGTATGTATTATATCTTGATTTCAATAAGGCTTTTAACAAGATCTCCCATTATAGGCAGGGTGGTGAACTGTGGGATAGACACTGTTAGGTGGATCTATAACTGGTCGACAGATAGAACCCAGAATGGGCTCACCAATTGTTATTCTTCATCCTGGAGAGAAGAGACTTGTGGGTTACCTTAGAGTTCTCATCTAGGTCCAATGTTATCTAGCATCTTTATAAATAAATTAGATGATGGGATAGAATGCACACTTACCAAATTGCAAATGACACCAAAGTAGAGGGAGTAACTAATACCCCAGAGGACAGAGAAAAGATTCAATATAACCTTGACAAATTGAAGCAGAGGACTCTTCACCTTTGAAGGCTTTTAAACAAAGATTGATTGAGCATATTTTATGACTTCTGTAATATGTGTATTACTTTATGTCAGAGGATAGAACTATTTGGCTTTTGTACTCCCTTCTAACTCTTAAGATTCTATAGTTCTATTATTTTCACTCTAAATAACAGCAGTGGGTAAGAATTTAGTCTGAGAAGAAGCAAACTGAAAGCACATGTGCACATATTTTTCTAAGAATTTACAAAAGGAAAAATGCAAATGTGTTGGCATTCCAGACTGAAATAACTTGAGATGATGACAATGACAACAACAACAACAATGACAATGATGATGATATTTTTAAAAAAGATGAATATGGGAGAAAGCCACAGCTTGGAAAAATTACAGCAAAATTGAAAGCAAAGAGATTAATAGAGTTTATGCTGATGGTAACAGCAAAATATTGAAGAACTGAATAAAAATCAACATACCACTTTAATATTAGTTAAAGGTGAAGCCAAAATATCTGATTTTTTAAAAATAAACTATAGCATGACAATTCGGGAAGGTTTTCAATATCCCTCGAAGTCATTCCTCAGACCATGAAAAAGAGAGGAAATATAAATTATAATGCAAACAATTCTAAAAAATCTCCAACCCATTCATTTTCTTAAACATATTAATTATTTATTTTATTTTTACAACAGTAAAGAAAAAACTAGTGAAATGTGTTAACTATCATTGTTGCTGTTGTTACTACTTGCTTTCAAGATGACTTAAAATTATGACAACACTATCAATGAGAGACCTCTAAAGGCCCAGTCATCAATTGCCCTGGTAGGTCTGATAAACTCAGTGCAGCCTTGGCTTCATTGTTTGATGAATCAGTCCAACTGTAATGTAATCTTTCTCCTCTATTAGATTTCCACTTGATGTGGGGTTTATTTGTCTTTGTCTCTGAATAACTAAACAGTTCATTTATTAAGAAAAAACTTATCAGCATCCCACAATCAGCAAGGGTAACAGCTATGCTGGCTGGATGATTCTGAGAGCTGTTATTAAGTAAAGAAAGATTTCCATATTCTTGAGAAACTGAGACAGACAGATATTTTCCCCAACACTAAGCATTATTTTCAGGAGAAGTTCTGAGTGGTTTGTTTCACCAGGTAGCTATATGCACTTGAACTAACATGTTAAATCTTCAGTGAGTGCTTCCCTATAGATAACACATAAGAAGATGATAAGTTGAATTACAATTTGGTGGCTCTCAGGAATCTGCTTACTGGACTCATTGCCTATAAAACTGCTATTTGCACTGCACTCCCTTATTTCTGAACACTCCAGGCTGGGTATAGAAAGTTATTTCTGATGATCAACAGGTATGGTTTCACATACAACTGCTGAAGCAATAATTATGATCAGTGGTGTAGTGATAAAATTTGAAGTGAAGGTCCTCAACAGCACAGTCTCTATAGCAACCCCTGAAGTAGGCTGAAATGTGAGTGGCTGTGTTGATCTAAAAATATTGCTAGCAATTTAATTCCTAGCAGGAGCAGGTCTTTTGTAAAGCTATTCCCCAAATATTTTGAATTACAAGTGGTAGGGCTAATATTAATACAACATGAGTTGTATTGCCCCATGAGTCCCTGCTAATAATAATGACAACAACAACAACAATAAATATTTGGATATCATACCCTTAAGTTACCCTGGTTTGGTAGGGACAATCTCAGTTAATCATCTGCTGTCCCACTTTCACAGCTGAATTTGAAATGTCCCAGTTTCTTGCTTCTCTTCCCATTTTCCCTCCATCCTCAGTTGCAAACTATGTGCAAAGTGCCAAAGTGCTTTGTACTTAATTAAGCAGGAGGTATCGAGTTGAATGAAGCATTGCCCTTCCCAGTTGGCATATTTCTTTCCTCGATTTAATAGGCTTTCCTAAACCCAGCACATGGGCTGTAAAGTTTCACTACTTAAAATAGTACTTTTGTGTGTTCTTTCTCATTAATCATGTTTGCTCTTTTGTTGCCTACTCACGTGCTATTGACTGCACACTAATGTTGATTGGCCATATGTATTCCCATTTTGAAGTGTTAAATGCTGGAAGGTATGCACATTACACTCATTTGATAACCACAGAATGAAACTGAAGCATGGGAAATAGGATGTGTTTTACAGTCTTCCCCTTTACTAACTACATTTCCTCTTTTTCCTTCACTGCTATTCCAAATTTCCCTGAAACTTGGATGCATGGCTTACAGATAGAATACTAAAGATGGTACTAAAATCTACCATGGAAATAGCTAGTACACGACTTTCCCTGTTATTGGGTGGAGTTTTGTCATCCTTTACTTAACTTTTCTGTCACAGTAAAAAATATTTGGTATCTGCACAGTGTTGAATGTCTTGTGTATTAATTTCACTTTCAGTTTGTAAGAGAAGAAAATGTGGAAAAAATTGGGGGAGGGATACTTATGCTAAGTGCTGTATTTATCAGTATCTCTACTGCCATACCCTCCTCTTCTTTAGCAATGCTGTCTGCATGTCTCCTCATCTTTAGTCTTGCTGCCAAAAAGCACCTCCTGTTATCAGTATGTATGTGCAATATAGAAGTCATCTCCCTTCCAAGAATAATTTCTCCCCCATGAACATTTCTGAAGAGTGCTTCATTTAATTGGTGTATTGCATTTTTCTTGTAGTGTCAGCACAGTCAACATGCATGAATTCAGAGGGCAAAAACCTTCCTGGAGTGAAAAAGTAAGATTCTTGATGAGTCATTTCAAATGCAAGTGACTGTCTCTGCTCTCATTCTTCTTTACCTGTTCCCACCCCAGAATGACTGAACTGTTTATGCTTCTGAATAGCCCAAGATCATGATGATGGTTTGTTTTTGTTATGTGCCTTCAAGTTGACACTGACTTATGGCTACCTTATCATTGGGTTGCCTTAACAAGATATATTCAGGAAAGGTTGATCATTGCCTTCTTTTAATGCTAAGAGAGTGTGACCTACCTAAGATCATCTGGTGTGTTTCCATGACTGCACAGAGATTTGAACATTGGTCTTCCAGAGTCCAAATTCAATATTCAAAGTGCTACACCATAATGATACTGTTAGTGTTTATTATTATTTTTGTGGCCTTTCCTTGTAATTAATTTCCCCAAGAGCTATCCTCTTTTTTCCTCAAAACTGGAGGTACTGGTAGTGATGGATGATGAGTAAAGAAATGCATATAAAGGAAGAAAACATTAAAAAACACATTTCTATGTGCATACTTTATATAAATAGAAAATATTATTACTTTATGTGTTACATGAAAATTATATCCCATTGGGTATGAAAATAGACATCTAGAAATATCACTCTAAAGACAAAGGACAAAAGGGAATTGCCTGTCCTGCTGTAAACACATGAGGGCAGACTATGTGAGATTCATATATCCATAGTTAAAGCATACAAAAGGTTGAAATTAAAAACCTAGAACATACAGTGCAAAGGTGGTGTGAATTTAAGCAGACCTAAGTGCAAGTTCTGCAGCAAAATAGCCATACCCTCTACTCCACGATAGAGGACTTGGAGTGGGAATGGGCTTTTTGCTGCCTTCCCCTGAGATGAGACAGGCTGGTTTCAGATCATGCCATAGCAGTTGTGCCATCGTGTGAGGCTTTGGGGGCGGAGTCTATAGGCAAGTTGTTGCCAACCACCTCCAAGGCTTTATTGTGCCTAATTAAATCAAAGAGGAAGGATGTCTCATCATGTGCTGGCTAAGTTGGAGCGGCAGTTGCCTGACTCCTGTATCCCCTCCTCCCTCCTCCCCTTCCCCCTTCCTTGTCTCTTTGTCACATTTTTCTACCTTGAACCCTGCGTCTGTTGGCTGGGTGGACGGTGGTACGGGCCTGAGTTGTCTGCCCATTCCTTCTAGGCATGTTGTCTTTTTTGCTTCCTGGGCAGCGAGTGGTCCTCTGCGCTGAGGATCAGCCTAGATGATCCTCCTGTTGGTACCACCAGGCTCAACCATGCTCCTCCATTCCCCTGCTGATTCTTTTGGCTCTGCCAGGCACAGGGCCTGCATTTACATCCCTAGGTAGGGCACTGAGTTCTGCCTGGGGTCGGCTTCGGCTCTGTGATCAGTTTTGGCTGATCTTCCTTTGGTACCACAATGCTGCTACCGGGGACTGTTTTGGCATCCCTTGGCGGTGTGCAGTGTTTTGTCCCGGGATCAGCCTTGGCTACGTGATCCACCTCATCTGTTCCTCCTTGGTGCTGCTGAGCTCTTCTTCCCTGCTGCTGCCAGGAACTGCTTTGGGGTCCCTGGGTGGCATGCAGTGTTCTGCCTCAGTATTGGCCTTGGCTTGGCAATCAGGCTCAGTTGGTGCCACTGAGCTCTGCCAAGCTCTTCTGCCTGTTGCTGATGGGGACTGCTTTGGCATCCCTGGGTGGTATGCAATGATCTATTCCAGGATCAACTTTTGCTAATCCCCTTGTTGGTGCCAACATGCCCTGCTGTACTCCTTTAGCTTGGCTTAGCTGGAGTGATGTGGTGTTCAGATGGGGTCCCATGACTGCTGCCATGGAGACTGCTCCAATTAAAAAAGAATGTGTACCAAATTTGACCCCTTTTATCCCAAGATTATCCAAAGCCTTAGCTGCCACTGTTCAAAACTTAAATTTAATTAGAAAGTATTGATCAACATGTTAAAACACGGGGCCTGGAACATGGAGCCTTTTTGGGGATGATGCCTAATGGAGACACCCAAAGATTAAGATCTGGGCTGAAGAGTAAGGACCAACAACTTGCCCTTCATCAACTTCCTTCTGAATCTTGGCTCTAACTATATGCTCCAAGCATAAAAATGAATGCTGACCATTAAAGGGGATCTTAAAACCATCTCGGAATCCCTTCTTCAGATAGTCAGCTGCTAGCCTGTTGGGATAAATGAACAGGAGCTAGAACAAATAGTCCATCTTAACTGGGCTCGGCCCCTTTGGGGGGTGAATTGGGAGCCCCTGGTCCTTTCTTGTTTGAAGCCTCCCTTTAAGGGATTTATTAGATCGTCTAAAACTGATCAATGCAGCAACTGAGCTTTCTCTTCAGCCCTATTCAGATACATCTATCTGTCCAGTGCAGGCCTTATGTGAGTATATACAAGCCAGATGTTCCAAACCTGAGCCTGTGTTTGTTCATCAGGATCTTTCGCCTTTAACCAAGCATCGGTTTTGGGCTGAATTGATTTAAGTAATATCTGCTTTGGGAACCATTCTTTTCAGATTGGACCTGTTCCGATGGCTGCTTCCATGGGCTTTCACCTGGATGCCATCAAACAAATTGGTCGTTGGATGTCCTCTGCATACTGCAGATTTGTTAGGAGATTGCTTTATTTATTTATTTATTTATTTATTTAGTTTCTTTGTTTTTCAGATCTTTGCCCTTGGCCATCAAGAGTTCAAGTACTACTATGTGGCCAAGCATGATCAATTGGGCTGCCTGGAAAGCAAGAACATGCCACTTTGGTACTCACTTGGGCCTTGGTGATGTTACCTGTTTCCATTTGTTGGACAAGCGGGGTCTTCATTGGCATGGCCTGTTGCCATTGTTGTTTAAGGAGTGCTTAGGGCCTCCACCCCATGTGTTGGTGGTTCACCTTGGGGACAATGACCTTGGTTTGTTAAAAGGAAAGGTGCTTATCTTGCAGGTGCTGCATGATTTCTGTCTTATTAAACAGTTGTGCCCACTTGTTCAAATTGTTTGGTCTGCAATGCTCCCACAATGGGAGTGGAAGTATGGTGATGACTCTATAGCCATCAATACTGCCCTAGGTTAGGCTAACAGTGAAATTCAAAAGGCCCCCGAGGCCAGGCTAGGCCATTACCTGCCACATCCTCAGATTATATTTTAAAGGCCAGAGCTCTACAGGACTGAAGGTGTTCACCTTTCTGAAGCAGGTAATGCTATTTTCTTAACAGATCTGCAACAAGGTATTGAAGAAGTGCTTGTTCCTGAGGTGGGAGACAGATGTCATAAATAACTGAATTATAATTTGGTGAGCACCTCGGACACCATTTGGGTAGAAGGGACATGTCTGGAACCACCTCTCTAGGCCTTGAAACCTGTTAGACTGGTAGAAACAAATTGGCTTGAAAGATAAATCCCCTATTTAATCTTTGCAGGTTGGGAGAGGAACTTTCTGGCTAGACTTCCTGATGTGGGCCAGCCAACAAATAATCCAGCTTTTGAGTTGTTGTTGAGGGCTCAGGTGTTACTGTCCAAATAGCTGTAGAGGTGGTCTGGGGAAAAATTCCAGCTGTAGCTTCTCCCACACTTGGTTGTTTTGAATTAAATGCAGTTCTGTTAAGAAATCGATAAATGGGCCAATTAATAAATGACCCTGTTTTTCATCCCAGTCTTGTGTCTTGTCTTATTATTTCTGGAGTTGGATAGCAATCTATTAAGGTCCCTGGGGTGATATCTCAGGTGTGATAGAACTCCCTGGAGTACATTCTACCTATTTCAGGCCAGTCCTATCAATAGGTAGAATATGACAGCTGCCTTCTTATTTGTCCTTTGACTGTTAACTTATCAGTCTACAACCCTACCATTTATGCAGAGTTCCTCTTTCAATTGGGATATCCTGTATTTTTATCATTATTTTGTTTTATCTGCTTTGAAAATAATTTTATTATGGTTGTATATTTAATTGCTTTTTAACATTTGTATTAGATATTGCTTTAACTGTGTTTTGTTTTAACTTATAATGTGGCCTGACTTGGGTCTCACAGATATCCATTGAATAGATAAATAAACAATAAAGCAAATACATAGAACAGATCAGATTTCCTACTCTGACAGATGGAGGTAGAGTTCTTATCATGGAGGAGGAAAACCAATTTCACATCCTTCCTCTCAGACTCTACAGATAGACCTCTTACCTCTCTAACATCAAAGCTCTGACATCAAGACAGAGTTTTAAAAATGGGCCAATAGGGGATGTGTGGCAAGTTCTGGAAATGGTCAAAAGGGAAATGGAAAAGCAATATAAAAAGCAAAAGAGATGGAAAAGCAATATTAAAAGCAAACTCTTGTGCCTTGCTGTTACATTATTGGCAGGGTACTGGAAATCTTAGAGCATGTCTACTTTGTAGTGTCCTGACTTAATACTAGAATAACATCAGTTAGGGGACTCACCAGCACAAACTTGTTTATTCATGGTCAAGCTAGTGTATGTGATCCTCTCTTGTTTACAGTTCCTCAGGTGATTTTTTTTAAAAAAAATCTTATTTATATTCTGATGGCCTGGCATACCCTCCAGACTGGAGCCAAAGTCCATTTCTTAATACTCTGTATGACACAGACACATTCTCCCAGATTCAACTGCTTTTATTATACTCTCTGCTATGCTCTTTGAATAACAAAGTTGGCAACTGAATAATCTGACCTATAACAGGGAGTTCCAAAGCCTAGGAGGAACCACTGAAAGCGCTCTCTTCTTTGTTCCCACTAGATGTAACTCTATTGGTGGTGGAATAGAGAGAAGGGCCTTCCTGGAAGCTCTCTTAACACAGGTAGGTTCATATGGGATAATATGGTCCATTAGATAATAATTGATTGGATTTAGACCTTCATAGTTCCTGCATTGTGACAACCAGGGATACAGAGGGGTCTTTGTGGGATTTTCTTTCTCATCATGTACCCAGGTAAACTTGGTAGGGCTTTATGGATTGTGTACCTTGACTGAAGTGAGTAGTGCCATTGGCTGTTCTTCCTCATATAGCTAAATGTCTTATGCTTCTTCTAATCTCTGATTGTTACTAGCTGTGCCTGGCTGGCTCTCTAGTTTTTATTACAATGTCACCAGCACAGAACAATAACAACAAAAACTCGATCCTTCCTTCAGGATTACTTACCTTCAATAAGAGAAGATTGAACATTTCCTTTTCTCTTTCAAATGATTTGTGCTTGCACTGGAACACTTTACAAAATGCAAAGGAGTCTGCTGTCATATCAAAGTACTTCAAGCTATTAAACAAGTTAGATGTCAGCATCTAAGATTAAGAGAGTAGTCATGAGTAGTCATTCTCAAGATGAACCAAACTTAGGGTCATAGTATAAGTTTATAATTATGAGCTAGCTGTTTTCAAGTTCCTTACTACTACAGACAACATCAAGCATGCCACTAGAGCTTGTAATTATTATTTTTTTAAAAAAATGGGTCCATAATGAACTCCCAAATGACTTGTAAGGAAAATATTCATAAAAATATTCATAAATAAAGGCTGTTTAATTGCCTAGACTTCTCTAGTAAAATGACAAGAAAATGAATGCTTATTAACTGTAAACTATCTTTTAGAAGAAGAGAATGCCTGACTTGTTTTTGAGCTGCCTTGAGCATCATAACAAAACAAAAAGCTATGAAAAGGGACCTAAATGTAGGGTTTGGAAATGTTACATGTGGAGTTCAGAGGTTTAGAAGATGAATAATAATTATTTCTCTTCCACTCATGATTTTATTAAACTATATTCTTCTCCCAATTGTTGATGCTTGTCTCCCTGAACTGCTATTTTTTTCACCACCCATATAGTGGCTTGAGCATTAGCCTATGACTCTGAGGAACAGGATTCAAGTCCTTGTTCATTCATGGAAATCCATTGGGTGACCTTGGGCAAGTCACACTCTCTCAGCCTCAGAGGAAGGCAATGGCAAACCTGCCAATGAACAAATCTGACCAAGAAAATCCCATGATAGGGTCACCATTACTTGGAACAGCTTGAAGGTATACAACAACACATGTAGTTGCCCAGCTCCACACATTAAGGGTAGTCACTTCTATATTCATCTGATAACAGTGACAGTTATGGTGCAGCTGCTGATGGTTTGCTTTTCTTGACTAGGTTGTAATGGGATTTTTTTGAGTATTTTTCCCCCCATATGGGAAAAGTTTATAAAATTTTGCATGAGGTGAAAAAAGTGGATGGGGAGGGACATACCTCTATCATACAGTTGGCCCTCCTTATCCACAGATTTTATTATCCATGGATTTGAGCATACATGGCTTGAAAATATTCCCCAAAAGTATACATTCCAAATAGCAAACCTTGATTTTCCATTTTATATATGGGACACCACTTTGTTGTGCCATTATGTTTAATGAGATTTGAGCATTGATGGATTTTGTTATCCACTGAGAGTCCTGGAACCAAACCCCAGTGGATAACAAGGGCCCACTGTATTAGTAAAACTAAATTGTGCAAGGTTCAAGACAGGCTAAAGGAAATATTAATTCATGCAAAAACATAGCCAAACAATGCAGTTTACTATCACACTTGTGGCATTAGATACCAGATTGGATGGAGGATATTATATAGTTGGCCTTTAGTATGCACTGACTTGCCATCTGCAGATTTGAGTATCTGTGGACGGCAAGCCACTTTGTCCCCAATGGCAATGGCAGTGCATGTATGAGGTCATGCTGCCATTAAGGACAAAGGGATGGGTAGGTGGGCTTTGTGTCAATGTAGGACTCCCAGTGGGCTGACGGGAAGGCAGTGGTGAGCACAGGCAGGGAGAGGTCCAACCTTTGTGCTCTCCTCTGAGTGACAGTGTGCCTTGGAAGCCACCTCCCTGCTCCTCCTTGCTCTCCGGTTGCGGCAGCAGATGACCCCCCTGGGCCACCATCCCAGCAGAGATCTCCTTGGAAGGGACAAACGAAGAAGGAA
Organism: Urosaurus nigricauda; assembly: GCA_034509955.1. Taxonomy (NCBI): domain Eukaryota; kingdom Metazoa; phylum Chordata; class Lepidosauria; order Squamata; family Phrynosomatidae; genus Urosaurus; species Urosaurus nigricauda. The sequence goes on from JAOEGL010000005.1 coordinate 47,850,256, forward strand.
GCATGGCAGTCTTGCCAGCGCCCTCAATGTCCTCCACCTGCTGCTGGTGGTACTCCTTGCTTTCCAGGCAGAGATGCCACCCCCTTCAAGAGATCAGTAGGAGGTGGGATATGGGATTACCAAGGAAGGAGACAGTGGCACAGAGCAAGGAGGAGCAGGGAAGTGGCTTCTAGGGCACACAAAAGTTCTGTATGTTTGTGTGTACTGAAAATGAAAGTGAAAACAAGCTTGTTTTGAACACTGAATAAAGGTTAAGTATCCCTTATCTGGAATTCTGAATTCCAAAGTATTCCAGAATCCAAAACTGTTCACATGGGTGATTGCGATAGTGAAATCTTTGGCTTTCTGATGGTTCCATGTATTAAAACTTTGTTTCATGCATAGAATTATTAAAATTATCACGCATAAAATTACCTTCAGACTAAGTGTATACCAAACAAAAATACCAAATGCGGTCAGAAGTGCTTGTTATCAGCTTCGGCTGATACGCCAGCTGCGCCCTTTCCTGGAGATGAAGGACCTGGAGGCTGTGGTACATGCACTAGTAACCTCACGTCTGGATTAATGTGACGCACTCTACATGGGGCTACCTTTGTGCCTAACCCGGAAACTTCAACTGGTTCAAAACATGGCAGCCAGGCTAGTCACTGGAACATCGAGGAGAGAACATATAACACCGGTGCTTAAATCTCTCCACTGGCTGCCAATCAGTTTCCGGGCACAGTACAAGGTGCTGACTTTGGGGCTTTCTAGATTGGCAGGAAAGTGTGACATGAAGTTGCCTTTTCCTTAATGCTTAGCAGCTGCACCACATCCTTTAGATGGAGCTGTGCTGTTCTGCAGTTTTTAAAAGAGAACCCGGGAAAACTAGCACCTTTTTAAAGGCGCTTCTTCTCCCCTAAAATGCAAAAAAAGCGTTTTCATGGCACACTTTCCCTTTTTCTCATCTAAAGGCTAGAGTTTCATGCAGCCATGAACACACTTCTTTTTGCCAATCTAGAAAGCCCCTTTGACTTTTAAAGCCCTACATGGCTTGGGTCCAACTTATCTTAGAGACCGCCTCCTCCCATATGAGCCCCCGCGTACACTTCGGTCATCTAAGTTGTCCCAGACCTCCCAGAGGGCCTTTTCTGCTATTACTCCCAGGTTGTGAAACGATCTGCCGGATGAGATGTGTCTTATTACAACCTTGGAAAGCTTTTAAAAAGCAACCAAGATGCATCTCTTCCGACAGGCCTTCCCAGATAGTAACTAATTTCCCATTGCCTGATGACACAACCCCGCCCCCCCCCCGCCCCCATCCGGCTGCCTACAGGGGACTTTGACTGAATGTATTTTAAATCTTGATTCTTTTAATTATGATTAGCTTAATACTGTTTTAAGGGGAGGCAGGTGGGTATGTTTGGAGGATTTCCACTGTATATGTTTTTAATATGTTGTAGCCCACCTCGATTGCTCGTTCAGAGATTATTCCATGTTTAGACTTGGGTCCCCTCTCTAATATATCTCAGAATATATATGCAAATACTTCAAAATATGAAAAAGGTCTGAAATTAAAAACACTTCTCGTCTCAAACAGTTCAGATAAGTTAGACTGAGTCTGTATATTCTTTTCAATGTGATGTAATAACATATGCAGAAAAATACAATATTCAACTAGGGATTAAAAAATCTGTCAGTTTAATTTTCATCACATTTCCCATAATCTCACCCACATTCTTCTCTTAATCAGAATCTTCACTGTGTAGTGAGATTTTCATCTTTTATGCTCTAGGGAATTCATGGTGCTTTTGTATACATTTCCAGCATTTTATAGGCATTTTTTTCTGATAGAATAAATCAAGGAAGCCACAGCCTGAGACTGCAAGACCTGAGCAAAGCTGTTGATGATCAGGTGTCTTGGAGGTTTCATATTCTCTGGGTCACCAAAAATCAAAGTTGACTTGGTGGCAGTTAACAACAACAATGCATGTTTATGCATTTCTCCCATTGACTAAATCTTGTTTGTGCAAATTTTGCAAATGAATGCATTTTTTTCTTCATCCACATTTGTGTGTGTGCAATTTCATAAAGAATAAATAATGATGATGTTTTTCCCAATGAGAAGAAACAAAAGTCATGCATGTGATTTTGTTAAAGGTTTTGTAGACCATGGTTTTCAAAGTCTTGTCCATTCCTACTCACCTCTGAATGGCTCAGTTTTCAGGGCTCTAAAAGCTAGTTAAGTAGATACCCATTTGTTCAGTAAATGAGCCATTCCATCTCCACTAAAATGCATGGTGGCATACTGGCAACTAAATTGTATTTTTCATTTTCTAACTTGAATAATGAAATCTAAAATGCTTCTTTGGTGTTGTACATTAGAACAATAATGAAAGCAGGCTTTGAAAAATCAATTATGAGCCTTAGCATTTGTAAAGGGCTATTATTTTATGTTTAAATTAATTCAACTGAAATAAATGCACCCTTTATATTTATTATTGCTTAATGTTAAATAAACCCTTTGGGTGGCATTAAAAAGGGTGGCAAGAATTAGAAAAGGACTGGTGAAATGCTAATAGGGCAGCTTGTATGTAGTTTTAACTCTGAGGCAGCAGTACGGATATGCTTTCACACATTACCTCATTTGCCCAAAGTCAGACCAAAACAGAGCTCAATTGTATACAAAGCAAACCTAAGCAAGTGTGTGAAGTTTTAGTAGGTTGTGGGCATTTTGGCCATGTACTAATTTGGGCAGTGGAGCTACTAAGTAACTAGCATGTAAGTCTATGCAGTTAAATGTGAAAGTGTGCTTACTGTTTCAAATATTAAGAATTGATGTAACAATGTTAAGAAATACAAATTCAAATATCTATACTTTTTGTTTCCATTCTAAACTCCCTGAAAAAATCGCACTGCTCTTGAGGATAGAGGCATCCTTAAAGAGTCTGAGAATCTGTAGAAGTTTCTCTTCAATCTCTGTTATTTTATTTATTGGCCATAAGCCTGCTGGTATACTGTCTTAGTGGCTACACTTTTTCCAGAGTGCAGGAAGGTAGACCTGCTTTACTTTTATTATGATGTCTGAATCCCTGGCATCCTGCTGCTACCATCAACACCAAGGGCGGACAAAATATGGCCTATGAGCTACATGTACTTCACCATCAACTTCACTTTGGTGGTCCTGGGAGGACATTCCCCCATCCATTCATTTTGTAATTTTCCATGTATTTTCCACTGGAAGCCATGCAAACAAACAAAAAACAAAAACAAAACAAACCCCATGACCCTACACAGAAAGGCCCCAGAACCCCACTACCTATATTTTAATAGACGTTCTCAAAATGAAGTGACACAGCAGTGATTCTGGTCACTAGTTTGGGAAGGACATCAGTGAAGACAGAATCATTTGGAAACATTGGGCTGATCTAGACTGGCAAAAATGGTTGTGTTCATGCCTGCATGAAAGTATAGCCTTTAGATGACCCACACTGACAGTTTGGCATGAACGCACTTCTTTGGCATTTTAGTGGGAGAAAAGCAGCTTTAAAAAGGAGCTGCTTTTCCCAGCTTCTTTTTAAAAAGGGTGTAACTGCGCAGCTGTGTCTAAATGCTGCAGTGCAACTGTGCAGTTTTTTAAGGCTCCCAAACCCTAGCTCCAGCCCTAATCCAAACCCTAGACATGTGCAGTAGGGACTCTGGGATGCTGTAACTGTTATGCAATTGCACATAAAATGTCAATTCATTCATAAAATAAATAAGTTTATTCATAAACTTACATTGTAACGGATTTAATATCTTTTTAAGGGGGGAGGGATGCAGTCTGTTTTATTGATGTAATAGTATTTCAATGTGTAAGCCACCCCGATTGATCTCAAAGGGGTGGGGTAATAATAATAATAATAATAATAATATAAAGGGGTTCGTTCATGATGCACCAATGCAACTGCACACTTTAAAAAGGGAAGCGAAACCACATTGGTAATTTGACAGATCTTCATAACTGCACAGTTCATGTGTGATGTACCTGCGCAACTGCACAGTTCGCAGCTGGTAATATAATTGCCTGTATGATGTACCGGTGCAACTGTGCAGTTCGCACGCGGCAACAGCAACAACAAAAAAATTAAAGGTTCAGTGCAGCCAAAAGCCCCATTCATTGCCACCTGTGCAGCTGCTCTGTCTGTGTTTCTAGCATCCTGACAGCTTCCAATCTCGTTGCTGAGCAACAGAAAAGACTTCAGAGAAGTCATCCCCACACCTCCTCAGTGTAGCTGCCCTATGCCTTTTTTATTAAACCTGGGACTTGCAGTGCAGCTGCTAAGTATTAAGGAAAAGGCAACTTCATGTCACCCTTTCCTGCCAATCTAGAAAGCCCCAGTGTCAGGGGGATTTGGCCCACTGGGGGGCAAAGGGGGGGGGAATTCACTTCTGATTCCCATGAAATTCCTTACCCCTGACCAACACCACTGTTCTTATGCTGGATTAATGCACCAACAGGATTGTTTTTCTCAGGGATGGGGGACCTCTGGCCAAAGTCATGTCAATGGTACTTGGAATCCTGAAGGAAGTTCAAACATCATTTTCACAGACTAGTAAATATGGTTGCTAGCCTTTCAAATGAAAAAATGGACAGAAGTTAACAGAATTTAAGGATGTTCACATAAAGATTCACAACAGGATGGTAATTTCTCTTGCAGCTATGGAAGGACTTGCTCATCTAGCAATAGAATTGTCAACTGCAAATGAGATAAAGCTCATTAGACAGAGAGTTATACTCCCACACTTAGCCCTACATACGGAAAATAACATTTAACGTGTTTAATGGGATATGCAAACTGCTCTTTTCCCCCACTCACACATTTTGTTCTTTGGTGTTCTTAGTTGTGGTAAATCTTCAACTTGTTCAGTAGAACAATCAGTCCATTTGTGAACTGAAACCCACCTTGGCTTGAGACAATACACAATTATGCAGTCCATGTCATTGAATGAGAAGAATGATTTGCTTCTGCACGTTAAGTTACAGATACTAATTTTACGATTTAAATAATGTGTGAGGATTAGGTAGAACTAAATCACTACCAGCTTCAAAATTTGGGAAATCATGGGGACAGCTGATTCTTCAGAAGATACATATCTCCTGGGAATGATCTCCTAATTGTTTTATTTTTAACAATATTTCTGTCTATACTTGTATAGAACCACACAGTATGCATTAAATTCTCCAGACTATGCAAAGTAAACACTTCATTGCAAAGGATGGCTACAGAGACACCTGTGCAATGGTTCAATGCAATATGCAATACTCTCAGTGCCTCCCTGCTGTGGTATAGTCTAATGCTAACCAATACTGCAGTGGCAAACTGAAGTGCAGATGTTCATGGTGAGAGTAGCCATGTGCCTAAGAGAGCCTCCAGTTTCAAGCAGGTGTATTCAGTCATAACTGTGCCTCTTTCATGCATTGTAATGTGATATGTGTGCCTTCAAGTCACCTGTCAACTTATGATAACACCATGAAACCCATTTTCTTAGGCATGGAATACTTAGAGGTGGCTTGTCATTGACTTCTTCTGGATGTAGCCTACAATACTTGGTAGTTCCTGATATTCACTTTTCCAAGTAATAACAAGGCCTGTCCCTGCTTAGCTTCCAAGATCAGATAGGATCTAGCATCTCAGGATATTTAGGTGACCCTCTCTCATTTATACAAAATAGAAATACACATGCAGCAGCTTATGTTTTCCCAGGAAAATATTAGTCTAGTGTCAGGGAGAAACAATCCAGCTGGCTTGGGATTGTGGCGGCGGCCCACTTTAACAGCCGTTTAACACTTTAACGGCCATGTGGTTGCTGTGGTCCCAGCCCAACTGGGGAGTGGCCAGAGGCCACTAGATGCATACATATTCTACTGATCTTCTTTTTGGAATATTTCTATAATTAAAATCAGCATATTGAAATATTTAATTGTAATATGTTGTGATAATGATGCATCAAATTCCTCTACCTATTTATTTGTTACAAAACATTTAGGTATGGAAATTTTGTGGAAGCTATTTGCATTTATGTATGTTTATTTATTCATAAAGCTCTCTTAATACATTGCTTTTCAAAAGGATTCATTAGTAATGTGTTCATTATTCATTAGCAATGCACTGTTAATACATTGCTTTTCAAATTATAAAGTGCATTACTAATGAATGAAGTTATGCAATACTTTTTTTGCCATTGATTAGCAACTAACTACCTCCCCAGAAAACAAATGTACATGTTTATGTATTATGATTTTTCAATATCCTTTCCAGGCTGTGATTAAAAGATCCTGGTGCTTTGTCCATACAAGACCTGGATTCACTACACTATCACTGGCAAGAACTGCACTGAACACATTGCCAAATATTCTGTTGATTCAAAACAGAATCTCTCTGGGATTCACATTGAACTGGACCATCCTCTTGTTAACCTCTTTTCTGAGGAGGAAGCTTATGTATCTGAACACAGCAACACTGGTCAGCAGCAATAAAAAGCTTAGTAGCACACTGTGAATGAAAACACACACACACACACACACACACTTTCCCCCTTTATTAGCAGAGATAAGCCAGGAAGATTGCTTCATCTGCAGTTTATATTTTCAAGGATGGATCACCACAGGAGGCTGAAAGAAAGTAACATTTGACCTTGGGTGAAGAAATGGTAGACCAGACACAAAAGAACATTTTGTACAAAATGAAAAGTTTTTGATTTAGATAGACAGTAGAGTTTGTATCCAGTATTTATACAACTTTTGTAACTTCTATTATGTCACCTTTCTGTATTAGAGGGATAGAAAGAATTTTTTGGTAGAATCAGCCTTGACAAAAATAGCATTTCTGAATCTCTTTAGATTCCTTGTGAAAAAAAAAGCATACCATCAGTCAAGTATCCACATAACTGCAACGCTTACAGGTCATTTCTGAAAGAGAAAACACACTGAATAATGCACATATTTTCATAAGTAAAGCTATTCTATACAACAAAATCCATTTTTTTTTCACTCACTTCACCCTGTGTGTAGGTGAGAGGTTGATTATTGTTCAGTTTCTGCACTGCCAATTTGATTACTCCTCTTGAAAGATATAATTTCTGGCTTCACCTGCTCTAAGACCTACTTGTCTTTTGGATGTCCATGGAATCCTCAGCACTCTTCTCCAGCACTACATCTCAATAGGCACTGTGATTTTTTTTTTTTAAAAAAAAACTAAAATAGATCCATAAAAGACTAGTCAGTAGGGGTTGCACTATTTATAGGACATGTCACTTTCCCCCCTTACCTAAAATACCTCTGGAAAAATGCAATACCTTTGCCCTGTAAGGAAAAATGTTCCCAGGATACCAATTTGGAATTCTGTTTCTACAGATGCTCCCCTGACATGGAAAGTCTGAAAAAGGGAACACAGGAGGTTTTAGGGATATTTAAGCAATAGTAAGAACACATTTGCTTGTACTGTGTGACACTACTTGCTATTCTCAGGACTATAAATGGCACGGCATATATTTCAAATCTCTTTTTTAATTGTGTTTTAGTTTTTAATAACTGTATTGTTTATATTGTTTGTTATTAATATTATGCTTACTTTTAAGATAGCCGGTTGTGGAGTGACTACATACATATGATAAATAAATAAATAGTTTATTAGGTTTTTGACAACTCACTGAGACTGGAAAGTCTAGCCATTTTGTATTACATTACTAATTTCATGCCCCTTGTAATCTTTTAGAAGCAGCATTTTCTACTGGAATCATCCTCTTACTTTCTGATGTATTTTGCCATCTAGGGAATCTCAAGGATACTTGTAAAAATGCTATTTATTCCACGGAGAAAAATCCTTCAATAGAAATGTTACTTTATCAGAAGTGTTTTCAGTTCTAGCAACACAGTCAAACATCATAACTCTCCATAACTTTTCCCTCTGAAACTTAAGTATCCAGTGCTATCCTCTGTTCCCAGAAACATCTTTCCTTTTCTTACCTGAATCACTAATGTCATTAGCAGAGAAAACAAGCAATAGTAATGCTCCTTCTCCTCTCCTCTCCTCTCCATTCTCCTGTCACTTTGATTTATAGCACACTAGAGCATAGGGAACTACAAGATATTTTACATAATTATTTCAAAGTAGATGCTGTGTGACATTTCACAGATGAAAACCAGGACACATGTGGCTAAGCGACATTAGAATATGGCAAATGTTATCATGAGGAACAGCACACAAGCTAAGAGAGTCTGCAGCAGCTAGTTTTTGGCTGAGCTTACTGGGAAATGTGAGATTTAACCCCCTCCTACATTCTCCCCTTTGATTGAGTGCAAACTACTTTCAGTTTGCAGAAACTGAATTAAGGTCTGGACAAAATAGAAAAGTAGGCAGAGGATAGAGAAACTGGGATATTTTAACAGCATCTGCAAAAGTGGGGTGGCAAAGGATTAATCAGAACAGAGCCTGATAATTGAATTATAGTTGAATTACATAGAAATTACATTTTCTGGAGGGAAAACAGCATTTTCTGTGCAGGAATTGACATTTCTCTGTTGAAATATTATTTTCTATGCTGAAAATTGTGCTTTTCTGCAAAACAATCATGTGTGAATTTTGTGCAGAAAAAGTCTTTAATTGTGAATGACCACCCTCTGAAGATGCCAGACAGAGATGCAGGCGAAACATCAGGAATAAATTGATTCTTCTTGATTTTTTTTGTTTAAATTTGATTTACAATCTAACTTTGGATTAATGACTGATATATGGAGATACAAATATAAACTGTCCAAAGGATATACTTTCTACTCTGCAGTCCATGATTCTATTTCGAAAATAGATTTATTTCTCGCTTCTACATCACTTCTTCCTTGGATTGAATCCATGGATATTCTGACAAAACCAACCTCAGACCATAATCCAATAATGTTAGAGATGAAAAAAAGGAAAACAGATTACATATGGAAAATGCAAGAATCTATATTTAATGAAAAGGATTTAGTGAATAAAATTAGAAAAGAAATGGAATCATTTTTCAAAGAGAATAAAACTGAACGCATGAAAAATAAAATAATCTGGGATACTAGTAAAGCTGTCATCTGAGGTATTCTTATCAAAATAAATAAAGAATAAAATCAAAATCAAAAAGCTCAAGAAAATGTGAAACATATTACACAAGAATTTTAAAAAGAAGAGGAATGGAAAAATAAAGGTGATAAGAAATTGAAATTAGAAATATTATTATTACAACAGCAATTAAAGGCTCTAAACTTAAAAAAATAGCTAACAAATTGAGAAATATTAAACAAAAACAGTTTGAATTTGGAGACAAAGCAGGAAAACTATTAGCTAACAAATTAAAAAGAAACAAAAAAAATTAATCACTGAACTGAGAGAGAAAGGTAAACTTTATACAGATCAAGAGAATATTTAAAGAATATTTTGAAGAATTATGTGCTTGCTATTTGTTTAAATTCCTCTTTGGTAATCTCCCCATTTTTCCATTTCTTATACATGTTCCATTTAAAACTTAGTTCAGTTGAAAGTTCCTTATTCATCCATCCTGGATTCTTGAGACACCTCCCATTTTTCTTCCTCATTGGAACTGTTTGAAATTGTGCCTTCAGTATCTCCCTTTTGAGAAACTCCCATCCGTCTTGAACTCCCTTCTCTTTTAGTATTCCTGAACACGGGATCACCCCCAATATTCCTCTATTGAAATCAGCACTCCTAAAGTCTAGAGTGCATGTCTGACTATGTCTAGCTTCTCCCTTCCACTGTATAACAAACTCCAGGAGAACATGGTCACTTGCACCTAAGGATCCCACCACTTGCATCCCATCAACTAGGTCTCCCCTGTTGGTTAAGATAAGATCTATAATGGCTGATCCCCTTGTTGCCTCTTCCACCTGTTGGACAATGAAATTGTCTTCCAGGCAAGTGAGGAATTTGCTAGACCTTGAAGATTTGGCTGAGTTTGACTTCCAGCAAATATCAGGATAGTTGAAATCACCCATCACTACTACATCTCTCCTTGCTGAGTGTGTGATTATCTGTTCTAAAAAGGCATCATCCAATTCTCTTGCCCTCAAATTCAAGGAACTGACATGTAGGGGTGATCTAGACAGCCCAAAAGGGGTGGTCCGCAATCGCCCCAGGAAGTGCTGGGATGGGGCCAAGGCTGTTACACCGGTAGCCTCTGCGGCCCCATCCTGCCACTTCCGGAGGCCGCAGGGGAGCGACAAACTGCCAGTTCCCTACGGCCTCCAAGCAGGGTGCAGCGGGCGCCCTGGGTGCCCACTGCACCCCACTTGTGAAGGCGGGGCCGAAGGAAGGAAGGGGCCGCCGCCACAGCCCCTTCCTCCCTGGGTCTTTGCCACGGCTGTCTAAAATCCGCTGCAAAGATCCGACGCCAAAAAGGAGCAATGTTCGGAGCTCCTTTTTTGCGCCGCGGAAAGGGCGCGATTTGCGCCCCTCCACAGTGGAAAGGCATCATCATGTGCGCAGCCTATCTAAAAGCTGCACACATGATGACGCTTTCAAAGTGCATCCGTATGGATGCCGCTATTTTAAAATGGCAGTGTCCATACGCTTTAGGGTTAGGAAGGGTGTAGAAACTGTGCCCTCCCTAACCCTAAAAGCGGTTTTTCTAGCCCTTAAAATGCCGCTTTGTGCCCGTCTAGAACGGGCCGTAGAGTGCATTCCCAGTATCAAGGCTATACAGGTGACAAGCTATATCTTGCCATAGTGCTTACTTGGATGCAGATGGAGTCCAACCACAGTGTAAAATGTTCAGGATTCACACCATTGAAGGTTCAAAAATTGCCCTCTATAATCTCTAGACAGTGTGAGAGACTTTTCCCCTGTATTTTTAAAAGACTGGGGTGGAGGATGGGATCAGAAGAATGTGGGTTCATGTTGTCCCCCTTGATAGAGCCCATCCTGAATTTTATACTAAAGTTATATTTAAGTCCAGTTGTTCAGTAGATATGTTTTAATAAGTATATCTGGTAGACCTTTAGTGCTTTAGACTAGTTAGCTTTTTGAAATTAGGGGCCTCCAGCTTGTATGACATAACTTCAGAAATGCAAAATAGAAATATGGTATTTTCTATATTTAACTTTTAAGCACTTAGAGAAACATTGTGGCAGAAAATAAAGGGAGTGTTTTATTATCATCTCTGGCCTTTATTCCACACTCAAGAATATGAGCTGTATTTCTTTGTCCTTATGACTTGTGGGCTGTGAAACTCTGCACTATAGGAAAAAGAAACTAAATGTGCTGCTCCATTTACTACTGTTATACTGTTAAGATAAAGAAAGAAAAATCAGATGTACTGTGAAATTGCAATTGTAGCACTATCCTAGTAGCTGACTGGAGAATCTTATTTAATTATACAAAAAGATCATTATTGATATCATGTCAAATTAAAGAAGAATGCAAAAGTCATGGTTCTATTGTATAGCCTTAAAGGTGTCTCGGAGATTAAAACCAGTGTATTTTGTCTTGCTTACTCAAGACTTTTCCCACATTAGGTAGTTTTAAATAGATGGCAGCCTTAAGGCTAAATTTGAAAGATGCTTCTCTTTTCTTCTACAGTGTCTGGAAAGCTTTGAATCTGTTTATCTTCACTGCCTGATTTAAAACTCTATGAACAGGTGTGTTTGATCTGCAAAAAGCACAAATTTAGTTTCACTAAAATGAAATGTACATATACTTAAAAATCTATGTGCAAAAAGCATCATATATAATTCCATGGTTTGTTTAAGAAACAAAACTACTTATTTGCCACCAGTTGTTCAATAGATGGAAAGCAAAACAGAATAACAGTGTACTAAAAGTGAATGATAGATGGGGAAGTTTGCATTTGAAAGTTTCTCTTTGGCCCAAAACACATTGCAGAAATAATCCATTTTGAGACTGCTTTGTCCTGGCTCAGTGTTAGTGAAACCACCAGAGCTCTCTGACTGAGAAGGCTAAACATCTCACAAGTTTACAGTTCCAAATTCCCTAGCAAAGAGCCAGGCCAGTTAAATTGGTCTCAAACTGGATTACTTCTGCAGTGTGTTTTGGACCAAAGTCAACACAAAAAGTATGTCTGTGTTTCTGTAGTTTGAATGGTGGGTATTAAAGATGTTCTTTTCATATACTAGTTCTCATGACCTCAAGTAGAAAGGAGTTTGGAAAGTCAACTTTGTCAGATTAACAATGTGTTGCCCAGTGCTTGTGTAAAAATAATGCAGGTGAGGAGAAAAACAAAGTATGCAAAAATTAATGAAATATAAGAAATACCACATGCCTGTGATATTTTTGTGCAAGGCCCAGATAAAATCAGAGAAGCCCATTCATAGCAGCAGTCATACATAATAAGGCTGGCTTTCAAACTGTGATATGCTCACTTAATACTACTGGTGATTGTGTGAGTTGTTGCTACCATATTAGATTTAATTTGAATTTAATATTCATATTTAGAACTGACTCGAAGAAAGAATTTTGTGGGTATATATTTAGGGTCTGCAAACATACATGAAAATATGTTTGTAGTTTGCTTAACTGTCCATTTTTGGTGCTTGTCTTCCTCAGACTTTAAGATGACTGAGGGGTTAAACAGATGTGCACTGGTGACCCCCACGCTGGTGTCATGTCATGCACCCAACGACATGGAAGGGAGTGTCATGGCACTCCATTGGTTCAGTATTTAAACACACTGCACCAAAGGAGTGCTGAAAAGCCACAGTAGAGGCGGCAGCAAGGGCACCTTTTTGCTGATGCTAAAAGGAGTGGCATTTTTCCATTTCTTTTAGTTCTGGAAAACTGCTGGATTGGGATCATGGTGTGTAGTTGGCATGGCCCTGATCTGGCGAGGAAAAGGGCAGCAGTAGGCCACTCCAAAGGGGTGGTCTGTTTAGCCCCTGATTTATGAGAAAGCTGCATTGATTCCCATTTAGGAGAAAAGCAATAGATAGATAGATAGATAGATAGATAGATAGATAGATATTTGAGGCTAGGAAGAAGATTTGACAGTGAAAAGGGGGGGGGGGGATGAATTGTGTCTAGTAAATCCAAAATCCAAGAATTCACACATGAATGTGTGAATAATGCAGTGGTTCATGAATGCAGATGTTGTAAATGCTTGTGACCCCTAAAAAATACCAGAGCCTTGCATGACACACCTTTAAAATATAACATCATTATTTAGGAGCTTCTGTACTCCATAAAGTGTCACAGAAGGTATCTTATGAGAACAGTTTGCAGTGTTATAAGCAAGTATTTCATTGCTTGAATCTAAAGTGCAGTATTTCTCTTCTTTATTGTTATAAGAAATATGTGAAGTTTAAGATCTAGTTCCTTCTTGTTCTCAGATTCTGTTCTGTATTGAGGCTTCATCCCTATGGAGACGGGTTGGTGGCTGGGAGGGTGAAATAGCCTGAAGGAGCAACCTTTGGTTCACACAGATAACAGTACAGTACACACTCAAATGCTACTTTTGACCCCTGACATGTCATGTAACTAAGGGGCTCAAGAGACTGCCCCAAAATGGTGGCCTGCACTCGTCCCTTTCCTAGCTGGATTGGGACTGTGAGAACCTCACGCTGCGGCCGTGATCTGGCCATTCAAGGGTGCAAAAAAGCCACAAAAATCTATGTCCTGGCCAGCCTTTCAGGACAGTCTGTAAAAAACCTAAGTAATCAGTCTTTGCTTCTGATTTTTGGATGTCTTAATGCTTGTTAGAGATACTACTCTATTTTATTTTCCTTAAAGCTAAGTGACGCCAGCAGTGGCTGTTTTTAGTCAGTGCCTACGTGTGGTGATCTCCTTTGATGCAGGCTAATAAACTATGATTCTATCTAGACAAGAGGGAGGCTTGATTAACAGTTGCTTCATCTGTCCTGATAGATGGTGTTCAAACTGCTCATAAGTTGCAGTTGGTTTTACTCTGGTTTTATTCTGTGGCTGTCTTTAATTCTTTCTAGGTTTGACATAATGATTTATTAAATAGGAAGTCTATGTTGAGCAGTATAGAAATTTAATAATTATTAATTTAAAAAGTAGAGGTCATAGGATTAGATAAATCTTCAGCTCAATCAGAAGCAATACAATTGCTTATTGAGTTGTTTGGCTGGAATATTAAGAGGTTAAACAAAAAGGCAGATTAAGTTAGTACAATATGAAAAAGCCCCCAAATGCTCAATAAAGAGCTTTCTTGAAAAGGGTAAATCAAACTCACAACAATGCTATGTATGGAATTTTGAATCTAATTCTCTTCTCAAAAATAATTCTATAAAGTACAGATGTTATTTCATGATTTGCCCCCTTCCAATTGGAAACAGAAAAAAATTCTTTATTTCTCTACCCAGGCTGCCAGGAAGTGTGAGAAATCACCCCTTGCCCCAATCTTTTGTAGAAGTCCTGACTAGAGGTGTTGAAAAGATATTTCATCTGTCAGAGTAACTGAGGGAAGAGGAAACTGATATGCCTTTTGACAGCCTCTGGTTAGTATTTCTGTGAAAGACTGAGCCTTTGGAGAGGAAAGTTGTGGGAAAAACAGAAACTAGATCATCAGCTGCCAAATACCTGCAACTTCCCCCTCCATCTATCACAAAGGGGCAGTGCTGACCACCTAAAAAGGGCGGTCTGTAACCGGCTAGAGAAGCGGCAGGATGGGGCCAGGGCTGCCTCACCAGCAGCCCCAGAGACCCCATCCCACCGCTTCTCCAGGCCACAGAGAAGCGGCAAACTGCTGCTTCTCCATGGCCTGAAAGCAGGGTGCAGAAGGTGCCCTGGGTGCCCGCTGCACCCCGCAATCAAAGGTGGTTCTGAGGGGAGAAAGGGGCTGCGGCCACAGCCCCTTTCCCCTCAGGGTCCTTGGCGCGGCCGTGTAAAGGCCACGCCAAGGACCAGGCGCAAAAAAGGAGCTCTGTTTCAGAGCTCCTTTTTGCACAGTGGAAATGCTGCCCTAGGCACCTTCCCATGGCGCCATGATGTCAGGCGCGTGCAGCATTATCTAAATGTTGCGGGCGCCATGACATTTTCATTGTGTGCCCATATGGACACCACAATTTTAAAATGGCAGCGTCAATACACGCTAGGGTTAGGGAGAGTGTAGATGCTGCGCCCTCCCTAACCCTAACCGCAACACACAGAGGGCCCTTTTGGGCCATCTATATCAGCCCAAACATCCTGACTAGAGGCTTTGACAAGATGTTTCAGTTGTCAAATCAGCTGAGGGAGGAGGAAACAAATATTTTTTCACAGCCTCTAGTTAGGATTGGGGCTTGTGTAGAGTTGCAGGAGAAACAAAAAATAGATGGCCAGTAGCTAAACATCCACAACTATCCCTCCTTCACTACTCTTCTCCATCCTCAATCATTCACAGAAAACCTAGGCTGCAGCTCTCAGACAAGAGCTGTGAATTTTCCAGCAACTATTCCCCCCCCCCCAGTTCAACAGGTGTAATATCTTTTCATAGTGGACAATTTCTATGAAAATTTGGGGCTGGGTGGAGAAGGATATGGGAATTTATGGAAAAACAGTACCCACTACATGTCAGTTGGAAAAGCTGAACTCTTTTCAATGAAAGCTGTGCAGTTTAGGCCTGGGAAATGGGTGGGTGGGAATCCCAGCAAAGCTGCAAGAACTTTTTTCTCTCTTTCTGTGCCAATTTCCAAAGGAGTTGGTAATTCCAATTTTGACCCTATTTAGGAAATTGACAAAGTCCCATTCAATCCTGATTATAAAGTTTCAAGATTGTATTACTATACTCTTCTTTCTCTTTCTCAATTTTTTACCTTTTCTGTATGATTGAAATTTTATTTATTGTTAATCTGTAGTCACCCACCCAGGAGGGAAAACATAAATATTTGCTTTGCTGTACATTTGTATGATAGCCTATTCTGGTTATGAATTTTAAAGCCAAGATAGTAGGCACATTTATAGAAGAATCCATATAGTAGTGAGTTTTTGTAACAAAAATATTCATGCACACAATGAAATAGTTGGGAATAGGTAATGTGACAGAGCTTCAGAGAAATATTAGGGTGCTTCCTCATTCCCCATCCCTGGTACACCTAGCTTTATTTTATTTATTTTTAAGTGATGTGTAAGTTTTGTGTTTGATTGCTCAGATGTGATGAACAAATAATCTGACTTAGTATAGGAGTTGTCTGCACTGATGTCAAGATTACAGTAAATTAGTATGACTATAAAAGAAAGGACTGTTGATTTTCTGTTAAGAGACAGAATCACATGTAAGCTGCATAGAACAAAGGTTATCCTAAATTTCAGACTAAACAGTGGTAGGAATACAGCATCTTTCCTTTTTCCCCAGGTCCCAATGCTGGGAACCCTTCTAACCTACACACACTTTACAGTTAGAGCACTATGATTCCACTTTAACTGCCATGGTTGTATTTTATAGAATCCTGAGGTGTGTAGTGCCAGTATGCACTAAAACAGTTTAATTGGAATCATAGTGCTATGTAAACAACAACTGTTTTCATAGTTGCCACTATCATGTATTTTCCACAGTGCTCAAGACGTAGCATCATTCTGCCACATTGTGGGAAGAAAATGGTGGCTATACAAGAATCATGTCTGAGAATATTCAAACTGACCCTCTGTTTAAAGAAAAATGTGTAGAGAAAAAGAAAAAAAAATGTCTTCTGGGAAATATTGTCTCACCTGTAGTGTAAAACAAAATAACGTATGATACAGCATTTGGGGTTTTAGGCATGTACTGTTTCCAATAGTACTCACAAGGGGTATTAATAATCTCATGCAATGGATGCAAACTGCAGGAAAAGAGATTCCACCTCAACATTAGGAGGAACTTCCTGACAGTAAGGGCTGTTCGACAGTGGAACACACTCCCTCGGAGTGTAGTGGAGTCTCCTTCCTTAGGGGTCTTTAAGCAGAGGCTGGATGGCCATCTGTCAGGGATGCTTTGACTTGGAGTTCCTGCATGGCAGGGGGGTTGGACTGGATGGCCCTTGTGGTCTCTTCCAACTCTATGATTCTATGATTCTATGATTCTATGATTCATGCACCATGTGTGACTCACAAGTACTGCAGAATCAAGTTTTAATCAACAAACCAGTGAGGCACATAAAACATGTCAAATTTTATTTATGGTACACTAACCAATTAATTTTAAAATGAAGAAGACCTTGGAGACAAATTTCTCCAATGAAATTTTCAACAGCATTTTCTCTTTTAATGGCAAAAGGGAGTTTCAAAGGACACATTATAGCCTCAAATTAGTTAGCTAATTTCTTCTGTAATCCTATCGAAGTAAAATCAGGATCGGAAGCAAAGGTTTCCAAAAAGTCTTTCAACACTTCTATGTTTCTGAGCTGAACTGTTTTGTGGTTGTTGCAATACTTACAATAAAGGCGATGGTGGTGGTGGGTCTAACCAAACATAGTCCTTTTAATGGCAGTGTCATGAAGTGCAAGATCCAGAAATCCTTTTGAGGCAAACAGTTTCCTATATAATTGGGATATTATCTGCAGACAGTTTACACAGTGTGAATTTTGTATCCTCTAACTTTGTGAGACTAAACATTGATTTGTTTCATCCATAATTTTTTTTAAATTAAATATGTTGTGAACACTTTCTTGTTCATTTTCTTGGATGACAGCACCCTGGGCCTTTAGATCCCACCGCTGCTACCACTTTAATATTATATGTGGTGCGAACCAAACCTGATAACCCTCTCTTGTTCGCCCGCCACCTATCTCCTACTGAGGCACTGTTATCTTTGGTAGTGTGTTCCAATAGTTAACAGAGGCCAAGCAGTATTTCAAAACAGGAAAAAAGTTTATTAATAAAATAAACAAATAAAATATGAAATATCTTTGACGTTTTGTTTGTCTTATTTCTTTAGTTACAGAAGTTCCTTAAAACAACAATACTACAGCCACTCAGGCAACCTTCTCCAATATCAAAGCCAAAATCTTCCTTAACCTCCAGGCTTATTCTGAGCCTCTCTTCCTCAGACTCCCTCAAGCCTCTCTAGTTCCTATTGGACTTCTCAGACCCTTCCCTGGTCTATCAACTAACCTACAAATGTTCCCTCAGGAACCCTAAGAGCACACCCTCCTTCTGAGGTGTCTCTTCCCTTCAAAACTCCAACAAAATAAACCCACTTTCGCTCCCTCTCAAGGCTCTTTTATAGACCTGCCCAGCCAGCTTCTCATTGGCTGGACTCCTGAAGCTCGGTGATTGGCTGTTTCCACGGCCTATTCACTACAAAAACATTGGCCAGAATACTGTGCAAACTGTGTAATTGCGTATACTTAGTCTATTTAACTAAATAAAATGTCCAGGCCCAACACCCTGGCAGAATGGATCTCCTTCTCCCCATGCAGCTGTTAAATAGGTTGACAGAGAAGTCACAATTGTAGCAGCAATGTCACTATTATGACTAAGTATTGATCAGGAATAAGACACAGTTACCTAGATTTACTCAACAAGTATTTTTTTGCAATTTTCTTCTCACTGTGAGAAAGTCTTCAAAATACTGTTTTATTTTATTATTATTATTATTATTATTATTATTCACATTTCGGGACTTATTCTGTAAAAAAATTGAAGGTGATTTTTTGTGTGCAGAAAATCGCTATTTGCATTCAGAAAATAATATTTCTGTGCAGAAAATGCTGTTTCCTATACAGAAAATAATTCCTATTAGAATATTAGTTCTTGCACAGCAAATACTGTTTTCTATACATAACATGCAGATTTTGTGAAAAATAAGTCACCAGCTGCAGCATTTTCTCCTTAGGAAACAGTATTTTCTGTACAGAACTGCAAAGTTTTAATTTTTTTGAAGTGTCAAGAAAAATGTCTAAAATTATTGTTGCTTCATTTGAGAATGAAATTACATTCCTTTTTAACTTTCCTCTCTCTAAATGAGCTTGCAGCCTCCAAATGAAACAGAAGATATTGTTTCCTTGTTGGAGCTGGTCCAACTCCCAATTTTCTCATTCATAACATGGAATTGGAAAGGGTAGCATCTGGTATATTGCATCTGATAATGAATTTCTTATTTTATTGTTTATTTATTAATGTATTGCTATTCCACCCTTTATCATGAGATCTCAGGTTGGAATATAAGTAAAACATATCCAGGCAGCTAAAAACAATTTAAAACAATAACAGTTATTTTAACAGACTAAGATATTTTAAACAATGTAATGTACATTGGGTTTGTATGCTGATTTCTTAAATCTCAAGGCTTAAAGGAAGGCTAGGGCAACTTTCCTAAATAATTTCCCATAAATAACCAGAAAAGAAGGGAGGGGAATGGAGCAACATGAATGTGTTTGTTGTGTGCAATTTTGATCTAGCTGATGGGAGAGCTAAATTCTAGTAGTACCCAAGTGCTTGCTAAACTTTTGCTCTTGTAACAGAAAGCCTCTTGGTAACATTTTTCAATATATGAGGCTGTTAACTTATTTCTTCTCTATAGAATAGGAACTGCTTCTGCTTCCATTGTTAAGATCAATGCATGGAGTAACGGGATGTGTCTGCTGAGAATCTGTAATGGGAATGGAGTTTAATGCTTGTTACATTCCACAGATGTACTCTTCTGTACTGAGACAGAGGCCAAAGAGCAATCAGCCAGAATTTTCAGCTGTCACCCAACTGTATAGGGAACTGTGTTTTGGCTGTACAAATGAGTGATTGCTCCAGTAAACAGAGCCTTAAGATGGAAAGCTTAATTCTCATAAAGAGTACAGTGCTTCACCCAAAAGTGTGAAAACTTGAAGTGATTGAAAAAACACAAAGAAGACCAACAGCAAAATGTATCTCCCAGGTCAAAAAATGAAAAATCCTATTAGTTATGCACATAAAAAAAGAATGTTCCTTTTAAATGAAGGCTCTTGTGGAGAATGTGTGCATTAAACAACAGTGTAAAGAGCTTGGTCAGTACTTCTGGATTTAACACAGAAACATACATACTGTAAAGCAGAACTTAATGTTGGTGGGAAAACAAGGTTAATTTATTTTATTAATTGTTTAAGTTACAGCTGCCAAACGTATTGCTACATACAGTTTCATTTTATCTATTGTTGTTGTCTTGTATGCTGGTATCAATATGATCACAGCTGCCTGCACATGCTTTATTTAGTTAACAGAAAATTTCTTTTGGTTGGTTGGGGCACAAGAAAATGTACTGGGACAGGTTGTTTTGGATAAGTCATTGGCCCGTTTTAGACGGGCAAAAAAAGGCGCTTGCAGGGCTAAAAAGCCCGCTTTTAGGGTTAGGGAGGGCATAGCCTTTACACCCTCCCTAAGCCTAAACCGCATGGAAGCTGCCATTTAAAGATGGCGGCTTCTACATGGAGGCGCCGTACAAGCGTCATCACGTGCGCAGCGTTTTGACGCGCTGTGCACGTTTTGACGCTTTTGCGGCGCGGGAGGGCGCCAATTGCACCCTCCCGCGCCGCAAAAAAAGAGCTCGATCGCAGAGCTCTTTTTTTTGCGGCAGGTCTTTGCCGCGGCCTTTAAATGGCCGCGGCAAAGACCCAGGGAGAAAGGGGCTGCGGCGGCGGCCCCTTTCCCCCTTCAGCCCCGCTGAGGGAAGCGGGGTGCAGAGGGGGCCCAGAGCGACTGCTGCACCCCGCTTGGAGGCCGCGGGGAACCGGCAGTTTGCCAGTTCCCCGTGGCCTTCAAAAGCGGCGAGATGAGGCCTAGAGGCTGCCCGTGCGGCAGCCTCGGCCTCATCCCGCCGCTGAAAGGGGCGAGTTTGGACCGCCCCTTTCGGCCAATCTAAAAAGCCCTATTGTAATGCTTTCAACGCACCTTCTACAATACACCTGTGCATTTTCCTTGTATGTGCCATTCATATGCTTATTTCTGCTAGTTGTATTTTATTACATGTACTGTAGAATTCCATTATGTAGTGGGAAACTTTCAGGATTGGGAGTTCAGCAAAGGTAATGTTGTTTGACTTGGTGTTGCATAGTGGCTTGAGTGTTGGACTACAATTCTGGAGATCAGGATTTGATTCCCTGCTCTGTCATGGAAAACTACTGGGTGACCTTGACTGAGTCACATACTCTCAGCCCCAGAAAGCCCTATGATAGTTTCACTTTAGGATTACCATAAACCAGACGTGAAGGCACACAACAATAATTAAATGTAGGAGAACTTTCCATTCAAGCTTTACACAAGACATAAACTCTAGTAGTGAATATTTTCTGGTGTTAATGGATGTGAACTATGAACTCATTTTATCCTTTAGTTTTTCAGATCTTCACCAGCAAATCTGTTTGGTTTCCAAATTCATAATTGCATCAACTAGGGAAGCACATACTTACATATTTCATTCCTACATACAAGCCTGAATAATTTCAGCAATCTGTGAGTACTATTTGTGTTTCAGACTTCTTTGGGAAAAAATATTACTTGTACAAAATTAGATTTGGATTTTCTACATAGAAAATATGATTTGGGGAAAAGAACATATTTAACAGATGATACACTGATTTTCTATCCAAAAATATTGGGGGAAATACGTGAATTCCTGTGGATAAAAAACATGCATTTTTCCTGTATGTTTTTTTCTGGGAAAAGTACAATGTTTTTGTGCAAGTATCATTGCATTTATTAAAAATACACCTTTTTCTGTCCAAACTCTGTTTCCATGAAGAAATTTCCCATAAAAAATATTGAAGTATAAATCTTCCCTTGATTTTTTTTTTCTGGTGTTAAGGCACCTTTTTGGTTTTTTAATGAGAATACAAATTTTATTTCATATTCTTCACATATCTGTTAGAACAAGCACTATTTCTCCAGGTATGCAAATGCACATCTATTTCAATCATTTCTCCCCCAATTTTTGTATAATATATTTTTGTATGATTTATTTTTTCATTGCTTAAACATTTTTAATGTTTAAATTATTAACTTGATTTTTTAAAAAAAAATCTGCATGATTGTGTTTACATTTAGCAATGGCATGTACATTTCCATACTGCTTACTGATGTGGTTTACAAAGTGTAAGCTAATTGCTCCCAACAAGCTGGGTATTCATTTTATCAACCTACAGATGGATGCCAGACTGAGTTGACCTAGAGGTCCTGGCTGGTAAACTCACAATCTTGTGAATGGGTGATGGCAGTATAGGCATTTAACCACTTCTTTCAAACCCATTACAAGCATCATAAATGTACAGATTTTGGAGGTAAGATGCATTTGCCCTGCCTGACATAGTGTCATAACACTGGTAATGATTTCTTATGATGGTTTGCCAGTAAAAGTGGTCTGTAAGTAGGTTCTAGAATGATTTTCTTCTTGAGAATCTTATTTCCTTCTTGGAAAAGTTGGCAAAAACTAAAAGTAGTTCAGAGTGGATAAAGGTCATAAATCATAGAAGCAGGCTAAGTGTCAGTGCAGATTTGAGCTACCCAGTTAATTATTTGGTAAAAGGCATCTAATCTTCCTTTAAAAAGTGGAAATCAGTAGTCATTAGCTGAATGGAATGCAACAGGAAAAAGTCCTGCCACATCAGATCATGGGCCTATCTAGTCCAGCAGGTATCTTTCCTTCTGTACTCAGCTAAATATCCTGTGAAGGACAGAAATAGTGTATGAAGGCAAAAGCTCTTCTTCATTAAGTGGCTCATCTATCTGGTACTAGGGAGTTTATTGGTTACAAGTAATTGCAGTACCAAATGAAAAGTTTGCTGTCTGGAGCAAAGAGAAAACAGTGCCCCCTTTCTTTTCCATTTGTACAAACTGGCTACACTGGCTGATGCACCTTCATAACTGGCCATATGACAGCATCTTTCGTCACAAATGTGGGCATCAGGCTAGTTTTGTGTGTGTGTGTGTTTATATGTACATAGCTATGCAGATAGTGAGACAAATTCCAGGGGTTAGAAATTCCATTCTGTAGTGATGCCTTTATTAGGTCAACCAAAAAGAACACAAATTTCATTATGCCAGATTTTGAAGCTCTCAGGGATTCTTTTCTTGGCTCAGGTAGTAAAGATGGTAACAAAGCATACAGGGGAAGGAAAGTCATGGTGCTGGAGTCATGCAGTCCTTCATGTTGTTTTGAAGTGCGGTAGATGAAGGACTGTAGAAACTATAAAAGTAGGCCATGCCCACAATGGCCATGAACTGACAATGGGGCAGTCTGTAGGTGTCCAAAGAAGCGCCGAGATGGGGCCAGGGCTGCATCACTGGCAGCCCCAGAGGCCCCATCCTGGTGTTTCTCCAGGCCACAGAGAAGTGGAGAACTGCTGCTTCTCCATGACCTGAAAGCGGGGTGCAACAGGCACCCTGAGCGCCTGCTGCACCCCGCTATCCCTGACATTTCCGAGGGGAGAAAGGGGCTGCCGCTGTGGCCCCTTTCTCCTCTGGGTCCTTGGCACGGCAATGTAAAGACCTCACCAAGGACCAGTGCCAAAAAAGGAGGTCCATTTTGGAGCTCCTTTTGGCACTGCTGAAAGGGTACCTTAGGCGCCCTGCAGTGGTGCCATGACGTCAGGTGCACACCACATTGTAGGCCACACCATGCAGTTCTTTCCCAGTAAAATCAGAGTTTAAAAGCCATGTGCAGTAATGTCACTAATGTGTCTGAATCACCAGTAAAACCATCAAAAACAGATTATAAAATTTATAAATCAAATTTAACTGATTCAAATGTGAAAACCAGCAAAACCAGAAGAGATATATTACTAAGGAGGCTGGAGGTGTATTGTGGTGGGCCTAAATTGTCCCCAGACATGCCCTCTTCTGACAAGGGAAAGCATGCCACAGGCAAGATGCCACAGTCCTTGGTAGCAACCTTGGATGTGCACAGAACTGTGGCTTGTGACTGCTCTTATGTAAAGAGGTTCTTTTGTTACTCCAGAATCTAATAAGAAATAAATTGGAGTTTCCTGTTCATGGAAACCACCCTTCATGACATCCAACACAAATTTTATCATTGTCACAATAATCAACTACTATACTACTGAAAACTTAGCAGTTTGATAGACCACATGACACATGCTTTGACTCTGCCTGACGCCACACAGAATCAAAGCGCTCCTCTGGTGCTGTGTCTACATGATACCACCAAAGGATCATATAAAAGCCACATGCCAGCAGCTATGGTGCCCTTTCTGCGGTGCAAAAAGGAGCCACTTTTTGCCTCTCCTTTTTGCACTGTAGAAAGGAGAGACTGGGGCTGCAGCATGTCGTTGCCATGGCCTTGATCTGGTGCTAAAAGGGGTGGCTGCTAGAGGTGCTCTGTCAAGCCCTTTAGTCATGTTTTAGGCACTCATTCATGCATTTTGATCTGAGTGGAAGTAGAGCATTTTGGATGACATAGTGCCAGATGTAGCTATGACTACCCCTTTGAATGACTTAAAAGAAACCACCTGTTATGTAGGAAAAGTATGAATTAGCATCACAATTGTGAATTTTCAGCACTCAAAACTGGATTTGAACTGTTTTAGATTCACAATACATGTTTTTAAAGTCTTTTAATATTTCTAGCTTCTGAGATTCCTTTTAAATATTGTTCTCAGGTAAAAACATTGACAGGAAAAGCAAATCCCATCTATTTCTGCCAAATGTAGAAATCATTTCAGGGAATCAGCACTTAACAACAGTTAGAAATGCTTCTAACTAAGCACATTTGTCCTTAGGTGGGAACAAGATTTTAACCCCCCCCCCCAAAAAAAAATAACACACACACACCATATCTATACATTAAAATAATTGATTTCAATGGGACTTAAGCATATGTAACTCTGTGCTGGATTGTTCCTTAATGTTTGTCATATTAAATAATGGGCATGTTTTGCACTCTAAAATTTACAGTATTTCTATTTCAAAGTATCTCAACATAGTTTGGAAACACTAAAACTACGAAATAAACAAATGGAGAACACAGTATCTTTTTCTAGTCTTAATGTTAATGCACACACACACACACAAAAGTTAAAGTTAATAACAAGAGTATGTATTGTATGGTTCATTTGCTGGAAAAAATCATATCTACCTTTGGATTAAAACTCCTAGAATTCCCCAACCATTATGGTTATAAACAAGTATGATTCTATGATTCTATGATTCTAAGTGTTGATGCTGACTAGGAGATTTTGGGATTTGAAGTTTCCCCAAGTTAGGTTTTTAATATTAATGATGATGATGATGATGATGATGATGATGATGATGTTTTATTTATATCCCACTCCTTTTACACTATGTTTGTCACCAAACAGGGATTCTGGGAGATGCAGTCTCAAAAGGAACATCACACTCTGTTTTTCACTAAATGGAGCTCAAGGCAGCTGACATGATGGAAGGTCATCAGAGAAAGAGCTTGCCAGGGCTTCCTTGGCAAGACATTCCAGAGCCCAAGAGCAGCTATTGAAAAGGTTGTGTGTGGTTAACTGATGTTCTTGTGTAACCTGGTGAAAAAATGAAGTAGTTAATACACAAATGCTACCCTAAATATAATACTTTTGACAGTGGGTGTCTCATTTAAAACCAGGATCACTTTATACTTCCACTTCCATTGTATCTTCACCTCTGAAATGGTACAATATCCGACAAAGCATCATTTCTGAGGCCTTGTGAGAGGCATATCACCCCACCAGTGTGCCAGCTTTGAACTTTGCCACTGCAAATAACAGTGAGCCAATTTGCTACAAGCTGCTTTACCACTTCTTAAGTCAAGTCCTTTCTGCAGACTGCAAATGTAAAGAATTTCTCCTGATCTCAGAGAATTGCACCAAAAATCTCACTTGTTAACCAGTCCAAGAATGGCACTGTGAAAGGGAACTGCATTTCTGGTACAACTCTTCTCCACTGCATATATATATATATATGCACATACAAACTACTTCCCAAATGTGGTCAAAATGTGGTGTTCCCAGCTCAGGAAATACTGACAGGAAGAAAAATTGCACTGGAAAAATCCCACAACTCTTTTTTGTTGTTCTCAACACAGCAAAACAGCACAACTTTGTCAACTCTATCCAGGTGTAATACAGTGCAAGTCTCCAAGGCAAAGTTATGAGCCTATACTAACTAAGGAGTTTATCACATGCTGTTTAAAGTGACTTACCCCATTCACATTTAATTTTGAAGCTGAATTTTATTGCACACACTTGGTTGGGCTAGTGCAACTCAGCTGCAGCCTAGGTCCCAGCCATGCTTATCCAACATCTTTTCAAAATTGGGAGTCTGCCATTTTTGAAAAGAAGCTGGATAAGTGCAGCTGGAACCTGGACTGCAGCCGGGTTGCACTTGCCTGCCCCCCCCCCCGGCGCATGCAAATTTTTTTAAAAAAAATACAGCTTCAAAATTAAGTGCAAATGGGGTAAGTCACTTTAAACAGCATGCAATAAACTCCTAGACATGCACAATTTTTATAAGCACCTGAATGATCCAACACTGAAAAGTGGAATGGAGTACAACCTACCTTGAATACTAAGCAATAAAGTTGTGCAGCTTAACTGTGAAAACTATAATCACTTTCTCCTCTAATTTGTTTCTGTCCCACAAAGGCTACTTCTCTCCTGCCACCCCCTCCTCTGCTCCTCTTTCATGGCAGGTGTTTTTTTTTTTTTTTTTTTTTTTGCACAATGCCTTCCCTGAACTATATGGATGCTGAGTCTGTGCTCCTCTTCTTTCTTGACCTACCTGCCTACTTGGTAAGCAGCTGAGAAAGAGTTGCAGAGCAGATGGTGACAGGAGAGGACCAGCCTTGACAAGGATGAAGTGAATTAGTAGGGATGAGGAGGAACTGGGAAATCAGAGTGGGTAGTTAGGTCAAGAAAGAAGGAGAACCCAGACTCAGAGTATAGAGAGACCATTGTTTTGGGAGTTCCTTAATCATAGAATCATAGAGTTGGAAGAGACTACAAGGGTGATCCAGTCCAAACCCCTGGCATACAGGAAGTCAAAGCACGCCCCACAGATGGTCATCCAGCCTCTTTTTAAAAACCTCCAAAGGAATATTAGGGGGCTAGATAGGTTGGCAGAAAGGGGTGGTGAGATGCTGCCCCTCTGTGCCTCAGATGGAGACTGTGCCAACTAAAAGAATGTGCTCCCAGCAGGTTCTTTTTAGGCCATGTGTGGGGCACCATTGGCACACTCGCACGTGATGATGATGACGTCTGCATGGTGCGGTGCTGTTTGGGCACTGCACAGTATGTCATCTTGTCACAGCCCATTTGTATGAGGCACATCAAGATGACGCCCATGGTGCACAGTAGGACTGCTGAGCATGTAAACGCTCAGCCCCTGCACACTCCTAGTTCGGGCCAAGGCCAGCACACAGCGCCCATCTGTCCAGGCCCTAGATTACCATACTACACTCTTATAGTGTTGTTATTCCACCTTAACTGCTCTGGCTGTCTCCTGCTGCATTCTGGGATTTGCAGTTAAGGGAGGGGCATTTAGAATTCTCAGCCAGAGAGCTCTTAGGCCTTACTAAACTACAAGCCTCAGAATGCAGCAGGAGGCAGCAAGAGCACTTAAAGCACAGTATAAGAGTGTAGAGCAGTAATGTGGTGGATGTGAGAAGGGATTGGTGGTGATTTTGTTGCATGCTTCAGCCCCTTTATTAAGCAAGACTAGAAAATCAGCCCCCAAACTCCCGTATGTAATACACCTTTATTTATTAATAGTATCTAATCTATCAATTCTTGTACTGTACCTGGGAACCAATAGGCAGCCAGTGAAGAGATTTCAGAATAGGTGTAATATGATCACTACTAGTTTTACCAGTGATCAGCCTGGCTGCCATGTTTTGTACTAACTGTAGTTTCCGGACTAGGTACAAGGGTAGTCCTATGTAGAGTGCATTGCAGAAATCGAATCACGAGGTTACCAGTGAATGTGATACAGTTTCTGGGTCCCTTACTTCCAGGAAAGGGTGCAGCTGGTGTATCAGTCAGAGCTGATAATAGGCACTCCTGAGTCTCGCATTCACCTGATTTATCATGTGAAGTGACAGGTCTAGGAGCACCTCCAGACTGCAAACACAGTCCTTAGAGGAGAGCATGACCCCAACCAGGACTGGTAGTTGCAACCCAATACCTGGTTTGAGGGTCCCTACTGTAAGTACCTCCATTTTGTCTGGATTTACCTTGTGTTGGTTTTTCCTCATGCAGTCCATTAACCGCTTTAAGACATTGATTGAGGGGAGAAATGCCAACTGTCATAATGGCTGCTGACCGAGACATGGAGAAATAAATTAAATAAATAGATAAATAACTTGTAATTAATTCTTTCTGCAAACATATAATTACATTTAATTCTATTTATAACTTAACAAAGAATCATATTACTCCCTTTATAGTGTAGTTGTAACTTTAAATTAAATTTGTAGTTACAGGATATATCCTCACTAAATTCTGGGGAAGGAATATGGTTCATATGTTGGATCATAATATGATCGGCATGCTAAACTGAAAATGTTCAATTTTTTAAAAAGCAATAAAAGTAACTATTTAGATATTACTGAGAAACATGAAAGCAGAGTTGATTTCTAAAAATGTAACTAAAAAGTAATTATTATGAATCAAGGTATGGAGAAACCTCAACTAATTGCTTTAATTCCCCTCCCCGCATGGTTTGGGCATAGCCTGGGTGGAGACCTGGCCAGGACAATCCTCTTGGATCCATTTCTAAAGCATAAGGTAGAGGTAATAGTTGCAAGCACATAAAGAATGATTAGTATTGTATTGTTCAAGTAATTGAAGTCATATAATAAAGATATGGCTTCTTTGCTAAAAGGCTCCTCCAGACACCTACAATTGCTGCAAATCAGACTAAATTAAGGCTTAAAATGAGAACATTGCTACCTTGCACTTCATGTAGCGATGCTGCATCCTTACAGCATGTCAGCCATCAGAAGATTTAGAGCTCAGCTCAATCAGAGGCAACAAAATTAGAAATAAATAGAGGAGGATCAATACAAAGTGTTGCCTGGAATAATGAAACAGCCCTAAGCAGGAAAAATCTATTTTATTTCTTTCTCACCAGCCAAACTTTCTCACCAGCCAGACCTCTGACACAGCTCACTACACAAAAGGCTTATTTATTTTATCGAAGAAAGGAAGTGCAGGACTTACATATCTTACATTTTAGAAATACAATATGGTGGATCAATAAGATAGTTAAACAATTTGGTTTGTATTGCTGAAGATGCTTACACTAATATGCCCTGATGTTATTTAATTCAACATAGCAATAACTAGTACTGGATGCTGTTATTTTGCAGCCATGTTTATTGGAAAAACCTCCCTCTGTGTTCTCTTTCCTTCACTCTCTGCCCCTCCTGCTGCATATTTATTGATACATTTTAATTCTGTTCTTTCTTCAAGACATTACATGATTGTGTCCACCATCATTTTAAAACTTTATGATTAACATGTGAAGTAAATTAGATTTAGAAATACAATAATTGAGTCAAGTAGTGAGATGCATGGGTTTTTCAATCCAGGTTTTCTTTCTTCTAATCAAGCATAAACATAATCAAATAACTACATTTCAATACTGTTGAGGAATTCTCACTCCTCATATGCTCCCAGTTCCTAGTCCCAGATGGTGTTTCCCTAACTGAAGCTGCATGATGCCACCAACTAAATGGGACTCTGGTCTAAGCTGCAATGCAGAATTAATGCAATTTGACACTGCCTTAACTGCATGGCTCCTTGATATGGAATTCTGGGATTTGGAGTCATGGAACCATGGAAGTTAAAGTGGTGTCCAACTACAATACAGTGGGCCCTCCTTAAATGTGGACTTGCCATCTGCGGATTTGAGCATCCCTGGATGGCAAGCCCATGGGGCAGTGGAGGAAGATGAGGAAGGCATGTGCACAGCATGGCAGAAGAGAAGAAGAGGAGGAAGAAGATGTTAAGGTAGATGTGGGAGTTGAAAAAGGAAAAGGAGGAGGGGGAGAAAGAAAAGGTGGCAATGGGAAAAGGAGGAAGAGGAGGCGGCAGGAAAGAGGAGGAAGAAGAGGCCGCCCAGGGGACATAGCCCAGCAAAGGGACTTCTCCCCAGCCACCCAAAACCTACCTTGCCTTCCTCTCCTCCTCTTCCAACTCTTCATTGTTCTGTTGCTCTGTGATGAGGCCTGGAGGGCAGGAAGCAGAATGGCAAAGCCTCAGTGGGGATGGAGCCGAAATGTTAAGAAGAAACAGCTGTCACTCTGGGGCCAGTGTGAAGATGGCTTGAGATAGATTGTAAATAGGAAGACTGAGGCATACATATACATATAATACTGTTTTTCAGTGAATACTTTGTAGCTATAATAACTAAAATTAATATTGCCAACAAGGGCAGGTTTCATCTTATTTATAATCAGAAGCAAGCAGTGCCTAATTACTGCTTCAGCTATTGACTGGTGATAAAGTAATTCTCTTGCAGCACCTCTACTGTGGGTGATAATGGAAAACATCTGTCTAATTTTCATTCCCTTTGCACTAGCAGCCTGGGATATCACCTCTTAGCATTCTGAACCAGGTCATCATTTTGTTATCAAATTTTGATGTAACATCTGCTGAAAAGACATATATTTTTGGGGAGAAGGCAACAACAACAACTGATACCCTTTTGAGATATTTGAAAAACCAACAACAAGGGCACAAAAATGTCAAAACATACTTTGTGGTTATGTGCTTAAAATTTAATTGTAAAACTTCCGAAACATCACAACTTAACAAGAACTAAAGGCAATTAAAATGTGTTGTTGGAGCTGCAGAAAACATTTTCATGCTGTGCTCTTTTCTCTCTTTTCCCCTCAAGGACCATAGTTTATTCTTCACATTTCAAGAAACAGGTGTTCTATTAGCTGACATGACAAGGCTTTGGGTATAATTGTTCTCTCTTGCCTAATTCTTACCTTAGGATGAGACCATCAGCCACCTTCAGTTGTCATTGGGCAACCAGCTTCATAACCAAAATGAAGTGATCAGAGTGAGGTCACCATCTTGTTCTTTCTCTAATAGCAATATTTATGTTGTCAATCCTCCTGCTAGAAACAATAAGTGACATATCAGGGCAATTTTACTCTTCAAAAACTAGAGACTGCTGAAATAACCCCCAAATGATCTTCTGTGTTTCATCTACATTGCAGATATATATTTTTTAAAAATCTTAGTTAATGTGAATTACCGTATATACTCATTTATAAGTTGAGGGCTAAACTGAGGGGCATGTAACAAAGGGTCACAGTCTGGGCATGCAAAATGTGGACACATACTTCCAATTTTCCTCCCTTCCCCACAACCTTCCTCAAGGCTTGCAAAAAAGGGGACAAAGACCTCCTTTCCCCAAGGCTGCTGGCTTGCAAAAAGGGGGACATGGGACCTCGGATTTCTCTCCTCCCTCTCTTCTCCCCAGCTTTCCCAAAGCTCACAGAGAAGTATTACCATATTGACCAGTATATACATCTACATAGGATTTTGAAGCCTATAATTGGACTTGATTTTTTTGACACATAGACGAGTGTATACAGTACTTTTCCATTCCTACTGCCAGCTGCCCCAGGCTACATCTGCACTGCAGAAATAGTGCAATTTGAGACTGCTTTAACTGCCATGGCTCAGTGCTATGGAATTCTGAGATTTGTAGTTTTGGTACAGACCAGCCCTTTAAGGCACCCCTGGTTGAGGGTTGCATCAGGGCGGGTCTTCTACACA
Organism: Urosaurus nigricauda; assembly: GCA_034509955.1. Lineage (NCBI taxonomy): Eukaryota > Metazoa > Chordata > Lepidosauria > Squamata > Phrynosomatidae > Urosaurus > Urosaurus nigricauda. Next base: position 47,881,913 of record JAOEGL010000005.1, read on the forward strand.
TCCTACAACCCTAGCACATGATGGGGGCGTTGTTGCTACATAGTGCCATTTAAATATACTTGAGGCTCCCTATGGCACCTAATGGAATTGACCCTAATGTGATTATCTTGCCTAAGATCATCACATTAGGGTCAATTCCAGAACCATTCCACCGTTATCCCAATATTGGCAATGAATATTCCATTATTGGTAATGGGATAATTGGGGGTTGGTAATAGGATAATTGTGGGATGGTTCTGGAATTGAACTTAGTGTGCTAATCTCATATGTCATGGTAATGAATTCACTAGAACCTTATTCAGGCATTCAAGCCTCATTCCCACTTACAGATAAATCAGTGTGTGAGCCAAATTGATGGATTGATTCAACAGCAGATCATGGTTTACACTACACTTGCCCCAATCACATTTTCTGCCATTTTGGCACCAAAATAATCCACTTGTGGTTCCCATTCACCAATGAATCAATTCAAAATGATTTGGTTCCAGCCAGCCGAAGGGGAAATTTGAATCTATTCTGATCTGCTTGTGGTTCAAACTTTCACAGAATCGATTTATTGAAAAAGAAGTGGAAAAAATCAGTGTCAAAAAAGATGTGGGTTAAATGGGTCTGGAGCATGCCCCTCCCTCGGAATCGCTTCAGCAATTTGGATTAAGTGGGAATCAGGTTCATTTGAACCAGTTCAAACCGATTCACTATCCAATTTAAAAGGTAATGGGAATGAGACCTCAGAAAGTTGTGTATGCTCCACAAATGAGTCATAGATTTTCATCTTACATTTTTGCACACAAGAATGAAGTTCCTAAGAGACAAGCCAGTTGTATCCATACAAACTTTCCCATGTACAATGAGTGTGGGATTGGAGTCCTGGCTCACATGAAGATCTTCCATAGATAGGCGAGACATTCATCTTGAGATTTTGTTTCTATTGTGGGAATAAAGCAATGATGGAGAAGACATATTATTCTGATTCTGTGCTTGTATCTGGAGGACATATGTTTCCCAGATGATTGATCAGGGCTTAGGTTTATTTAGAAAATCCACTCTTAATGGCTCATTATGGGGGATAGTGATGCCTGGAGATATGTAACTCCTATATGTAAGGGAATATCTTTACATTAGAAGTTCCCTAATTATAGGCCCTTTCATATTGCACAATTATATATTTACATTCCATTTGAACTACCATGACAACATCCTATGGGATCCTGCAATATGTTGTTGAGGCACTCAGACTATCTGACAGGGAATTTTAAATACTTCTTCCTAAACTACAAATGCCAATATGCTACAAGATATAGCCATGGCAGTTAAAGTGAAGTATGGTGTTATAAATGTGTTGTGTGAACTTGTCCTTGGATTACCCTGTGTAGAAGTACATCTTTTAGTTCACAGGCCTACTGACATCTGAAGACCAACAAAAACCTGTTGACCTAACTTTGGCTAATAATGATGTGGGTTATACAAATAAGGAGCCTTGAGTAGTGCAAATGCTATAGAAACATTTAGATCCAATGGCCTTTTCTTCCTATGCTTTGTTGAGGTACATTCACATTCTTAAGGGTGCAGTTAACATTAAAAACAAAACAAAAAGCCTCTCCCAGCCAGGGATGTGAAAATCTCTTGGTTCCTTTAGCACCTTGCTTTTCAAAATCTTTTACAGCCAGATTGGGACAGCGAAAACCCCTGATCTGACCTTTGCAGGATACAAAAAGAGCCCTGGTGGCACAGTGGTTAAATGCCTGTACTGCAGCCACTCACTCAAAACCATAAGGTTGTGAGTTCAAGACCAGCAAAAGGGCTCAAGATCGACTCAGGCTTGCATCCTTCCAAGGTCGCTAAAATGAGTACCCAGATTGTTGGGGACAAGTAGCTTACAGTTGTAAACCGTTTAGACACTCCTTAGGCAGTATGAAGAGGTATATAAATGAAGCTGTTTGTTTGCCGTGCAGGTCAGCCCCCCCCCCCCCAATAAATACAGAAACCTGGTTGGAGGGGAAAAAGGCCACAACTTTATTAACTGTTCCACACATGCAGAACAACAAAAAACCATAGGGTTGGCCCAAAGCATAAGGTCTGGATCTGGCCATCAGCAACACCCTGGTTGGTTGATGTACGCTTGGTATCAGGGGCAAACATTAGGATGACGTAGGTGCCAAGCTCTGCCCTGTTGCGCAGTTAGGCAACTGTGCTGCTTCACATCGAATTGTGAGACATCCTAGTCACCGGGTATTAATCGACTGTGGCCCCCACAATGGCCACAGTGAATCGCTCCTTACCTGGGTCATGAGGACTCCCAATCCAGTGCCAGCGGGCCCTGGAAACCCCTACCCCAGATCCAGGCCTATGCTGCCACCCAGAACAGAAGTTGTGACAATCAACTCCCAAGACAGGGAGGGAGGGTGGGAGAGCAGAACTGGCAATGGCGCCGACGCTCACCTTACATGGCCTTAAATAGGCCCAACAGCCAATGAGGGCTCAGGAAGGATGGAGGCACCACACTCTCCGAGCTCTCCACCAATAGGTGGGCACACCATACCCTGCTATGGCCAATCAGACAGGTATCTTTCCCACTCCTCCTGGTGGCCAATCAGCATCGAGCCTGTGCTCGCACTGGCCGCCGGGGCACCCAAACCTGGCGCGTGGGAAGGGGAGAGGCCTTCCTGCACGCGGCAACAGCACCGGCCCGTTAATTCGGGTGGCACCATTTTTTGTTTTTTTGTTTTTTTTAAAAAGGAGCTGCAAAAAGTGGCTTCTTTTTGCGTCCTGCAAAGGGTGCAATAGCTATGGCAGTGTGGCTTTACGGCACTCCTTCGGTGCTACATTGTGCAGATGCAGTGCTGGAGGAGTGATTCTGCATGCCATATGGTGTGGTGTGTGGCATCATGCTGCCTTGGGGGCAGAGTCAAGGCATGTGTCATGTAGACACTATACCCCGACTCCCCCCCCCCCCCATGGCAGCCTTTCAGGCCGGTGTGTACAGGACCTAACTAAAGAAAGAAGTTGGCAGCATGAGCTTTTGTAGACTTATGTCTATGCATCTTTCTTTAGTTAGTCTCAGAGGTGCTACAAGCTCTCTCTACATACACATTCACAGGTAATTCACATTCACACACACACACACACACACACACACTAGTTAATGTGAATTACTTTACCATCCCAAGTCCCAGACTGCATCTGCACTGCAGAAATAATACAATTCAACACTATGGGATTCTGGGCTTTGTAGTTTGGTGAGCTATTTAGTCTTCTCTGTTAGAGTGCTCTGGTGCCACAACAAACTACAAATTCCAGGCTTCCATAGCATGGAGCAATGGCAGTTTAAAAAGTGGAAAACTGTATTATTTCTTGAGTGCAGATACAACCATGGACACCTTCAGGGTCAATGTTTCTTCAGTGTCAGAGTTCTCATTGCATGGGATGGAGTGGGCAGAACAGAGGTGTTTAGGATTCACACAAAGATCCATAGTTTTTCTTGTTCCCAGAACCCCCCTGCAACACCAGACAAGAGCAAAACCTGCTGTAAATTAATTCTCTTTTGAGTAACTGAAAAAGTCTTTATTTCATTGATGAGGATAAGTCTGACACTGATACAGATCCAAACTATTTCATACTATGTTTTTGTTCGTGATTGCTCTGGGCAAACTGCCATTTGGTGGCCAATGTTCTGGTGGTGAGTCCCTCTATATTTAGCTGCGCTGGTCCTTGGAATATTGACACATAGGGCTAAATCTGATTATTAACTCTTGTTAATTATTATTAGCTGGATTTATATTTGTGTGGCTTTATTGTTCAGCAATTGATTCAATAGGTCTACTCTAGTTTGGGACTAACAAATGGATTAAAGTTACAGCCCCCCTCTGTGGCAGTCCTTAGATCCTAGCAGCTTTGTAGAACTTTTCAGAACTTATGTTGTGCCATCATAACTCTGAACAGGTCCTGTTTTATGATGAATCAGAAGAAATGAAAAAGGGAGGGGGAGATGTACGGAGGAAATAGGACAGAGAGAAAGAGAGAAGAAAATTATCCCTCCTTCCGGCCTTAGCTCTGCTGTTGAAATGAGCACTAAAATCCAAACTGATAATGATTTATATGTTGCACTCTTTTGTGCTAACTTTTACATTATCCTTTTGTTTTTGGTTTTTGACGGTCATGATGATGATCCATTTTTTCTGCTTTCATATATACATGTCATACAGTAAATTACATACTTTTCTTCACCTACCTTTGCTAAATTGTAGAAAAATCCACCTCCACCTCATCTTAATAGTACATTACTCTTAATTCATGTCATCTCTTGCTCCTTGTTATGAGCACTATTGTTGTTTAAACTTGTATACAATCTGTATTTTACAGAAATCATTCCAGAATACTTACATTTGACTCTTTTTAGTAGAATCACTCCATGTTTTATGACATATAGACAAGTGCACTGGGTTATATCTAAGAACTGCATTTATTTAAAAATTTCTGTAAAAAGAAAATATAATTAGTTCAACAGTCTGTATTCCAAAACACACAGAGCACTCAAACAATCTCATGTTTTTCTAATGATTTCATATTTTAAAGTGAATGTACATTGTTTCCGTGGAAGTGGTTGTAAATAGGATTTTATTTTATTTTATTTGCTGTTCTGCTTGTTTTTAACTAGTTATGAAAAAAAATATCTCCTAACTTTGTTTTTTGCTGAACATCTTGAATTTTCTTCCTATTGTTATTATGTCACAGATTGCAAGATTTTGTGTTTTCTACTTCCTGCAATGAAATCTGAATAATTTTAATGTATTTACCTGTTATGACATTCTGTTTATGCACTTTAGTTAATTTACTTAATTGCATTTCATGTGCACTGTCCGCCCTTCATATCCATGGATTTTTAAAAAAGAGATTCAACCTTTCATGGATTGAAAATATTTTTAAAAATATTTAATGTGAGTTGAGCATCCATGCATTTTTGGTATCCACAGTGGGTCCTGTAACCAAACCCCAGAGGATACCAAAGGCCCACTGTATCCCCTCCCCCCGCCTTTTTAAATGAATGCAGTGTTCTGTCTGCACATTATTTCTTGAAATTACTCTGTGAAACTTCCTTGTGTAATTACAAAGACCATGAGGCATAGATTTTTTTCTTGCAAGTAGTCTTGGTGTGAAAATGCCACTTTCAGCAAGATTGTTCAGTCTAATCAAATTTATTTCCATACCAATCTTTGACCATTTTCTAGATTTTTAATCTATGCAATGTTGATAACTATAGCACATTACATTTTATACTGTATTCCAGGGTATCTTGGATGTCCTAAAATTTTATTAGCATTTCTCACTTAGAAGCTTTGTAGTGTGAAGGTTCCCAGGAAACCCATATGCTTGCCCATTTATATTGGTCTCCTGATAATTGTGAATATAAAGAACATTGGTTGGAATCCTGTATCAGCTACTTAGTATATGTAGCTTAGTAACGTTGGATAGTTAAGTATTTTTAGTTTAGTTAACTATGTATACTTAACTAAGTAATCTCTCCCCCCTCCCCCCCCCCCATGTCATTCCCTGTGCTCCAGTCACTGGCAAAATGAATCTCCTTTCTCCATGCAACTGATGCCAAGAAAAATAGGTTTGGTGGAAATGACAATAGTGTCACAATCATAACTAAGCAGCAATTGTGAATATAGAACAGTATTCATGATCACAACTTAAGCAGAAAGGCTTAAACGTTCTAAAGGCACTTCTGATCTTGTAAGCTATGCAGGGTCAGCTCTGGTTAGTACTTGGATGGGGGAACCACCAATGAATACCAGGTGCTGTAGGTTATATTTCAGAGGAAGGAACTGGCAAACCCACCACTGACTATTCATTGCTTTTAAAAACCCTATAAAATTCATGAGGTTGCCATAAGTTGACACGTGACTTGAAGGCACACATACACACACATACTACTACCACAAATGAAACGCCTTCCCTCAAACTTACCTTACCAGGCATCTGCTGTATGAGGAGAAGAAGATCCATTTTGCCAGCAATTGGAGCATATATGAAAGACATTTTTGTTGGGTTGTTCTTGGGAGTGGGGCAGAAGCAGTTACTTAATTAAGTATAATCAATAGTATACTTATCTAAGTATATTTTAACTAACTAAGGGGCTCTGCACACTGCTGTGAAAGGGCACCCTGGGAGTGGAGTTGGGGCATGCCATCCATATGACGCATGCCCCAGCTCCAACCCCAGGGTGGTGTGATATACCACACAGTATGTGACATAATGGCGCTCCTCTGGCACTGTGTCCTCATAATAGTGGCACTGCAGTTATCACCCCCTTTGAAGGGTGCAAAAGATGAAAGTGACAGTAGATATCTAGATGAAAGTGACAGTGGATTTTCTTGCTGCGCTAGCCTAATATTACTTGCTATTCAAGTTAATATTCTTTTGTACAATTTTGCACTGGGGTAAGCTTGATAAGCTGGAACCTAAAAGCATCACATTCTTGGAAAAATCGCCAGGCTTTGGCAAATATCAGTCTTCATTATATAATTTTGAGCATCACGTTGTTTGCATGGGAAATTAATGCAATGGTCCTTCAAGGTATAATTTTATAATTGCTTACCATCACAAAAGAGAGAATTTTATTCTTTGAACCTTCTTAGGCCCTGTACACACTGGCCATTAAGGCTGGCATGGGGACAGAGTTGGGCATAGCATCTTCATGACATATGTCTGACTCCACCCCCTCAGGCACCCTGATACTGTGCGCTGCTTCACAGGGTGTGTGGTATCATGGCAATCCTCTGGCACTGTGTCCATATGATGCAGTGCCGAAGGAGCACCATAGAGCTACAGCAACAAAGCTATGATGCCCTTTTGAGGGCACAAGAAGAAGCCACTTTTTGTGGCTCCTTTTTGCACCTTTGAAAGGCCGGATTGGGGCTGTGGCATGCAGTTGCTGTGTTCCTAATCCAGCTAGGAAAGGCTGTGTGTACATCCTCTTAGATACTTTATTTTTTCCCCTTGCAGGACCATTGCATTACTTTCCCATGCAAACAAAGTGATGCATAAAATTATACAATGAAGACTTTTTACCATATATGTAAAGAGAAATACCAGATGTCCAAGCTGGGTTGAGGAATGGAACAGGCAAAAGTGATCACATTATCAACATATGTTGGATAATGGAGCACATCAAAGAATTTCAAAAGAAAATCAGCCTGTGCTTTATACGTTATAACAAAGTCTTTGATTGCATAGATCATGAAAAACTATGGATCACTCTTGAAGAAATGGATGTGCTACATCATTTGATTGTCCTGATGGGTAATATGAACTCAGGACAAGAGGCTACTTTTAAGGAAGAATATGAAGAACTGGTTTCAAATGGGCAAGGGGGTTGGGTAAGGCTTCATTTTATCACTCTGTCTGTTTAAGTTGTATGCTGAATGTATATTTTTGTATGTATAATACACAAAGCAGGATTGGACTTAGAGGAAGAAGGTGTGAAAATTTGGGGAAGGAACATCACCAATTTTAGATATGCAGATAACACCATGCTACTAATAGAAAATAGCAAAGATTTCAAAAAAGATTACTGCACAAAATCAAGATGATAGTGCAAAGGCAGCTTTATATCTGAAGACTGAGAAGACAAAAATAATGGACACAAATTATTTATATATCTTAAAGTAGATAATCAAAATATTGCAATAGTTCAAGATTTTCTATAGTCATCAATCAGAATGGAGATTGTAGTCAAGAAATTAGAATAAGACTAGGGCTTGGAAGGGCAATTATGAAGGAACTAGGCAAGATCTTAAATTATCAAGATATATACTTGAATACTAATGTTAGGATTGTCCAGGCCACCACATTTCCCATTACTATGTATGGTTATGAAAGCTGGACAGTGAAGAAAGATGATAGGAAGAAAACTCATTTGAGATGTGGTGCTGGAGGAGAGTTCTAAAAATCTGTAAGGCCTGAGCAGAGCTGATGATGATAGGATGATTTCAGCGTTTTTCATTCATTGGGTCACCAATTCATTTTTTGAGGACTAACATTCCAAGTTTCAGATATTCTGCTGAAAAAGAAAAAAAGTGGAAACAAAGAAAACATTAACAATATGTCATCACCTGGTGTAAGTTTTAAACTGCAAACAGTAGATTAATGTCATTTCAACCACAAGTCCCTCCAAATCAATTTCAATGCTAATCAGTGGTTCAAAGGATAGATTAGTAGAACAATGAATGCCATTAACCTTTCAAGAGATGCCATATAAGGCGCTCTCTTCAAAGAGAAACATGCTGTGATGTGAAAGTGTGATACAACCACAATTATCCAGCACTTGGACTGTGTACAGACAAGATTGGTGTTAAAATCCTTTTGATTTTTTAAACACAATAAGGATTTAATGTATAGTGTATATACTTAATTTGTGGTTCTTTACTACAGAAGAAGACTAAGACTTGGACAGCTATGAAAGAACCAGAAAAGATCCTGAAGTGTAAATATATATCATTGACTACTAAAATTAGGATTGTCCATGACATCGTATTTCCCATTTCTATATATGGTTGTGAAAGCTGGAAAGTGATGAAAGTGAAGATAATCTATTCATTTGAGATGTGGTGCTGGAGAAGAGAAGAATTCTACGGATTCCATAGACTGCTAAAACACCAAACAAATGGAGCAAACCAAGCCTGACCTCTCCCTAGAAGTCAAGATGACTAAAATGAGGTTGTCGTACTTTGGCCATATCATGGGAAGATATGACTCACTAGAAAAGGCCTGGCATGGTAGAAGGCAGTAGGAAAAGAGGAAGACCACATTCCGGATGGATAGATTCAGTCAAAGGAAGCCATGATCTGAGTCTGCAAGACCTGAGCAGGGTGGTTGTTCATAGGATGACTCAGAGGTCTCTCATTTATGGGGTCACCATGAGTCAGAGTCAACTTGATGTCAGTTAACAACAACAACAACAACAAATATGCATATGGTCCAGGATTCTGTTTTGGGAGATTTAGCTATGGAAATGTACCCACAATGTTTTCCTGTGCTACTTTCCAAAATCTTGCCTTTGAAACCTTGCAGCCCCCTCCCCAACTGTAGCCATTTCCAAGTAGCTGGAAGCCAGGGCAGTGAATAATGATGTGTCCAGCCCTCTCCCAGTGGCAGGGCACTGAAGAGACCCCTGTAAGGTCCTATTTCAGCTGTTGCCTCAGTGCACCCTACAACCAGAAGAGGTTTGGACATGTTTGTACTCACTGCTCTACTCTTCAGCACCATAGAAATGGCTGTGTTGGAAGAAGGATCAGAGACTTCACAGGTAAACTTTTGGGGTCACTTTGGTTCATGGCAACTGTGCAACAACTGTAAATATGAACTGGAATAATTACAGTGCAATAAGACAGGCTTCAACATCATGATTACTGAACAGAATTCCAGTTATGCTTTTTTTTTTAAATGTACAAATACATTTTAGTTAATGGGGAAAAATGTGTAACTGGTTGTCTATTAGTATGAGAGGGGTAATGAAAAGCTATTGACCCAACTCACTTCCAAAAATCTAAGTATAATTTTGTCAATGTTGCTTGAAAGAATGGTTTTTAATTGTAAATTGCCAATTTGCACTATTGTACCTCTAATTTCTAATTTTTTTCAGATCACTGGTAGAACCATGTCATGAAAAGTATGGAATTTTCAAGTGCTGAACTCTGGGCCATTATCAAGGATGTCACATTGAAGAGGGAACACAACTATTTTCTGCTGCTCCAGAGACTAGAACACGGAACAATGGATGCATGCTCCTTAGAGGTGTTCAAACAGAGGCTGAATGGCCATCTGTCAGGGATGCTTTGATTGGGAGTTCCTGCATGGCAGGGGTTTGGACTGGATGGCCCTTGTGGTCTCTTTCAACTCTATGATTCTATGATTCTTTGAGAATGAATTTATTTGTTTGTTTGTTTTATTTGGGAGTGTTACAGAAACTTGAGAAATGATGTGCCAAGTGCATCAAACTTCATGGAATAGCATGCAAGTTTCATGGCTCTAGGTCATTCCCTTCTTGGTCAGGCAGAGTACATTTCTGCATCCCCTTGTGAAATGCATGTGAGAATATATGGACATCATTATGCAGGAAGAAAAAAAAAGATCCTGCAACCAAAACAGAACTTGGACAGGGACTCTGAGAAATGCAGCCAAACAAAATGGACAGGTAAGCACATCCCTAATTGCTGCTACATAAATAAATTGATTTTTTAAAAAATGGAATATACACCTTCAAAAAAATAATTAATGAATAAAGAAATTATCACTTGAAAGATCATTGTAAAATAGTATGTTCCACCCCTTGCAAAGATAGGCTTGTAATAAGATTTCTTTAGTAATGTCTCCATTAACTATGGCTGTTACCATACAAAGCATCTCATGACAGATTCTCAAGTTTTGTTATGGCAACCTTGTCCTGAATCATGTATTTTTTTAATTTCAGAACTACTGTCCTTCAGTTACTTTAGCTGTTTTCAAAATGTTTGTTCTCATGGAATACATAGACAGTAAATGAGGTGTCACCTTTTTAATCTTTTTCAAGCCATTGAGTCATAGAAGTGGTTTAGAAGAGAACACACATTTTGAGGACATTTTAAAACAAAGAACCAATGACCTTGTACAAAAACCAAACAAAATCTAACAACACAACACTTAATTGCTGCTGTTTTTCAATTTATTTTTTAAAAATGTTCTATCAAAATAGCATGATGATGCATGATTCCCAAGCTGTTTTTGTCCTAGTATTCCATCATTTTGCAAGCACTGTTGATACAATCAATGATGATAAATGATTCATCTCACTTAATTAGGCTGAGGAACAAGTGAGTTATTTTCGACAAAACTGATAGGGCAGCTCTTCGTGCATAGTGTAACACAGGCATATGTATCAGGACCTATAAATGCATTTTTCTCTCATTTCAATATCCCATTATGTTTGAACATATTCATGATTACTAAATGCTGAAATGGCCTTTGCTCAGAAATAAAGAAGGCTACCTTGTTATACAACAGTGAAATGGAATGAGCCTTAAAAATAGGTCCCACAAAAGTCCTTTATCTCCAGACAGACAGGAATATAACATTTGATGCGTTAGGTAACAAGGATGGCTTTCAGAGCACAGGGTATTTTGAATATACATCAATTTGTATCTTGTTCTGTTCTTATGTGGCTTAAATCACACTGGTATTTTAACATTAAAATGCATCCAAAATACCAACATTTAAGGAGGGGAGACTAGTTATATTAAAATATTTATTTTTACAAGGCCTGCTATTAAGAATTTATATGCACATATAAACAGGAAACCAGCAGGCACTTGACAGTCAGATATGAATAAATTACTAGATGCCAACTATAATGCTGCAGCAGGTTATATAAGAAATACATCTCATGCTTAACTATGCTTTTGCCAGCCCTGTAACTATCATAAATATAAATACTCTGTGCATCTGTGTAGTCATTCAGAGTCTTTAAAGTGAAAAACAGAATGTGTATAGGCTGGTACAAATGGTGCAACAATGAAAAACTGAATTATGTTAAAACTGATGTGGAAAATTCTTGGCAGGACTGAATTATTGGTGATAGGGATTTTCACTCAGGCTAAAACCAGGTAAACTGCAGTAACTTTTATCCTTTTACTTGCTAACATCATGTAGAAAAAGCATAAAGTTTGTTTAAGGGAACTGCATTTGTTTAGAAGCAATTCAGCACATATAAACCACAACCTGAACATAAGTAGAATATCTGTCTGTCTATCTATCTATCTATCTCACATACAAGTGTGTGTGTGTGTGTGTGTGTGTATTTCCTAGCTATATTATATGAGAACATGGCATTTGTTTACCAACTACTGCAAATTAGCAGGTAAAATATTATTACATCCAACCTTTCTGCTTTAAAAAGTGTGTATGCACCTGTGCACATACATGTGTATACTTTGATGTGTTTAATAGAGGAACTGTTTCATACAAATAATGTACACCATTTTTTTTCAGAATGTCCCTTATCAGTGAGATACCTTGGCATCTGAATTTATATTTTTCTAGGTAGAAAAACAAGGGTGGAGTATTTTTCACAAAGAGTATACAGTTCGCGTCATAAAACATAAGATTCTTCATTATGGGGAACTGAGTTAGCTTGTACATTTGCCTGCAGGTAGTTTGAAAGTAATATTTTATATCATGTGACTTGCTCTTGAAGTCTAGCTACAGTCTTTACCACATATACTATGGAATAAGCCCTGGGAAATATGCCTAGGTCTAGATTTTTGAATGAGATATATCCTCAAGTCCACCATATCTTCAGATATTGCTGTAAAGACTCAGCCTTGTAAATCTTAATTGGATTGGAGTGATGGTATCCCTGTCATTAAGAACAGGGATGGTTGAATCACTTGCTGCTGCAATTTTGTTTGTTTGTTTTTGAAATCTGAAGTTCTTTCTATTGAATTTATGGAGACGTGTGGATTTTGGAAGGTTCTTCTCAGAAAGCAAATGGAAATCTCTGTCACTTGCACTGGCCAAATACAATAGCTGACACAGTATGAAAGAGGACCATGTTGCATCTGCCTGCCATGTAACTGTTAAGGATGAGGAGCATGAACATGGCTGCATACACATGAATTTAAACCCAGAATTTGAAGTGCCTAACTTTCAAAACCCTCTGACTGGATGAACTAATTTTTCATTATCATTTTGTCCAATATCCAGATTTTTTAAAATGCCATGTTTCTTACATCAAATACATTCAGGATTTGTGATTTTTTTTTTTTTAAAAAAGATAATTAAGAACCAAAACCAAACAAAATTCTTACCCTTTTGTAACAATTTTTTCCTTGTTGATCTTGTGATGAAATCCATAAATACATAGGTCCTTAAACAACTATTAGACTGCTGCTAGTCTACAAGTTGTTTCAAAATACAAATAGTCAATAGAATATATTGATGGTTGTTGATCTGTGCCAGGGTTAGTTTCTGTGTACATGTAATCATTTAGTAGGCAGAAGAAACTATAACGTTCAAGTGCAAAACAGCCATCAGAGATGAAGCTCCACAATTAGAAGTTTCCCTTTATCTAGCATCATTCCTAGTACAATATTTTTTCAATTGAGGCAGCTCATACAATCAGCCATCATGTGACCAGGATTTAAGTATGAGGCTTTGCACCATACATGTGAACCAAACTAATTACTATTGCTAGTAGACCTCTTTGTGTATGAAGTTTACAGATCTAAATCTGTAATAAAAAGAAATTGCTACAGGAATCAGATCAATTGTTACCGAACACAAACTACTGTCAAATGCCAGTCATTGCAGATAAGTGTAAGATGAATATGTGGATATCGAAGTATGATGAATTCTTTCCAAGATTTCATAGGAAAACATCAGAGGCATAGAATCCCAAATTTTATGTATTGAGGTCATGGTCTAAAAAAACCCAAAAAACCCAGTAGTTACTATTCTAGCCTTTAACTTGCAAATTTATCATGCAGAATATTGAATATATTTAATATGCTGATCTTATTTCTTTTTTTAAAAAAAATCTCTATTTTTAAACAGAATGCATTGCATCTTTATTAACAATTGTAAATATGTTTTGCTTGAAGTACGTATGAATATATATAGAAATAAATAAAAATATATGAGAATGGCTAACTCAGTTATAACATATAACATGACAGAAATAATTCAAAAGTAATTCTATGCACCCAAGCACTTAGAGTCATGCATAATTTAAATTCAACTTATTTTTCCTTATTGGATGGTGCAACTATTGACTTTTGCTCCCACAATGGAAAAACTCATTTTTTACTATAAAAGTGACATCAAATCACAAAGAAAACCATCAAGAAGTTCCATATTGTGCCTTATAATGAGTTTCTCTCTACATAGGATGAAAGTTTATATGGAGAGAAGTTGTAGGGAAGTTGTAGATAAAGTTAGGGAAGTTGTAGATAAATGAAATATTGAAGTCTAGTAATGATAACCTGGTTTCCCTGTTTGTTTTATCTGGTTATATCTTGATCTTTCCATTATTGCTTTAGGTTGTACCAGCACATCTGCAATGATAGCAATGAAACAGAAGGACAAACATCCTGGTGAGTGTGTTGGTATTATTCTGGTTGAATGTTGTACTGAATTTTTATGAGTTTCCATTTTTGATGCTAAATGTTATCTCTCAAAAATGCTGTTGGTGATGTTCTCTCTCTGTTGTGGGTGGGTGGGATAGGCTGCATTTTTACATCTGTTTGCTTCCACAGTATGGTGCTGCTTTAGGCTTTTTTTTCTTCACTGGATAGCCCTAGTTAGTGGTAATGTTTTGTGATGTTTTCATGGTGCCAAACAGCCAATCAGCTTGTTTGCATATAGATATCATGCTTAAGTCCATTGCCCTCATTATGAAGTGAGCGTGAGATTTATTTATTTATTTATTTATTTATTTATGGTATTTATACCCTGCTCTTCAGCCCCAATAGCTATCAGAGCAGCTTACACTAATAATTATTTTTACTTAGACTGTTCCCTGCCCTCAGGCTTACACTCTAAAAAGACACAACACAAAAGGAGAAGGGGATGGTGGTGGGGAAGGGGATGAGGTCCAGTGGTTCTTCTCTCCCTCTGAGGCCTAGACCAAGGCAGATGGAATGGAGGGAGGGTTCTTTTCTTCAGACAAGCCCTGATGGAAGTGGGCCTGCCTCTTCACTCCCTCCCAAGCCGGAGGAAGGCAGTTGGCATGGAGGGAAGGCATCTCTTATTCATTCAACATTAATTAAAATTATTCTTATTTATGGTTTGTTTATTAAAATATTTTATTACAAAATGGCAATGCTTTATGTCTTTCAGTTTTATAGCTTGTCACTGGTGTGCATGAGTTTGCATACACACTATATGCATGAGTTTACATACACCAATGGAAAAAATGTACTCACCTTGCATTTGCCACAAGGCATGCAATATTCTTAATGATTTGTGTGCCTGGACCTGGACATTTGACAGAATGCTCTGGGGGGAGGACACAATTTAATGGCTTCCAGAAATAGAGGCCAGACCTAACTGGCCTGGTGCCTAGGTGCCAGGCTGTAGTCAGAGGTGTTTCATTGCTCTGTCACCCTTTCACTACCCCCTTTTGGATTACCCAAGGCAGATGGCTTATCATATCAACACATGCTGATCTTATTTCTTGTTTTTTAAATGTTATTTGTGCACTGGACATTCCATTAGTCAATTCCATATCAGTGTGAGAACATTGACTAATGAGAAGATTGGTACCAGTGAAGACACAACCATTCTAGCACCTTTTGTCAATTATATTTCAACATATCTGAAAAATCTGTGTCTGTCTTTTTTTTTTTTCATTTGAAGAAAAAAATAATTGTATATTTCAAAAGAAAATGGAGCAGATAAATGAGGATTTAGCAGGGATTGGGCAAAATTATACACTAATAAAACAAGTAAAAACAAGCAATAAAACAAGCCCTGGTGGCGCAGTGGTTAAATGCCTGTACTGCAGCCACTCACACAAAACCATAAAGTGGCGAGTTCAATACCAGCAAAAGGGCTCAAGCTCAACTCAGGCTTGCATCCTTCTAGGGTCACTAAAATGAGTACCAAGATTGTTGGGGCAAGTAGCTTACAGTTGTAAACCTCTTAGACACTGCTTGTATGAAGCGGTATATAAATAAAGCTGTTTTGTAAATGAAACAAAAATTTCCCCCCCTCTCTAACTTGATTGTACTTGATTTTTAAAAAGCATAGGAGAACAAAAATATTGAAATTACATAGTTTTAAGAATCAGAACTGTAAGATTTCTACACACTTGCAAATGAAATTTTCACATGGTGGCCTATCAAAAAACCTGATAGTAATGGAAGTTCCATTATGTGGAGGATCACTGGCTGAATGCTGTGAAGAGTGGGGTGCCACAGTGGGGTGTAACAAAAATGAATAAACACACACACATTCAAAGAGAATTTGCAAGCTGCTTGGTTCATTGCCAGCACTGTGGACTATAAACCCTTCCCTTCCATTTGGCTACCTGTTATCATCAGCACTTCTGAGACTATAAAATCACCGAGGGGAAGACAACAACACAGTTGAGAAATACTGCTTTTTTTATCCTTGCTTGTCCAAGTTAGCATAATCAAATAAGGCACTTGAACAAGCAATAATAGTAGGGATGAGGAAGACTGTGGGGATTAATACTCTAAAAGTGGTCCACAGCATAGACGAGAACTTCAGTAAGGCACTTGAACAAGCAATAATAGTAGGGATGAGGAAGACTGTGGGGATTAATACTCTAAAAGTGGTCCACAGCATAGACGAGAACTTCACAGCCTTTGTGTATGACTGAATTGGCACCTCATTAACGAAAAGTGGAACCTAAAGCCCAGAAGCCATTGGCCTATGCAAGTCTACAACTAAATTATAGAATTAATAATGTTTATAAAACCTGCATTCCTATGGATATCTTTTTAATTTAACTATTTTATTTTAAAATACAAACAATAAAATATGAATGGTAATTACATATATTATGCATACAATTCTAATTAATGTCAATTATATGTTGTATTATTGACATTTTTGGTTATGCTTCTTACTGAAGGGGGTTGTATAATGTAAGTAGTCCTAGAATTCCTTGCAGAAGTTATATTCCCCCACACCTCTTCCTCAGAAACAGAGTTCAGCTGGAAGAACATTTCTTCAATACCTTGCAAATAAGTTAGCAGGATTAATGTGCAACTTAATGCCACTGGACATATCTACTATCACACCACATGACCTTGTAGTTTCTAAGTAATTACCAGGTGAATGCTAATGCAATGATTATTGTATTGGTGGAGTAATGACACAGGGTGAAATGAAAGGCAGCACATTCAAATTTCAATTAATTTTGCAAGCTCTGAAAAAAAAAATACTGTTTTATTTCACCAGAATATGTTTTATACTGAGGCTTAACTGAACCTCAGATAATGCTTTTTAATATTCCTGACAGTGAACAAAGGAGAAGCTTATTCTATTAAGGTGACAAAGCAAGGATTTCAAGGAAGATAGAAAATGGCCATAGATACATGCACATACCTGTTATGTGAAAATACCATCACTTTTACTAAGCTGAAATAGATGCTGTACTCTTTTTCTCAAAGCCAGTGTGTATTAGTTTAAATAGAGAAGATATCCAGTCACAGAGCTTCTAAATAGTGGTTTATACAATTGATTGGCTGAGACTAAAAATCCAACTGCAGGGTGTGGTGGATGAAAAGCTGTTGGTGCATCTAATTGTCAAAGCTGGTCATCTCTAGAAGAATAGTTCTGATGACCAGAACAGAATTTTTCAGGTAATGAATAATGTTAAAGGGTACAGATCCCACAGATGAACTAGGGTATAACAATATAATCCTCTTCACAGTCACTTTGGACAAATCCCACTGAATTCATTAGTACTTTCTTCTTAGAAGACATAAACAAGATTGCCTGACCTTACTCAGTTTTATTCTTCAGTAAACATTGTCATTTATTTGATCATTACAGTGGGGGCTGGTGGCAGACATGTCAGCAGGACAATGAATCTACTTTGGGCTTTACTCAGTTCTTCAAAGGAGCTGTCTAGAGTGCTGAAACATAGTGAGAGAAAGGGTTCAGCATTAAGGATAGTTCTTTATTAAAGCCCAAAACCCAGAATGGACTCCCTTCCTCACTAACATAGAAGATAGTAGCTGTAATGGTTTTACATCTTGTTCTTTCTCCCTGGAGCTCAGAGTAGCACGCTATTTTCACACTTTAATTTATACAACACCAGTGTTGTATAATGAAACTGAAAGATGATTTTCTGGATGCAGGTCCAATTCTACCCTTGGCATTTTGGCTTTATCTGAACTAGATGATATGAATTTGGGGGGAACCCAGGCCTTTTGGCTCATGCTAACAACTCCATGGTTAGTGTGTGTGTGTAAACATGCATATTTTATCAAGAAGCAATGGCTAAGACCCTACACTGTCAACATAACTACAATGATGAAATAATTACACCTGATCAGCCCTGGTGGCGCAGTGGTTAAATGCCTGTACTGCAGCCACTCACTCAAAACCATAAGGTGGCGAGTTCAAGACCAGCAAAGGGCTGAAGCTCGACTCAGGCTTGCATCCTTCCGAGGTCACTAAAATGAGTACCCAGATTGTTGGGGGGCAAATAGCTTACAATTGTAAACCACTTAGACACTCCTTAAGGGTATGAAGCGGTATATAAATGAAGCTGTTTGTTTTGTTTGTTTGATAATGCCACCCCACCTCCAAGAAACCTATCTTTGCACCCTGACAGAACCCCCACTGACTCCTGATGCAGACTGAGGCATGAGGGACTGACTTCAGCAGTGCTGAAGTCATTGGGTGCAACAATAACAGGCAACTGAAGACGCCCCTTGATATCCTGCCATAACTGTTTTTCTCAATGAGCCCTGTGACTGGGGTAGCATTGTACACATAATTCCCCAGCACATTGATCTGCATCACCTCAGAAACACTTTGGCCAGGTGACTGTCAGGCTGCAAAGGTAGGTTGGGGGGGGGAAGGCAATGTTAGGGCATTCAGGACCCTGAACATGAATCCTCAGCAACTATGAGATTGTAAATTCAGTTTACAATCTTGTAACTGTTGTTTAATCAATGTGCAAAGAAATGTCACAGACAAATCAAGTGCCACATTCCTTTTTTCTTTTTAGAGAGAGACTGAAAGGGTGAGCATGAGATGGAAAATAATGATGAGAGAAGAACAAAATCAGTTTATAGCTCTGCTAGAATTGGTACTAATGAGAATAATAAAATAATATTTTGTCTAAACTTGGCCAGCAGTCACACAAGTTAATATTATTTCCCCAACATTTGTTAATAATTAACCGCCTCCTCTACTTTTTGTGAGGAAAATGCAAGATAATGAAATAGACAATTATGAAACAATATGACTATAGGAAATAGGACAGAACCTTGTATAATGGATTCATAAACTTGCTTAATTTCCTTGCATTTTTGACCTCATGAAATCAACACACCAAGCTAACAGAAAAATGTTGCAGAGTTTGTTCTTCTGCTTATTAAAATGAAAGTTTGTTTCTAAAATGGAGGCAGCTTCCTTCCAACTAGAATACAGAGGAACAATAAATCATTGTCATTATTAGTTTCACCTCATTTCTAGAGAATTTGTCAGTTTTCCAAAAGTGCTACATTGGGGTATAAGTTATAATAAATGCAGTAGCTTTCCGCTTTAACGGTATTGCTGATTATTTCTGGAGAAGGCATATCTAAACATGCAGTATCTCTTGACAGCTTTTCAAACCTAAGGAAGCCCACTGGGTCTGTAAAGTGCAAGTGAGACAAAGGTTAACCTTTCTATGCACTCATCTTTTACTTTTAAAAAAATAGTAAAAAAAAAAAAAAGAATGAAGGCCAGAGCTATTTAATCAGTTCCCAACAGTATCTTTTGGACTGCCATATTACTTGTTTGCATTGTTACAAAAAGTGCTCCCTGTACGGCCAAACTCACTATCTGGCACTATCTTATGCTGCCATACTGCCTGCATTTGGTGATAAAATGCTACTCTGTGCTGCTTTGTGCTGCCTTCCTGATTATCTGCTCTGGTATAAAAAGTCCTCCCTTGTGCTGCAGTATTCTGTTATACCACACTCTCCTTTGCTGCTTGACTCCTTTCTGATATGCCCCCATTGCTAGGCAGTTCTACCATTTTCCTTTCCAGGTTTGTTCCATAGCATGTATTGTTTTGCATAACATTAGGAATGTATGTTTAGTCATGGAGTGTGTGGAATTTGGCAATGGTTTACTGTATAAATCCTTACATTCTAATTAACCACAGAAACATAAGGGCACTGAGCCAGGTAAATAAGGAAAAAATAACATCATGCAGAGCATTTGAAAGCTCACAGACAAGAAAAATTCATGCTCTATGAATGGTTCATTTCAAAATTGTCCTTCTTGTTTTATATCGATGGATTGCGGCGGAATTTACTAAGCACAAAGGTAAAAAGCAATAAGTGTAGTTCCACCATTGTGGGTGCAAATTTAGGGAGTTCAAACTTATACACTATTTTTATTTCCAAAACAGATGTGTTATATGCAATTGCATTATACAACGATTGATATGCTACTTGTGCGGGACCGAGATGGAGAAAAACAGCCTGCTTGAAAATAGTGAAGGGGAGGGGGAAGAAGAGGAGAGGAACAAAATCACAGCCAATCATACCACATGACTCCCTGCATATCAGAAATGAACATATCACACTCCCTCAACAATGGGAAAGTAGAGTGATTGGGGGTCACTGATGAGTTCTGCCCATCAGTGAAAAGGAACATTCCATAGTGGATGGACTACAGACCAGCTACTGGACAGACAGTGTCATGTGAGAAGATACAGCCACAGATGCTGCTATTCTTCTCTAATTCCACTTTTCAACCCTCCTGTGATATGCCTGAATCTCATTCTCAAGTATGGGTTTGCAGCATTCATTTCAGGATTGTTTTGTCTCTACTATTTTATTCTTTCCTTTTAAATTAACAATGGTTTCACCTAGAGAAAGTCAATGTTACTTTGGGAGACTGCCACTCTCAAAATCCCTCAACCAGCTGAAGAATTCTAGAGTTGTTATATCAAGGTAACCTTTCCAAGCTCTGGTTTCACTCAAGAAAAAAAGAGATTGATCAATATCAATAACAATAACAATAACACCTGCCTTCAGGATATGTATGCAATTTGCAGAGAGGGACTGACTGTGTTAGAAGAACTGCCAACATATGTATGCTGAAAGCATGGTCACCTTCATTTGCAGCTGGTGTAGAAACCATGGCAGCTAGTAAAAATTCACTGGTTGTAGTGACCTCGCTTTGACAGGAATACTCAATTGCAACTCCTCCTCCTCCTCCTCCTCCTCCTCCTCCTCCTCCTCCTCCTCCTCCTCCTCTTGTTTTCATGTATTCTTCCTCAATCCTGGGCCAGTTCACATGTAATGCTAACCCAGAGTATAGCTTAAAACTTTGAGATTCTCCTTCCAACCATATGGACAGAGGAGAAGGATAAGACGATGTTTGAGTCAGTGGTTTTGGTTGCTTGGGTTCATAAAGGATTATGCTGATAATGTTAAATCTAGGTTTAGTGTTATGACTGAACTGGTTCACTTGTCAGAAATGAATGACATCTGGATCTTTTGGACAAATAGAAGCAACCAGCCATACAGTGGGCCTGTCAAATATTTACGCCCACGTCCTCTGAAAACATTGGAGAGTAAATGAGTTAAAAGAATGTTAACCCATTCAGTGTGTTTTTCTTTTGGCAAAAATACTAAGGGCCCATTCACACCATACAATTAAAGCAGTATGTTTCACTTTACCTGCAATGCCTATGGAATCCTTAGAACTGTAGTTTCGTGAGACACTAGAGCTCTGGCTGAAAATTCTATACATCCCTCCACAAGCTGCACATCCCAGGCTTTCATAGGATGTTTGCATGGTAGTTAAAGTAGAATCAAAGAATAATAACAATGTAATACGAAAGTTCCCAAAGAATTATTGAATGGGAGGAACCCAGGATCTGCATAACTCAACAAATTGAGGGTTTCTCAGTATATTTGATTACCAAAATGTAATCCTTGTTCTCTAGATGGGAGTATATAATTTCTTTTTAATATAATTCCAGTTATTTATTTCTATTGAAACAGTATTAATAGTTTGAAAGTCCAATAACCATACAAATAGAGTCTGTACCACACTCCACTGAACTTAAGTGACTTTTTTTCTAAATGGACAAACAGGACCTTATCTATTAAGCTCAGAAGGTTCCTCAGCCTTTTTAATCCTTCAGGATACTGACTCTGAAAATAAGGGGGGGGGAATCATTATAATGTTGTTTTATTGGTAGAGATGGAAAATAATTTTGTTGGGTGTGAAATTCTGTAGAAAAAAAAATCCACTTTATAGCTTATAGGATTCATTGAAAAACTAAGCACATCTTCATTCCAAACTGCACACAATTACTAAGTTCTTCAGTGAGGTTTGAAGAAATTAAATATGCAGAAAATCATGCACATATTTTAAAAATGTGAATGGTCAAAAATGTGTATAGTTGAAAATGCCTATAAGTTTTAATCAATGGGAAAATGCATACAAAAATGTTTATATTAAAATGCATTGAAAAATATACCCAATTTTTACTGCAACTTCTCCCTGTACAAACCCTGATACAAATACTATGTCTAGTAAGATCTTGCTCACCCCAGTCAGCTATAAAGATTACTGTTGGATGTTGAGCCATCCCTCTCCCTTCTCAACCCAACCTACCACATGGGGATCTTTATCCTGTTCCTATGAGAATAAGATGTAGAACAGCAGATCATGTATGTCATTTGTCAGTCTTTGGTTAAAAAGTGGTATACAAATAAATACAGTAATACTCTAGTTATTTTTGTGTTTCTTCCCTCACACAGAAAGAACTGCTCATCCCAAGAGCTGTTTGTGAACTGGAGCTGCAAAGAAAATTCTGTGAAAAGGGGAGATGTCACGTGGTTATATAGCACCAGTTATTATTTCAAGATGCCTGGTCACCATGCAGAAAGGCTGCAGGATGGATAATGTAATATGCACAACAGGCTTTCATTTAATTGCATTCCAAATTGCGTAAAGTGAAATTAAAACTTGCATTTCTTTAACTGCCACTTCTCTCCCTTGTTGCATGGAATGTAGTTCATGCTGTGTTAATGTCAGCATTTTGTCACTAAAAACATGTCTAATTATATCCCAGAATTCAAGCTCTGATTTTCCTAAGCTTGTGTCAGTACAGAGCACTTGTATTTTCAACCTTCCATCTTAATAATTTTTAGGGTACCAAGAAATATAAATGAATGTGATTTTAGAAGGTACTTATTTCCTCAGTACCCATAGATTATGTGGAAGTAACTATCAATAATTAAAACAGAAATCTTTAACTCTCCTTGCTTTTTTAAAATAAGTAGTAGAATGTTTTCAGGGTGTTGTCTGAAATCATATTATAATTTAAATAGGTTTTGAGTGAAAGGAATGTTGCAACCTGCCTTGCAGAGAAATTTCCATCATTGAAGACACTGATAAATCAAATATAATAATATTCAAGGGGTGAAATTCAAATATAGGATGCCCACAACGAGCATACAATGGTATCTATAAATATAGTATTGGGGTAAATTACCCTAACTATTAAATGCAGTAGAAATCTGTTTGGGACCATTTTTCTCACAGTATGAATTGATGTATTTTTGAATAATGAAAGTGGTAAACTGGATAACAGAAGCATAGCAATAAGAATGATATGCTGCTCAGATGTACAGTTGCAATAAAGCACAGATTATGAACTAGGCCTTGATCTAGACATTGTGGCAATGTCCAATATAGACAGACAAGGGGTATGCTTCAGTTTTAAAAGCCTCTGAGAAAGAAACTTATTTTTTACAAGATATTTTTATGCCCATCATAAAAATTTCCTTCTTGTCCCCTGTCTAATTTGAAGGTTTTTTTATAGCAACATTCAAATTGAAAGAATGATGAAGGAGGGCTGGAGAGACTGAGACTTTGGATGTCAGGTTGCAGCAACACCTCTGCAGTAAACAATGCAATTAAGTGTGAGTGGCAAAGAGTGGAATCCTGCTCTTGATGATCCTATTGTAACTGTGTGCGCTTGCGTCCAACAGGCAAGATAATGGCAGCTGCCCCCAGAATCCTTACTGAACAGCAAAACAAAGAGGAGAGCAGACAAGTATCAGCTATTCACAGCAAATTAAAAACAACAACAACACAGAACTATAAGTTTGACCACCAAAATGGAAATGATACGTGAAGCTGTTAATAGAAAATATAATCCCTGGACACATTTTGTAAGAAGGCTTCAAGTGGCCTCTAGAAGGTGCAACATTATCCCTCAGTACTGATTCAATGTTTATTTGACCTAGATGTTTCATTTCCATGCATGGACTGTTTGTTTGGAATTAAAGGTTTGCTGAAATACACTGAGCTGCTCTTATTCTTGTTTAGGTGGTGAAGGAACCTATCCATATACATTCTATGTTATTTTGCCCCTGGTATGAAATGTTCTGTTAAAGAAGTCATGCCTAGGAGAACATATATTCTCCTAGGCATCAAGAGCCCAGGTGGTGCACTGGTTAAATGCCTGTACTGCAACCACTCACTCACAAACCACATGGTTGTGAGTTCCATACAAGGTTGTGAGTTCAATACCAACCAGGGGCTCTGGGTCAACTCAGTCTAGTATCCTTCCACTGGTCACTGTAATAAGTACCCAGCTTGTTGGCAGCAATTAGCTTACACTTTGTAAACTGCTTAGTACGTCAGTAATTGGTATAGAAATGTACTTGTTTTTCCTGTTGCTATTGCTACACCTTTATATGCAGGCAGGATTACACAATTGCCATAATGGACAACCCTATTTAATGATGTGAATAAGGGTCTAGTCCAATTTGTTTGTTTGTTCTTATAGAATAAAGATACTTTACTGGCATTTGCAAATGTCTTCATTTTGGAATTGGAAATAATTTAATCTTGGGGAGGAAAAACCTGAAGGCATGGCAAAACTAAGAAGATTTTCATACCTGGCTGAAAGGTTCCTGAAAGGTGCCTCAAACGACCTTAAAAGGTTCAGGCAGGGGGAGTGTCTGAACCTCCAGAGTGCTTCTCCCAATCACTCTAATATCGTCATAGAAATGGAAGATGCCTCTTTGCGAGGCTGAATCATTTGAAGGGAGCGGATTCCCTCTTGATGCTTGTTTTGTGTCTAGAGGGAATCAGCTTCCTTCAAATGATTCAGCCTCGCAAAGAGGCATCTTCCATTTCCATGATGATAGTAGAGCGATTGAGAGAAGTGCTCCGGAGGTTCAGACACTCCCCCCGCCTGAACCTTTTAAGGTCATTTGAGGCACCTTTCAGGAACCTTTCAGCCAGGTATGAAAATATTCAAAATCTAAGGGCTTATCTACATGAACAAAAGACCTTGAATTCCTCAGGACTATCTCCATCCTGTTCATATGATCCAGGACCAAAACCCTGAATTAGAAGTGGACTGTCTTCCTCCCCATAACCTGCATTTAAATAACACACCTTTTGCTAACTGTTAACAGCTCTCTTTGCAGAGATTTTAGTGGCTGCCTTCATTTGTGATCCCTGCAAGCTGTCCAGCACTGCCACTGTAGGACTGAGTTGCTCTGAGGTCAGAACAAGGAGCCCAGTATCAATAATGTTCTGGGTGACTTGTTCTGACCTAAGCAGCAGCATCAGGTGGTAAACAGGGACTTTGTGGGAAGGCAGACACCCATCATTTGCTGTGAGAGTTCAAAACTCACAACAAAAGTTAGCAGGTGAGGAAAATTCAGGGGGAATTTGGGGCCAGAATATTCTGGGGGCACCCTAGAATATTTTGGGAAGTGAAGATGGGGCATAAGACATTAGTTTAGCACTATTCTTATTCAAACATTCTTAACCTCTGAACAATAAAGGGAAATTCATTGTTTTCTATCAGTTTCCACAAGTTGGAATAAAATAACTGCAACATGAAAGGTGTTATGCTCATAGGCTCCGCATGAGTAATCTACACAAGCAGTCTGGAGTCAAGAAACTTGCTCTATTGCTCAACCCACAACTTGTGAAAGATGCTAATGGTGGAGACAGGAGGGACCATGTGGTTATTTATGCTTTCCTCTGTTCATTTTCATACAATTTTAATCATCTGAGAAAAATTAATGACTGAACAGAGTTCATGACATGGATGATGGCATATGAATATATACATATAATCTAACTTTTATTTACACCCTTCTTCACCTTTTGGAAATGGGAAGAAGCAATTGTCAACATGGTGAATTACTGAGACCCTTTCACATTACAAAATTGTAATGTTACAATTCCACTTTAACTGCTGGGGAATCATCCTGTGGAATTCTGGGAGTTGCAATTTGGAATTCTCAGACAGAGAGTGCTAATATCTCCAAAAAGTACAAACAATAGGATTTTATAGGATGTAGCCATGGCAGCTGAATTGGAATCATACTGCTATAATTGTGTAGTTAAAATGGCACCTGGAGAGCTTCCGCACTGCAAAAATAATCTGGTTCAACACTATTTTAACTGACATGCTTCAGTGGTATGGAATTTTGGGAATGGTAGTTTGTTGTGGTACCAGAGCTTTACTCTGTGACTATGACTGTGCAAATTGACTGTTCAGGCTTCTGCATTTCTACCTAGAAGTAAGTCCCATTGAATTCAATGGGGATTACTCCCAGGTGAGTGTGTATCAGATTGTAGTTTAAATATATATTTCTTGGTACTAGAAGCATTCTATTTTTACATACAGCAGTTTTAGGATGCAAAGATGACAAAAAGACAAAGAAGTTTCTGATTATTGAGAGCCACTGATAAAAGAGAACCCTGCAAAGTCTATCGTATTGTTATTACACTCTATTATTAGGGGAAAAAATTATGGCAGTCAGTGGTGCTAATGTAAACTAGTGGCCCTTTTTATTTGCAGTAGTGACAGCATCATTAAATCAGATGATGAGGCTTCTTGAGTGTGAAATCTCTGTCAACCTGCTCATTTTGCTTCTCATGGTCCCAACAAGGTGCCACATTGATTTCAAGTTTCCAAAGATTTTTTTTATTATTAAAAGCTTCTGTTTTAAAATATGCAATTTGCCGCAATGGTCTTTATTTAATTTAATCTAAATGTATATGTAATACAGGCTTATCCAATGGGTTAGGGACTGCAGCACTATCAGAAATCAGAATCGGTTGAAAAACAGAACCCTGTAGGGAGCATCAAAGAATTACAGTGACTTGATTGTGACTGTATGCATGCCCCCCATGTGCCCTCATGCATACATTGCTTGGCAAATTCTCTCAGTTGGTTTATCCCCCCCCCCCCCCTTGCAAGTCTTTGTAAACAAGAAGAAATGATGAAAGAGCAGCTTCCTCATTGGATTTATGGAATATATCCTTTATTTGCAAGTGTCAAAAGAGTTAGTTGTCAGATAACAGGATGTCAAAAGGTGGGGGCTTCCTTTATATTGTGGAATTTCCTCTGTTTTCTTAAATATAAAATGAATTTACTGAAATAATTTTATTTTCAGAATAGGAGTGAAAATGCAGTTGCTCTCTGAATTTAATATGCCACAACAATAACACTGAGTGTTTAAATCTGCTAAATCAATCTGGGTAGATGGTGATTTGTCCCAAGCCTTTTCCTTTCTATGATCTCTTAAGGCACTTTTTTAAAAAAAATGGCAACTTGATTTAAGCACTCATATATGAAGAACAACAACAACAAAACCCCTCCCTAGTCTATATGACGGTAGTGACATGAGACAGGTCCCCATCTATGATGGCACAAAAGCTGTCTGTCCACAAGAAAGGTCTTCTTCCTTTCCAGTTGGAGTTCAGGTGTCATACTAAAATGAACATCTTCTGGAGAACTTTCCAGTTTACTCTAGCTTCTTTGCACTTTGCTAGCCTTATTGTTTGCCAGACTCTGTCACTGATTTAAGATCTTGATATTTTTGCTTTTTCGGTCTGCAGCCACTGGCCATGCGAGCTAGGGAATTCTGAGAGCTCTCATCGAAATATGTAACTATTTCAATGAGATATTACATATATGCATGGTATCCTCCTAGGTTGTCTTACTGATATGGGCCTTGGAGGTATTGTTTTACAGTGGCTCTATTCTTCCCTGGAGAGCCAAATCTAGACTATGATGATAGGGTACTCATGCACAGCCATTGGCCATTGGCATGTGGGGTCCCTCAGAGCTTGATTCTGTCCCCCATGGTATTTAACATATACACAAAACTTCTGGGAAAGGTAATCTGGGGTTTTGGTGTTTGGTGCCAACAGTTTGCCGATGACACCCAACTCTTTTCCACCATATGCCAAGCAAACTGTTTTGGTTCAAAACCAGTGTCTGTGATCACTAATGGATTGGATGAGGGCAAACCAATTGAAACTTAATCTAGACAACCTGAATGTGCTCCTTGTCAGTCAAAAGGCAAATCAGGGAATAGGGACTCAGTCTGTACTGGATGGGATTACATTTCTTCTGAAGACACAAGTCTTCACCTCCTGGATTCAACTTTGAGCTTGGAAAATCAGATTTCAGCAGTGGCCAGGAGTGTGTTTGCATAATGTAAGCTTCCAGTGCTGCTTGTTCCTTGAGAATCACATCTAGCAATGATGATGCCTTAGATACATCCCCTTTGGATTACGGTAACCCACTCTACATGGGGCTGCCTTTGAAGAGTGTCCAAAAACTTCAACTGGTTCAAAAAAGTGCAACCAGATTGCTAACCAAGGTTGGCTACAAGGAATGGACAACATACATATTGCAACAGCTTCACTGGCTGCCAGTTCATTACTGGGCATAATTCAAAGTGGTGGTTTTGACTCATAAAACCCTACATAGCTCAGGTCCAATTACATGAAGATTATATTTTCCCTGATGAACCAGCCCCTGCTTTGAGATCTGCTGGGGAAGCTTTTCTGTCTGTCCCACCACCCTCAAAGGTAGATCTTGTGGGAACAAGGAAGAAGGCCTTCTCAATACCTGCCACCAGGGTCTGTAACTCCATTTCCACACACACATATTTATTACGGCACTTGGCCAGCACAAAAATAACTCCATTTCCAGACAAGTTAGAATCCCTTCTTTTCACAGACAAATCTTTTCTGTGTATACAGTCATTTGATAATTGACTACATAAAGCCTATACCACTGAAATAATATGCTGGATCTTGCTAATTGTTGTGCTAGTGTCTGTGTGCATTTTAATTATGCAAGTTTAAAATTTTTAATTGTTTAATTCTATTTTAATTTTTCCATCTTGTTGATTTTTAACAATATGTTTGTTTTTATTAGTTGTAAGATGGGATACACTAGGAAGAACTTCATGAGAGTAACAGCTGTTCTACAGTGGAATACACTGCCTTGGAGTGTAGTGGAATCTCCTTCTTTGGATGTTTTTATAAAGAGGCTGGATGGCCATCTGTAATTAGTGCATTCATTGTGTAGTAATAATAATAATTTATTTCTATTTTCCTGCCTCTCCCTTTGGATTGAGGTGGGATTCCACCAAAATTTAAAACAACTCACAAATTAAAACAATTATATAAAACAGTGTCCTATAAAAATTACAATATAATATAATATAATATCCGACCGTTACACACACACACACACACACACACAATACATGGGTAGCTACCAATCCTTGGAATAATCAACATCATATATTCCAGTTCCAGTATTTACATAACTGTAAATCAATTATAATAGGTCAAGTGGGTAGGCCCACCGGAAGAGATCCATCTTGAGTGCCTTCTTAGAGGCCTCTAAGGTGGTGATAAGACGGATCTCTTCTGGCAAATTTTCCATAATTTAGGGGCCGCGGCTGAGAATGACCTATGGGAAGTCATCATCAATCTAGTATTGGTGTACTCTAACAAGTTCTTCCCTGAAGTTCTGAGAGTGCGGGGTGGATTGTGTAGAGAGAAGTGTTCCCTCAAGTAACTCGGGCCCAAGCCATGTAGGGCTTTTAAGGTAATGACCAACACTTTGTATTGCTCCCAGAAGCTGATCAGTATTGTGTGGTAGGCATTGGACTGAATGACCTTATAGTCTCTTCCAACTCTATGATTCTGTGATTTTAATACTTATATGCACATCTAAATAAGCTCCACTGAACTTAATAAGACTTCTTAGAAGAGATATATAGGGTTGTTCTAAAAACTAAATTCTTGAATCAACCATAATGATGCAACAAAGCTTTTTCTATGACTATATAAAGTGAGTGAGTAAGGGAAAATGGGGTTGAAAAATTAGTTTAAAGGAGGACAGAGCCCTTTATTTTGGTACTCCAAAATAGCATCATTTAATTCTCCTGTTCAAATAGATCCCCACAATATAAGATGGACACAGTGGATTCTTTATATGTATTCAGCACACTACATCTATAGCTGCATTATGTCTATAGCTCTAAATTTCCAGGTGCATCGTCAGAAGAGTTCAGCGCAAGTGTAATATTAGTGTTAGTTTTCTGTGGTTGTTATTTTATATTATGGAAATATCACAGCAATGTTGCTATTTATTATTGTCATATTATTGGTTGAAGGGGAGGAGGAAATACAGTGGGCCCATGTTATCCACTGGGGTTTGGTTCCAGGACTCTCCGTGTATGCTCAAGTCCCATTAAATATAATGGCACAACAAAATGGTGTCCCATATACAGAATGGAAAATCAAGGTTTGCTATTTGGAATTTATTATTATATGGAATTATTATTATTATTACTTTTCGGGAATATTTTCTAGCCATGTGTGCTCAAATCAGTGGATAAGGAGGGCCAACTCTATACAGCAGCTAAAACAAAAAATAACATATGTAAATAAGTATAAAGTGGAATTAGCCTTGCATATGCTACTGACAGTATGCTAGCCAATATCTGGTACTTTTGAGTATCTAAGTGCCCAGATAGAACAACATTATAAAGGGAATAAAAAAGCAATTTCATAACCTGTCCTGTATATGGACTTAATGAAGTGAAGTAAAGTTGTGTAACAACAACAATAGCAATGCTGCATGGATTGTGTAATTTGTCTTTGTTGACTGCTGGAAGTTGGAGAGCCCTTCAGGCATAATAAAGAAATATTCAGAAATGTTAATAATGTAAAACTTTCCCAGCTGACCTTGATTTTTACTCAATAAATCAGTAACACAATGCGAATAACTGGAGTAGTTTATCTATTCACAAAGATGATGAATGCAGTTGCTTGTTACAATATTTCAAGTATAAAGACCATTAAGATATATTTTTGTGTTTGGGATATCTAAGATTCAATATGCATTCACTTGAAAGAACGGATTTACACTGAAATATTTTATTCCCTTATCCTATGAGATTTCTCTGAAGAATAATTACCTCTTATTAAGCAAAATAAGGGTGTTGTTTCTCTGGTAAAGATTCATTAACTCTTTCTAACTACTTTATGATGCACTGAGAAGGCGGCATAACAGAATGAGTAGCAAGGCTCATTTTAGGACTCAATATTGAAAGATGTTCTTCACTAGTATTGGGGAGGAAGGAGGAAACAGATCCAGCACATTTCCTCACCCTCTAGCTATCACTAACCTGGGTGTTTACCCTTTCACACTGCTCAGTATATTTATCTCCGTGGGCGTGGGCGTTGCCTGTATAAATGTGATTCAGGTGACTATAACATATGGAGGAGATTATTTGCATTTGATTGTTCAAACTGCATTGTGCTCCTTCCCATGGCACTGCACAAGTGAATGACAGCCTGTGCTTTCTGGGATCAGTCAGCTGTTCTCTGATTTGAATGATCAAGGTGAGGATGGTTCTTTCTGGGTGAAAACTTTGTAACTGTGAGTTGTTCTTTGGATGTGGCTGTTTGTATGGCAGAAGCCACTTGACAGATTGTTTGTGGCTCACTCTTCCAGGTGCATCAAACACTCATTGACTTGCAAGGTGTTCCATTGTTTTTAAATACTGTATCCCATGAAGACCTGGTACATGGTTTGGGGTATGGTTTTGATATGACAGAGCTTGGATACTTCATAAGGGAGAATAAGCCATTCTTTTTACCCATTCCTTTTGCCCCCCCTGTGTTTCGGTGGTGGTGCTTTCCTTTTTAATGTAGAGAGAGAAGCTTCAAATTCTGCATTTTTTAAAAAGATGAAGGCTATGTTAAAGCAGGCAGCTTTCCAATATTAGTGGCCTTATCTTTTTTACTGTCTCTAATTATTTCCTTTGGGAAACAGTGGAAAACACCTTGTCATTTGTTGCAGTTTATTCAGTTTCAAACATAATTTGTCTGACTGCATTTAATTTCACATTCAAGAGGATATAGCTAGCAGCAATCCTGAGACTATTGGAGGAATAATATTTCTCTTTAGCCTACTTTCTAGTTAAGGCCAGCATCTTCCCATGGGGTGAATATGGCTTGTTCTAAGTCACATTTCAATTTCAACATTGTATTGGAGGGTCAGAGTTTATTCTGGGCATTAATGCATTCAGTTGACATGCTAGATATTTCTTTCCTACGAAAATTGTGTCTACTCATTGCAGTCTTATTTCTTGTCTCTCTCCACAAATTCATTTTGTTCAATTATAAGCAAAAATTAGCCATTTACTTTTACAAATACTTGTACCTTCAGTACCATTGTCACTATGTATTCAGTAGAATTATCTGTAAAAGCAGATGTGTGATTGCCATGCCAGTAAGATTTCTGTTATTCCTCAATAACAAGTGTACATCATTGTTGTGCAGTCAATACTTAATGAATTGTTCCATTGTTCCTTATTTCCAGGCTATTGTTCATAATCTGAAAACAGTGACCTAAAGCCATTTTGAGTCATTGCTAACTGTTGACTTCTTTGCACAATATTTTATACACATGTTTTTTCCTCTTGCATACCTTTAAAATATATTTAAATTATTTGGAACATTTATTTTATACAGTGATTATGAGATATTTGTGTCAAGAGTGAAGAATTAAAGATAACTGATGCTATCCTAGCTTTCTATCTTCTTATGAAAGCACCACAAGAGTAAGATATAACCATTTAATGATGCTGATGCTATCAGGTTTTCAAACCTGATGGGATGTGTATCTAACTCTGGATAATGTAAAAATATTAGTCAACATCCACTGTAACAATGGCAGGATGAAAGTCCAGATGGTATAGTTATGCAGAATTGAAGAAGAAGAAGGTATTCAACTAGTATTATGGCATTGATCTATTCTAGTATCTGATATGCATAGGAACGGCATGGAAACCAACTCTTTGTGCCACCCAAATTGTATTGCTGTTATTGCTGTGTTGCTAGTTTCTCTTGCACCAACTACTTGTGCAACACAACCACTTTGTGCAACCAGGAGTCGCAACAGTGCATGCCCATTACTTGATCCATGTGAACAATATCATTTACTATAGGCTAATGGCAGAATTACCATGGAATGACAGAAACAGTTTAGTGTACAATTTTGAATTCAGGTCAGGTTGCAATTAATAGAAAAGGCTGGAAACACACCTAATTCAATATCATTTCAACTTGAATCCAAATGCTCCCACCAATGGAAAGGCACATTTAATTAACAGGTATTAAGAACTTACTGCCAGAACCAGCCGTGCTACACATGGTTAGCTAACTGGTATTAAGTGACATCATCAATACTACCATCTACCTTGCACTGGTTTGCAAAAAAATTAAAAAGAGATCAGTGCAGGATAGATCAGTAGTGTTGCCAGGTTTTCCAAATAGCAAGAAGGGACAGTCAAATCCATAACATGTAGGGTTGAAAGATGAATGAATGAAAAATGAAAGAATAAATTCCAGTTAATAGATTCCAGTTAACCCAGAGAAATGTATTTCTCTGTAAAATTAACTTTTTCCTAAATTATATGATGCACACATTTCTGTCTTTATGAAGGATTTATACACCCAAAATATAAAATTTTGTCAGATCTCATTCCTATATAAAAGGGAAAGTTTTCCAATCCTTAGAAAAGGGGCAGCCCTTATAAGGAGGGACACCTGCCAGGTTTTTTGGCCCTCAGACCAGGACATAAGAGACTTCCTTCTAATAAGGGACACCTGGAAACCATAGGTAGATGGGAAAACATTTCCCCCACATTGGCCTTCAGGGCAGATGAATTTTCCTATCCTGTCTCAAAATTAGCAACTGAAGTCTGTGCTTACCCAGAGGGTGTTTGGGCTGATAGCAAGCTAAACATAGCCTATGGTAATGTTTTTGTTCAAAGTACATTTTTGCGCCGACAGAAAAGATAAGAATTGAGCTAGTCTTTTTATACAAGAGTTAAACTTTTCATGATGTGTTACTTTTTTTAGGAAGTGTTTGGGGGACACCGTTTCTCCTAGAAGATGTGAAAATTAGTGGATAGGGTTTATATCTTTAGCAGTGGATGACATAACAATAAAACTACTTGATTCAAAATTTGGTGAGACTGTTCTACCAGTAATCTCTGCCCTATTTTACTTTCTATCATGGGCTAGTGAATGCCTCTCTGTGTTTATTACTGTATAAAAAGAAACAATGATGCAAAACATTTCACTTCACAAGTTTTGCTCAATATAGCAAATAAAAGGGCTGTTTAAAACAAAACAAAAACAAAAACTGAGCTCTTCAGTTAATCTATAGCATTTTCCTCAGTCTCTGATGTATGTACCCTTACAGCACTTTAAGGAATCTTTAATGTCAATTTTTGCCTGCAATTGCTTTTGAAGCATTTGTTTTTGTCTCTATTGGCAAGCCTTTTGATGGAAGCTGGAGTATTTATTTCTTTAGAGTCCCACAAAGATAAAGTTTGTCATTTGTTGTCTTTGTGTGTGTATATGTGTGTGTGTGTAGTGAAAAGGTGAAAGTTGAATGCAAAGCAGCTTCAGTAAAGCAAGGATAACCTCGATCCTATATCTTTGTAAACAGAAGGGGGGGAGAGAGATAGCATCAAAATAAATATGATGAGACAAAAATGTACACTTATTTTAATATAGTTAATTATCTTTAATTTTCTAGAATGCAATGGAGACGTAATGTTTTGAGGGTTACATACATTAATCTGTTGATCTAGTTAAAGCAAGTATAGTCTAATAGTCATATGCCATATGTAGGAATGATTAAGTCACTGTAAATACCTATGGTGTCAACTGTAAATCAGTATATGCTCTTTTTCTAAGATATTAAAATGTTCTTGTTCAGATAGACCTTTGGATAAAGCATGTGAGCTTGAAAAATTTCCATTTCAAGTGATTGTTAATAATACAAAATTCGATACCTGCACAAGAACTCCAAACATCACCCAGGACAAAAAAGATACAGAATACAAACACTGGTAGACCAGGCAAAACACATCTGTGAACTCCACTTCTTGGAAGATGAATTGAAGCACCTAGACTGGGCTCTACAGCTCAGACACCGGAAGGACTACCAGACCCAGAAAAACCCAGAGGAGTAAAGACAAGCAACCACCCAAAAGGAAAATATTTTTACCATACATCAAAGGAGTCACAGACAGAATAGGGAAACTGGTGAGGAAACACAATCTTCAAATGGTCTACAAACCGACCAAGAAAATCCAGCAAATGCCATGTTCAGCGAAAGACAAGAGAGACCCTCTCACAGTGCAGGAGTTTACCGCATACCATGCAGCTGTGGACAAGTCTACAAAGGGATCACCAAACACAGTGTCCAAACGTGAATCAAGGAACATGAGAGACACTGCAGACTGGGTAAACCGGAGAAAGCACCAGTAGCAGAACACATTATAAACCATCCTGGGCATAAAATGCTGTTTGAAAACTGTGAATTCTGGACAGGTCAGAATGCACAGGGAAGCCATAGAAATCCACAAACACTTGGACAACTTCAACAGAAAAGAAGAAACCTCTAATGTGATCAAAGTTTGGCAACCAGTCCTGCAAAACAGCAAAATCAGGACTCAGCAAATGCAAATGAGGAACCACCCAGGGTCAGGGGCTTTCCCAGCAGACAAGGACCACTAATTAAGCAGATGCTAATCCTTTTTGTATCCTCCCTCCCTGAGGCCCTGCCATCAACCACAGAACAATATACAGATTAGCATGGGAATCACTCCTCCCTACCCAGGGTCACACAGTATATACCCACTCTCTTCCATGCCAGCATTCTCTGAAGATGCCAGCCACAGTTGTTGGCAAAATGTCAGGAATAAACTGTTCTAGAACATGGCCACATAGCCTGAAAAACCCACAAAAACAATACAAAATTCATTTATATACTTGTATTTCTCTTTTCTTTACCAAATATACCAAACTTCATGATCTTTTCAAAGCCTGCTTCTTAAAATATTTTTCTGAGTACTCAGAGGAGCTATTTACAGTTGGCCCTCCAGATATGCTGGGGTTGGGGCACAGGATTCTCGTGAAAGTGGGAAAAGGACAAATAAGAAAACAATGCTTTTACGTGAGAATATCTCTCTAGGAATCTCTAGCCCCACCCCCCAATGCAACTCTGTGGTAAACATCTGCCAAAGGCTGAGCATAGAATCATGCTGGAGGACTTACAAATGCTTAGAGAACTGTTTTATCTAATGATATTCAAGTCCTTCAGCACAACTCTATGTTTAATTTCCAGCATAGATGCACTGGAGGGCCTAGAAATCCCAAGAGAAAACATATTAATGAAATCCACAAATAATCAAATCTACAAAAGCCAAAGCTGAAAATGTGAAGTGCTGACTGTATGTGATTGGGTGACCCTTCATTATTCAGAAGACCCTTTATAGTCCTTGCAGTTATTCTCCAAATCTAATACAAGTTTTAGCTATTGTCTAATGTCACTTGTTCTCCAGAACTATCACATTATGTCAAGGCAGGAAATATGAAAAAAGACAAATCTTACTGTGCATTGTGTTCACCTTTTCAGAAATGCATGTAAAGTAAAGGCCCACAGTTCTTACTACACATATTTCTACAGTTTTTATTAACTGCATCCCACTTTTTATCTCATGAATTCAAGAAGGTGGACTTCTTTCCCACTTAAATCCTAGAATTATCTTGCTAAGAGAAATTGACTGGACTACAGCCACACTGTCTGTTTCTTGGCAAAGTGCGGACTTGAACAATGATCTCCCAGTTCTCAGTCTGGCACTCTAATGACTACATCACATTGGCTTTCTATATCAAGAAAGAAATCATCAAACACATTTATATGCTTTCTATGATATACTCAGGTAGCCTTCCACAGGGCAATCTTATGTGTATCTATAGGATAGAATCACTCTGAATGCAAAAGAGCTTGCGCCTAGCTAAGTGTATATAAGATTGCAGACTATGTGTGTAAATTCTATCAGTTTCCATGGGGACATATGATGAAACTGCACTATTTCAGCCACTCAGTTTCTTCCTTGGGAACCCAAATCATGTTTTAACATGTTTACTATTGTAACTAATAGTTACTAAATAGTTACTAACTGTAATAGAGAGCAACCAGTTACTAAATAGTTACTAATGTAACTATTTAGAAGTTTTAATAGGAGTACTGCAAATTGGCTTACTGTTTTAGTACATATCAAAGTGTCTTTTTGTTGCAGAGTCATTGAGCTCAATATTAACCTCGATCAGTAATTCCTGACACATTAAGAGCGACATGTGAACCAGCCTATGAAATGTTTGTCCCTAATGTAGGTCTTAGTATTCTTGTTCACTAGGTAAAGAACCACAGCTTGAAACCTATTCTGATGCTAGCTTCTCTGTCTTAATTAAGATTGTAAAATGCCAAGCAACTGTGCCACAGTTATTAACCCAGCATTCTAGGAGGTAAGAAACCTCCTATGAACTCTGTACAATGTGCATTTACACTGCTGAAGTACGGTACAGGTTGATCATCCCTTATCTGGAACTGCAAATCTGAGCTACTCCAAAATCTGAAATTGTCAATGGGGGTGTGGGGGTGAGATAATGACCCCCTTTGCTATCTGATGGTTCAGTGTACATAGACTTTATTTTATGCCCAAAATTATTATGATATAATGAATAAAATTACCTTCAGACGTTGTGCATTAGGTGTATAGCAAACATAAATGAATGCCATGTTTAGAATTGGGTCCCATCTTCATTATATATCATTGTATATATGTAAATATTCCAAAATCTTTTTTTAAAAAAGTCCAAAATCCAAAACACTTCTGGTACTAACAATTTCAGTTATGGGAGACTTAACTTTTATTACAAATTGAAGTTTAATTCAGTCTTTCATTGTTCCTTTTAATTGCTTTGTGCAATTAAAGAGGAGTACTTCCTCTTGCAAATATATAACTATCGTGTAACTGTCAAGTAATAGTTCCATATAGTTAGAACACATCCCAAGGATCATCTTGTGCAAAATCCCCTGCCAATTCAGGAATCCACACTCAAAGCATCCCTCCTTTAGGGAGTCACCTGGTGCAGCCTCCATTCCCACACCTGCCAAATAATGCCCCTGTGATGATCTCTGGGGGTTAAGCAGCCCAGCAGCACCCTGCTCCTGGCCCTTAGCCCCCAAGGGATCCCCTTTTTTGAGAGAGAGATCTTATAGAGGTCCTATAGACTCGCTGCCACCACCTAGTGAATTCCAAACAAGTTCCCCTGTTTTAGCACACTCTAGGACTTGCTAAAGGGATTTATAGTTCTCTTTCCACTTCTCCATTTGCTATCGAGCAAGCAACCACCGAACTAAGGCACGTGCTGTAGGAATAGAGAGCAACCAGATGCTTTTAAAGAAAATGAATTTATTTTACTACATGGACTAGAGAATAGAGGTAACATTCATGCAAGGCCTCCTTGCCTTACAGGTACAGGAGCATAGTTACACAGATGTTCATTTCAAGCAAGCCATAGATAACATAATAAAAGGCCTAAACGCACTAACTAGCACAACTCTAAATTACTCACACAGAGATAGGAATTGCAGTCCTTAGTGGGTCTGGGTGTGGGAGCTGACCTTTTGGCTAGCTCAAACTACATACCTGCCTGCCCTGCTGGAAGAGGTTCAACAGCTGGACTTCCCAAAACAAAAAGAAGACAAAGTCCACATGGCTTCAGGGTTTTTAAAAAAATTTCACATGGAAGGTTCTTGAAAAGTCCCGGTCCTATTCACTGATTGGCTAATGGGCCATAGGTTATCTGTGATGTAATTAATCATTAGCATGTGATGCAAGCTCTCATTAGCATTCACCACCCCCCAGATTAACCCTTTGTAGTCTGTGAAAGCCCCCAAGTGTCTGGTGGGTCCCAATCACTACAGCCCCTGAATGAGATACCTAGCTCTCTCTTCCCCAGATGGAGCACTTCAGATGATTGGCATCATAGGCTACAGTCAAACCAGACCCCATACCAATAGATCCCTGAAGTCTTGGCAGAAGGAGGTACTGAAAGAACTTGGCTTATCATAGTTCTGAGTATTTGTTGAGTTTTGTGAAAATGATGGCTAAGGGATATTTGGCTGGTGCCAACTGTACATTTCTTACAACATTGTGAATCTCTCTGCCACAAGTAATTGTCTACACAAACCATTAGAGCTATATTGTTGTTTATTGTCTTTTGGTTGAAGGCAAGGCTTTGGCAGAGGATACCGGGGGTGGGGTTGGTTCCAGAATGTTCTGGAAGGTTGATCTAGAGAGAAAGACAAGGTGACTGATGCAAGTAAACCTTTATCCCCCAATATTCTCATTGGGCAGAGTACAGTAGAGTATTTGTACCTTGTCATATGAAGCACTGTTATTTCATGCAGAAAGAAATATATTAAACTATAGGTCATTTCCTCTAATACCTTTCTTGTTTATTCCCACACACGCTCATTGGTGAGTTCTAGTTTTCCATATACCACTGATCCTTATTATTCTTTGGGGCCCTTCCCCTGAAATTTTGTATTCTTTCTTTGCAAGAATAAATTTACAGTGCTCCTGATCAGATTTTTTTGGACTCCTAAAAAGCATGTTCTTTCAAATGCTGTGAGTTAAAATCCATTTATTGCTAGAAGTAATTTTCCATAGAATCACAGACTATAGTCCAAGTAATTAATGCTATTGTCTCAATTAAAGTATCTCTGAAATCCATGAACAGTCTAGGTTGACAGAAAACACAAAATAATGTCAGTTTATATATTTCATTGCTTGTATTCCCCAGGCAGTATATACTTTCTCTTAGAGGAATTCATATTCCCTAATCCGCTACATCAGAATGGAGAATAACTGGTCAAAATGAAATTCTACATTTTCCCTGACAGCATATGCATTTTACTTTAAATGAAATAACAGTGTACAGATCTGGGTCTTTATATGTATTCTCCATATAACACACTTTAATGACAATATACTTCAACAGATTTGGATACTGTACTCACTTTATCACATAGCATGGTGAGGAACACTCCAGCAACCATGATACAACTAAGGAACAGCTGAGCTCTGCTTGGTAAAATTCATAAAATCTCTGTCTCTGTCTCTCTTCTCTCTTTGTGTATTTAGGTCTATCACAAAGTGGTAGGCCATGACATGATCTTTTGAGGCTGCTGCCACACTGCAGAATCAATACAGTTTGACACTGCTTTAACTGCCCTGGCTCCATCTTATGGAATCCTGGGATTTGTAGTTTGCTGTGGCACCAGAGATCTCTGACAAAGCCTAAATATCCCAATGATCCACAAATCCTAGCATGACACCATGCTAGGTGGCAGGTAAAGACATATCAAATATTAATTCTGCAGTGTAGATGCAGTCATAGATACAAATGTGTCATAATAAAATTTAGTGATACTTCGTCAATAATTTTATTCCTTTGTGTATATAAGAAAAATGGCTCATTTTCATTTTTAAAACAGTTCATTACTTTTTGGTTAAGTGCACTATTTTGAATCCATTCTGTGTTTCATTTTTAATGGAATACACTGGCTTTACTAGTATATTGGAAATATGAGTAAGTTATATATGGGTGTGGTGAACATAAACCTTAGGAACAGAAATGGAGAAACAAGGAATATACACTTAGGTACAAGAATGCAAATTATCATGAATAAAGGAGTAACAAGATGTTAGCTAGCATTGGTTATGTGAAAAAAAATTATTTCAGTCAGATAGAAATATCTAGCCAACTAGCATGTATTTTGACCTGTAGCTTTGATAGAAAGAAACAATGAAAAGAAGCAGACACTTTAGAAACTAGACTCAGCTCCAGTTACATTAGCTTAGATAATGGGAAAATTTCCCTTCACTGAAAATGCTGTCTGTAGCTTAAGAAAAACTCATTGAGGCAGCCTGCCATCTAGCTTTTTCACAGCAAAACAGACTTTCAGACTGCAGATGAGAGAGAGTCAGGAGCAGAGACAATTTTAACTTAGCCATCCCTAATTTATCTCAGGGTTTTTCAATTGATCTTCAGTGCTGTATGCACACTGGAACACCAGATTGCTGTTCTCTGGAAACAGAATGCAACTAGGGTTCTCAAGAGCCTGACAGATATTCAAATAGTGCTCATTTTCTTCGGGAGTACTGAGCAGAAGGAATAAAACTCTCCATCAAGTCCCTGCTTTACCGGCAACAGATCAGAGGATACTGTCAGTTTCTTAATGGATTACTGTTATTGGGCAGGTTCTTGCTGAAGGTATGTAATGGCTCTCCATATTCATTAACCATGCTATTTATCAGAAAATGATCTAATGGGCTAGCCCTCCAAATATGTTAGAGAAAATGTTAAGTAAGTAACCTGTATTGATTCAATGGTGATGCCACTTTATTGCAGCATGGTTGCAGGTAAAATAGTCTGAGCTGCTTACTATTGGTCTGTATTTCTCACACTATTGCAAAGTGTGCTGTCAGCAATCTATCTATCTATCTCTTGCACACACACAGAGATGTCTTGGAAGCATGTAAATATAAATGCACATTAGCTATTCTGGTAATTTTTCTTCTTCTTCTCTGAATTTGTGAAAATCAAAAGCACTCATATATCCATGTGAGTTGATACTAGTCAGTATCACAAAGTGGTGGTGGTGATGATGATGATTGATGATGATGATGATGATGATATCAAGCTCAGAAGCTCATAAACTTTCATTGGTGACTATTTAGAATTATTGTCTGTGCTCATGCATTATAAGTCATGTAATGTTGAGCTGATTTTGGAAGTGTCCTGACAAAATAAATGTGTTATGATTTTCAAGGGAATGAACAAATTGGACACCTATAGAAGTAATCAAAAACACTTAAATTTCTGTGTGTCTAAAAGTGCTACTTAGCAAGATGACATAAGCTTATGGCAGATCTCCATGAGGGGGAAGCTAATCAACAAGGAAAATTGTGTGGCCAATGAGTATGTATTCAAAGTAACAGCCTGCTACAAATGAAGTTGAGGTCATACTCAGCTTGAAATCAGTGTTTCTTGAAATCATGTTTGATGTAACATTCCTTCAGCATGTGCATCAATGCTGAATTTTCCAAGGAACTATATGTACCCAGAACACGACAGGAAAACCATGAAATCCAAATGATATATTAATATTCTTCTCTGTTTTCCATACTATATTTTATTGTTGTAGTTCATACTGTCCTTCCATTTTATTCAACATACTGCTGTCATCTTTCATAAATACAAGGCAAATAGGTCATTTCTGGAGTTTTTCTAACATTGTGTTGAGAAGTGTCAACTAGCTGCAAGTTGACAGATGCTAGCTGTGTTGTATCATTTGCTTCTTGCATTGCCTCTGGGAGTAAATGGAAGGACTATTGTAATTTTAGGTTTAAAAGTATAAGACTGAGATGAAAAAGGCTGAAGCATTAAACAACTCCTCCTCTTCCTGTTGCTGCTGTATATTTAACATGTAAAAATCACAAACAAAAGGGAGTAATGTGTTGAATTTCAGCATATAGAACTCTGAAACTTATTTTATCACAAGAGCTTGTAGAGAAGAAGAGGAACAACCTAGGAGATAAATGGCACCAATATCCTTCAAAGATCTCTTCTAAGGCATTTCT
Source organism: Urosaurus nigricauda (assembly GCA_034509955.1). Classification (NCBI taxonomy): domain Eukaryota; kingdom Metazoa; phylum Chordata; class Lepidosauria; order Squamata; family Phrynosomatidae; genus Urosaurus; species Urosaurus nigricauda. Next base: position 47,924,545 of record JAOEGL010000005.1, read on the forward strand.
TCTTTCCAGTGAAAGCAGGGGAACTTGTAGTGAAGTATCAGCTTTTGACCAAAGTTTTCTAAGACTTTCCAGTGTTGTTCCACTTTTTTCTAAGTTATCTTTTTTTCCTTATCCTTTTCCAGCTTTACTTTTTAAAAGATATTAAAGTACTTGTTGATTAATGTAAGACTTCTTAAATTTTTATATTTGGGATATTCCATAAAATCTAACTAGGTGTATCAGTGGGAGACTTATCTGATTGGAAACTCATTTATCCTCAGTTGGAGATGCAAGATAAAAAGGGAAAATGACTGTCTGTTTGTGTCCTAACTATGCCAGACTAGATGGTTTAATTGTGGTTAACAGTAGATTCCTCCCACATGTTTCTTACTAGAAAAAAAGTATTGAATGTATTTTGTGTGAAAATGTAACATTTTTTGAGTAAAAAGAATAAAATATAGAATGTACATTATTTGAACTTTAAAACATCAAATAGTCAATAGGTGTCAGTATATTACATCATGGCTGAGGAAAAACTATGGTTGCTGACAGTATCTTCATCTCATCTTCTAAAAGTAGTACAGACCTACTCAAACAATACACATAATATAATACTGGAATTGGACTGCTATTTTAGCAAGAAATAATGATGTTCTGAATCTATCCATAATTAAGTATGATGTTGGGTTCTAGACCATACTTCATGCTTCAACTGCTTAACTTGAGGCGGTTTCAGTATTATAATAGTGCTCATTCTTCTTCAAAGGAAGATTCCAGTTTCTGTATCATATACTCACATGACTCCGATAGACTCAAAATTTAAATGACAAATCATTTTTTAAAATGTTCTTGATGGTAAGTACAAATGATACCTGACATTCTCAGTTAAAAGTAGCTGGTAATGTGAAAGAGATTCTACATAGACAAATAATCTGACATAATATAAACAGATTCTTGTGTCCACATATACATTTCAGAGCTTGTTCCTTGATATGTATGTTTTTTTCAGCTCTTATGAGATTTTTAAGCTGCTGCTGCTGTCAGACAATAACCACCACATGTATCTTGAGGTAATACAGTTGTGAGAAGGATGTAGCACATGTCCCATTGAGTGTTTGATTCATGGCTTGTTTTCTGATTATGTTATTAGGATAAAAGGTAAATAAGCTTATTTATGTTTGATAATCTTGACTGAATGAAATCTAGACTACTCTTAACATGTTTGCCTCTTAGATTTCAAGTCTATTGGAAAAGCAATATTTTATGTATCTTTTCATATCATTCTTGGTTTTTCTACCATACAGTACTATGATTTCCTTTGTAACATTGGCTGAATAACACATTGGAAAAGGCTATAATGGTACAAAGTTCAATTCCTGAAAACTACAGACTAGGAAAGACTTGAAACCTTGGCTAGCTATTAATAGTCAATATAGACAATGCTGTAAGCTGTGTAAAACAGGTTCTTTTGACCCCATGAGCCATTGTGTCTAGTGTCCAGTAAAAAGGAACAGTTCAATAAAAGTTCATATACAGTAACCCTCTTTGTTTATGACACTTTGACTTTTCACTCATTTTTGGGAAATAAGAATATTTAAACAGGTTATTCTCTGCTCAAGGATGAATAATTTGAACTAAAATTCTCTCGTTTGTTAACTTTCTTAAGAGACAGAGGAAACTTGATTTAATCCCCAAGATGAACTAGGCAAGATTTTCCAAAGATTAGTGTCTTTAAATATGAAACATTTGAATCCATTGCTCCAGACAACCTGAATGATAATTTCATATTGATCTTCTGCTGTTATTAACTTTTTGAATTTGATATTACTCTATTGCTTTCCTTTTATCTATTTTATCTGTTTTATCTATTTCCTGTACTAAGAAATGTACAACATTTCACATTTTATCTTTTTAATGTTAAATGTATATAGGCCAAGTGACAAATGTTACTTATAATAAAAGTTAAAACAAACATAAGCTGAGGAGTGATCGCGATTCCATTTAAATTATGTAAAAAAGCTCAATTTCCCCCCAATTCTGTAAATTTTTTAATGGAAATCTTAAATAATATGTTTTCTTCATCTGTTAAAACCTAAAAAAAGGAGAGAGTTTTTATTCTGTCTTAACATGAATCTACAAAGTCTAAATAATGTAGCCTTACCTCAATACCAGTCCTGTTAGAAAATTCAATGTTCTTCACCTGTGAGTGTAAAAAAAACAAAAAACAAAAACAAAAACAGTTTATTCTGTTGTTTTGGGGAAGAGCTGTTTTTTTAAAAATAAATAAATAATGTGTGTTTGGATCCCCAAGTTGGCTAAATGTCTCACAAAACTACAATGAAATTGGGGGAGATTGGCCAGGTTAGTGGTGTGTGTGTGTGTGTGTGTGTGTATGCAGAAGAACAAGCTAGGGAGAAGATGCCAGCCACAGATACTGGTGAAACATCAGGAACAAACTCATCTAGAACATGGGCACATAGCCCGAAAAAACAATAAAAAACTATAAATAAATAATACGTTCAGAGGTTGCCATTTCCCCTTCCCCTTCTTCTTCTCTACCAGCTTCACTGCACACATTCACAGGTCAGCATTTCACCTTCCTCTTCTTGACAGGCTTCACATTAGAGAAGTGCAGGTGGGCAATCAGAACAAAGGGAAAACAAAAGCTATTTGATTGAGTGAGTATGCAAATATGTGCATGCATTGCACATCCAGAAAAACAAACACTCACAGCTGCTGAAATTTTGTGACCATGCAAATTAATATGGTGAACGCATGCATAGAGTAGAAACACTCCTTTGCAATGGCTATATAATGGGAGACCTGTGTTGCTTTCCAGACTGATTTCAGTTTGTGCTAAAACATGTGTTTGTGGTAGTAAAGATGTCAGACTGGAGCAGGGATACTATGCAGCAGAGCTGGGATTCATCCCACTTATAATTAGTAAATATAACAGGTCAATTTTTCTTGAAAGTCCCCTGTTAGACTTGGGTCCAAAACACACTGCAGAAATAATACAATTTGAGGCCTCTTTAACTGCCCTGACTCAATGCTAGGGAATCTCTAGGGAATGCAAGGGAAGCTGCCATACATTGATGCAATCATTGATCTGTAATATTCTGTATCTACTTGAGTTTCCCATCACTATTGACTGTTGGCTTGAATGATGGCAGCTTTAGCCATCTGGAGAACAGGGGACAATTCTACAGTGAGTGGCATCAACACTAGGATGTCAGGAACGAATCTTTCCAATCCCTACTAAGGGATACACAGTTCTCTGTTTTTTGTGTTCCATATTTCATGTTAAATTCCATTCTCTTTCTGTAATTCAGATTGTGATTAATTATCTGCATACATAGGTTTGCTAATGCATATGATGCAGACCACTTGACACTGAGAACAGCTTGCCTGGCACTTTGCAGATAAAATCGATTGCATCTGCTCTGACTTACATTCCATAATTAATACAGATCCAGTGTATGTAACTTTGGTACCGGCTTGTCTAAGAGTAATGAATATTTTTTCAATCTTACATTCTGAGCATGTCAACAGGAATTTTGGAGAGGTTAGAGCCACCATGTATATGTTTAAACCTATGTCCTTCCTGGTTGATTAATGCCAGAGAGGAAATGGCTGAGTGGGTAGAGGGAATGGTACATGTCTCAGTTACCACATTAACATGCTACACTGCTCTGGCTCCCTCCTGTTGCATTGTGAGGTTTGTAGTTCAGTGAAGCCTAAGAGCTCTCTGGCTGAGAATTCTAATTGCCCCTCCCTAAACTTCAAATCCTAGAATGCAACAGGAGGCAGCCAGAACAGTTAAAGTGGAATAGCAGCACTATAAGAGTGTAGTGAAGTAATCTACTAAAACAAAGCAGAGTTCCACCATGGCTAAAGGAGACAGTTATAAGATAATTGAAAAAGTCCTTCCAGAAGCTCATGAAATTGGAGAATTACTATCTAGTTTCCATCAGTGCATTTCTGGGCAAGTTACTGGAGCATGTAGTGGCTTTCAAGGTCCAGGTGTTCCCAAATGAGACAGATGATCTAGGCACAGTTTAATCTGGTTTGATGGCTTGCTATTTTACAGAGACAGTTTTGGTTGCCTTGGTAAATGGTCTATGCCAGGAACTGGACAGGGGAATGGTTCTACTGAACCTCTCAGTGGTTTTTGATACCATCAACCATGGTAACCTTCTGGGCTACTTTGCTGGAGTGGCACCTGAAGTCACAATTTTACTGGTCCTGTTCCTTCCTGATGAGGCAAACCCAGAAGGTAATGCTAGAGAACTCTGGACATTGACCTGTTGGGCCTGCCTGGGTCAGAGATTGTTAACGGGACCTGTCTCCCTTGTTGCAACACATCCACTGGGTGCCAGTTTATTTCTGTTCACAGCTCCAACTGCTGGTTATAACCTATGGCCCGAGACAGATGGGCAGACAGGGGTAGCGTTTTGAATGATGCATACGTCCAGAGCACCTGGAAGTCACACTGGGGCTGTGCCGGGGCTGCCTAAGACGGCCAAAATCCAGCTTTGAAAGGAGCAAATCTTTCCACTCCTTGTTGAAGTCCATTTGGGACCATGGCAGGAGGCACCCCTGGGACCATGGTGTGTGCTTGTGGCCACTCCTGGACGCCCATTTGCTTCACCCCTATAAAGCCCTATATGGTTTGGGTCTATGTTATCTGAAGGGCTGAATTCTCCCATGTGAACCTGCCTGTGTTCTGTATGTTCAGGGGAGGCCCTTCTCTCCCTTTCTTCAAAAAGGGAAAAAAAGAGGATCCCAACAATTATCGTCCAGTTAGTCTGACATCAATTCCAGGAAAGATTCTAGAGCAGATCATTAAGCAGAGAGTCTGTGAACATTTAGAAGCCAATGCCATAATCACAAAAAGCCAACATGGGTTTCAGAAAAAGAAGTCATGCCCAACGAACCTGTCTCTTTTTTGATAAATTACCAGCTTGGTAGATGAAGGGAATGCTGTGGATATAGTATACCTCGATTTCAGTAAGGCCTTTGACAAGGTTCCCCATGACATTCTTGCAAACAAGCTTGCAAAATGTGGATAGACAGTTAACTGTTACATGGATTTGTAATTGGTTGACTGCCGAACTCAAAGGGAAAGGGTGCTCAACAATGGCTCCTTTTCATCCTGGAGAGAAGTGACCAGTGGGGTCCCACAGGGTTCTGTCCTGGGCCCAGTGCTATTCAACATCTTTATTAACGATTTGGATGACAGAATTGGGGGCATACTTATCAAATTTGCAGATGACACTAAACTGGGAGGAGTAGCTAATACCCCAGAGGACAGGATCAAAATTCAAAATGACCTGAATAGACTAGAAAGCTGGGCCAGCGCTAACAAAATGAAATTTAACACAGAGAAATGTAAGGTTCTGCACTTAGGGCGGAAAAATGAAATGCACAGATATAGGATGGGGGACACCTGGCTGAATGAGACCACATGTGAAAGGGATCTAGGAGTCCAAGTAGACCATAAGCTGAACATGAGTCAACAGTGTGATGCGGCAGCTAAAAAAGCCAATGCAATTTTAGGCTGCATCAATAGAAGTATAGTTTCTAGATCAAGGGAAGTTATAGTGCCACTCTATTCTGCTTTGGTCAGGCCCCACCTGGAATACTGTGTCCAGTTCTGGGCACCACATTTCAAAAAAGATGTGGAGAAACTGGAGCATGTCCAAAGGAGGGCAACTAAGATGGTGAAGGGTCTGGAAACCTTGCCCTATGAAGAACGCCTTAGGGAGCTGGGGATGTTTAGCCTGGAGAAGAGAAGGTTAAGAGGTGATATGATAGCCCTGTTTAAATATTTGAAGGGATGTCATATTGAGGAGGGAGCAAGCTTCCAGAGAACAGGACTCGGAACAATGGATGCAAACTGCAGGAAAAGAGATTCCACCTCAACATTAGGAGGAACTTCCTGACAGGAAGGGCTGTTCGACAGTGGAACACACTCCTCGGAGTGTAGTGGAGTCTCCTTCCTTAGGGGTCTTTAAGCAGAGGCTGGATGGCCATCTGTCAGGGATGCTTTGACTTGGAGTTCCTGCATGGCAGGGGGTTGGACTGGATGGCCCTTGTGGTCTCTTCCAACTCTATGATTCTATGATTCTATGATTCTCTGCCCCAGTTATCTCTAGTGGAAACATAGGATATGGCCTTCTTAGTGGCTGCTGCCTTCCTAGAGAGACTATACTGGTATCCAACTTGCTATTGTTACATATAATGGGGAAGACTTTTTTCTTATGCCTGGACTTAGTGGACTGAGGGCCTATACAGACCTCCCCAAAGGCCAACCTCCCTTTCCTGGCCAATCGGGGCCCTGGCAACCTCATGCTGCAGCCCTGATCCAGCCTTTGGAGGGCACCATAATCATGGCACTGTTGGTCTATGGATCCCCTTCAGTGCTGCTTTATCTGGACACAGCACTGGAGGGGTATCATGATGCCATGGACTATATGGAACAGCATGCAGCATCATGGTGCCATGGGGGTGGAGTTAGGGCAAGTTTCATCAGGACACTGCACCCTGACTCCGCCCACAGGCTGGCCTTTCGGGCCAGTCTATATAGGCCCTTACTCATGTTTGCATAGATCTTGTTTGCAAGGGGCTTTGTGTAAATTATCTGATGTTATTGATGTTGATGATGGTAATGATGATGATGTAAAAATGTTTTTTGCACAAAAAGCACATTGAACGTGAAATACAATTTTGGCTTTTCTGAAAAATTAATGTTTTTGTGAAAATAATTTTTTAGCAAAAAAGTCACCAAATGGGGAAAAAAATGCACAAAACTTCTCATTATTTCCCACAGCAGTGAGGTATATGATTTCTTTCCTTTCAAATGTGAGAAAGAAATAAGGAAGGTTTATATCCCTAGCATAAAAACAAATTAAATATATATATATATTTTAAAAAATTATCTAGCTGCAGATACTTCCAGATATATATTTAGGCTGAGTTTAGATCAACATGAATCAACACTGAGGGATTATTCAAGCACTGAAGGCAGGGCTACCAAGCAACCAACATTCACACCATATACACAGAGAGATGACCAAAATTGGATCAGAAAACTGACTGTTGATGTTCAAAGCTTAAATTTAGTGGAACTAAGCTGACTTAAATCCTGATTCTCTGTTTTAGCCTTTTTGTTGATGGAGCTGTTAGTTTTACTGACACGGGGTGTTAGAGCTAGTGTGAGCAGTCAATAATCTGAAATGTTACAAAATGCATAAAATATTAAATGCATTAAATAATCAGAAGGGTACAAATTTTAGCTATGCAAATCTTTCCTTACAAAATACAGTTTGTTACATATAGAATTGCATCACTGCAGACATCAGTGAAACATTCATGTGCTGATATTTTATCAGCCTAGACAATTCTTTGCAGAAATAAATGAAACTCACATTTTCTCTGATGTCCAGTAAACTACTTGCTCATTTTGTGATATGGCACATGTCAAGAAGAGCTTTGAGGGAGAAATTTTCAATAAAAGAGTTCAAAAAGAAGGAGAAACTATTCAATCATTTTTGATTGATTTAATGTTTTTGAGACAGTATTGCAATCTGGGAAAACAGAGTTGGTTTGTTATGTTTTCTGTTCCCTATGTCTTTGGAAGGAAATTCCAGAGAAGTTATTTTACAAGGTTATTTTCCTTGTAAGGAAAGTACTGATGATTGTACTGGTGATTGATGGAGGTTCTGAAATATGTTTACTTACAAATATACACAGTGAGGTGGTTAGAGTTGAGACAGGAAGCTGCAATTCTCAGACTAACAGCTTCCACTGGTGCTTCTGGCAAGCCAAATCCTAAATATCTGCTTCCTTGAACATTTCCAAATTCAGATTGCCTTGTTCACCTCTCCCACTCTACCAAAGAAAGTATCTCACCTTCCCACATCTTGGCCAGGCTTTGGAAGGGGGGGTTGCACACCAACCAGAATCCTCCATCTAGCAGGGCCATTGACTGTTGTGGCTGGTGGATTCTGGGAGCTACTATTAAAAAAATCTCTCTTTTTCCAAGTTCAGCTTTTGGCTCTGAAAATCATCTCCTGTGCTTCAGTGTACATTGAGCAAGCATCTTTGGTTCTTCCTCTGTATAGTTGTGTGTAATGATGGGCATTTGTTATATACATATTATTTTGGCATTTAAGATATTTATCCAGAAAATTATGAAAGCTCATGCTGCCAACCTCTTTCTTTCAGTTAGTCTCAAAGGTGCTACAAGATCTCTCTACATAATGATTTTACAGACTAACATGGGTAAATTTTTGAATTCTATCCAGAAAAAAATTGAGATCAAGCAATCAGAAAAGAGAACAAAGGCTGCTGTACCTTCCAAAATAGAGAGTATGCTGGTAGCCTCATGCTCTAGAATCACCAGAGGTTAGGAGGGAATGCCACAAAAGTTACAGTCCTCCAAAGATCACAGGCTAGTTCACTGAGCACAGTGCAGATGAAGGCAACTCACAATACCCAGAATACATAAATAGATGGAAAATCTGAAACTTAAATCATTTTGCACTTGTATGCAGACAGTATGTGCTTAGCAAAGATATAGTGAAATAGTGCAACTCTTGCAGTTCATCACAGTTATTGACAATGGACCGTGGAACAGCCCATAACTAGAGTACTGTGTTGGCCAGTGGAAATGGAAGATGAACAAGTAAAATGAGGGGCTTATAAAAGTAGATTGTGAGCCTGAAAGTTTGTAATACTGTCAGGGAAAATATTATGAATTAAACGATTGAGAACTTTCCATGTTTCATTAAAATGAATTGTATTATGCTCAAAGAACAGAAAAGTCGATATGAAAGAGTATAAAGGGGATCAGAAAGCAGCATGGTCATTCAATCTGATTTTAAAAAAAAAAGAATAACACAGCTTTTTCACAAAAAATTCAAAGCAGGACAATATTTCAGTGAAATATCACCAAAAAAAAGTTATCTGAAAAGAGAATGGGAATGTACAGGGCCATCTTTGTAGTCATGTTTACTCAGTGTGATGTCCTCTTCAGTTCAGTGAGATTTACTTCTCAGTAAGTACAGTTGGCCCTCCTTATCAACAGATTTTTTGTTTATGGACTTGAGCATACACAGCTTGAAAATATTCCCAAAAAGTATAAATTCAAAATTGCAAACCTTGATTTTCCACTTTATATATGGGACACCATTTTGTTGTGCCATTATATTTAGTGGGACTTCAGCATCCACGGATTTTGTTATCGACAGAGAGTCCTGGAACCAAATCCCAGCATATAAGAAGGACCCACTGTATGTTTAGGTTTGTGGTAATGGCTACTGTGTTTCCCCGAAAATAAGGCAGTGTCTTATATTAATTTTTGCTCCCAAAGATGCACTAGGTCTTATTTTCAGATGTCTTATTTTTCCATGAAGAAGAATTCACATTTATTGTTGAACAAAATAATGATAATAATGAACATTTATTATATATTGTATATATTTATATACAAAACCTTTGCTAGGTCTTACTTTTGGGGGAGGCCTTATATTTAGCAATTCAGCAAAATCTCTACTAGGTCTTATTTTCTGGGGATGTCTTATTTTCAGGGAAACAGGGTATAAAAAAAAATCATCCCTTAATCATTATGGAAGAAACAAAGTAGGAAATGATCACAAATGATTAAGGATGGGTTTTACAGAAATTATCTCAGCTCATGTAACCCTTTTCAAGGGAAGAAGAAAGAACTCTTGTTGCATTTTGTGGCGTGTGCTGAAATAAACTGTTTCACGTTCAAGATGCCACAAGGCTGCTTACTTCTTTGGTCTCCATTTACTAAAACAGAGGCATCATAACATTTTGGATGTAGAAGGAACTCAGAAGTAGATTTATACTTTAGGACTTAGCTAATATTGCCAAACATCTGATTAGGGCTGGTGGACGTTCTATGGCACTTAACAAAAAATATAAAATGAAGAAGTACTGAACTAGCAACTGACCATATTGATCTTTAAAGATATACCCATGAAATGAGGACATATAGAACCATCCTTTATGTGGCTGATGGCCTATACTCATGGGTTTGATACCATAGGCCAACCTTGTGGTATACCACCCATGTTTCCATGCCTGCTGTGAAGATGCTGTCATCATGTGCCCTTTATTTGCTGCTGCTTTGTGTTCTCTCTGAAGGCTCCCACCCCTCCCACTCATAGAGGGAATGGCCCTGCTTTCCTTGCAACGATTGAAGCATGCTAGAGGGAGCCTCGTTTCCATGATGATTAAGGAGCGCTCCCAGTATTCAGACACAGGGGCTGTTTTTTCCTTTTAGCAACTTTTGGAGGACATGTTACCAGTGATGCAGGCACGTGTGAAAATCTTCACTCTCTGATACCAGGGATAAGATATCAAATGAAGTTTCTTCCTTATATAGTAGATGCTCTTTCAGTATATGAAATTGATGAAAGAGCATATTATTCTAATATACATTTTGAATACAGCCCCCTAGCCTTTATTATCATCAATCTCCAAATCTATCCTTCATTGTATTAACTCTCTTTCCAGGGTTCTGTGTGAACAAACAGTGCTAAGGGGAAATAAGATAGAGGAAGGAATGTATTTTCCTCACCATTAGCCTTCCACAGACCAGGTGATGTTCAGCTTTGCTTCACCCTTCCATTGCATGGAGACCATGCAATCACTCAGATGATAGTTTCATCATCAAATGTAAATAAAATAAATCACAGAATATTATTCCTTCCAAATGACTGGCGAAACTAATGGGAAAATATGGTGGAAATGGAAGATTTGCAAACTAGTACAGGAATATGAGATGACATTTCTTAAAAGTGCAAAAATGTTTTTAATCATATATTTCTGATGTGGCACACAAATTGGGGAAAACCACACTTTGTGATTTGTCCCTATCACATTCAGGTGACTACTTCTCTTTTGTACATAATGGTTTAATATAACATATTGTGCATTAATTCATGTAGTTTGACTGGACAGCACGAAACATCAGACAAAAAGTTTAAAACATGCAAAAATGTCTTAAGATGAATGATGACATTAGGTTCTGAAGGGCATTTAAGTTTCCTGGAAGACAACTTAGATAAAATGCTTACTGTGGAATTATGATTCTATCTATCCTATGCAAGAAAACCCTCACCGTATGAAGAACTGATAAGAGAACAATTACAGGCAGCCATTCTGATACATTCAAAGCACTTTGATGTTTCCAATCTGTTAAATAGTATGACGCTTTAATTAAAATTTAGAGGTAAAGAAAGGTTATCTGCATTATCAATACAAGAAAAAATACCAATAAAACATCAGCATGTTAATGTTTCAACATAGATCATTGTTGAATTGTAGGTTACAGAGAATAATAGCTACCAAGGAGACATGTTCATATCTTTTTGTTACGGTGAAGTAGAACAAGGAAAAAAAAATCTGAATTCAGGGGAAGAGGAAAAGGTTAAAGGGGAGGAGATCACAAAGAAGTCTTGGTGGTTCATTCATGCAGACAGTTAAGTAGTTTTTCACCTTGACAGCTCTCCCAGTTCTTAGTGAAAAATACAAAGGTTTGAGTAACAAAACAGAGGGTACATTTAAACAGCCACAAAGTTTTTAGGAAAAAAAAAAAACGGTTTGGGTAACAACACAGATTCACAAACTCACACTATGTGAAGAAAAAAAATAAGAAAAAGAAGAGAAGAAAAGAAATATGAAGGGGCACTTTGCCCTACTAAGAATAATGTGGGTGAATACAGCTTCAGAGTTAAAAAGAAAGCCTGAAAAGGGCATATGAATACAGTGGTTTACTTAATAAGGGATGTAATCAAGAGATATCTTGCTTTAAATCAAGCTGAGTAAAGACAATACAATGAACGAAAAGTTTGAAAGAGATTTCATTATGGCATACAATGTGATTTATGAGCAGGCAAAGTATCTTTCACGTGTACAAAATGAAACTTGTTGAGAAGTTTATTATTTCCCTGTATTCCCTAGATGACTACTGAGAATGAGAATGAGATCATATGTGTCAGAACTCTTGTTGAGATCAGAGGTCTGAAGGTGTCCAAAAAGCTGCAAGTAGATGAGGGGCTCAGTTTGGAAAAAGTGGTCATACAGTCAGGCAACATGAAAGTGCTAAGAAAACAAACAATCAGATCTCCATAGCAGCAGCACTGCCCCTCAGATGTACATTGTTTCTGTACTGAGAGAGAATATACAGCTCAAGGCAGCTAGCTATGAGGTCAGCTCCAAAGGTGAACCACAAAACAAGAGAAAAATGCCCATGTTGTTGTGGGAAGAAACATAGCGTTACACATCAAAAGATTCAGTCAGCTGCAAAAGTAACAAAATGGGGCACTTAGCAAAAGCATGCTTTGCAGGAGCATGAACAGGAAAAACTGGGATTAACTCAGCTAGTTTTCTTAAATCTACAACAGTTAGCCAAAAATAATGCCAGGAAACCATGATGAGGAGAATCCTGAACTGATGAGACTCATTGTAGTTATGCTGTGCAAAATTTGCACTTTTTTGCACAGAAAGTAACATTTTCTGCACATGAAACAGCTTTTTATGTGCTGAACGTATTATTTCTCTTCAAAAATATTCTTTATAAGTGGAAAATGCTGTTTTTATGCAAAAAACAAAAACAAAACACAACAGACGCACACATGAACTCTTTAAAAACTGCATAGTGGGAAAACATGCTAAAATCATTTGTTGCTTTTTCAAGAATAAAAAGGGTATCATAAGGACAGCAGTTATAGTGAGAACGTTTGCAGCAACCATGAAGGGTAATAGCAAAGAAATTATAGAACTGGTGTATATGGTAAAAGGATTTAGAACACCTTCTACAAGGTTTTGAACATATAAGGATCTAAAGGTGATTACATATTAGGAACATGTGGCAGAATGTTATCAATTAATTCACAAGTAGATTATTCTACAGTGTTCCAGGAAATGAGATTCAATTGAAACTGGATGTTAAAATCTCCTTTAGGATTCTATGAGACTGCCAACTCCATTATTTAAGACAATCAAGAAAAATCTAGAGGAAATGGATGAAACTGAGATTAAAGAATGAGTGACTCAGGTATTCTTTAATAATCAAAATAGACAAACTAAACTGATATGTCTATATTTTATGTTGATATGAGCCAGAGCCAAATAGAGACATTAAGACAAAATTGTTGCTCACATCCATTATAGATCACACATTTTGGTCAGCTAGGGAAAGTTTTTTACAAAATGTTTCCAAATTAATACTAGCCATGGATTTTGGAAATAAGCATTGTCAGGAAGCAACACTAATATACATTTGGGTGTTACTGGTTCAAAAGGCCATTTGTCAGCATCACCTCAGCTTGGGAACACTTCCACAAATGGATAAGCCATTTGCTTTGGGATAATCAGATGTACACATGGATGACGTTATAGTAAATGATAGGTGGCTTATCCAGTCTGCCTGATCCCAGTCTGGGGCTAATGGCCTGTGTTGTCCAGACAGGATGACATGAGATTGTTCCTAAATGAAATGGGAAAAAACCCCAAAAACAAACAAAAGAGTACTGGATTTTTTAGGCAAGGGATTTTTTTTTTTTTGGTAAGAAATTTTTTTTAATGCAGAAGCAGCAATTCTTGCCCAGAAAATGCTGATTTCTCAGCAGAAAATGCTATAATTGGGAATTAATTCTGCGTAAATTTTTCTTGGCATTGATTTGTGTATAAAATAGTATTTTCTGTGCAGAATATAACATTTTATGCACAGGAATTAACATTTATGATTAAAATATTATTTGCCATACATTCAATGCTATTTCCTGTGCAGAAAATAATCTTTTCTTCATGAAACAACCACATGTAAATTTTGCATGGAAAAACTCCCACACTGCAAATAGCCTTTAAAAGCTGCATGATTTTTGAAGACTTTCTCCCAGCAGAAAGAAAATGGCAATGTAGTGAAGAATTACATCTCTAACCTGTTCTTCTCTCCCTCTGAGGCCACAAAGTGGTTGTTGGGATAGAGTGGAGGCTTTAATCAGCTGCTGGAAGCTAGGAATGATAGAGCTGTGCCTGTCTCTTTTCTCCTTCCAAGACCAGGGTAGTGGCAGTTTTGATAAATCACCCAGGGCCCTGGTGGCACAGTGGTTAAATGCTGTTAGTACAGCTGCAACATTGTGAGTTCGATCCCAGGGCTCTGAGGTTGACTCAGCCTTCCATCCTTTCATAGGTTGGTAAAATGAGTACCCAGCTTGTTGGGGGCAATTGGCTTACAGACTGTAAACCACTTAGAGAGTGCTGAGTTCACTATTATGTGGTATAGAACTATAAATGCTAAATGCTAATCAGCATTGCCACAGTTGACAAAAGGCCTGCCTATGTATGTATTACCCCCTCATTGGAGGAGATGCCCTCCATCATCTGGAACAAGGATGTTGAATGGTTTCTGTACTCCTGCTCATGAAAGGAAAATGAGATGAGGAGCTCACAAAACATAAGAGAATACAAACCTCTGGTCTCTCTCAATCTCCCCCCCTTCCCATCACAAAAAATAATGCTTTGCTTCTGCCCTCAGCCTATAATCTTGAGATTAGGGCCTGGATGGGGATCTGCCAGGGAATACCAGGCATGACTTGTCTATAAGCTTAGTTTCCAATGACATACCAAGCACCCCAAGTGTAAATATACATAAGTAGGTACACTTTCTACAAAGAAATATACTTTAATATGCTGCCTAAAGAGCAATGGAGCAGCTTTTCATAGTGTGCTGAGAAGTGAGTCAAAACATGAAATACAACGGAGAACTTTACTGCATTTTAATGTGGTCTATATAAGCTAAGAAAATATCTCCCAGTGTGAGAAAATTGTGTTGCATGTTATTTCAAGCAATATATGCAAAAACTACTTTACTGTGCCACAGTTATATGGAAAAATACCAAGCAGAGAGTCATGCTGAGCTTTTGGTTACAGTAATATTTGTAGCCCCAATACATTATAGATCTACATAATGTCCAGTCAAATAAACTCATAGGAAAAATGACAAACAGTACTAATGTGTTGGAAAGCTATGTTATTGAAAGCTACTTTTTTTTTTTTACTATCATGAACATATGTTCTTATTTGCAGCCCAATCATTAAAAATGTAGTTTTATATTTGAAACGTTGGCTTGCATTGAAAAGAGGGCATAATAGCAGCTGGTTTATTTTGGTCTGTGTATAAAGACATGAAATTTAAAGCTTTTGAGGTACTTGTACTTCCATGCGTATGTGAAAGGAGAAAAATACTTTGAAGCATCAGAGAAAAGATTTACGATCTGAAGAGAAACCAGACAAGTTGGAGAAACTAATTTCAGAAGCATTAGAGATAGAAATTCACATTAAGTCACATTTTGTACAAATTGTATTTTGTGATTTGAAAGCCTATTAACTAGAGCATGTACATGTCTTGCACTTTCCTGTCAGTATAAAGTTTTCCCCCATTTTTGAATTGTACACAGGTAGATGTGCATGTCTCAAAATATGTATGTTCCAAAAATGTGCATAAATGAGCCTTACTAAATGATAATCTACAAAATATGGAATATGGTAACAACACAAATTTCTATGCAAGAAAAGATGGAAATAAAACATCTTCCAACCCAATAATGAAACATGGAAGCCTTTCAAAAGCGATATAATGATAGCATTATGACCCCACCTTAATTGCCATGAGAGCATCCTATAGAATCCTGGCACTTGTAGTTTGGTGAGGCAATAGAACTATCTGGATGAGAATTCTAACTACTTCCTGAACTGCAAATCCCACCATCCCATAAGATGCTGCTATGACAGTTACAGTAGGTTTATAACATTGCAATTGTGAAGTGAACGATGCCTGAGAAGGCAGCTTCAAAGGATTTCAACCAGAAAAGAAAACTAGTTCTCACTTTGCCTTTCTTCATCCCTCAGTTTAATTCAGTTGACTTCCCCCCCCCCCCCCATTTTTTATGCAAAGGGCCCCTAGACAGGACAAAAATGCCCATAGGATTCTGGTAAATGTAAGGAAAATGAAATTGACAGATTTTCACATCCTTTGCTATTAGTAGCCTCATGAATAATTTTGAATGGCAAGGATACCATACTGCTATACTTCCTTCATTTAATCTTGTACCTGAGCAACAGATACAGAGTTGGAAAATCCAAATTTAAAAAAAGCTACGAAATGTGAGGGGTGTAGTGTATAGTGTATGACATTTCTAAACAAAGTTCAAATGTATTCAAAATTATCTCTTAATATGAGATAATGACCTGTACTCTGCCATTGCTGTCTGTCCTCCTACGAATCTGTAACTCTTTAATGTGCTATTTAATGTTTTTGTGAGACAGAGAAGTCTGTTTGAACTTCTGTTATTTTTATGGATCTTTTGATCAGGGACAACAATGAATAGTTGAACTTGTATATTTGTCTTGGTACCTTTTTAAAAAACAAACAAAACAAAACCTTAATTTGAAAAATGCTGCACATCTCCAGTGCCTCTCTGTAATACAAAGGAAACTGATGCTATAAAACTGTTCTGAAGTGTTCCACCATTTCAGAAAGCAGGGAATAAAGGTAAAGGTATTCCCCAAGGTTGCCAAGTCATGTCCAACTGCAAGGGACCGTGCTCATCTCTGTTACTAAGCTGAAGAGCCAGTGTTGTCAAAGACTACTCTGTTCATATGGCCAGCATGACTACACAGAACACTATTTACTTTCCCACCAATTGGTACCCTATTTATCTACATGCATTTGTACATGCTTTCAAACTGCTAGGTTGGCAGAAGCTGGGACTAGTGATGGGAGCTCATGCTATCACTCAGCACTTGGGGCTCGAATTGCCAACTTGCCAATCTTGCAATCAACAAAGTCAGTGTCTTAACCACTTGAGCCACTGTGTCCCTTTTCACCATTTCAAGAAGCAGGGAATACAACACACTATATTTAGTTGGTGGCATCACAACCAACATCACAACCAGCAGAAAAGTGTGTAAATGTATAGATAAACATATTGATTAGACAGTATCTGTGCAACGATAGCTCAGGATGATAGCTTTGCACTGACTTGAATGCACGTGATCATGCCACTTTCCTTTCACCCAAACCTAAATTTTAAGCAATGTTGAAATTCCAGTAGAGCTCTGGATGGTTAGCAACTTATAGTCTGTGAATTAATAACAACAGTCTTATTCATCAGATGACAGTTAAAGAGAAGGATGTTCAGCCTATAGCTCACTTTCCATTTGTTCCAAAGTGACCCATTAAAGTCAAGATGCAAAACCATTTGTTATGGATTGTAATCTATCCCTTTCATAACCAGGTGGATAATTGCTATCTAGCAAAAGTCAAAAGGGCCTCAGGGATGTTTATTCCAGAAAAAAAATAATACATTCGTCTAAGACTTTCAGCCAATTTTAATGATTGGTTAAAATGACAATTTTTCAACCAGGGAGCACATTAACTGTATTGTGTCATGTATTTAACAGCATGGATATTTAACAACCATGAATACTCAAAGTTCCTGTGCATAACACTGTACTTTTCCAATACTGTTTTAAACAGATAGATTTATGTTTGGCAATGTTCTCCCTTCTCCCACCCCATTCACAACCACTTCAGAATTCTGCCAATGGCTTGTTATTTTTCATAGTGTTTCCAGCTCTCTTTTTATTATTGAATGCTGCAGAATGAAAATCCATTAACCTGTTGTTTTTTGTTAAAATAAATGATGCCATCCTTAATAAGATAGTAATTATCACATTTCATTCCATTAATCAGCTGTTTATTATTTTAAACCAGTTGTTACCATTTTAATAGACAGTATGTCATTAAAACTATTATTTGTGGCCAATAATGTCCTCCTTAAGTTACCTTTAGTATCTCATTAAATGTTTATAACAGTTCTATAATCTCCATTTTGCTAATTGAACATCCAGGCATTTTACCTGAAAAACAGCCCTATAAATTGGAAATGAAAAATTGGACTAAATAGCATGGCTTTAGCAATGTTGCAGTTTGGAATAAATCTATACATGGCAGACTATTTTTTGTTACGTCAGAACGGTCCAATTAACTTTATGGGAGAGCTTTAAAAAATGTAATTACATCTGTTTTCAGATTGGATTCATTTCAAAACACAATTTTGGTAGTTTAGCTAAAGTCCATTTAGGGAGTAGCTTCCTATATTTATGGAAGTTTTATGTAAACAGGCAAAAAGATAGGACATAGAAAAAATCTAAACAAGATTTGTACTGATCTCTGGAAATTATTTAATTGGAGGAAAACTCCTTCCACCACAAAAATATCCAGAGTGGAATTCAGCCAAATTGTTGAACTGTGCATTGCTACCTCATTACTGATTTCATGCATCATGTAACCCACATCAAAAATGTCAAAAGACTGCTAATCACATGTGGTATGGAAAGAATTTTTAGGTGTAAAAAAGTCAGATACAGAAAAGAAACTGAAAGATTTTCACACTCCTAAATAGAATTTTTGGGGGCTGATTAGAAATGATTGCACTTACTAAATGCTGTGGCTCACATGTTTAAAATAGCTAGTCTGTTGAAGGCTATGTGCAAAGGTATTAAGGTTTTTTTTGTTTGGTTTGTTTTTAATATTTCTCTTCACACCTCGTCAGGCCCAACAAGGCTATTGCTTAGCAGACAGAGATTTATTCAATTAGTTTGCTAGGCCTTGTTACTAAAGTATAGCAAAAGCTACATATGATGTACCTGAAGTGATGTTTCCCTGCATCCTACTGAAGTTGTTTGCTGTGATGTAAGCAGTTCAAATTGTGCAAAAGATGGAATAAGAGAATCAGTGGCATAAACTATTAATGTGGGGAAAGTTTAGTTGCAGATTTTTCCACAGACTTTTCTTCTATTTTTGTTTTTGTTTTTTTTTTTAAATGAATAATATGACATGAAAAATTAATCTCCGTTTTTACTATGTACATTTCTGTATTCTCCTCCATTAGAGTATTATCATGATTAAACTAAATTTACATAACTTTAAATGATAGAGAGTCACAACTCGGGATCAATATTAAAATTGCTGTAGGATTTATAGATAGAAACCTGCTTTTCTGACATACTGGCTGAGAAAATGCTACATACATATGAGGGTGTACATTTCAGGAACTCACTCAGGTATCAGGGTGTGTATATATATCGCAAAATCAACCATTGTCTTCCTTTGGCTTCTATTTAGATGAGATTTTAAGGAGTTTTACCTTTGCTGGAGACAGAAACCTCAAAGAGTTAATTCCCCATCTTTTGGCTCCTCTGGTTTAAGATTCCCTGTTGTGGTTAAATTTGGTATCTTGAAATCCAGAAAACATATTCAAGGACTTAACTCTTTGAAGTTTCTACCTCCAGCGAAGGCAAAACTCTTTCATTTGGAATACAATTGATATATTTTACCTATACATCACCAAAATATATTTTTCAGATGTAACAGCACAGAGGCTTCTTGAGAAATTCAAGGTGGGCTGGTACCCTCCACAGATCAGGAACAGCACAGATCTCAACTTTTTTGTTGCTAATGGAGTTGAAATTTGATAACATGGATTTTACATTTTTGTTCCTCAGTCCCCACATGATCCAAAATGAGGGGGGGGGGTGTCTCTGCTTGCACTGACATCTCAACTGACAACATAAGTGTCAAGCCCCTTCACCTGTATTCATTATTCTTTCTTACCGGTGTTCCTGCCACCTTCTTATGACTGTCACTTTATTCTTAAAATATGTTTTGAATGGATAGTAACGTGGTAAGTATTCAATTTCCAGACAAGTATTTTTTAAAGCAACAATAAAAACTTTATTTAAACAGCAGTTTGAAAATGTTTTACTTGTTCAGTTGCATTCAGTTAAATGTCGTTACTTTACTGTCACTTTCTATAGAAAATATCAACTACTTTCACATGAGATTCTCACAAACTTGGTATCAGGTTCCCTTATCAAACCTATCTCTACCTTGGCCTACTAGGCTAATCAAATTTCACAGGTCATCCCACTCCAGCAACTCTTTCTCTCAGAGTTCTGAATGAGTACCAGCAGGGAGCCCCTCACTTTTGGACTCTACTCCTGACTGTCCTTGCTTCTCCCTGGAACCCTTACTCCAACTGTCCTTCTCTAGATGTAACAAATTCTTATCTAACTCTCCCTCTCAGCAACAGCCCTATTTATCTTCTCCAGCTTTCACTGTGATTGGCAACCTATTGGTTGTTACTAGGCTAGCCCATCTCTGTCAGCACTCCACAATAAGTAAGAGTTGAAACAAAATGCATGTCTGTGACTTTATCGTCATCATCACCATATTTTCCTTTTCCTTTTCCTGTATGGTTTTTAGCATCTGATGAAGAAGCCAGTGGAGCACTGGAATCTTCCATGACATATTTTGTGCTTTGTTTTAGCTGGTTCATGGATTTTGTACTTTATTGTATTTTGCTGTGTTGCCGACATGGCTGACCCTGAATAGATTCATTTGTCTTAGCATACGAAATTCAGGAAACTGATCTTTTAAAATGCATTTTATCAGGAAAAAAAATATTGTCGTAGGTGGGAAAGTTGGTTGTATAAGGACTGCCCCATAGTGCAAATGTGTAAGTGTGTATTGCAAGTGTGTATTGCAAGTGTTGGAAAGATGCTTTAAAAGAAATTAAAGCAAAGTATTTATTGAATTTGATACATATAATTTAAAATTTCATATTATAAACATAATAATTTCAGTATGTCTTTCAGTATGAAAGGGAAAAAACTATGAAAAAGACTGTAGTCCCTTGAGGGATACATGAGGTTATATGTCTCTCTTGGGAAAGAAATGTCTTTTTACCCCAGGGTATAAGAAAATGGGAGGGGGGGAGAATCTAATATGTTGTTGTTAATTTGTAGGATACAATGATTCTGTATGGTACGACAATGTACAAATAGAGTACAAATTGGTTGTTGGCAAGATGACAAAAGTAATTTAGAAGCTGTCTTCAATTATCTCAACCATGACAAGCTGAAACATTTCATCCAGAAAAGAAAAAAAGAAAAGAAAACAGAACCACACACCCACACACCCAAACAGTTAAACTACTGTATCATTTAAATGTTATATATCAAGTTGGAAGATTTGTATTGGTGATTTCTAACCATTAGCTGGAGAGTTACTAAATAACAGTTTGGCAAACCTTGGGAGACCATGTTCAGTGGCCAGTGAGGACAGCTTTTGCAGAGAGAGAAATCATGTACTACCAAGTGAACTGGTCCTTGCTAATTGATGGAGTGTCTCACCTCTTTCTCCTCTGCAGCCAGAAGTGGTCACCAATAACATACCTTTTTAGGAAGATGAGAGGAGTTTTAATACTTTGTTGAGGTAAAACACAAGTGGAGAACTGCCACCCATTTAAACAAGTCAATTGCCACTTGACATATACAAAATCATAATGTCTACCTACCATGGCTACATCCCATGGTGTCCTGGATTTTGTAGTTTGGAGAGACAATCCATCCATAAAATGGAATTATGACTGACAAAGTGAATTCATAGTGCTATAACTGTGTTATGTGGAGAGGTCTTGAGGGATGCCCTCCCTCTCTCTCTCAAGAAAATGGATGGTCTAGACAATTCCTGAAGTAAGAAAAAACTGATGTATTTAAAGTGATGTTACTTCAAACAGAAAAAGAAAGTGTTTGCGGTGGGGTGGTGGGAGAAGATTAGTTGTCTTTCTCTTCGGATCTCTAGCTTCTTTAAAATAAGTCATTGTTGCTGCAAAGTCCAGCACTGTATGTGTGTTTGCATATGTGGGGTTTTTTTTTCTTCCAGAGTCATCTACTGAAGTGCTTTTAAAGCTATCTGATGTAGGGGATTGGCACACACACACCCCACTCGCACGTGCCAGTGATTGGTACCATATTGGATAATCAAGTGGAAAGTTTTCCTTAAACTATTCCACCCTTTTTTTCTCAGTTTCTCACTCACTCTGTCTCCATCCTTTTCATTTTTCTGTTTACTCCCTCTTATCCTTTTAACCCACCCCCTTTAACTGTAAAATTAATGTAGGATGGGGGCAGAGAGAGAGAGACAGAGAGAGTGCAAACTTGTTAGGGATTAAAATATTTGTAAATTTTATTCTTGTAGTGAAGAATCAGTGTGGTGTAGTGGTCTGAGCATTGGAGTATGACTCTGGAGATCAGGGTTTGACTCTCCACTCTGCAAGGAAACCCATTGGGTGACCTAGGGTGAGTCACACACTTTCAGCCCCAGAAAACCATGTGATAGGTTTGCCTTACGGTCACCATAAGTTGGAAACAATTTGAAGGCACACAACAACAAGGGAAGAACAAATAATTTTGCCATTTTTCTTCTCACTGTAGATAAATAATTGAAAATTGCATAGTTTTCAAAGATTATTTGTTAACTGGAAACTATTCTGTGCAATAATAATAATAATAATAATTTAATTTATTATTTTTATTTGCACATAAAATGGCATTTCCTATGATAAAACAAGTTACTTAAACAGAAAGCAGTATTTGTTGCACACACACACATATCTATATTGTATATCTGTTAAATATATTGATATATATCTATATCAATATATTTAACAGAATAAGGGGCTATACAGATCTCCCCAATGGTGGTCTGCAGCTGCCTCTTTACTGACCAGATTGGGACCATAGCAACCTCATGCCATGGCCCTGATCCAGCCTCCAGAGAGTGCAAAAAGGAGCCACAAAAAGCAGCACCTGTTTGCACCCTACAAGGAGCAACATAGTGGCATGGCTTTATGACACCCCTTCGGTGCTGCATCATGTGGATGCAGCACCAAAGGGGCATCATGATGGCATGTGCTGTGTGGACCAATATGTGTCAAAATTCTGGGGCAGGGTTAGGGTGTCCAGCATGCGGCCACTGTGCCCTAACTCAGCCTACAGGCCTAAGTCCCAAACTCTGAAGATTTTCACTTACCTTGGATTCTTCTCTTGTTCCCAACACTTGCATAACCTATATTTCTACCAGTTCCCCTCATCAGATAGCTTAAAAAGCACTTCAATGGATGACTATGGAAAAAAAAAACAGAATATTTTCAAATATTCTTTGTATTTATACTAGTGATATACCTGATCATTAAAACTGCAGATGCTCCAGATTAAATTTAAGATCCCTTGTTCCTACATGTAACATTTAACATTTTTTCAATTAGAGAAGAGACACCAAATCAGTGGGATTCATGTAGGTGTTGACACACCAGTCAAAAATGGTTTTAGTGGGTCTAGTCTAGTTGGGACTGTTAAACAGGACTGAAGTCATCATATGTTTAGTCCAATGACAGTAATGATTATTTCTTAATGTGTTTATAAACACCTAAAGTAATAAATGCAAAATCTATCCAAACTTGTTTCCATGTCAAGAAATATTTTCTCTTTTAGGTGACATATAAGTGCCTGGACAAAGTTTGATATTAAAATTTTTAGATGCCAACAGTTATTTTAGTACTATAATTACAGACTTGAAAACACTGAAAGATTGGGAGTGTTTATTTGTATTATCTAGGGAAAGCTACAGTACTATTTACATGGACATACTACTATTCTATGTGAAATACTGTGGGAACTAGGATTGCTCAGCCAGTAATAGAAAAATATTCTGAGGGATACCTTGCATTTGCTTCTGGGATGTATCCATCACCCTTCCCCTTTAGTAGGGGAAGTTACAGTTAGAAAACTCATGCATGCTCCAAAGACTTTTACTGAAACACTTCATGCATAACTTAAAAATACATACAAATAGTTTAGTTTAATAAATAATGTCCAGCAAATTTATCCAAAGGGCCTAATCCATAATTTAATGCTGCCTGAGGGGAAAGCTCAATTTGCGCTCTGGCAATTGATTCATGTTTTTTTTTCCTGAACTTCTTAAGTCACAATGTTCACTGCAAGATGAAATATGACATGTGCTAATGTTGCATGTTTGTATATTTAAACTCTCTGCTCCTGAAATGTAGAACTTGGCCTGATCATAGTCATATTTATTCAGAAGAAAATTTCACAGATTTCAGTGAGACAATTCTCTCCAAAGTATATGTTCACCTCACAGATCTGTCCTTAAAAGCTACATGCATGAATGCCTGGGGTGTACGTGAAGTACAACCAACAGTTGTGTTGGAGGGGATGGTGGTAGAGGCAAAGATAAGAGAATGGCAGTGTGTTAATCATCAGTTGTTGGAAATAGCTTGTGAACATTATATTTTGGACTTACAACTCCCAGAATTGCTCTGGAAGCTGCTGACCTTTCTTCATGTACCATCTCAGAACATACAAGCTATCAATTTAATATTGTCACCCAAACACCCTTGCCATGAATGCTTCTGAAAATACATTTGCATAATGAAGACACTTTAGTTTTGGGAGCTAGCACACAGAGATTTTGTCACTTTTGGATTGGCCTAATAGCAGTGTCACTGTAATATGGAGTTTGGAATTTACTAGGTTACCCCCTTATGACCTAAAGGCAAGAACTGCTTATTTCTTAACTTTGAAAACTGCTAAAGGAACATTTTATCACTTAAGAAATGGGATTATAATTAGAAATTTACTTTTTTTTACTATAGTTTCCAGAATTCTCCAGAGGTTATATCCCACCCCAGCCCTAACTCTGGCCTTTGTACTTTCATCCATCCCTTCCCAACCCTTTTCTAATTTCTGGTAAGATAAATGAAATAAATGATTCCATAATTAAATCCACAGAGCATACTGTAACATAAACTACATCCATGAAGTATATGGCTATTTGGCTGACTCAACCTCTGCAAATTTAGGGTTACTGCGTTCATTCTACCTTCCAATCTAAATTAAAATTTCCTTTTAAAACTGAATCCACCTGTGTTCAGAGCTACAATGTATTTAGAGTTAAGCTGTGAGATGATTTGTTCAAGTAGTCAAATGTCTTGGGCCAGCACTGTAAGAAATAATTTCACTAATAATGTCTACTTTGTTAAGCAGAATTGAAATGTTTTGATCTCGCTCTCTTTGTCATCTCATTCTCTCTCTCTCTCTCTCTCTCAAGAATCCATGAGGGAGATTAGAACAAAATCTATTGTTTTTATATGATTTAATGGATAGCTTCTCAAAAATACCTATAGGACAATGAAAGAGAAATACTATGGATCCATAAGAAAGTTTTACCACATTCTGTATCCCTGTAGAATATTCAAGGTTTCAGAATCTGAGGAAGAAATGATATTAGATTATTTAGTCTTTCAATTCACTCCAGGAGTATTATGCCATATCTAAATGGTTGCTCTTTTACATTTACCACTGCTATAACCAACTGAACTGTTTGTTTAGCACCTCATCAGTGGTGCAGCCAGCAACTAAGTGCTTCCTTTGATCAAATAGTTCCCCTTAAGAACTTTATCATTCATTTTATTGTTGTCACTGCTGTCATTCCCCCTCATAAGTAACTCTTAAGCATCTGTTTGAAAACTTCATTATGAAAACAGCTTTCACATGCTCTGCTCTCATGCCCAGTGACTGAATAGTTTCATTCCACACTTGTTCAGATTCAACACTTTGCTGTATTACAAAGATCAGCACCAGTGTTCTCATGGCTTGGGTTTATGACATCCAGTTTCTAAGCATCACATTGTTTATCTCATATCAGAGGCTGAAACGTTAGCCTTGAAAATTAATTCAACAATATGTAGCATTGGGAATCAAAGGGTTAATTCATAGCCTCTAACATTGATTTAAATATAATTCAGAGACAGATGTGTTAGTCTGAAATATCAGTATGCAAAGGAATCTTGTGGCAAGTGAGACTAAGGGCCTGAGCAAATGACCTCAGTGCTCACCTGGGTTAGTTCCTTGGTCAGCATGACAATTGTTGGGTATTCATACACCGTTCTCTGCACTGACCCAGCTGTTGTAAAGCATTTGAAGAAGTAGACTAAATCTATTAAAATTTATACTGCAACTTCTTTCACACAGTAAGGCTTGCCTGTATGGGCCAAACAGCCCATTCTTCCCCCACTCTGGACTCATCCTGTTCGGATTAACTTGGTTCTCCTGTGCTCGGTACAGATGACATCCAGCATGTTCAGCATCAGAACCAGGATATAACAACCTTAAAATGAAGTTAAATAACTTACCTCAACAGTCCTCCATTCCTGTGCCACCATGACTGGTTGCACAGGCATCCTGCTGAGCTTCCTGTCACATCCAGCACTGTCCTGGTTGCTCACTCTGAAGTCAGATTGAGACACCCTGTCATGTGACTTATGCTGAGAACTTCATTCTGGTGCCCATGCAAGCAGCCACTGCAATGTGAAAAAGGAGGGCCAGATAGGAGGGGGAGATTGGAGCAGATTTGAGGCTAGGATACTCCAGGCTGCCCCCAGAATATCCTGACCAGTGAAGACAACACATTAGTCTCAAAGGTACTACAAAACTCTTTTGCATATTGAATGAAATAGTTTAATTTACTATTTAAAAATTTAAATTAATTTACTGCTCAGAGAGCCAGTTGCAGGCCATTTGGAGTGAGAAAGAGAAGAAGGAAGAGCAGCTGTTTGGCCCATACAGGCAAGCCTTACTGTGTGAAAGAAGTTGTAGTATAAAGTGTTGAATCTGAACAAGTGTGGAATGAAATGAAATGAAATTCAAAATGACCTGAATAGACTAGAAATCTGGGCTAAAGCTAACAAAATGAAATTCAACACAGAGAAATGTAAGGTTCTGCACTTAGGGAGGAGAAATGAAATGCAGAGATATAGGATGCGGGACACCTGGCTGAATGAGACAACATGTGAAAGGGATCTAGGAGTCCAAGTAGACCACAAACATGAATCAACAGTGCGATGCAGCAGCTAAAAAGGCCAATGCAATTTTAGGCTGCATCAATAGAAGTATAGTGTCTAGATCAAGGGAAGTAATAGTGCCACTCTATTCTGCTTTGGTCAGGCCCCACCTGGAATACTGTGTCCATTTCTGGGCACTACAATTCAAAAAGGATGTGGAGAAACTGGAGCGTGTCCAAAGGAGGGCGACTAAGATGGTTAAGGGTCTGGAAACCATGCGCTATGAGGAACGCCTTAGGGAGCTGGGAATGTTTAGCCTGGAGAAGAGAAGATTAAGAGGTTATATCATAGCCCTGTTTAAATATTTGAAGGGATGTCACACTGATGAGGGAGCAAGCTTCCAGAGAACAGGACTCGGAACAATGGATGCAAACTGCAGGAAAAGAGATTCCACCTCAACATTAGGAGGAACTTCCTGACAGGAAGGGCTGTTCGACAGTGGAACACACTCCCTCGGAGAGTGGTGGAGTTGCCTTCCTTGGAGGTTTTTAAGCAAAGGCTGGATGGACATCTGTTGGGTATGCTTTGATTGGCAGTTCCTGCATGGCAGGGGTTGGACTGGATGGCCCTTGTGGTCTCTTCCAACCCTATGATTCAATGGGGCTTTCTAGATTAGCAAAAAGAAGTGTGTTCATGGCTGCATGAAACTCTAGCCTTTAGATGAGAGAAAGGGAAAGTGTGCCATGAAAACACTTTTTTTTGCATTTTAGGGGAGAAGAAGCGCCTTTAAAAAGGTGCTGGTTTTCCCAGTTTCTTTTTTAAAAACTGCGGAACAGCGCAGCTCCATCTAAAGGCTGTGGTGCAGCTGCTAAGCATTAAGGAAAATTTCCTGCCAATCTAGAAAGCCCCAATAATTCTACTGTGTGAAACTTTTTAAAAAAAGACTACATATTTATAGAGAATGGGATAGAGGTTGTCAGCACTGAACCCAGGAGTACAACTTTATTGGCATCTTCAAACAAACAATCTCTTTTTAGTTTATTTAAAGTTGCAGTCTCACAACTTTGATCTCATCCCCCAATGGATTAGAAATCTCATCATACAATAGTGATTGCAGCTGGTGGGATTTCAAGAAATTTAGACACTGTCAGGTTGTGTGAGGTTGTCCTAAAGTATGGAATCTCACCATATAGTATATTCAGTTATGTTTTGTCACTGGTCTTCATTTGTCTTTTTTTTCCCTGTCCGCTCCCTTTCAACCTGGGAAATGTTCTCTTGACCAACAAATGCCTTTCTTCTTTAAGTTTAATAAGGTTAATCTTAGTTTAGGAATTATGATGTTAAAGTTTAGGAAGATATTCTGCATTTATTTCAGTTAGAGAATATAACCCATTGAAGTGTAGTATTAAGTGGTGCACTACACAAAATATTATTGATTAGAAATGTTTGAGTGTCTCTGAGCATTTTTTAATCTGCACAACCACTGTTGTCTTGTCTGCCTTGCCACTCCCACTCAAGAAACATGACCAAATACTCAGTGTTAAAACACTTGTTTGGCTTATTTAGCTCAGTCATAGGTTTTTTTTTTGTTTGTTTTTTAAAGAAAGAAATCTAAACAGTGATGGAAGGGGATGAATTTAACTAGCTGTAACTTTTGGCTTCAACATTTACTTTCATCATACTGCTTCAAGTGTTTGATGATTTGAAAAATTGGCTGGATGGGTAGCAAAATGAAAAAGAAACAGAGGGAGAGGAGGAGGAGGAGGAGGAGGAGGAGGAGGAAGTTGTTTAATGTCATTTCAGCTCACACTAAACAATAATGTACAATATTGTTTATTATATAAACAATGGCCTGCCCTGATGCCCCCATCTCTATTTACTGGGAAGCAGCCCCTGTGATCAACGGGTGTATATGCCCTTGTAACTCAGGAAGTACTTGACTTCCATTCCTACCCCTTCTTGTGAGTGATCTCTGGTGCAACAGACAGAAGTAAGATCCCAGTTGTAATCCCCCTTACTCTGGAGATCACTTGTGCATATGAGGACACAACCATCAGTCATCTGCTGCCCAGTCAACAGGGGAATGGAGTCACATCATTCACAGCAGCTGCTGCCCAGTAAATGTGGAGTAGGGAACTTTCATGGTCCCTATGTATTGCCAAAACTAGGGTCTACATCGAGATCATGAATATGTAATAGTCATGCGTGTGTAATTCTAGGCTACACATTCATAACTTCTATAGAGGATTCCAACTAAACTAAAAAATTATAATCAGGAAATCTAGTGAGTTCAGTCATATGAAGAGAACATTCTAATCAGTTAATTTGAATCGTTTAATTGGGCATTTCCAAGCTCTATCTAATATTTACTTAAGTGGGATTGCCATATCTGTTAAGATTTCTCATTCTCATTCTGTTCTGAATATCAAGTGGCCCAAGCTGCCCAAGCTGCTATCTCATAAAAACACCTGACAACACCATCTGGCCTAAGAGGGAGTGAAAGGACAGGCCAAACCCCATTGGGCCTGCCCTAGATCATGAACCCTCCATGCTACCTTCCTTGGTCCAGGCGTCAGAGAGAGAGAAGAACTGCTGGACCTGATCCCCTTCCTCCCACCATTCCCTTCTCCTTTTGTGTCGTGTCTTTTTAGATTGTAAGCCTGGAGGCAGGGAACTGTCTAATTAAACATAATAATTGTAAACTGCTCTGATAGCCTTCAGGGCTGAAGAGCGGGGTATAAATATCATCATCATCATCATCATCATCATTAGATGGGATAACTAATATTCTGTTCAGAGTGTTGGAAGAGACCTGTGTTCAAATTCTTACTTGACTAGGAAGCTAAATTACCTTGATACTACAAGAACTATATATCATTCTAACCTGTCTCACAAAGTTGTTGTAAGGGTACAAATGTTGATGAATATATTGAGTTCCTTGGAAGGATCAGTGTCAATATGACAAATAGTGTAGGATTACTTTGTTAGGGTTACAGCTGACATGGTGTCAAAATTCTTCTGTTGGTATCTTTGGACTTAAAGGAAAAAAGTTCCCCTGTTTATTCTTACACATGATAATGAAGAAGGAGCAAAATCTGATTGCTCAAACTATCGAGGTATAACACTGCTCTCCATTGCTTGAAAAATCCTTGCAAGGATACTCCTGAACAGATTAGTTCCTGCTATTGCAAACGAACTTCTCCCTGAAAGTCAGTGCGTCTTCAGAGCTAATAGGAGCACTACAGATATGGTATTTGCTCTTAGACAACTGCAAGAGAAATGTAGAGAGCAAAACAAAGGACTCTATGTAACCTTACCAAAGCCTTCGACACTGTGAGTAGAAAAGGACTGTGGTAGATCCTGGAACGACTAGGATGTCCCCCCAAATTCCTCAAAATGATTATCTTGCTACATGAGGGCCAGCAAGGACAAGTCAGATATGGCGATGCTTTCTCAGAGCCCTTTCTAATAACTAATGGTGTGAAACAAGGTTGTGTTCTCGCTCCGACTCTATTTACAATCTTCTTCAGCATGATGCTCCAAAGGGCTATGGCAGATCTCGAAGAAAAAGACGGCATCTATATACGTTACCGTACTGATGGTAGCTTGTTTAACTTAAGCCGTCTGAAGGCTCGCACAAAGACTCTAAACTATCTAGTCCGTGAGCTGCTTTTCGCTGATGCTGCTGCCCTTATTGCCCATACAGAAGCAGCTCTGCAGTGCCTAACATCCTGCTTTGCAACAGCTGCAGAGCTGTTTGGGCTGGAAGTCAGCCTGAAGAAAACGGAAGTTCTCTACTAGCCTGCATCACAGGAAGAGCACTATCACCCCCACGTCACCATAGGCAAATCTGTACTTAAGTCCGTCCAGCAGTTCACCTACCTGGGAAGTATCATCTCCTCAGACACCAAGATTGACAAAGAGATCGATCACAGATTAGCAAAGGCATATAGTGCATTCGGAAGGCTTCACAAAAGAGTCTGGAGTAACAAACACCTGAGGCGAAGCACCAAAATCAGTGTGTACAGAGCCATTATACTGTCCATTCTCCTCTATGGGTCTGAATCATGGGTCACCTATCGCCAACATCTACGACTCCTTGAACGCTTTCATCAGCGCTGTCTACGCACAATCCTAAACATACACTGGACTGACTATCTACTCTTTCATACGAGGCTAAATTGGAAGTATAATTTAAGGTCAATTTGAATGCAAACATGGGTTTTATGTTATTGCAAATTAACTCTTCGCACGCAAATTCGGGCAAGAGGGAAGCCAATTCGAATGCAATCATGGGTTTTACTTTATTGCAAATTAAAGCTTCGCATGCAAATTCGGGCAGGAGGGGGTTATTTTCGGGTAATGGGAAGTAATTCCAAATGGAGCAGGAGTTCATGTAAATTTGCTTAACTAGCGAATTTACATGAATCCGCATTGGCTCTATTCGAAGTTGGGAGAAATTCCTCCCGTTTGAAAGAGTTCTATGTGACGAATGTTGCTGTCCTTGAGCAAGCAGGGATCACCAGCATTGAGGCCATGCTATTGAAAACGCAGCTGCTTTGGCAGGGCATGTTTCTAGGATGGAGAACCACCGCCTCCCCAAAATAGTTCTCTACGGTGAACTCGCCACGGGTCAGCGAAAGAGGGGCGCCCCAAAGAAGAGATATAAGGATTCCCTGAAACAACATCTCAAGCTTGGCCAAATTGATCACCAGCAATGGTCTGCCCTGGCCTGACATCGGGAGGCGTGGAGACGCACTATCCACAATGCTGCAGCCTCATTCGAGAACTCATGCCGAATGAGTCTCGAAGAGAAATGACATCGCAGAAAGAACCACAACTTGGAAACACCACCCAAGGAGACTTTCTGCTGTGCTTTCTGTAACCGGACTTGCTTATCTCGGATCGGCCTTTTTAGTCATCAACGCGCTTGTAGTAAGCGTGGGATAAGTCCTTCCTGAATCTTCATTAGCGAAGAAAAGCCAGTGAGAGAGAGAGAGACCATCTGTTGACACCAGTGAGAAATGTCAAATTCACCCTAAACCACTGGCAGTTCTCATGATGCACATCTGGTTTTTGGCCCTTCATCTGACTTTGCTGTGAACTAAGCAGTGTTGGGGGAAAGTCCAGGGATTTCCAGAAACTGCAGAGTGCCCTTGGGTTCTTTTGCCATGTGGATAGCTGGATGTTATCTATGGGCCAAGAGTCATATCATCCCTCTTCCCTACATTGAGCAGTGCAGAGAAAGGAAATGGCCTGTTTTCAAAGCTGCCACTGCCATTTCCCTATGGACAGGACCTCCATGTAAAGCCTGTCCATGTAGTGTCTCTTCTCCTGAAGTCAGAATGGGGTTCCCATGCATGTGAGGGGGGGGGTGAGCCTCCCCCTTTGTAGATCACATGGTGGGGTACCCCATCAACAGAAGCAATGGTGCACTGCTGTCACAGGGAGGTGCTTGGCCAGTGAGGCTGTGGTAGTGGCAGTAGCACTAAAAGGGATGGACCAGCATGGCCAATGCAGTATTGGCATGACTGGCACATGTACAAAATGATGTGGCATTATGCCGGTTTTGGCCTTGTGCATGTGGTTGACATTGTGATCAGCCCAGGGCCAGTCCAAGGCATAATGCTCCAGACTGCCCCCAGATCAAGCAGCCAGTGTGAAAGTGTCTTGTGTGTCTTCCACTAGCACATGTATAGTTAATTCAACCATCTAATTAAATGATTGTATGTACAGTGCTGTGTAAATTTACAGCGCTATATAAATAAAGGTTAATAATAATAATAATAATAATAATAATAAACCTCAGGTTTCAAACTTTGGAATAAATCACCTTTGGACTCAATGACCAGAAATAAGACCACTGAATTCACTAACTTTAATTGGCTCAAGGTTATCTTCTTTCCATCTCTCAACACAATGGTAACATGATGCATAGTATAGATGTACTTAGTATATCAAAACACTGTGAACTGACTCTTCAGTCTCCCTCCACCCACCATTCCTTCCAGTATTGTTTGCGCAGAAGGATAAGCTACCTTTCATGTTCATTACAAAGCTTCCTGGTGTCCTGTCCTTAGCCTTCTGATCTATATTTGTGATTTCTTTTAAATTGAATATATCACTCATTTATTGCCAGTGCTATTTTAATTTTCTCTCCAGCTTCCACTGCAAATAAAAGACTCCTGGCTGTTTTTAATTTTCTGCTCTGACAGTAGAAGACATATCTGCATGATTAAAATGCCAGATATCTTTGTAATTGTTATCATTTATATTAATTAATAGAAAATAGCAATTGATTTACACAGAGGAGAACTACTATTCTAAATCTTTATTAATGCTGAGTTGTCTATGAACCGCTGTTCCTTACACACTCTGCTTCTTTTTCCTCCTTATGTTTATATATAATTAATATCTACTACTCTAATGAGTGCAATGCATAGTAACAATTTGAATCATAGACTCATCAACCTTTCCAGTTCAGAAGTTAAGAAGCAGTTTTCCATAAAAAGTATTAGACTCATTAAGTGGTTGAATTATCCAAATGCCAGACAGTCTTCTTACGGTCACATATCCTTTAAATTAACACACTGATGAATCTGTCCACAAATCATAATTGATTAAAAAAGCAAATGTTAATTGGAGACTTTCAAAGCCATATTTGTAGAACTAGTGGTAAATTTACATGACCTATCTGCACCCAATCTTAGTATTGGCACTGTTCCCTTGCATTGACATGGATTGTCAGGGAACCAGCTTGCAGGGGAAATGCATTAGCATACAATATGAACTGAATGCTAACATATGCATTCTGGATATCACTAGCATTGTGGATGAGGCATTGGTGACAAAACAATGGATGACTGTGAAGTTTGAATCTCCTGGCTGATATATATATATATATATATATATATATATGAACAAAGCACAATATTGTTGGGAAATCTGAGAGATAGTACTAGATCTCGTAATCAGAGCAATTCCATTGTGACGGTGAAAGCTGAAGAACAACCAGCCCATCCACCTCCATTCCACATTCACCCCACAGGGAAAGAAAATAAACAGAGTACAGTAGTCTACTCCAAATCTATTCTGAAGCTCCCATCATTTAGTTTCACTGGATGACTCTGGGATCTAGTATTATGAATGATGCTAAAAACTTGCCTACCCACTTTCTTTGCATCTATCATCCATAATTTTATACATACCCTATCTCCACCCCATCCCCAGGGTATAGATATAAGATGTCATTCACCTTTGGTAGTGATGTCTCCAACACAAAACTGATGTAACTTGTGAAAGCTTAAGTCAAATCAAAACAGTAGTTCATGAAAGCTTAAGTCAGATCAAAATAGTTAGCCTTTTAACTGCAACAGGTTAATGGGGATGACCTTCAAATCCCAAAATAATAATTATTTTAATACAATGGGGCTTTCTAGATTGACAGGAAAGTGTGACATGAAGTTGCCTTTTCCTTAATGCTTAGCAGCTGCACCACAGCCTTTAGATGGAGCTGCGCTGTTCCGCAGTTTTTAAAAAAGAAGCTGGGAAAACCAGCACCTTTTTAAAGGCGCTTTTTCTCCCTATAATGCAAAAAAAAAAAAAGCGTTTTCATGGCACACTTTCCCTTTTTCTCATCTAAAGGCTAGAGTTTCATGCAGCCATGAACACACTTCTTTTTGCCAATCTAGAAAGCCCCAATATCAGTAAGAATGAATTACTTTCTTTTCCTTATCATGTGTGCCCCCTCAACATAAAAATGTAACTACAAAACCTGCTGGTATGTGTAATCTTTTTTAAAAAAACAACAACAACAATGAGCTGGCATCCTATTCAATAAGGCCAATTTGTTGACATCATAATAACACTAATTCAAATTTTATTGGCATGCAAAATATTGTTCACTCATGATGTCTATAAATATGAATATATACATAGAAGAGTTTGGAAGCACTTAATTTATCAAAAATTCTTATTACTAGTCTCTTGGTGAGTCAGCCAGATAGACAGATATATGCCAATTACATTCTTTTTAAATGACAATCTTGCTTTGAAACACTCTATGAATGCTGAAATCTGGTTTTTCTTAATAGTCTAGCAGATAATATTTCAGAAGTTTTAAGTGATCCCAGAATGATTGTAATTTCTCAGCTACTATTGAAAATTTGTGCAATGAAATAATGACTAAGTGGTTGAGTAATTAACTTTTTAAATTATATCATGCTACTAACTCACTCCCAATTCTCTAAATTAATATTTCACAGTGGAATTCTGGTGAATCAGTCATAGTCCCTCCTAAACTGGGCAATGGTCTAATGGTGGAAAAATTGAGAGCTAATGCTACCGTGTTCAAAGTCTAAGCCACTGTCCTAAACTGGAAGAGAATTTTCAAAGGCAGTATTGTTTCCACAGGTGTAAACTGCTTAACATGTCTGATGAAACAAAAAGGTTTTTGATCTCACACTAAAATGAATACAATGATGGAGTCTGTTGGAGATTCATGTGAATGAATACTGTGGAGTGGACAAAGTGTGGCCCTGTTCTCAATTTTTGTGATACCTGAAGACTCCAGTACCCTGACCCACTCACCCTTCACCCCCAGTTTAAAACAATCAACGTGATTTTCAGGCAATTTTGATCTAAAGTCATATAGAAGAGCTCCATTACATCAAAACATGCAAAAATCTCATTACCCATCCACAGACACCCAGAAGCCCATGCTATCCCAAATACTTCAATTTTCTTCTTTAAACATAACCACAAAATAATGGCAGAAAGTGATCCGCCACTGTTTGCTGCCATGGAAGAGGAAATACTGTATTTTCCTCTGCAGTCCCTTTCAAAATAATGACAAGAATGTGAAGTGACATCTCTTCCAGTCACCATTCTGAGAGTGCCTGCAGAAGAAAATTCAGGTGTCTGGGCTTCGCAGGCTTTCAGCCCATGGGGGCATTGGAGAAATTGTCCCTGGCCCCCACAAAATTGCCTGCCCATTGTGTACTGAGTGTACACTTATATATGTTGGTTGTGTCAAGCTATATTTTTTCTCCCCATTGATGCTCATTTCAGTTCATAAGGTTAGACTGAGAATTAATGAAATGTAAGTTATAATTTTTTTTTATATTAGATTTGATCAGAAATTAGCCATGCATGGCAGCATCTCAAGAAATGTTATCAGTCTTAGTATTTCATTTTATTTTTATTGTAAATTTCTTGATGTTTCTATTGAACAGTTACACTTACATTTATCTTAAATTTTTATTCCAGTAGCAGACTTATACTGGCGGTGGGAGAGGAACTTCATGGAGTGTTTCACTAGAGCCAACTAATTTTTTCCTCTCTGAAATAGAACAGCAAATGATGCCACATCAGGCCTGTTCTTCCACCATTAAAGTGGTTAGTTTCCAAAGCCCTTCAAGTCAATTATGGAGAGAAAGCAGAACATTCAGCAAAATCTCTCCTACTTTTGGAAGTAAAAATACCTTAATAACAAACTAAATAATTATGTTTTTTTCATGACGCAGAACATATGAACCTAGCACAGATTTTTCTGTGACTGAGAGTGTGTGACTCACCCAAGTTCAGCCATTCAGTTTCCATGAGTCATAGTCCAACACTCAAACTACTATGCCACAGTGGCTCACTTGTAATGAACTGGAAAATAGTTTTGAGGGTGACCATGATGAAACAACATC
This sequence comes from Urosaurus nigricauda, assembly GCA_034509955.1. Lineage (NCBI taxonomy): Eukaryota > Metazoa > Chordata > Lepidosauria > Squamata > Phrynosomatidae > Urosaurus > Urosaurus nigricauda. Next base: position 47,961,026 of record JAOEGL010000005.1, read on the forward strand.
ATTGATATAAAAGACTTATTGATATTTTATGGATGCAACCCACAGTCATGCCAGAAGAAAAGCCACCATCCCACAAAATCATAGCTGCAACCCACAAGCTACAAGATAGGACTCTAGAAGGCACCAAGTTACCAAATTGGTGTATAGACCAGCCACCTTGAGCAATGTCCATGATTTGAAACCGGAAGGCTTCAATAGCAAAGTCTAAGCAAAAGAATCCCAACTATGAAGAAACAAGCCTCTCCTCTTTCTAAAAGCCTTGAGAAGAATTTAAAGCAAATCCTCTCCCACATAACTGACAGTTGGGCCAAAAGATTCCCTCGGGAATGCTTTCATTCTTATCTACTTGAATGCTCTGCCAGGATGAATAGTGAGGTCAAAGTCTCTAAAATTCACAATGACTTTTCCATGTCAGTATGCAGCTTTGTAATAGCATTCTGCTATTTCTTTGAGGAGCACGTACCATGCACATGACACTACCTGTCTTTGTATAATGGTAGGGCTAGACCTGAGTTTCCCTTGGTATTAATGAGAAGCAGATAAAGAAAATCAATATGGAGCTTTTCAAACATCCTGCATTGAAATCTGTTCCCTTTTAGAGCTCAAAAATCTTGTCAGTTAACAATTCTTTGGCAGTCCTATCTGTCCAGGAATTGTGGCATAGTCATTTGAGTGTTGGACTACAACTCTGGAACCCACAGTTTGATTTTCTGCTGAGCCATGAAACTCACTGATAGATCTTGGGCAAGTGACCTGCTCTCAGACTCAGGGAAGGCAATGACAAACCTCCTCTGATAAACTTTTGCCAAGAAAACCCTATGATAGGGTTGTCTTAGGGTTGCCATAAGTCATAACTTGAAGGCGCACACCAACAACATCAACAAAAATTTACCTTAATTTTTCTGTTTATGCAAACTTATTGGAAGCTTTAATATAAATACTCAATATTTTGACAACTTGAGGAAGTTATATCAGCTCAGACATCTTAGGGAAGTATCTTAAGGAATCAACAGCATCCATTAACCCCATAATACTGGAGGTGGATGTTAGAGCTAATTATAGTAAAAACCCTGGCATGGGTTAGACAAAATAAGAAACCTGGCCAGGATCCAGCACCAAGGGCAGAACTGGATCATAGATCAAATTTAGCAAATGCAAAGTGGAACAGAGTTCATAAAACTTCCTTTTTCAGACAATGACTCCCAGAACCTTCAGCAATGTAAGAAATTTTTCCAAGTTCTGGTTTCGAACTTCAGACACTTAAGAGTGGGTATTAAAGGTTTTGTTTTGTTTTGTTTTTGGACTACAAGGCCATGTTCTAGAAGAGCGTATTCCTCAGGCTTCTCCAGCAGCTGTGGCTGGCATCTTCAGAGAATGCTGGCATGGAAGAAAGTGGTGTATATATACTGTTGATTGAGAGGAAGCGATTTACATGTTAATCTGTGTATTGTTCTGTTGTTGAATGGCAAGGCCTCAGGATGTCTATTTAATTTATGATTAATTGTCTGCTGGGAAACCCCCCTCACCTTGGATGGTTTTCATTTGCATTTGCTGGGTCTTGATTGTGGTGTTTTTCAAGACTGGTAGCCAAACTTTGGGGTGAAGCAGATTGCCCTGAAGGAGTGGTTTCTTTTTTGCATACCCACAGGTTAGAAGGTTCTCTGCCTTGATCTCATCATATGAAAAGGTGCTTTTCTTCCTTCAATTTTTGTGCTGGCAGTGACAGGAAATAAATGCACAGAAGTATTTGTAGGTGACTGGCATATATTTTCTGTTTTGGCTGATATTTCAGCATATGAAAAGGAATGAGTGAATAAAAATAGTCTGATGAAATGTTACATTTGAGTCTAATATTATAATTTTTAGTCATGTATTATTTTTTCCCAGTCAGATTTTCTAGTCAGTGGATTTTTCTCCCTACAGTTCTTGCCTCACTCTTTGTTATGATAATTTATTATGTTGTATTATCTGCCTCTCTTCATCCTTCATGCATAAAGAAGTGCATATCAATACTACGTTTATTAGAATAGAGAATACATTTCTGTATGACTGAGATTTTTTATAACAGAACTAACTCTGTGGGAGCAAATATGATTCTGTCCCAAATGCTGTAATTCTAATCTAGAAAGGATCTTTTCTGGCTAGAGACCCCTATCATATATTTATTTATTTATTTATTATTACATTTATTTATTATAAATATTTATATCACATTTATTTATTACTGCCTTTCTGGTATAAAAGAATTCCAAATTTGACTAGCTAGTCTTAAAGGTGTTGCAACTTCCCTTTGAATTTTGTAACTTCAGTCAGTGGGGTGAAAACATTTGACTCTTTTTTTAGTCTTGTTTGAAAGGATGAAGTAAAGATTTCTTCCCTCCTGCACATGTATGTAGGTATGTAGGCCTCTTCAGGCATTTAGTAAGAATGTAAATTAAATGTGAAAAAGATGCTCATCACAGCCCTATCCCCCTCCCTTGTAATATCCACTGCTGTGGAGGGTAATAAATCTGAAAAAGAGAGTCACCTGTACAGGAAAATTCTCCACTGAATTCAGTATGAATGACAACTCAGGGAGTGGGACTCATGCATTTTCCTGCCTTCTGTGTTCAATCTTAGGGCTTGTGTAGACTCTGTGGTTAGCATCCTGTTGGTTAATTCTAGTGAATCTTTTATTTCTATGAATCATTTATTGATGAATGAATACATAGGCAAATTGAATAGACTCAGTGGGTCTGCTCTAGTCAAGACTAACAATAGGGTTTAAGCCTATATGTGATTTAGGACCTTGGTTGTTGTTGTTGTTGTTTTACACAAATTGCAATTTTACAGAGGCAGGTCCAGAACAGACAATCTGTTAAAGATGCCTTGCAGGCATCTTGGGAGTGCTGGCAGCTGCCCAGACATGGACAGCTTAAAGACACTCTGGAGGCACGGCATTTACATGCTGCATACCACCGGAGCATCTTGAACCCACCCAGGGGCTGTAGCAGGGCAGGGAAAGCCAGCTCTTTCCTGGCCCAAAGAGAAGTAGATCTTTCCCCCTCCTATTTGGACTGGGTTCAAGGCAGGTTGCAACTGTGATGTGTGTTTGCTGTCGCCCCAATCTTCAGTGGGGGTGGCTTCAAGTTGCCTTTTTTGCTGGTCTGTTCTGGCCCACAGTTTATGCAATGAGCATCTAACTAGACTTTTGGGCTATATAAGTATCAGAGTGTGGTGATTCCCATTATCATGCATTGGCTGGGCATGTGAGGTCTTGCTTATAGGTTTATTACATAAATGATTTTTTAAAATATAATTCATTGTAGAATTAAATAAATTGTACACCATGCATTCATTCTAAGTAAATTCTCTCTAAAGCAAAACAACAAATAAATATGAAAATATCCACACCTGACAGTCAGTAGCTTTCTTCTCTCTTTTCTCCAAGAACAATTGGCTCACAAAGTAACTTTCTCTGTTCTCTGAGTGTTAGTCAAGAACAAAATTGGTGCTAATTATTGTTGCATTTTTCAATCTATGCTGTCACAGAATGAATTAATCTCATTTGAAATCTGTACAGAAAACAGGTCCCTCAGCTTGTTAAGTCACTGTGCCAGTAAATAAGTATTTTGTTTTACACTGGATGCTTGAATAGCTTCATTTTGCTCTTGGCTTCAGGAAGAATCTGAGGTTGTACTAACCTTTGAAAATGAAAAATCAATGGTGTGTTGCCATTTTCCTGTTAGTGCTAGCAATCTGAAAAGTATTTATGTGTCACAGCTTTTCTATAATTCCCGGAAAACACAACATAGGGCAATTCCCTCTATCATGCAGCAAGGTGATGAATTGCCAAGTCAGCTTTGACATATTTCACAATTACGTTTATATATTCAAATACAGACATTTCTACTTTTCACTATAACATGAATTATCTGTTGTGCATTTGAAAAGGTGATGGCCAAATTAGAAACAAAGAATTTAATTGTTCAGAAATTGGCTGCTTCAGGTAAGATCTGTTAGAAAGGATTGAATTAGGGGAATTTTAATTACTTCAAATTTGCAAGACTAGGGCCCTAACAACATCCTTCGAGATCGGGTCCCGTCGTGTATACCTGTATAACCAAGAATCCCTTAAGTGAGAACATGGAGACAGGCTTCTTCAATTAAAATCTAATGTTTATTAACAGGAGAAACAAACATCCAGCAAAGAAACACACATTCACGCACACACACTCAATGCTCCAAGAAGCAAAAGGAAGGAAAAGTGGAAGATGGGCCAACTTTGGGAAATGTTCACTCCAGTAGGCTTTTCAGAGGTCCAATATGGATGTAGATGATGATGGTGAGGCACAGCTGCTGAGTCATGGGAGTGGATGGCGGAGGGCATGGAGTCCAGCAGCACTCCGAAAATAGTACACTTGAGTTGAAAAATTCTAGGTTTATATAGGTTCAAACTGGCCTCTAGCAATGATGGTTTAGCCAAGGCTTAGACAAAGGTGTTGAACACCTGGGCTTTGTTAAGCTGAGGTGAGATGATGACTTAAACAATGTATTTGGGTCTTGACACAATCAGGGAAGGCAGGCAGGTCTGTGGGTGGATCATTTAATATGATCACTGGCACATTGTGAGACTCTGAACAACAGGCTGTATTGACTTATTCTTGAAGGTGATAGCTTTCCCATCTGGGAGACTCCCAAATGTTCCTGTGGGGAATTTCCAAATTTGTTTTGCAGGGGTCAAGACAAGTGGTCTCTCCTGCCTACCTGACCCACTGGTTTTAGAGTTATGGCTGCCAGCCTGACAGGATCAGTCTGAGGTCATGAATGGAATTGCACACATCATAATTTTATATAAAATTAGTCTTGATAACACATCCCTGGAAGGTACAACATGTGGTTCAGGAATCAACACTGCTGCAGTATTCCAGTTTTGTAGCCTTTGACAGTGTGTGGAGATATGCTATGTGTAAACCTATGTTAATGTTATGTCCCAGGTGACTGATTCTAAAAGTGGATGGAAGGGGAAAGATGATCATGTTCATATTATAGATGAGGCCTATAGGCTAAATTCCTTTTGATAGGTTGAAGCATTAAATGCTGACTGGCTCAAGCTTCTATTGAGGGAAAGGGGGAAAACAATCTCCCTAAATGACATTATAGTTGAAGGTGTTTTGATCAGTTATGCCAATCTCACAGCCATCTACAGTGTCTACAATGGATCCATTGCCATTAGGCATGTGTCCTATGGCTACTCCTTCTGCTGCTCAGGACTACTGAAACATCTCTTTTGGGAATTCAGACCAACATCTGAATGTCTCCCATTCATCCAAGAGCAGTTGTGGGGGAGAGGCCACGGTAAGAAAACCAACCTGGCATTGGAATCACGGTCTGTTCTCGATGGAGTTGTTCTTCCTCGGGTTTGTAGCTCAAAGGCACTCGTAGACCCACACCTGCTCCTGAAGTTGCTGCAGTCGCCAGCAATGCCTGGCTATGGCTGGTGAACCAGCTGCACCCTTTCTTTGGGAAGGCAAATCTGGCCACAGTGGTTCATGCCTTAGTTACTTCTCAATTAGCCTATGTAATGCCCTCTATGTGGCTCTATCCTTGAAACGTGTTTGAAGCTGCAGTTAGTGCAAAATGCAGCAGCCAGATTAGTGTCAAGTCTGCATTTTAGACACCATATAATATCAGTTCTGCAGGAATTGCACTGGTTTTCAATTTGATGAGGAACTCATAGTTATTGTTGTTATTGTTGATGATGATGATGATTATGTTTTTGCTGAGGAGTAAGAAGGCTGGTGAGTTGGTTTTAGATGAAACAACAGATGAAAAGGTTGAGCGGAAATGTGCTGATTGTGATTGGCACAATGGTTAGATATTACTTACTGATGGTTGAGAATAAATTTGAATTTTAAAGGAGGAAATTAGGACATGTGGTAGAAGTCTTTGTAAGGAAACAGCTTCTTTTTGAAGTTGTTAGAAAACACCATCATGTAATTGTTAAAAATGGACAATGTTCCTTGATTTAAAATAAAATGCCTTTGTTAAATATGTAGAATTAAGAATTTAGTCTATGTCAGGTGACTGTGTGCATCTCACCTGTACGCTTAGAGTACCAGACCACTCAGAAGCTTTAAAGAACTGGAGGCAATGGAAACAAGTCCCAGGAATAAGAAATCCTGGGATATAGTGAAATGGAGTTCTTTTAAGATGGATGGGAGTAGAGTGGCACTATTACTTCCCTTGATCTAGACACTATACTTCTATTGATGCAGCCTAAAATTGCAATGGCCTTTTTAGCTGCTGCATTGCACTGTTGACTCATGTTCAACTTATGGTCTATTTGGACTCCTAGATCTCTTTCGCACGTAATTTCATTCAGCCAGGTGTTCCCCATCCTCTATCTGTGCATTTCATTTTTCCGCTCTAAGTGCAGTACCTTACATTTCTCTGTGTAGAATTTCATTTTGTTAGCTTTGGCCCAGCTTTCTAGACTCTTCGGGTCATTTTGAATTTTGATCCTGTCCTCTGGGGTATTTGCTACCTCTCCTAGTTTAGTGTCATCTGCAAATTTGATAAGTATGCTCCCAATTCTGTTATCCAAGTCATTGTTGAATAGCACTGGGCCCAGGACAGAACCATGTGGGACCTCACTGATCACTTCTTTCCAGGTTGAAAATGAACCATTCCTCACCACCCTTTGGGTTAGGCTGGTCAAACAGTTACAAATCCATTTATTGTTAACTTGTCTAGCCCACATTTTACAAGCTTGTTTGCAAGAATGTCATGGGGAAATTTTCCAAAGGCCTTACTAAAATCAAGATATACTATATCCACAACATTCCCTTCATCTACCAAGCTGGTAATTTTATCAAAAAAAGAGATCAGGTTTGTCTGGCATGACCCATGTTGAGTTTTTATGATTATGACATTGCCTTTAAACAGACTCCCTGTTTAATGATCTGCTCTAGTATCTTTCCTGGAATTAATGTCAGACTAACTGGACAATAATTGTTGGGATCCTCTTTTTTTCCCTTTTTGAAGATGGGGACAATGTTTGCCCTCCTCCAGTCTGCTGGGACTTCTCCTGTTCTCCAGGAGTTCTCAAAGATTATTGCCAATGGTTCCGATATCACATTTGCCAGTTCTTTTAATACCCTTGGATGTAGTTCATCTGATAACATTTTAACTGTAGCTTGTTGTTGTTGTTGTTTTTAAATGTTGTAGACCACCCTGGATCTTGCAAGGGGAAAGATGGGATTTAAATCAAATAAATAAACAGTAAATACACTAAAGTCAATGAGATTTTCCCTTACATGTACATAAGAAGCTCCATTCATTTCAATGGGTTTATGCTAGTGAGGAATAACATTGGAGTTAGAAGTAGAAATCATATAGCCTTCCAGGTATTGTTGAACTCTATTTCCCAGCATTTCCTATCAATGGCTCTCCTGCTTATGGCTTAAGGGAGTTGCACTCCAAAAACATCAAGGAGCTTACAAGATTTCTTACCACTATTTAGGCCTTAGATTTACCAGATTTACCATGTAGATTCTGTAATGGGAGCTGTTGTGCCTATTGAGCTACTGATATTCTTGTGTCAATAATTAACTGAAACAAAAAAGTTCAGAAGTCCTGCAACTAATTCCTTCTCCTTCTCCTCCTCTTCCTTTTCCTTCTCCTCAATGAGCAAGTGATCAGGATGGAGAAATGTTGGGTCTCCAGATGTTTTGAGTACAACATTTTATGAGCCATGTTATGTGAGCCAGATGAAAGTTGCAAAAGCCAAAACATATGGAGGATGAAAAGTTCCCAACCCTTTTATAAACCTTAATTTTCAGTGAAAACCCAGCACCACAGCACTGGATTGGATGAATCAGACCTGATGCTTATATAAGTAAATCGAATGTGAAATTAGATTAACCATATCAGCTGGAACAAAATGCAAAGTTATGCGTATTTCCTGTACTGTCTTTCATTGTACCCCTATACCTGGCACTATGAATTAGGGAAGCATTTCTATTCTCTCTGTTTCCATTCTTAATTTGGGGTGGCTGATATGACCTGTTCAGAAATCTTTTAGATGAATAATGCTGCTTTTAGTAAGCTTAAAACATTTTGTCTGTGTTTAGTATTGCATAACTTTCTTTAGCAGTGGCATGAACACACATTGCAGTTTAATGCTGTGCATTGGTTTTGAGGAAAGTCAGTAAAAAAAGAGAGAGAGAGTTTTAATAACAAACTTGGGTCTCAGGAGGGCTGGAAATCTGACCATGCGTTTGCAAATTCAGTGACCCCAGATTTTCTCTACAACTTCATATGCAGCTGAATGTCATAAAATGCAGTCTTAGGAAAATCTGCTTAAAAGTTAATCAACCAACAGTACTTTTCAGAGAAGGTGTAATATTCAGTAGACCCAAATTGTTCAAACTATCTTCTGCTGAGTAAGAGTTATGCTTCCTTACTCCCCAAAATTTACTTTCTAAATGTTCACATCTATCATTGTAAATTACAACTGACATACATGCTTGGCATAGGCTTTTCCCTTTGTTTCTTCATAATACTTATTTCAGCAGTGTGGTGGTTCTCAGTGCAAAAACTGATCCAGAGTCCTGCGGTTTTTATTAAGTTAGGTAATTAATGCTATTCATCCAAAGAGAGCTCACTCTCCATGAATCACTTGAATGTCATTCAGCATTCTCAAATGCATATCAAAGTCCTGTAATCTTCTTTACAGTAATCTTATCACGGAAAATGATGAAGAAATGATATCTAAATTATGCTTGGGCATTCTGGCATTGCCCCGAAGACTAGTTGTCTATCATTACAATTATTGAGGAGAATTTAGATTGCTATTGTCAAAAGTACCAGTTCCTTAAGGAACGAAAATGGTATAATCCATGTCATACATGGCTTTCCTATTACTGGGGTGCTGTGTTTTTGTGGGGTTTTTCTTTTTTCTTTTGGTCACCTACAGATCTGTGAATACATAATGTATTTTTCTATATTTTCCGCATATAAATATAGACTGACACCCCGTCAACATCCCACCTCCAACTATTTGTACTGTACTGTGTGCTCAGAGTGTGAAGTCTAATTTAGTTTTAGGAGTTCAGGGACATTGGGGAATGGGTAGTGCAGTTTACATGCATTTTACCAAATTCACATTCCCATGCAGAGCTTCCTAGTTCATTACTAACTGCTCTAATGCATTTCCCAGAACTACAACATCAGAAATCCCTAGGAGAGAACTATCTCACTTAAATGCAATCCCAGAACTTCATAAGACAGAGCCATGAGAGTTAAATGTATAACAAAGGCTGCATCCACATTACAGAAATAATCCTATTTGATATCACTTTAACTGCCATGCTGAATGCTGTGGAATTTTGCGAATTGCAGTTTGTTATGGCACAGGAGCTCTCTGACAGAGAAAATTTTCATACCAGCATTTACCTTGAGGTAAATACTGGTAAAACACTGGTAAAACATTTAGGAAGAGTATGTGCCTGAAAGCCTAACACACTTCCTAAACATTAGGGAATTGTCCGCTAGCCTCCAGCATCCCTGAATTGTTCAGGGAGCAGCTATTTCCTATTAACACAAAGTTTCCATTAATGGGAAATGCCTGCTTCCCAAATGATTCAGAGACACTGGAGGCTAGTGGATGATTCCCTGACATTTAGGAAGCACATCAGGATTTCAGACACACATGCTTCCTAAATATTTTACCAGTGTTTTATTGGCATTTTACCAGACCTTACCTCACAGAAAGCACTGGTATGAAAATCTTCATTGGCTAAATGTCTTACAAAACTACAGTGTTCAGAATTCCAGAGCTTTGCCCCATGACAGTAAAGTCATGTCACACTGAAATACTTCTGCAGTGTGGATGCAGCTAAAGTGCTTGACATGGGTAGAGTAGATACAGCCATTGTTTGATTGCCTTGGGTGATTGAGAAGAAAGTGAATTTCTTTTTGCACGGTATAAGTGACCAGCATGGAACAACCTCATCCTCTATCTCCTTCCAGAAAGGGGAGCTCTCATTCCTCTGTGGCATCACTGGTGGCAAATAGTTTCCATGTCCAGAGGCCCTTTCATGCTATGCAGTTATTGCACTATGATATTGCTTTAGCTGCCATGGTTACATCCTGAGATTTACAGTTTAGAGAAGGAGGAATTCTCAGCCAAGAAAGTCTAGTGCCTCACCAAAGTGCAGGATTCCATAGGAAGCAACCATGGCAGTTAAGTGGAACAATAGTGCTATCATTTGTTCTGTGTCTTCCAGCTGTTTCTGACTTATGGTAACTCTAAGGACCCTATCACATGGAAAAAAGATCTGAAATAGATTCTGGATGGCAAACTCAAAAGCAGGCATTACAAACTCAAAAGCAGGTGACTACAACTTGGTTCCCAGATGCACTCAGCTGGCAACTTTGCAAAAACAGGAGCTTTCCATTTCTGCAAAGCAACTGGCTGAGAGAAGCTGGGACCCAGGTTGTAGTCACCCAGCAGCAGTGGTGGTGATTTTATGTATGGTAATACCTGCTTTTGAGTTTGCAAAATCTATTTCAGGTTTTTTTCTCTATGTGATAAGGTCCTAAAGTGAACCTATCATGGGGTTTTCTTTCTAGATTTCTTCAGTGGGGGTTTGCCATTGCCATCCTCTGAGGCTGAGAGAGTAGGACTTGCACAAGGTCACCTGGTGGGTTTACACTGCTGACCCGAGAGTGAAACCCTGATCTCCAGAGTCATAGTCCAATGCTCAAACCACTACATCATGCTGAATCAGTGCTATCATGATGTAGTGCAAAATATTCCTGCTGTGGGTTTAATGTTAAACTTTGTAGAAGCCAGCCAAGGTGCAGAATCCTATCACCCAAACAGGTTCACCACCTTGAGTACCTTTTATGAATCTAGGAACAAAACCCATAGCAGATTGACTGCATCTAAGAGATGGAAATCCCCTGTCACCACTAGTGGTTGCAGAGTAATCAGTTAACACATTATTTTCCTTCTTGATTCCTCTGTATTGGGTTTTGTTTTTGTTTGTTTGCTTGGTTGGTTGGTTTTTGTAATACCCAAAACCAACCTAAGCACTGGACTACAACTCTCGGCACATCTCGAGGGCGGGGGGAGTTGCGATCCAAAACGTAAGTTTTCCTCATTCTGTTTGATCTGGAATTTGGTGTCGTCCATGAACTACTGTGTCCACAATTCACCCTGACCCATGTTTTTCATTTTGCAGAAGTAGTCAAACAGTAATAGAAATAAACACCTTAGGGGGGAAAACGACTCTGAAATTCTGGATACCAAATTGTTATTCAAAGGGAGGTGCTTGCAGGAAGTGGGTGCAAAGTCTTAAAGGATTCTCTATGCTAATGAATTTGGCTGAGCTCTTTTAAGTAGAAATGTCAGACAGCTGGTGGAACATATTGTCAGGTGAAAAACAAAAATTAGGAAGCAGTTGATCAAAGGCCTTTCATTTAATACAGAGGCTTGAATATATTCCCCTCATGTTCTGGTTACATGCAAAAGGCACTTATAAAAGTCCAGTGTTTTACAACTCCCTGCAAACAAGGTGAGACTGGCTATATCAAAGTTCCTTCCCAGAGGATAAAAAAGCAATCACCTCACTGCCAAATGAAAATAAACAAATATTGTGTTGTTACATACAGAAAACCTGAGAATGTTTATCCTGCCTTATCATGACTGGATAAATCTGCGGAGTGTCTGTTGTAAACAAGGTGTCCTTCCTCTCTCACCCACCTAGTAAAACATTTATTTTTCTTCCTAGACTTCTTTCTAATTGATACCCAAGATCATATGATTCAAACTTTAAGACCTGGGCAAAACAGCATACTTCAGTTCAACTAATGGTTCCCATGAGAATTTCTGTGTCTTTATTCTCTTAATACCATCTGCTTTTCTACTGATTGTTAGGACTTCCAAGTGCTTCTGACATAGCTACTTCTCCCTGAATGTGCACACACCTGCATATTTCTAGACAATGGCATCTAGAACTTCACTACAGTGAGAAATTCAGAAAGCAATTTCAGATGAGATAAGAGACCATTTGTGGAGAAAGAAAGACTGGGTAGGTCAGAAACTGAAAAATTTCAGCTTATCACAATTCCTCACCTTTCTCCCTGCCCTTTCCAGCTTGCTTTTTTCCATCTAGCCAATCTGATTTATCTCAAAAATCTTGCATAACGTAGATGAACTCTTTTTAAGATAGTAAGAGAAGAGACTTTGCAATAAAGATGCACACACTTCTACCTTTCTTTCAAGGGAAGGCAGGCTGGGAGGCACCCAATATATTATTTATTTGCTCAGGCCATCTTGGGCAATTTTATTACTGCTGCTTTTACTGGATTTTAAGTACTATCATTTTTTTTTAAAGTGAGGATGCAGGCTGTAGTCCACGGGAAATTATGCTGAAATAAATTGGCTAGCCTTAAAGATGCCACAAGACTCCTTTTTCCTTGTCATTTTAAGGATGTCCAGTTTCCTCCTTTCACAGGCATGCTTTTTATGCTTGTGGGCAGTAGTGACTTCCATGTCAGTAGGGGAGTGAACCTATTAGTTCACATTTCCCCACCAAAACAGGTTCAGTACCCTGTGGATAGCTCCTTACAGATTGAGACTAAAATCCAAAGACAATCCATGCCCCATTGGCATGAGAGTCACAGCTGCCACTGGTTCAGTATCTCTCCTCACTCTTTCTCATGCCCTCTGCTCTGGTAGTCAGTCTCCTGTTCCAGTCTAGAATCTCCACTGCCCCATCTCGGATTTGTCCCTTCTCACTTGCTGCCCCTCACTCCTGGAACCTCCTTCCCCTACGAGCTCTTCTCATTACTTCTCTAGCCAGTTTTAAAACTGAGTTAAAAACAATGTTGTTCAGGGAAGCATTCCCAGTTCTGGGACTCAGAGTGGCTCACACCATTAAAAGACCTAACCTAAAGATGAAGGCCCTCCCTCCATGCCATCTTCCACTGTCCGGCTTCAGAGGGAGTGAAAATGTGCTGATTGTGATTGGCACAATGGTTAGATATTACTGATGGTTGAGAATAAATATGAATTTTAAAGGGGGAAATTAGGACATATGGTAGAAGTCTTTGCAAAGAAACAGATTCATTTTGAAGTTGTTAAAATACACCATCATGTAATGAATTTAAGTACTATCTTTTTTTAAAAAAATGTGAAGATGCAGGCTGTAGTTCACAGGAAATTATGCTGAAATAAATTGGCTAAATTCAGGACTCAGAGCGGCTTCACACCATTAAAAGATCTAAATAAATCCAGGACTCAGAGTGGCTTCACACCTTTAAAAGACCTAACCTAAAGATGACGGCCCTCCCTGCATGCCATCTCCCACTGTCTGACTTCGGAGAGAGTGAAAAGGCAGGCCCAATGCCATCAGGCCTAGCCACAGCAAGCAGCAGGGTCCTCCCTCCAGTCCATCTGCCATGGTCCGGGCCTCAGAGGGACTGAAGAATCACTGGACATGATCCCTTTCCCCACCACCATTCCCTTCTCCTCCGGTGTCATGTCTTTTTAGATTGTGAGCCTGAGGGCAAGGAACTGTCTATTTTAACTGATTGTATGTACAGCACTGTGTAAATTTACAGTGCTACATAAATAAAGCTTAATAATAATTATAATAATCATCATAATAGGGGGTGCAGGGGTGTGGATCACACCAGGTAAGATCCTAAGTGTGGGTGACACCACTGCTCCTCAAAGGTGCTCAGCAGGGGAAGAAAAGGTGTCCCGCTTGCTGCTGATTACTGCTAGTAAGGAAAATGTCTGTCTGTCTACTGAACCTGGGTGGAAGGCGTGGGAGGGGGTGCATGGGATTGGGCTCAGGGGTCAGAGAGAGACACCTTCTACCCTCACAGTCACTAGCAGTAAGCCGAAGAGCATCTCTCTGTCCCCTGAGCCTTGCTGGAAGGTAGGGGTATGTGTGTAGAGGCAGCTCATGGGGCTTACAAGCATCATTCAAGTCATAGCATTTTCAGCCTCCAATCAAATCAGGCTTTATATGTAAACATTACATGTAAACTGTATATCCATAGAATGCCAGATAAAATGCTGTACTGAAATGTATTCAAATATATGAAAGAGGTGAAAGAGACCACTATCAGAACACAATATGGAGAAACAGAATGGTGTCCAGTTGGCAAGGGCAACAGGTGAGGCAGCATTTTGTTACCCTGTCTGATTAACTGATACACAGAATGTATATTGGGAAAAGAATTTGACTCAGAGGAAGACAATAAAAGACAATAAGAAGAAATCAAGAAATCAGAGAAAACTAGGAACTGAAATGGCAGCTGTGAAGAAACAAGATAAGATTCTCACATATTAATAAATATCACTAAGTACCATCACTAAGTCACAGTCATTGCTGTACTGTACTGCAGCCACCTATTCACAACCCATAAGGTAGTGAGTTCAATACCAGCCAGGGCTCAAACTCAACTCAGGCTTGCATCCTTCTGAGGTCTCTAAAATGAGTACCCAGCTTGTTGGGGCAATTAGCTTACAGTTTTAAAATGCTTAGAGACTGCTAGGGTGGTAGGAAGCAGTATACAAATGAAGCTGCTATTGCTATTTCTATTAATTTTTTATTTCTATGTATGGTTGTGAGAGCTGAACAAGAAAAAATCAACTCATGTTAAATGTGATGCTGGAGGAGAGTTCTATGGCTCCCAGGGTCTGTCCAAAAGACAATAAAAGGGCCAACACTATATTAGTAGCTGTATTGAGGATAACATACTTTGGGGATATGTTGAGATATGATGACACGACTTATTGGAAAAGATGATAATGTTTGGCAAAATGGAAAGGAATAGGAAAAGAGGGAGACCACATTATAGATGAATTGATTCAATAAAGAAATCCTTAGCCCTGAGGTTGCAAGTCCTGGACCAGGTTGTTAATGACTGGGACTCTTTGAGGCACCTCATTGGGAATATCATCATAAGTCAAAGTGCCCGTTCAGACTACCTTTTGAACTGAATTGCAAGCCGGATTAAAACTGAGAAGTTCTCACTGGATTCGGTGTTTGCACAAGCAGAACTGGAGCTTGCACAAGTGAGGAGGAGCAAATGCCCCTTGGCCCCGTTTATTTGAAACTGGGGTTTTCCCCGTTTCTTTTGGAAAAAACCGGGGCCAGGCCAATGTGAACTTGGTCCCGGTCATCTTCGGGTCATCCAGGGGGAGGGATCAAGCTTCCAAAGATCCAGCGCTGGGCTCCCTTTCCTCTCCTCTCCGATTGGGAGCTGCAGCTTTTTGACAGCATATGCGGATGTATCAGGGGCCAGGCTGAGTGAGGGGGACGTGAAAGTGCTTTCCCTCCTCCTCCTCTTTCTCCCTCTCCTTCTCCTCTTGCCTTTCCCTGGCCCTGCAAGAGTGTGCCTCCTCGGGGATGCCTTTCCTCCTCCTCCCTCTCCTTCCTCTGGGGAAGGTTTTTCTTGGGGATATCCCAGTACTTGGCCCTCCTTCCTGCCTTGCACAGGCTGCAGCAAACATCAGTTTCACTTCTGGGATCAGATAGGTGTGTGTGTGCCTCTCTCTCTCTCTCTCTCTCTCTCTCTCTCTCTCTTTCTGGTGGGGCTCCTCCTTTAGGTTAAAAACAAAACAAACAAACAAACAAACAAAAAACCACCAGCAAAGGCCCTTGTTGTTCCATCCTTCTCCTGATCCCGAAGCCTCCTTTTGGACCAGTAACTGGAAACACTAATGCACACTCACAGGAGCACAACCAACAAACAACTCCAGCTCCCAGAATTCCATAGCCCTGAGCCAGAAAAAAAAGTCTGAAACCTGGGCCAGACTGGTTTATTTCCCTCCAGTCTGGATGCAGCCCTGCTTCCCCAGGACTCCAACGCTCCTCTTCTCTTCCCACCCCCAGCCTTGGACTTTCCCCCACTGTGTGGGTCCTTGGGTGATGGTGGTAATGGTAAGGGTTCCCTCCTTACGTTCCCTCCAAGAGCTCTTCAGCTGACAGCCAGAGAAGGAGAGGGAGGAGAGGAGGAGGAGGAGAGAAAGACAATGTATGATGTGAAGGAAAGAAAAGAGGGGCCAGCAGCAGCAGCAAGAGGAGGAGGAGGAGGTTTTTTGAAAACCTTCCCCAGAAGAAGGAGAGGGCGGAGGAAGAGGAGGCATCCCCGAGGAGGCACATTCTTGCAGGGCCAGGGAAGGGGAGAAGGAGAGGGAGGAGGAGGAGGAGGAGGAGGAGGAGGAGGAGGGAAAGGGAGCCCCCAACAGTAAACAAAGCACTTTCACATCCCTCTCACTCAGCCTGGCCCCTGATGCATTCGCATATGCTGTCAAAAAGCCACAGCTCCCCATCAGAGAGAGGAGGAAAGGGAGCCCAGCGCTGGCTCTTTTGCTGCTTGATTAAAAAAAAAAAGAGAGGAAGAATGTTGACAAATGGCAGCATGCCACATCATTTGATTGCCAACAAAGAGACTCCTCCTTCAACTGCTACTTTTGCAAGTCTGAACTCCAGAGGGGCAAATTACTTCGATGGGGGCAAAGAGTAGTATGAACTTCTTTCCGGAGAGACTCAGTAATGCCATGCACGATCTCAAAGCCAACATGACAGCAAATAACAACAACAAACAATTGGTGGCACATCAACTCCACCTCAGAGAAGGCACTTAAAATTGTGTCATGACTTTATACGGCACTATATAGGAGTCACAGAAATTTGCATTACCAATCATTTCTGATTTAAATTTATTACCCATCCCGTTCATTTGTAATTCTTTGTGCAAGCAGCAACAGCTGCACTAATAAATTTTGTGTGGTATCTTGTGAATAAATAATCTGCTTTTTCTAGTTCCAGTACAAAGAATAAATTAGGCCTAAATTGCTGTCGTCTGTTCAGAAAGGGGGGGGGGGGAGGCTTATATCATTTGATCTGGTGGAGAGAGGCTCATATTGAGATGGTTTACTTGTGCAGTGACTGCATGTTCAATATATCTGTGTAAGAAGTCTTATGGAAAGCTTTATAGAGAAATGACGCCAAACACCATCATGCTAAAATGAGTAGACCTATGTGGAGGTTAAATATACAGCATAAAACTGTATTACATCCACTGTCATGCAATGCACAAGTATGCTACAGTAGCACAAATGCATAGGAAAAACTGTGAGTGCCTCCTTCCATCCTACTGGAGTTAAATAAAAGAACAAAATTCTGACTGAGCAGCAATTCTATTTCTGTCAAGCTCCTAGATGCTATTAAAATAGTCAACAGTATTAATCTACTCATGGTTGTTGCTGTTAGCTGCCTTTGAGTTGGCTTAGACTTGTGGCAACACTGTGAATGAGACATCTCCATGTCTTCGTATTCTCACCCTTTTCGCTCAGGTTGTGCAGGTGAGGAAAATGAACTTCCTGAGACAGTCCATCTTTTTAGTATGTTGCCCTCCTCTTTTTCTACTGCCTTCTACCTTTCCTAGCAACAATGACTTTTCTAATGACAATGATGTTGTGCCTTCTCATGATGTGGCCGAAGTGCTACAGTCTCAGTTTAGTCATCCTGTCTTCCAGGAAGAGTTTAGGCTCATTTGTTTGTTTGTTCATGGTATCCTTAGCATTCTTTTCCAGCACCATATCTCAAAAGAGTTGATTTTCTTTCTATATTCTTTCTTCACTCTCCAGCTCTCACATCCATACATGCTGTTAGGGAAGACTATGACTTGGACAATTCTGACTTTACATATGAGCAAGTCCCACAATGGCTAGTTGAGCTTACTCCCAGACAGACACTGCTGGTGGCTTCCTTATATGTGGGAGACTGAATGAGCTCCAAGTTTACACCCAACCTTTAAAGGGTTCTCAGTCTCCCACATACTTTCCACACCTTAGATATCTCTTTGAAATTTCAGATTGAAACCCAGAACAGATTCCTCCCATAGGATGAAAGCTATCCAGTCTTCCAGGTAGTTAGTCATAGAATGCAGCCATCAATTTTATTTAATAGCATGAATAATTATAAGGTGCCCAAATACATAACAGGATACATTATCTATACCTTTAACTGTGTGGAAGAGACAACTTCAGCAAGTGTTGAAAAAATGGCACAAGATGAAGATCTTAGCAGGTTCAAGTGAACCTCAAACTTTGCAAAAAAACAAACAAACATGCAAACCCTCACAGTGTGTGTGTGTGTGTGTGTGTGATCTAGATTCTAGACACAGGCCAATGAAACTGAATGTGTTCAGTTGGAAGAGAATGCTGGCTGATAGAGAAAAAAGACAGAAAATTAGGGAAAGGGAAAGAGATTAGAATCTGGAATAGGATATCAAAGAAGGCATAGCTGGATAAAATCCTGAATAAGAACACTCCATAGTGAAATATTTTGGTTGTTTTTTGTTTCTAAAAATGCAGTTCCAAATCACATTTATTTCCATATACAATTCTCATTATGAAACTTTTGTATGCAACTTTCCCTGGCAGCCTGGGAATAGAGCACTTCTCAGAGATGACCACAGAGTGCAGTATACAGGGTTTATGGTCAAGTGTTGTGAGTTTATATACGCCCCTTCCTTCTTAGCCACTACCTTTTGTCCTACGTGTGACCACCATAGTGCCTATAAGTGTTTTCAAGTTTAAAAAATCACTGAATTTTTTCTGTTATTAGTATTAGCTTGCAGAAACATATGAAATGAATTAGCAATTAAAACAGTTGTAATGAACATAGTGAAAAGTGTGCTGACTGTCCTTACAGGCCCATTCAGAGCTGGAAAAAGCAGGCCGGCAAAGTGTGAGGCAAGGATTGGGCTAGAGTGTATGAAGAGCCAATATCTTTGTGTGTCTAGTGACTGCATTTGCAAAAAAGCTCTGAGGTTATTCCACTGAAGTTTACAGTTCCACTGAAGGTGCTAGAAGACAGGTAAGAGGCGGTTTTTGGCAGAGCAGAGGTTCTATCCTTGGGGGAAAATGCTTCTAAGGTGACCTCTTTTGATGCTAGTTAGTGTAAAGGGTTCTCAGTCTAAATGTGACTTTTCACTGGCTGTGGCTTCACTTCTTAAATTAATTCCAGATACCAGACTTAAAGACTGTGTGAATTGTAGCATGACTATAGCCAAGCCAGTGACTTTTTATTGAACCCTAAATATTAACTTCCTCATGAAGCAACTAGCTTGAATTGTATCCTCTCTTTTTTATTTTCATTGGTGCTATCAAGTGGGAGAAACACAGATGATGCTAATACAAAATCAATCTAGATTTGTGTATGTGTGTTTGTGTACTTGTGCACCCCTTGTCATGATTTTAAATTGCAATTATGGATTATGAGGACTAGAATGAATTCAAAATTCTCTTGGTTCCCAAAGCATACTGCTGTGGTTTTTTACTTTTCATGTGAGAAAATATCTTATCCCCTTCTTGTTGCTTGCTTCTCAGTTATTCAGAGATGTATTTCTTCTGAACGTGGAGGGTTCATTAAGTTATCATCAATAGCATTAATTGCCCTCCCATAAATATATCTAGGACCTTTTTAAAATCCCTCTGAATTAGTTTAAATGCATCTGAATGATTTGCTACTTATTTATCTGTTTTGGTAGCTTACTCTTTTGGAAACCTCCACAAAATATACATCACCACTTACACAAAAAACTAGAATATCAGGCAGATGGAAGTGGTGGAAATCTTTTTCTAACATAAGTGAAAAGCTATTTTCTGTGTAAAAACATTTAATAAGCAGAGTTCAAGAAAAGTCTTGCTGACTTAATCCTACTTTATAAACTGTTGTATATTCAAGTGAAATATCAGCATGAATTTGTATAATTTGGCTCACAACATATTATGGCTGTACATTGATAATGCTATTGCAATATTAGTCACCAGTATCAATATTGGTTATCAATATAGGGCATATGCAATAGGGCCTTTTGAATGGCTGTCCCTATGCTCTGCAATTCCCTTCTACAAATCTCCACTTCTTAATGTCCAACCATTGGCAGACAAAAACTATCCATTGGCAATTGAAAAATAAGATTTTTTTTCTTATTCAGACAGAGTCTTTGAAAACTGAAGATTTTTAATGAGTTTTTTTTAAAGCGTGTACAGTGCAGCGTTAATTTTGGTGTATTTTTAAGTGCTTTAAAATATTTCCAGTGTATTTTATGTCCATTTTAATGTACCTTTTTTGTATGAGTTAACTATATTGTACTTGTTTTGATTTTTAAGTAACCTTGAATCTCAGTTTTGAGGAAAGAATGGGATATGAATCATCATCATCATCATCATCATCATCATCATTGTCACCACCACCACCACAACCACTACCTTACCAGTTCATACAACAAGACTGCATAGACTGAATATAAGAACTTAGCAGTATGATAAAATGTCTGCAACAATACCAAAATATGATTGACTATAAGCCTGAAGAAACTATTGAAAATAATGACATAAAAATCCTACAGGGCTTTAAGATTCAAACTGACAAAAAATGAGAACATAATATGTCAGACATAACTGTGGTTGAGAAAAAGAAAGGTTGTGGCAATTCGGTGGGACAGCAGAATTAAGAGAGGGAAAAGATGATGAACTATAGAGACCTACAAATTGAGATCCAGCACCTCTGGGAAAAGAAAATGGGGGTGGTTCCCATAGGGATAGGTACTCTGGGAGCAATTCCAAAAGGACTGATA
This sequence comes from Urosaurus nigricauda, assembly GCA_034509955.1. Taxonomy (NCBI): domain Eukaryota; kingdom Metazoa; phylum Chordata; class Lepidosauria; order Squamata; family Phrynosomatidae; genus Urosaurus; species Urosaurus nigricauda. The sequence continues at coordinate 47,981,687 of JAOEGL010000005.1, forward strand.
GAACATCTGAATGAAATCTCCATTGAAAGAATTGCAATAGTACAATAAAAAAGAACTTGAAACATGCCATATTATCGGATGATACTTCATTGATTCCTAGATTCTTTGAAAGAAAGATTGATAGTCCAAAATTCCAGTCAGTAAAACTTAGGCAATTTTCTATTGATTTTCTTCCACTTCTTTGTAGTATGTTCCACAGAAACAAACACACAGCCTTGCTAGAAAGCATCTAGTATTCATATGTGATTTGGATGTTTACCAACAAACAAACACCAGCTTCCCTAACAAATTCCATGTGTCCCATTAGAATTTACTCCATATCAGATTTTGTTTATGCAACCAATTCGAACTGAATGTATACTGATTGTGGCATTTGCAGTGTTAGCATTCAATAGTTTTTGGCATTTTCTTTTGGAACAAGAAAAGCTTTCACAACTGTTATCTTCAGAATGAGTTTTATTCTTTCCCCACAGCTTACAATATCAATATGTCCTATCAATTTAAATAACTTTGCTGAGCTCTTTAAGGCTAGTTAAATATAACACCCCAGCATGGAAGGTTCCAGAAGTGGAATGTCAGAACACTATAAGGCTATTTTAATTGAAGTCTCCTAAGATCTGCTGAAGCCAATATACCTGTAACAGCTTAAATGGCAGAGAAAAACCATTTTCAAGTTTATAACCTTTCCAGCGCTGATCTCTGATTGTGTATGAAAAGAATGACTGACAGGTAGGAAGGAATTCTGTATTGTTAGTAGGCTTCTGTAATGAGGGTTTTTGTTGGGATTACAATAGAAGTGTTACTGGAATTTTACAAAGCAAAGGTTAAGCACTGAATAAATCAATTCCTGGGTTGCTTTCTAAAGCTGAATTATATGTCTTCGTGGGGATCCCCTGCAAGTTTACTTGGAAATAAGGCCTATTGCTGACCAACCCAGTGAATAATGTGACCAAACATAGAGAATTGGGTTATAAAATGGGTGACTTTATTTAAATCAAGTTATTTAAACTTCTTTCTTCAAGAACTGTAAAAAACCAGGGAGGAGAACCTTGTGCGAAAACAGGTGGCAGATGGTCTGATCCTTCCCTGAGGGAAAACACCCTGAAAACACCAACTTCCCCTGAGCAAAAACACCTGAGCCCCAAGGACAATCCAGAAGTGGGTTGCTCCCCATCCAGCCCACATCCAGAAGGCCAACCCAAGACTCCCTCACTTAACTTGCAAGACTTAAGTGAGGGTTTAAATCTGAAGGCAAATCTCTCTCTCTCTCTCTCTCTCTCTCTCTTCATTTTTAGTTGCCAGACATAAAAGTCAGTTCCAGAGACCTACTTTCACCCTTTAGGAGGGTGCCAAGGTGTTCAACTGAATCTCTGTCTCCCCCCACCTATGTGTGGGACCTATTTATGACCAAACTCATGCCAATTGTTGAGGTCCCCAAACAACAGTGTGAGATAGGCGAAAAACCTTTGGAAAGGAGAGAAAATTCCCATCCGGCCCCAAAGTGACCAGAATTAAAACACTGATGTCAAGGCGGGAGGGTGGGCCAGTGTTAAGGTGGACTGAGAGGGAGCTCAGGCTTGTTTGCAGTAATAAAAAAGAGCATAATAAAGTAATGCTCATGTAAAGAAATCAAGAGAATGAAGGTCCACTGCTGAAGTCTCTGGGTCAGAGCCCATGACCATATTCTGGAAGGAGAGTATGACAGACACCATGGCATGTGAATTCTTTCTGAGCACTGTTTGTCTCCCATATGGCTCAATATATACATAAAATTTCTGGGAGAGGATATCCAGATTTCTGAGGTTTAGAATTACCATTGTGTTGATACTCTACAACTCCTTTCCATCTCATTCCAAGGAAGCTGTTTCCATTCAGAACCACTGTCTGACATCACTAATGGAGTGAATGAGAACAAACAAATTTGTGCTTAATCCAGCAAGACTGAGGTGCTTGTGATCACTTAAAAGGCAGATCAGGATTTCATCCTGTGTTGGCTGGGGTTACAGTCCTCCTGGATTTTCATCTTGAGTGTGTTGAGTTAGCAATCTTGCAACTGTAATCTCAGTAACTGCTAGTTTGCATTTATGCCAACTTTCTATTCGTTTGCTTTACCACACCCACTCCCTTCCTACATCACTTTAACTTAAAACTAGTTTATTTTTTCATTCTCTGCCCTTCCCTATTATACAATGTATTAGAGTATGGACAATACTGCAATTAAGGCTAACTTTATATATTTTTACACAGAAGACTAAGGACTTTATCACACCGCTTCTTGTACCCAATTTACCTCTTCTGAATTTGAGCCAAATTTGGAAATTAGGCTGATTTTTTTTCACTTAAACTGAGTTACTTTCCCCTCAAAACAGCTTCCTGTTGCCTCGAGTGTTGAATTCGGGCCTCGTAAGTAGCTTCGGATTGGAAAAAATGGCTGCCAAAGTGACTTATGGAGCTCAAATTCAACACTGGAGGGAACGAAAAACCATTTTGAGGGGAAAGTCAGTGCGATAAAATCAGCCTAACTTCCAAATTTGGTTAAATTTCAAAAAAGGTAACTCAGGCACCAGAGATGTGATAAACTCCTAGGTTTATTTCTTTCTCTCTTAGACTCTGTGGGTAGTTGGATGGGCTGTTTATCAGCTTGTGTCTTGTCAATTTGATCACTTGCCTTGAGGGGCTCACATCTCCCAATAGGGTGTAAAATACTTGACTCAGCCCAGAATGAGAATACCCAGGTTTCAGTGGGGATCTGGAGTACATCCACACGGATAAACCCAATGTACCAACTTTGCCCATTAGCTGAGATGTCAGATCTGGCTACAGTGACACATATCTTGATGGCATTCCATTAAGATTACTGTAAATTACTCTCTGTGAGACTGCCTTAGAATCTCTTTGGAAACTCCAGCAGACCCAAAATGCTGTATCCAGTCCACTGACTGCAGCTTGTTACATGGAACACATAACTTCTTTGTAGAAATAGCTTCACTGACTACCAGTTAATTTCTGGGCAGAATTCAAAGTGCTACTTAAAATCTATAGCTTAAATCCTAACTGTTTCAAAGACTGCAATTCATTATGTGAGCCTACTCAAATCTTAAGATCATACAGAGAGGGCTTTCTCTTGTTCTCACCATCAATAGGGGGTCCATATGGTGAGGGCATAGGAGAAGGCCTTCTCAGTGCCTGCCTCTTTGCTGTGGAATTCCCTCCCATTGGAGTTCAGGCTGCCCCTTTTCTTCTCCTTTTCTACTGACAGGTAAAGATTTTTTTTAAAAAAAGATATTTGGTGAGTAACTTGGTGCACAGTAGAATGGATTTTTTGTGGGGTGTATGATCTGTATTATTATATTTTTTGAAAAATGATGTTTATATTTCTTAAACTTTGGTGTCTTAACATGGCAGCTAATTTAACTGTTTTAAACCTTTTTATCATCAGGTTTTTAGTTGTATCTTTCCACAACCAACAGCATGGCTATAGCACTGTGGACCAAGTGAAGTTTCTCAATACTTTCCAAATGTTGCCATACATAGTTAACAGTCTCTACCCTATATAAGAATAAAGCCAGATTGAAATGGATCTGAGGCATCCATCTCTTTCCTGGAACTGAAATGTTAACACACAATTCATCATTTTGCCAAAGGATGGAATATTTGGCTAATGTCTGTGCAACACAGTGGCTCTCATCATTGTATTTTTAATCATAATTGAATCATGCCTTATCTCACTATAGCCATGTTTGCTCAGGGTCGGTGTGGTCAGGCCATGCACATTTGGACTGCCTTGGGAGTGGCTGGTGCAATCAGCAGGCTTTCAACCTGTTTTTGGAAAAAACACCTTCGAGGCGCTTTTTCCTGGCTGTCTGTTCTGCCCCTATGATCTTTATCCACTTGACCAGTCCCTGTCTGGCTGTATTTTATAAACCATGAAGTACAAGAAGTAAAAGTACTTGGGTACACCTGTGATGAGACTTGTCTTCCCAACAATCCTGTTCATTTCCTCAGGCTGTCTTGTACATGTCTCAAGTTGATCCTATTTTTGGAGAAAGGTGGGATATAGTGCAATAAATAAATAAAAAATAAATAAATGATCAATACAGTCCTTGGCTTACAAAATGTACTTAATAGTGTTGAAAGTTTTATATTGGTTTAGAAGTTCATATGCTATTTTAAAAAAATCTGTTTTATGTGAAAATAAAATATATAATGTGCCACTCATCTTAGGAACCCTGGTGGTGCAGTAGTTAAATGCCAGCATTGCAGCCATTCACAGCCACAAGGTTGTGAGTTCAATCCCAGGCAGAACTCCAGCATCCACTTAGCCTTGCATCCTTCCATAGATCACTAAAATGAGGACCCAGCTTGTTGGGGGCAATTGCTTACATATTATAAATTGCTTAGGGAGTGCTTAAGTGTACTGATAAGCAGTATAAAAATGTACTTGCTATTGCTATATAAATACAGAATACACAAAATGGGGCATACTAGAAACAGACTGATCTGTCCATCCTTAATTGTAAATATTGCCCTGTAAGAGTTAGAGCTATTGCTTCTTTTTAATTTATCTTCAGTTTTATGAGTGCCTAGTACATAGACAAAATATATTCATAACTGAGAAGTTTATTTTCTCTCCTTTGATTCTATCATAAATCTCCATGATGAACCAAAGCCATCAAAACATCCTGTTAGTTGCTGCATATTAATTTTCTTCTATAGGATCTGTCAGCAAACCATCCTATTTAATTTGCTGTTGACTTGTCTGAAGTACATAATTCAATGAGAAATTATGAATGAATGGGAGTGAGCTCCCTCTGCATTCATTTATCTGGAACACACTGAGTTCATCTTTATCTCAGGTAAAGAAAAATTTTACCATCTTAAGAGTCGTTCCAAGGGCTATATATCCAATATCTAGATGCTCAATGATCATTATGAACAGAATCAATGTCAATTAAAATGCTAGTTGTTGAAAATGGGCATGGCTTCTTGGGCTAGTGTACTCAGCACTAGGAAGACATTCTGTCCATTAAATACATGTCTGCTGTTCACTTTTTCCAGCTTGCTTTTCTAATCAGGGACATGCATTTTCCTCTGAGGGATGTGGGAGTTTAACAATTACTTGAAACTCTTTAACGCCAAGCAATTTCTTCTGGGACTGCAATCTGTTAGAGTTCAATTTTCTCAGCCACAGACAAAATGATCAGAATGAATTCATTCCTTCAGAATGGAACTGAGTGAATAAACTAAATGTGATTGAAATGAACTTATGTGCCACTCATAAATAAATCAGTAGACTTCTTTCTCCCCTCATACACACTGGCACATACAATGAATACCTCATTTACAAGAACTTGGAGTTCTTCAAACAAAGTAAGAACAATTTTTTCTCCTCCAAAATGCATTCACTCAGCTGAACATATTGCTAGCTTATCAGTAATCAGATATAAGGTTAGGAGCTGGCAAAAATTGGATGTGCTCAAGTATTCATTGGCTAAAGAACAGGTAGGCTAGAAAACTTTGAGGTTTTTCCCCAACTCTTTCACTATTAATTTATGCTGCCTGCAGTTTAGGATCTATGGTAAAAAAAAAAAAAAAGTTAATGCAAGTTGGATACTAGTAGAGTCTGAAGGCCCATTCTTCATAGACTGTCCTCATGGAATGAGCAGAAGAATAAACAAGGTGGGATTCTGATTTAGGAGTTAGACTGCCCCTTTAGAGCAGCCTGTTGCCTCTGCTTTAAGTGCTGAATTTGGGCCATGGCAACTACACACTGTGGCCCCGATCTGGCACTCCTTTTAGAGCCAGCAAAAAGGTGCCCTTGCTGTGGCAGTGGTGGTGCAGAGCATTTAAAAGCTACAGCAGTAGGGTGTTGTGATGCTCTCTGCCATCATAGAGGTTGGGAACACGGTGTGATGCCAGTGTGGTGGCAGCCAGTGTGCATATGCCACACTCCCACACCATCCCTATTCTGGCATATAACACTGGTCTGTTTAGCCCTTTAGTCATATTTAAAGTAAAGCCATTGAACTCTATGCTCAGAGTTCAGAGCAACCCAGATATATGGTGGCCAACCAAGAGGACTTGGAACAACAACAGCCCTCCTGTGAGCGATGGGTAACCCATCCTAGTCAATAGTTGTCAATAGGAAATCTTTACTGAACTAGAATTTACGTCTAGTTGATGCTGAGTGCAAGAAGGTAAATATACCTCTTGTTCTTGCAAAGCTTAATGTTAGCAGCAAGGGCATATGTAAAACAGAACAAAATGAAATATTTCACTAATCATATCTTAGGATTCTTTCATTAGTGAAATATCATCATATTCCTAATGTCCTGTCACAGCAATATTCTCTATTATTGTTGAAATTAAAGATTAAATTACAAGTGAATTACAGGTGAAAAGCTCCAAGAGTACCACCACAGTCCTTCTTATCTAAATTCCCATTTACTGAGGTGTCTTTATCAATAGAGATCAGTGGCAAATCTTCATTTTTCTCTGTCCTGCACTGTAAAGAATAGTTTCTCACATTTTGGCTTTTCTCTGTAACTTAGATATTTTATATGTAAAGGAGAGGAATGATCTCTGTGTCTGTTTTCCATACTCAAGAGCATATAATGAACATAACAAATTCATGCATCTCTCCCATAGGATATGTGTGTACATTCCCAATGCAAAAACATGCTTGCATTTATCTTCTTTTCTGAGAACTCAAGAGTTCAGAAATCACTTGTGTTTCCATCCATCTACCGCATATGTTTGAATTACTCAACTCTACATTTTTTTTTGTAAACATTAACAGTTTTAGAGTGTTTTAAATCTAAATTTGAATCTGATTTCAGTGACTATGTCTCCTACTGAAATCTGTGAATGCAGGATAGGTTGGAAGCATTTTTAATAAATGAATAAATAAAATAAAATAAAAATATATAAAATGTGGAGTACCCAAGATTTGCAGAAAACGGATCCCTCTCAAGCATATAAAATAAGCAGCTCAATCTAAGATAAGCACTCTTGAGGATTAGATCTTCAGTCTTCCAAGTAAAGTCCATGCTTAATTTGTAAATGTCCATAAATGTCAGAAACCCTATATTGGATTATTTATAAAATATAGAGGCAGTACTTACTCATTGATTTAATAGCTCCGTTTTTCTTTTTTAACCAGTGAGATGTTCATATAGTCTGTAGCCTGATATAGAGTTGATGCTTTTAAACTGTCATAAAACATTACTTATTTTTGCTGAGCTGGATACTGCTGGGGATTGTCTGGGTATAACACCATGCTGGATGGAACTGAAAATCTTTTAATCATACACTTCCTTATCTTCAACTGCTGTGTTTGGCAAGCCCCATTTATTTCAGTAGTAGATGTCCCAGTGCTATGCTTTGAATATAGAACTGAATGTATTCAAAAGATTAAATGAACATGGGTAACTGTCAAGGCTGTCAGTCTGAATGTGCAGTCAAGACATGATCTAGAAGGTGGTTATCAAGTAGGTATTTCAGAGTTATAAGGAGGGCTTATATGTAAGGACTTAGGTGGTACAGAGTTGCTCAAACTGAAGAACCAGGAAAAATATTGAAGAATTAAGATGATAGGATGAAAGGATTTGAGAATTGACTTGAGACTTGAAGGTAGAGACATAAGACATAACTTGACACTTGGACTAAAAGATTTGAATAAATCACTGATTAATAGGATACAACATTTTCTTCTGCCCAGTTGCATCAACAGCACTCAAGCCTTATCACTGACAGACCAATAGTTCTGTCTACTGGTAAAGGGCTGTGATAGTACATGAAGGAAGGTACCACAAACTGAATCCCTGCACTGAGACTTCTCTATTTACAGATGGGGAAACCCTCAGGCCTTAGAGTCAAATTTCACAAGTTGAACTAAGCCCCTCTGGCTTCACAAATGGTCATACTCCTTTGTTTTGATATGACTGTCGGGTGATTTTGCAATTTTTTTACAGCCCTTTCTCCCCCGTTCTAGCAAGCTCCTCTCCTTAAAACTTAGCTGATGGTGGTAAGAGCTTTAAATGGCTCTGTCCACCAAGGATATTTAGTCCATGAGAACCACTCTGATGTTGAATTTGGGCCTCAGGATGAAAAGATTTCCCACTCTGCCTAGTATCTTCAAGCAATTGCTATAGTGAAGGGTATTACAAGAGGAAAGAATTGATTTTTAATTGACATTCATAACTGAATCTTTAGCAGTCCAGTAGGCCATAATCCTCTATTTGAATGACTAAAAATATTAGTTTGCCTTTTCAAACTTTTACTGATAAATTAAGAGCTTCTAAGATGATCTAAAATGCTTTTGCTAATTTTATGTGTCCATTCATCATACTGGACCTGTTCAGTATTGCAGGAAAAGATGCAATAAATAATGTGTTTTGAATGAATATTTAAACATCTTGGATAATGATTTTCCCTAGTGGGCTTCTATTCCCATTCATTAAATCAAAATTATTTGGGCTAAAATATACTTTTGGCTGTGGGCAACTGTGCAAATGTCAGAAAAACAGTGATTTCAGTGAAAGTCAAATGTAAAATTTTTGTTTTACTCATAATTTCATTTTACTTCAGATATACCTGTTATTACTTAAAGAAGGAAAAGCAAGGAGAATATTCATTTTGTATCCAAAACATACAATACATACTTTAGGGAATATAACTATGAGACTAGCTGGACACCATGCCTACATATGGGAAATAATTCCTCTTGCATTCAGGTTTATAGATTAATTCACTGTTAGAACATATTTCATAATTCAAGCAACACTGATTTTTGCCCCTGAAGAAAATCAAGCAACACTTGATGGTATTTCAAACCATCTTTCCCAATAAATCCAATGTTGAAGAAGTGGGACAGATTCTGTATTCAGGATTTTCTAGTTTTATTTCTGAATTACCTTATAGCATATATGGAAAAAGTACAGCTCTTTTATTTCTGGAACAGTAAGAATTTTAATTTCTATCAACTGAACTTCACAAAGAGAACTATTTTGAGCATTCGTATTATCCATGACTATTTCTATTAGTACCAGTTGCTGGAAAACACATGTGGGATGGAAAGTCATTGAGGGTACAGCATGCTGGGCCACATAGACCTTTTGTTGGGCTGTGAGTGGCAGGTTCTACCAACTCTTGCCTGGCATCTCACTTCATAGCCATCAGTTCATTTTCATATTATTCTAAAGCAGTAGACCAGGGATGGTAGATACCATTGTTGTTGCTGTTGTTGTTGTTATTGGTAGGCAGCATTTTTTAAAGAAGTAGAGGGCATGTCTCGTCTTCACAGCATCTAGAAACACAAATCAGTATCCTTTTCTGAATTTTGTTTTGTAAAAAAGCTCAGTGCCAAATATTTTACATAAGTTATTGCTTTAGTGGCATTTGTTTTTGAGATACATTTAAGGATTAAGGTGAAAATCAAACACAGGATAATATATGATCCAAGAGATTTTTCCTTGGTGACATGTATGCCAGACCAATTGTTTCACATGCATTTTAAAAAGATACAGAAATGAAAGAACCCTTCAGATATTGCTGAATTGCAGCTCCCACATGTCTCACCATTTGCTTTGGTGGCTAGGAGTGATGGGAGGTGAAGTCCCACACCATTTTGAAGAGCACAACTTCCCATTCATGGTATAAATCTTTTGGGTCCAATACAAACTGACACAAGGGTTAGGGAGTGCACAGTAACCACATGCTCTCTAACCCTAGCACGTATGGGCATCGCCATGGATGTGCAGCCCTGCCCAAACAGGGCACGTATCCATGACATGTCCTGTGCGACACGTCCAAACAGCACATTGCACAGGAAATGTCACTGTGCCACCAAAGGGCGTTTATTGCGCCGTACCAGTGGCACGGAAAGAAGCTCTGAAATAGAGCTCCTTTTTGGCCACCGCATCGCTGGTGCAGCAAACAAATGGTCGTGCCAATGATGCAGAGGACAAATGGACTGGGACACCCCTTTCTCCTCCTGGCTCTGGCTTCTGGAGTGTCTGGGGGCATGAAGCCCTAAGGGAACCCCTTTTCCAGGCCACAGAGAAGTGGCATTTTGTCCAAAAAAGCTCTGGATTGGGGCTGCCGGGCTGCCGGTGAGGCTGCTCTGGCCCCAATCCAGTGCTAAAAGGGGCAGCACAGAGCTGCTCTTTTTGGGCTGTCTGTATCAGCCCTTGGCAAACAAAAAAAGAGTTGTGACATAATGTTTTCACCAAGGATTGATCTTTTTGGAGTTTGTGATCCCTACTGAGAAAAATAGGGATCCCTATTGAGATCCCTTTCTCATGCTCACAGCCATTGCTGGCCAGAAATTGTTCTATGTCCATGTGATTTTTTTGTTTAAACTTTCATCTTTTTTTCAAATAGAAATCAATATGTCTACAGTAGATGCTCTTATTGTGCATATGTTTCTGAAGTATGTTTCAGATTTAAATAAATGAGTTCCAAATACCATTTTTTTCCTTGCAAGATCCTAGCATTTATGGATGTACTAGATTGTGTTAGTTTGCTGGAAACAAATTTAAGACTTCTGTTGTGAAACTAATGCTTTTTATTGATTAGCATGTTAGCTGAATTGCTTTTCTTCAGCTTTGTTCTAAACTTGTTACATTCATTTTCAGATGAAATAATGAGCTCTCTTTTTCAACAAGTCCCTTCTGTATACTCTTTCTGAGCTTTGACAAGCAACCTTTTCTCTGAGCTTTTCCACCCTAATCTTAATGTAAATGGCAGACACAAAGAGCATGAAAGAATTATTTTTGTGGGGAAATTTACAGTATTTCTTTGAAGCTCAGAACTTAAATCTATATTGAACACAGTTAACAGATAAACAATGTACCCTACCCCCAGGGTTTCTACAGCATTTAAGCTAGTTGAACGAATATGGTAACCAGAGCTCAAATGCCAAAGCAAATATTCAACAAGACGATGCTGATTAATGACAGCTATACAAATGAAAGCTTAGATTAAAAATAATTATTACACAACACAGACTTAACATTTGCTTGGCAGACACCCAGTGCCTCAGTGCTTAAAACACAAAGGCATGAAATTATAAAGCTTTGCATTGTGGAATACAATGACATTGATGGAGTGACTAAGCCAATGCAAAATATTTTTCTAATCCAGTAAAAAAAAAAAAAAAGCAAGGACCAATAAATAGACTTTCTTCCCCAATGACAGAAGTTATGACTCTGGCATCATTGAGAACAGCCATTTTTGGACTATCCCAGCTCCCAACACTCTTTTCTTTCAAAGCACAGGTAGTCACCATTGGCTAAAAGGGGGAGCAAATTTTGGGAGTGAATCATAGAATCATAGAATCATAGAGTTGGAAGAGACCACAAGGGCCATCCAGTCCAACCCCCTGCCATGCAGGAACTCCAAGTCAAAGCATCCCTGACAGATGGCCATCCAGCCTCTGCTTAAAGACCCCTAAGGAAGGAGACTCCACTACACTCCGAGGGAGTGTGTTCCACTGTCAAACAGCCCTTACTGTCAGGAAGTTCCTCCTAATGTTGAGGTGGAATCTCTTTTCCTGCAGTTTGCATCCATTGTTCCGCGTTCTAGTCTCTGCAGCAGCAGAAAACAAGCTTGCTCCCTCCTCAATATGACATCCCTTCAAATATTTAAACAGGGCTATCATATCACCTCTTAACCTTCTCTTCTCCAGGCTAAACATCCCCAGCTCCCTAAGGCGTTCTTCATAGGGCAAGGTTTCCACACCCTTCACCATCTTAGTTGCCCTCCTTTGGACATGCTCCAGTTTCTCCACATCCTTTTTGAATTGTGGTGCCCAGAACTGGACACAGTATTCCAGGTGGGGCCTGACCAAAGCAGAATAGAGTGGCACTATAACTTCCCTTGATCTAGAAACTATACTTCTATTGATGCAGCCTAAAATTGCATTGGCTTTTTTAGCTGCCGCATCACACTGTTGACTCATGTTCAGCTTATGGTCTACTTGGACTCCTAGATCCCTTTCACATGTGGTCTCGTTCAGCCAGGTGTCCCCCATCCTATATCTGTGCATTTCATTTTTCCGCCCTAAGTGCAGAACCTTACATTTCTCCGTATTGAATTTCATTTTGTTAGCACTGGCCCAGCTTTCTAGTCTATTCAGGTCATTTTGAATTTTGATCCTATCCTCTGGGGTATTAGCTACTCCTCCCAGTTTAGTGTCATCTGCAAATTTGATAAGTATGCCCCCAATTCTGTCATCCAAATCGTTAATAAAGATGTTGAATAGCACTGGGCCCAGGACAGAACCCTGTGGGACCCCACTGGTCACTTCTCTCCAGGATGAAAAGGAGCCATTGTTGAGCACCCTTTGAGTTCGGCCACTCAACCAATTACAAATCCATGTAACAGTTAACTTATCTATCCCACATTTTGCAAGCTTGTTTGCAAGAATGTCATGGGGAACCTTGTCAAAGGCCTTACTGAAATCGAGGTATACTATATCCACAGCATTCCCTTCATCTACCAAGCTGGTAATTTTATCAAAAAAAGAGATCAGGTTCGTTTGGCATGACTTCTTTTTCTGAAACCCATGTTGGCTTTTTGTGATTATGGCATTGGCTTCTAAATGTTCGCAGACTCTCTGCTTAATGATCTGCTCTAGCACCTTTCCTGGAATTGATGTCAGACTAACCGGACGATAATTGTTGGGATCCTCTTTTTTTCCCTTTTTGAAGATGGGGACAACGTTTGCCCTCCTCCAGTCTTCTGGGACTTCTCCTGTTCTCCAGGAGTTCTCAAAGATTATTGCCAATGGCTCTGATATTACATTTGCTAGTTCTTTTAATACTCTAGGATGTAGTTCATCTGGTCCTGGAGATTTATATTCATTTAGGTTAACCAAGTATTCCTGTACTATCTCTTTACTTATTCTGTGCTGAAATTCCCCTATTCTGTCTTCTGCTCCATTATCCTTCGGTTGAGCACCTTTTGCTTTTTCTGAGAAGACTGAAGCAAAGAAGGTGTTGAGTAATTCTGCCTTTTCTCTGTCCCCTGTTAGCATTTTGCCATCTTCTGCACGCAGTGGCCCTACTGTTTCCTTCTTCTTCCTTTTGCTGCGGACATATCCAAAAAAGCCCTTTTTATTGTTCTTAACCTCTCTAGCAAGCCTGAGTTCATTCTGCGCTTTAGCTTTTCTGACTTTACCCCTACATGTGCTGGCTATTTGTTTAAATTCCTCTTTCGTGATTTCTCCATTTTTCCATTTCTTATACATGTTCCGTTTAAAACTTAGCTCATTTGAAAGTTCCTTAGTCATCCATCCTGGCTTCTTGAGACATCTACCATTTTTCATCCTCATTGGAACTGTTTGAAATTGTGCCTTCAATATCTCCCTTTTGAGAAACTCCCATCCGTCTTGAACTCCCTTTTCTTTTAGTATTCCTGACCATGGGATCACTCCCAGTATTTCTCTAAGTTTATTGAAATTAGCTCTCCTAAAATCTAGAGTGCGTGTCTGACTATGCCTAGCTTCTCCCTTCCACTGTATTACAAACTCCAGGAGAACATGGTCACTTCCACCTAAGGATCCAACCACTTGCACCCCATCAACTAGGTCTTCCCTGTTGGTTAAGATCAGATCTAAAATGGCTGATCCCCTTGTTGCCTCTTCCACCTTTTGGACAATGAAATTGTCTTCCAGGCAAGTGAGGAATTTGCTAGACTTTGAGGATTTGGCTGAGTTTGACTTCCAGCAAATATCCGGATAGTTGAAGTCCCCCATCACTACTACATCTCTCCTTCCTGATTGTGTGGTCATCTGTTCTAGAAAGGCATCATCCAATTCCTCTGCCTGAGTCGGGGGTCTGTAGTAGACTCCCACAGTAACATCCCTGTTATTTCCCTCTCCTTTAATTTTTATCCAGATGCTCTCCACCTGGCTTCCAGTATTGACTTCCTGGATCTCTTCACTGGTGTAAATATCCCTGACATATAATGCTATTCCTCCTCCTTTCCTACTTGGCCTGTTTCTCTTAAAAAGGTTATACCCCTCTATTTCTACATTCCAATCATGAGACTCATCCCACCAGGTTTCAGTGATGCCTATTATATCATATTTCCCTTGTTGTGCTAGGAGTTCAAGTTCATCCTGCTTATTTCCCATACTCTGTGCATTAGTGTAGAGACATTTAAGACCATGTGTCCTCTTTACTTGCTGCTTTTGCACATTTTTTTGCCTCCTACTGTTGGGTCCTTGCACTGTTTGCCTTGTTCCCTCTATGCCACTTGGACTATTCTCTCCATCCCTTTTGTCTTCCAGTATAATGTCTCCCTCCCCCACATAGAATCATAGAATCATAGAATCATAGAGTTGGAAGAGACCACAAGGGCCATCCAGTCCAACCCCCTGCCATGCAGGAACTCCAAGTCAAAGCATCCCTGACAGATGGCCATCCAGCCTCTGCTTAAAGACCCCTAAGGAAGGAGACTCCACTACACTCCGAGGGAGTGTGTTCCACTGTCGAACAGCCCTTACTGTCAGGAAGTTCCTCCTAATGTTGAGGTGGAATCTCTTTTCCTGCAGTTTGCATCCATTGTTCCGCGTTCTAGTCTCTGCAGCAGCAGAAAACAAGCTTGCTCCCTCCTCAATATGACATCCCTTCAAATATTTAAACAGGGCTATCATATCACCTCTTAACCTTCTCTTCTCCAGGCTAAACATCCCCAGCTCCCTAAGGCGTTCTTCATAGGGCAAGGTTTCCAGACCCTTCACCATCTTAGTTGCCCTCCTTTGGACCCGCTCCAGTTTCTCCACATCCTTTTTGAATTGTGGTGCCCAGAACTGGACACAGTATTCCAGGTGGGGCCTGACCAAAGCAGAATAGAGTGGCACTATAACTTCCCTTGATCTAGAAACTATACTTCTATTGATGCAGCCTAAAATTGCATTGGCTTTTTTAGCTGCCGCATCACACTGTTGACTCATGTTCAGCTTATGGTCTACTTGGACTCCTAGATCCCTTTCACATGTGGTCTCGTTCAGCCAGGTGTCCCCCATCCTATATCTGTGCATTTCATTTTTCCGCCCTAAGTGCAGAACCTTACATTTCTCCGTATTGAATTTCATTTTGTTAGCACTGGCCCAGCTTTCTAGTCTATTCAGGTCATTTTGAATTTTGATCCTATCCTCTGGGGTATTAGCTACTCCTCCCAGTTTAGTGTCATCTGCAAATTTGATAAGTATGCCCCCAATTCTGTCATCCAAATCGTTAATAAAGATGTTGAATAGCACTGGGCCCAGGACAGAGCCCTGTGGGACCCCACTGGTCACTTCTCTCCAGGATGAAAAGGAGCCATTGTTGAGCACCCTTTGAGTTCGGCCACTCAACCAATTACAAATCCATGTAACAGTTAACTTGTCTATCCCACATTTTGCAAGCTTGTTTGCAAGAATGTCATGGGGAACCTTGTCAAAGGCCTTACTGAAATCGAGGTATACTATATCCACAGCATTCCCTTCATCTACCAAACTGGTAATTTTATCAAAAAAAGAGATCAGGTTCGTTTGGCATGACTTCTTTTTCTGAAACCCATGTTGGCTTTTTGTGATTATGGCATTGGCTTCTAAATGTTCGCAGACTCTCTGCTTAATGATCTGCTCTAGAACCTTTCCTGGAATTGATGTCAGACTAACTGGACGATAATTGTTGGGATCCTCTTTTTTTCCCTTTTTGAAGATGGGGACAACGTTTGCCCTCCTCCAGTCTGCTGGGACTTCTCCTGTTCTCCAGGAGTTCTCAAAGATTATTGCCAATGGCTCCGATATCACCTTTGCCAGTTCTTTTAATACCCTTGGATGTAGTTCTGTTAGGCATTGAAGCCAGTCGATGAAATGTACAGATGTGCACAAAAGGAAACCAGGAAGCTTGGGCATAATTGTCTGCAGCTGAAGGCTGGAACAGCAGACAGTGTTCAAGGTCAGACATGTGCTTGATTGCACGTAAGCCTGGGTAACATCAAAAGTCTTCCTGAGTGAAGGGACAACATTGTTGGTGGCACAAGGAAAAAGAGTCACCAGAAGAGGAGGGGTTTGTGACCGCATGGCATAAATCTATAAATAGCCTGCACACCACAGTGTGGGTTGTTGGGTAGTCGGAGTGGATAGATGGTTGGAGAGTTTTGTTGGACGGGCGTGTATATACTTGTAAATATAGCAACTTTAAGAATAAACACCTCTGAGGAGAGAGATTTGGCTCCAGTCTGTTTCATCAGCAGCGGGCAGGAGGAATTCCTGATAAAGCCGAACAGCTCCAAGGTCGCCGGTACTTCCGAAGGCATCGGAGATTGCTTTACCTGTGCATCTGCTTGTTTACACCAACAAGGGTTATGGGCCCAGATCCTTATCTGATAAGGCATCTCCGTTTGTGCTGAAGAGTTCAACTGGCTGTGTGAGAGAGGTACTTTGTTGCTGTGATGTGCTGTCAGTGCCGGAAGGCTGGATGGTAAGATTTTTGGACTGTTGTCTGTGTCTTATCACAATTGACAGTAGAAGCTGGGAAAACTGCCAGGACTCTATCTTTACACTGCTTAATGATGGAGGCAGCTAAATTTCCCAAACTAGACGAAACTAATTATGCAGCTTGGAGTTCCTATTGTGAGGCTTTGCTGGTCAGAGAAGGACTGTGGGATGTTGTTGAGAGAGGACCCACAGCAGATACTCTTGACCGAGATAAGAGAGCAAGAGCTACAATTTTGCTTACAATCACGCCGTCGCAGATCAACCATGTCCGGGAGAAAAGAACCTCAAAGGCAGTTTGGGATGCTTTGAGGGAGATTCACCAATCTAAAACAGCTCTGTCAAGAATGATTTGGTGTAGGAGACTGTATGCCTGCAAAATGCAGAAAGGACAATCGCCAGAGAAGCATCTGGAGATCATGGCTGATTTGTTCAGCCAGGTGCAGATGAGAGGTGTCGTCCTTGCATCTGAGCAGAAAGCATACATCCTGCTTGGGAGTCTTTCTGATGATTTTGAGAATATTCTGTGGAGTCTTCAGTGTTTTGATGAATCACAGATTACTGCGGAGCTGGTGGCTGCACGTGTCTTGGAAGAGAGCCAACGTCGGCAGTACGAGGCAGGGCTCCAGAGGCAGCATGCAGTACCAAGACAAACACACCCAACCGAGGCTTTCAAGGAGCTGCAACCGGAGAAGGCAGCTGTGTCCAGGGAGAGAAAGTGTTTCCACTGTGGGAAGCCAGGCCATCTCAAGAAGGACTGTAGAAAGCTGGCAGCAGCAAGGAAACAACAGCCTAAAGATCCTGTGAGCAGGAAAGGTGTTGTTGCTGTGGTAAAGAACAATGACTATAAAGCCCATCAGGCTGTAGACCCCATTTGGTTATTAGATTCCGGAGCATCGTCGCATATGATTAATTGTGATAGGCTCCTGAAAGATAAGGTGCCATCTAATGTACATTCAGTTGCTTTGGCTGATGGTGCATCAAGGGAGGCAAAAGTGATGGGAACTGTGTTCATCCCAAGTTTTGGAAAGGACTTTTCAAATGTTTTGTGTGTTCCTAAGTTGCAAAACTGTTTGGTTAGTGTGTCTGAATTAACCACCAGTGGGTATGCATTGAGTTTCAAAGGGGATGATTGTACTATTAGCATAAATGACCAAGTTTGTGCTAAAGCAATCAAAAGAGACAAAATGTACTATATGGTTGACAAGGCAGAATGTTCAGTAGTCAACAATGTGCCTTTGCACTTAGACTGTGCTCATTACTACCATAGAGTCATGGGACATACAAGCTTCACAAGTTTGGGGAAGCTGGGGGAAGTGTGTCCAGAATTTAAAATGTCCACTTGTTCAAACCACCTGGATTGTTCAGTTTGCAGCAGGATAAAGCTGAAGGCTTTTCCTGTGGCCAAACGCAGCAAATGCACCACACAAAGACCTTTTCAGGTTGTGCATGCTGATTTGGCTGGTCCTTTGGCCAAAACCATGGGCAAAAATCAGTACTTCATGGTCATTGTGGATCGTCACACGCGGTTTTCGTATGTGATGCTCATGAAGGAAAAGAGTGAAGCTGCTGAACACATCAAAAATTGGGTCAATATGATTGAAAGGGAGTTTGAATACAAGGTGGGATCTTTGGTTACAGATAGAGGTGGAGAATTCCTATCTAATAACCTGAAAAATTGGTTGAGGAGGAAAGGGATCCGCCACAACACGACGAACGCGGCCGTTCCCCAGGAGAATGGCTTAGCGGAGAGACACATTGGAGTCTTAAAGCAAATAAAAAATTGCATGATGCTCGATGCAGAAGCACCAGAGCAGCTTTGGGGGGAAGCAATTTTGACAGCAAACCATGTTGCCAATCGCACTTGGAATTCTTTTGTAAAGAAAACTCCATATCACATGCTGTATGGGAGACCACCAAATCTCAAATACCTGAGAGTTTTTGGGCAGTATGCAAATGTGTATGTGCCTGCAAACTTCAGGAAAAAGGGGGATCCTAAATGGAGAAGGTTGATGTTTGTGGGGTATTCTGGGAACAGCTATAGATTTTATGTAGGTCATGGGGAAATCTTGCTGTCCAGAAGTGCCAACTTTGAAAAACATTCAGGTTGGGAAAAGCTCCATGCCAACAAAGAGGTTTTTCTCAAGCTGGGGCAGAGTGACATAGGTACTGGAAATGGAGGGGTGCTAAAACAAGAAGCATCTACTGAAAGTGAACCCAGTACTTCTGCACACCATCACACACAAACACATCCAACTTTGCACTCACCAGTCACTACACAAAAGTTTGAAAAGGTGTCCATGAAAGACACAGAGGTGCAAACTAGTTCTGAGAGTGAGGATGAAAAAGGCAGAACAAAAGTGATTGTGCCAAGGAGAACTCAGAGGGTGAGGAGACCTCCAGATAGATTCGTAGTGCAGGGTGCAAGAGCTTGTTCAGTGATGGCAGATGAGCCAGAGAGTTTTGAGGAATTGCAGTCATATCCTAAGGAGGAGCAGGAGAAATGGTTTTCTGCCATGGATCAGGAGTACTTGTCTTTACTAGAAAAGGAAGTGTTTGAGATTGTGGAGAGGCCTAAGAACCACAAGGTTGTAGGTTGCAAATGGGTTTTCAAGAGGAAGGAAATGCCGGATGGAACCCATAGATACAAGGCGAGACTGGTTGCAAAAGGTTTTTCGCAGCAGAGGTTTGAAAATTTTGACAAAACTTTTTCACCTACTGCAAAGCCAGAAAGTTTAAGGCTGGTATTAGCTTTAGCAGCTAGGAAGAATCAAGTAGTGAGACACTTTGATTTTGAAACTGCATATTTGAATGCTCATCTTGGTGAGGAGGTTTTTATGGAACAACCTTTAGGTTTTGACAAGGACAGGGATGGAAAGGTTTACAAGTTGAAAAAGGCATTGTACGGTTTGAAACAGAGTGCACGTTGCTGGAACCTTTGCATTCATGAAGAGTTGGTCAAATTGGGATACAAACGCAGCATTGCGGATGCGTGCGTGTATACAAAAGGTGATGTGACCGTAGTGATTTACGTTGATGACTTGTGTGTCGCAGCGAAGTCAGAGAGGGAAATTACATCAGTTCAGAAAGAGTTGTCTAAGAGGTTTAAGCTCAAGGATTTGGGAAATCTCAAGACTTACTTAGGGATTGAAGTTCAGTGGACTGAGGATGGCAAGTGTTTGTTGAGCCAACAGAAAAAGATTGAAAGACTGATTGAAAAATGTGGCTTGCAGAATGCAAAAGTTGTAAAGAGTCCAATGACTTCTGGAACTTCTAGTGCAGAATCATCAAAGGAATTTGAGAATCCAGAATTGTTCAGAAGTGTAGTAGGTAGCTTGATGTTCATTGCAAACAACACTAGGCCAGACATTTCGTTTGCTGTTGGAGTACTTAGCAGAAAAGTAAGTGTTCCAAAAGTAGAAGACTGGACTAGAGTGAAACATGTGCTGAGATACTTGAAAGGAACCAAAGAAAGAAAGTTGGTGATACAGGGCAGTGAACAACAGCTGGATTGTTATGTGGACAGTTCATTCGCATCAGAATTGCACGACAGAAAGTCAGTGTCAGGTTTGCTTGTAAGATTTGCTGGTAGTCCAATAATTTGGCGCAGCAGGAAGCAAAACTGTGTGGCTTTAAGTACTACAGAAGCAGAATTTGCAGCATTGTCTGAAATTGCAGGAGAGATCCAGTGGATAAGGCAATTGCTTGTGGATTTGGGAGAAAAGTGTGAAGAGCCTACTGTAGTCCATGAGGATTCACAATCATGTATTGCAATGTCTGAAGCTGAGAACTTGAAGTGTAGGACAAAGTACATTGGTGTGAGGTATCAGAATGTGAGAGAGATGGTTCAAAACAGAATCATAAATCTGGAGTACATTGACACCAGGGACAACATTGCTGATGTTCTCACAAAAGCTTTGCCAATTGAAAGGCATGAACATCTATCATGTTTGATAGGCATGGCACAATAAACACAGAGTTTGGCTGTTCAACGAATGTAAACATCGGAAGATGGCAAACACATATGTGGCAAAATGATACACATCTGTACATTTTGGAGGGGCATGTTAGGCATTGAAGCCAGTCGATGAAATGTACAGATGTGCACAAAAGGAAACCAGGAAGCTTGGGCATAATTGTCTGCAGCTGAAGGCTGGAACAGCAGACAGTGTTCAAGGTCAGACATGTGCTTGATTGCACGTAAGCCTGGGTAACATCAAAAGTCTTCCTGAGTGAAGGGACAACATTGTTGGTGGCACAAGGAAAAAGAGTCACCAGAAGAGGAGGGGTTTGTGACCGCATGGCATAAATCTATAAATAGCCTGCACACCACAGTGTGGGTTGTTGGGTAGTCGGAGTGGATAGATGGTTGGAGAGTTTTGTTGGACGGGCGTGTATATACTTGTAAATATAGCAACTTTAAGAATAAACACCTCTGAGGAGAGAGATTTGGCTCCAGTCTGTTTCATCAGCAGCGGGCAGGAGGAATTCCTGATAAAGCCGAACAGCTCCAAGGTCGCCGGTACTTCCGAAGGCATCGGAGATTGCTTTACCTGTGCATCTGCTTGTTTACACCAACAAGTTCATCTGGTCCTGGAGATTTATATTCATTTAGGTTAACCAGGTATTCCTGTACTATCTCTTTACTTATTCTGTGCTGAAATTCCCCTATTCTGTCTCCTGTTCCATTATCCTTCGGTTGAGCACCTTTTGCCTTTTCTGAGAAGACTGAAGCAAAGAAGGTGTTGAGTAATTCTGCCTTTTCTCTGTCCCCTGTTAGCATTTTGCCATCTTCTGCACGCAGTGGCCCTACTGTTTCCTTCTTCTTCCTTTTGCTGCGGACATATCCAA
This sequence comes from Urosaurus nigricauda, assembly GCA_034509955.1. Lineage (NCBI taxonomy): Eukaryota > Metazoa > Chordata > Lepidosauria > Squamata > Phrynosomatidae > Urosaurus > Urosaurus nigricauda. The sequence goes on from JAOEGL010000005.1 coordinate 48,003,030, forward strand.
AAAAGCCCTTTTTATTGTTCTTAACCTCTCTAGCAAGCCTGAGTTCATTCTGCGCTTTAGCTTTTCTGACTTTACCCCTACATGTGCTGGCTATTTGTTTAAATTCCTCTTTCGTGATTTCTCCATTTTTCCATTTCTTATACATGTTCCGTTTAAAACTTAGCTCATTTGAAAGTTCCTTAGTCATCCATCCTGGCTTCTTGAGACATCTTCCATTTTTCTTCCTCATTGGAACTGTTTGAAATTGTGCCTTCAGTATCTCCCTTTTGAGAAACTCCCATCCGTCTTGAACTCCCTTTTCTTTTAGTATTCCTGACCATGGGATCACTCCCAGTATTTCTCTAAGTTTATTGAAATTAGCTCTCCTAAAGTCTAGAGTGCGTGTCTGACTATGCCTAGCTTCTCCCTTCCACTGTATTACAAACTCCAGGAGAACATGGTCACTTCCACCTAAGGATCCAACCACTTGCACCCCATCAACTAGGTCTTCCCTGTTGGTTAAGATCAGATCTAAAATGGCTGATCCCCTTGTTGCCTCTTCCACCTTTTGGACAATGAAATTGTCTTCCAGGCAAGTGAGGAATTTGCTAGACTTTGAGGATTTGGCTGAGTTTGACTTCCAGCAAATATCCGGATAGTTGAAGTCCCCCATCACTACTACATCTCTCCTTCCTGATTGAACTGAACATAACTCAGTTTAAAGCCCTCCTGATCAGATTCTTCAGACTGTTGGCAAAAACGTTTTTGCCAACTGGCGTGAGATGCAGCCCATCCCTTGCCAGAAGTCCCTCCTCATGGAACCACAGCCCATGATCCAAGAATCCAAACTGTTCTTGGCGGCACCATCTACGGAGCCAGTTATTCACCTCTGCTATTTTCCTCTCCCTTCCTGGACCATGCCCTTCTACCGGGAGTAGAGATGAGATGACAACCTGTGCATCCATCTCTTTCAGCTTCCTTCCCAGAGCCTCATAATCCCTTTTGATATTCTGAAGGCTGTGCCTTGCAGTATCATTGGTTCCCACATGAACCAAAAGAAGGGGATAACGGTCAGTAGGCTTGACAAGTCTTGTCAGCCTCTCCGTCACATGATGGATCTTTGCCCCAGGGAGACAACACACCTCCCGAGACATCTTGTCAGGCCCACAAACCACTGCTTCTGTACCCCTCAGCAAGGAGTCCCCCACCACCACCACGCGCCTCCTCCGAGGCTTAGCAGTGGCTGTTCCTTTTCGTGATACTCTCAGGCTCCCCTGCTCTGTCCCTGATGTCTGTCCCTGCTGCTTTTCCTCATCATCTCTGACAACAGAGAGAGATTCAAAGCGATTCTGTAGCTGCAAGCCGCTCACAGAACGTTCCCTGGTTTCCTTACTTCTGTGTGTGACTTTCCTCCAAGCATCTACCTCTGTTATATGTGGAGTGACCTCCTCCACCCCAACAACTTCCTCTGTCTGTTTCCCACCCAAGACATTCTGGTCTGATCTGTTCAGGAGAATCTCCTGCTCTCTATGATGCTGGAGTGCAGATATCTGCTCCTCTAGCTGCTGTACTTTCTCTTCCAAGAGGACTACCAACTTGCACTTGTGGCAGGTGTAGTTCGCCACCTCTGTAGGCAAGAAGACAAACATCCCACAGGTGTTGCAGGTGACTGCTGCAGGGCCTTCAGTGTCCATACTGAGAAGTCTTAAGGAGGCACTGAAACAAGACTGTGGGCTTCCCTTGCTAGACTTGGCCTTTATTCCCAAGCTCTGTCACTGAGTTCAAGTCAGGGGGCCTATAGTTATGTAGAGAGCTCCTGGCTAAAAGCTCCTTCCAAAGGCAAGTCTCTGATTCACTTCCTCTGATGCTACAGGCCGGCTCCTCTTCTATTCTCTAAACACCTCCTTGACTAGATAAAATAAAAAAAAAATCAAAATTCGCACGCCGTTAGGCGCGCGCTTCTGCTAGCCTTGAGTAGCCTTAAGTAGCCTCCCAGCACTGGCTCCCAGAATGCAATGGCTCAAGTGTAAATTAAATTAGATCTCACCCAAGCACATGGACTACAGCCTCCTCCTTTTCTTTCTTTCTCCTCCTTAAAGGAAATGCAGCTTCTGCTAGCCTTGAGTAGCCTTAAGTAGCCTCCCAGCACTGGCTCCCAGAATGCAATGGCTCAAGTGTAAATTAAATTAGATCTCACCCAAGCACATGGACTACAGCCTCCTCCTTTTCTTTCTTTCTCCTCCTTAAAGGAAATGCAGCTTCTGCTAGCCTTGAGTAGCCTTAAGTAGCCTCCCAGCACTGGCTCCCAGAATGCAATGGCTCAAGTGTAAATTAAATTAGATCTCACCCAAGCACATGGACTACAGCCTCCTCCTTTTCTTTCTTTCTCCTCCTTAAAGGAAATGCAGCTTCTGCTAGCCTTGAGTAGCCTTAAGTAGCCTCCCAGCACTGGCTCCCAGAATGCAATGGCTCAAGTGTAAATTAAATTAGATCTCACCCAAGCACATGGACTACAGCCTCCTCCTTTTCTTTCTTTCTCCTCCTTAAAGGAAATGCAGCTTCTGCTAGCCTTGAGTAGCCTTAAGTAGCCTCCCAGCACTGGCTCCCAGAATGCAATGGCTCAAGTGTAAATTAAATTAGATCTCACCCAAGCACATGGACTACAGCCTCCTCCTTTTCTTTCTTTCTCCTCCTTAAAGGAAATGCAGCTTCTGCTAGCCTTGAGTAGCCTTAAGTAGCCTCCCAGCACTGGCTCCCAGAATGCAATGGCTCAAGTGTAAATTAAATTAGATCTCACCCAAGCATATGGACTACAGCCTCCTCCTTTTCTTTCTTTCTCCTCCTTAAAGGAAATGCGAGTGGTAGCTGGATCAACTTTCTTTTCAAGAATCCTGGGTCTTCAGAAAACATGCCTCCTCCTCCTCCTCCTCCTCCTCCTCCTCCTCCTCCTGTCATGAGAAACAAATTGGCTATTCAATAGTGGTAAGAAACAACAGCAACAACAATAATTTAAAAGGAGGCAAACAAGTGAAAATTATTGATGTCTTAATCAGAGATTGACTAATCTGTTGGCTTCACATTTGATTTTTTTTTAAAAAAACTGAGTAGGTTTCAAGATGTGGAATCTGACAAAAAGGGACTGCCTGTATGGCCCTATTGTCCTATAGAAGCCTACCCAAGCTATGAGATCTTAATTTCTCTTGCTCCACAAACTTCACAAGAAGATGGAAATATGGGAGACAGGTTTCTTCATGGCTGCTCCCAGACTCTGAAAATTCTCTCCTAAGGGAGCTAGGTTGGCTCTTTATTTTCTGTCTTTTAACTGCAGGTTAAGAGTTTTTTTATTCCAAGAAACTTTAGGCAAGACAGATGGTACAAGGGAGAGTGTAAAGGTCTGGGCAAGGGAAAAGGAAAAGGGAGCAAGGCAGTTGGAAGGAAAGATGCCTGGAGAAGCTTGGAGCAAGGTAGCAGTGCATAAGAGTAGAGGAAAAGACAGTACCAAGGCAGAAAAGCCAAAGTCAGAGAGAGGGGACAAGAAGACTTATCTAGGAACTAGCCAGGACAAGTGAGAGACAATACAAAGGCTTCTAGCTCTCCATGGTACACCACCACTGACACCTCTGGGGATAGTGAGGTGAATACACTCCCCAGAACCTGACACACTGGAGGAGTGGGCACAGATATAAGTATCTGGAGAAAACTGACTGGGGGAGTTCTGAAAAGGAGTTGGATCGAAAGGGGCATGGCACTGCCCTGAAACTGACCTGTGGCCAGATAGTCTGAATTGGCAGAGGATGCACAGATCAGTAGTTGTTCCATATTCACAATCACTACTTACTTACAATTGAAATACTATTGCCATGATCTTAGCTGTCCACATAACCTATTTACTGGGCACAAGCAGCATGGGAAGAAGGAGGTCCATTCTGCCAATGACTGAAGCATGGGTAAATCATTTTCTCAGGTTTGGGGAGGTGGGGAAGGGTTAGGACAAGTTACTTAGGGGCTAAACAGACCACCCCTTTGGAGTGGTGCCCCACTGCCCCTTTCCTTGCCAGATCGGGGCTGTGGCAACTTATACACCACAGCCTCGACCTAGAATTTTTCTGGTTCTAAAAAGAACAGCAAAATGCTGCTCCTTTTGGAGCTGGAAAATCGGTGACTTTGCCACCACCATGGCACTTTCTGGCACTCCTTTTGGTATGTATCATCTGAACACCATGCCAAAGAAGTGCTGTAACACTGCCTGCCATGTGTTTGGGTGGGCATCGTGATGAAGGCTTGGGGGTGGAATCGGGGAGTGTGTCGTATATTTTCCATGCCCCCACTCTACCCTGAGGCCAGCGTTAAATGTTGGTCTGTTTCACCTCTCAGTTAAGGATACTCAGTTAGATAGCTGATGTAGACTACTAGTTAACAGGTAGCAGATGTGAAATACTGGTTGTAATTACCTACACAAACAAACTTTTTTTCTGCGCAGAAAATGCTGTTTCGGTGCAAAAATACCATGTAATTTTTTTCAAAGAATAAGTCTTGAGCTGAGAATAGTTTTCAAAAATTGCAGTTTTTGATTTTCTTACAGAGGGAAGAAAATTTTAAGAAAATATGTTGTAAGCTATACAGCACCATTATTTTTATTATTTTCTGTTCCGCTGCAAACACATGTTCATGAGTGGATGGATGCACTGCTAGTGGCAGCCAATTACCTTCCTCGTTCCACCCAGCCACCAGTCAATTGGATAACCTACACGACTTGCCCCTCAATTGCCCAATCAATTGGCTGTCTATATGGCACATTGATGTGCACAGTGACACAGTAGCACACCACTGTCATGGAGCCCTCCTCTTTATCTGGCTCACCTCTTGCAGTTTGCTGACAGGAGCAGAAGGTTGCTGTCATGGACAGCCAGCTCAGGGAGAACCAAGATTACCTCCAAGCCCTCCTGGAACAATAGAGCCTGTCCAGCCATGATGTTCCCCTTCTTCTGTACAAATGCCCTTTCTATTCTCCACAACAGGACAATTTGTTAATGTTTTTATAAAATTCATTTTATTGTTGGTAACCTGATGTGTATGTTGTCATTTTGCTTCATGGGATGTGTAATGGATAAATGGTGCCACTGACATTCATGCGCTTGTATGATTGATAGATGAGTGGGCAACAAAAAATATTATGGCCAGTAATGCATCAGGCCTAGTAAAATATGAACTTTTTTGGCTGTCTGGAACCTCCCCTTTTTGTATATTGACGTGCAGTTTGCACACCTATGTGATTATTTGCATTGTCAGGCTTGACCTGGAGCAATCTGGGATTTTTTTCTTCTTTTTTACTGTGGTATTAACCCCCAGAGTGTGGCTTGGGACCATTTTCCTTGTTTCAGCCACATGTGTCATCTGTACAGGCGTGTTCAAAAATGGGGCAGGATCATTTCTTTCAGCCTGTGCAGACAACTCTTTGTTCCCTTTGTCTGGGAAGGGAGCACACATATGAATTCAGCCAAAATAATGGTTACTAGTTTACATCCACATATGAGAGATAGCTTTTAGGAGCTCTTTTAACCAAGTCAAGGTCAACTTTTTTGCCTGTCTCCATTCCTATCCTAAGATGGATTTCCTCCCTCCCCCCCCCCCCTTTATGGCACAAGAGAATTCTGAGTAATTACTCATGTTTCTAGCCCAAGTTCATATTTTACTAGGCCTGATGCATTCTGTTTAATACAGATATTATATTTCTATATGATAGAGATAGCAAAGAAACACCACCATGTGTGATGGGTGGGAGCATTTGTACAGATGATGATTCTCTGTAAAATTCACAGTCACTCTAAGTCCAAAGAGTTCATTAGGCTTGAATTCTGGCCCTCAGAGTCAAATAGCCTAGCCATTGAATGGCCCTTTCTATTTTGGATTGATTGCTTCATTTTGTTGAGAATTATTTCCACCTCACAGTATTTCACTCTGCTTGATAGCATATCATGATCTGAAAGGCATGGACAGATCAATGATGGATGACTGATCTTGCACATTGGGCAGGAAATTGGGCTCAATCAACTTTTGATTCTTTTGTACTTTACAATTTTGTGATTATAATGACAAGCCCCCTTTTAGCAAGAGCAGAGGAACATCTTTGTTGTTGACTGCAACACAGTCTTAGAGCTGTATTTATTGTCCTCAGAGGACCATTTACCGGACGGAGCAGAATGAGGATGTTCACTCTAGTTTTGTCTTAGAGGATAATGTGTTTTTGCTGTATGAAATATTTACTGTGTAGCAGTTTGAGTTTGGGTAGTCAGTTTGAATAGGTGCATTTTCTAATGCACCATTTTTGTCCTTGAAGTGTTACTAGTATTCTAAGAGGGGTTGCTTTTGATTGATTACTGCTTAGCAGCTCCCACTCTTGTTTCTATAAAGTATTGTCTCTTCTCTTTTCAATTAAAATATGTGTACATTTCAGTAACCCCCCCCCCCACAATCTCTGATTGAATTTAAAAGGTGCTTAAAAAACTATTTATGCATCCCTCCCCCACCTCAAAATCTATTGAAAAAGTGTGGAAAACACAACCAGACAGAAAGCTCTGTTAATTTTCTTCTAATAGTTCTTGTTTTAACTCCATGTGAAACTTTCTACTAGAGCTGCTGATATGAATAGACTTGACAGCAAGAGACATTGAGAGGACTATGCACCCATTAGGGATTTTATACAATGCTAGCTGCCATCTTGTTTTCTGTCATAACACAGAGATGACAGCTACTTTCTTGGGAGTACTAAGTGTTTGAAACAACAGTATTCTATATAAACACTGTTATATAGTCCTGTTGGACTTCAGAGTTTTGGAACTCTTCCCCACAGGTGTGTTTGCATGTAATGTTCTTTTAAAAATATTTTGTGCTATGAGAACAATTTGTAATTTTTATTCAGTTTTAGTTAGAATTAGAACTAGGAAGCACTAGTACTCACTTCTAGTTTGGGAAAAGGTCCTCCCTTGGCCTAAAATGGTTCAGAGGAGGAAAATGTGGTGAAATTGTCCTCTACATACCCTAGAAAATGCAGGCAGCTTTGAAAACACACAAAACATTGGTGAATATAGAGCCTGGATGGGAATGCAAACAGAGAGTGGGCAGCTCTTTGCTACCCAGATGTAATTCTTGTGTGTTCAGTTCAAGACTCAAGGCAGCTTGTGTGTGTGTGTGTACCTTCAAGTAGCTTGTCAGCTCATGGAAACCTGATGTATTTCATGGGTTTTCTAAGGTAAGGAATACACAGATGGTTTTTCCAGTTCATTCCTCTGAAATATAGCCTACAGCACCTCATATCTGTGAGTGGTCTCCAAGTTCCACAGGATTTTGCCGTGGAAGATCAAGTGGAATTTAGCACTTGTTAGCAATCTCCTATCCAGCTTCTAACCAAGACTGACCCTGCTTAGCTTCCAAGATCAAATTGGTTCTGGTGCCTTTTGGATATTTAGGACCCACTAGCAGATAAATTAACACACTACTTGTAAACAGAAAAGAATGGCAGCAAGACAGAGAGGGAAAATATTTTAAGACAACACTTATTCTAGATATTAGAAAGATTTTGTTTCCCTGCATACCAGCAAACACATTTTAAAAGCAGCTATATTTGTCATATTGCCTAGAGATAGGATAAGTTTCTGTGTTGGTATCTTAGAAGATATTTTTTGCTGGTACAAATATCTTATACTCTGTCAAAAAGAAAGGGAACCTAAAATATAAATAATAATACAGTTTCACTCTGTGTTCCAAAATTGACTGTTTTCTGTGGCTAATTATTAGAGTTCCTTAGACCTCCTGAAGTGTTCCGTATTTTAGAGCAATGGAGCAATATTAATTAACCCATGTAATTAAAGTGCTTAATTGAAGAAGCTCATTAGAACCTTTAGATTTTCAGAGTATAGTCTCTAAAATTAATTAGTGAAGCCTCGTTGAATGCATCATTCTTTCATTGCCACACAGTTATTTTAACATAAATGTCCATGCTATGAATTGTTTCTGTCAGTAAGAGGGCAATGCTGGTATATTTTCATTTATAAAATTAAGATGGTCTGATAGTATCTTTTCCCTCAGCCTTTACAAAAGATATGCACTGATTTTCACTGGACATATCTTTACCCCCCCCCCCCCACTTGTAAGCTTTATATACAAAGCAAACATTTAACCTGTGCAGCACCCCCTGCCAACTCACTTCCTAAATTCCACTTAATCTGACATGGCAAAATGCTGTGGAATCCTGGAACTCTTTGGCTAATAATGCTAAGTACCACTCTGTAACTGCAAATTTCAGGACTCCATAGAATGGGATCATGACAGTAAATTTATATCATAGTGATATAACAATGTAGGGGGAAAGAGCAACAGAGATCAGTCCCATTCTAACCACTAGTCTGCTGAAACTTGTAAAATATTATCTTGTTAATGGTGGTGCTGCATATGTCTTACTGTGTGAGACATAGAGGTCACAGAGAAGGGGAAACAGTCATTTTTCCTTTTTATTGTCTTTCATACTATATGGTTGTATAATGCTTAATAAGCTATGACCTGTTTAATTAGATATATTGTAGATCTGAGAAATGACAACACTGCTAATCAATTTTAAAATCTGTCCTGACTCATCAGTATATCTGAATTCTGTCTTTTGTGAATAGGATGGAGAAGGGGAAAATTCCCATAAATAACTAATTTCCATGTAAACTACATTAAAGTTGTGCTACACATTAAAAATGGGCAGGTTTTTGTTTGAATTCTATTTGTCACACCACTGCATGTTTTGCTGCCATGTAGAGTGGCATCGGGGCATCCTTTGTTTGAGCAGAAGATGGTGCTAGATAACAACTGAAGGAACCTATCAATTATCCAATGCTATATTTTGGCTCTATGATTCTTTTAAGGAGCATAGTAGAGTTAGGGGTGGATCTCTTTAGCAGAGTAATCAAATTGCCATGGCAGAAGCTGAACAACAACCTATCTCTCATTCCCAGGGAAATGAAACAAGCTTAATCTTCTGTTCAACAGTACAGTGTAACAGTAGCATAACTTGTTGTTGTTATTGTTGTTGTTGTTTTTAAAGATTTTGAATATATAATCAAATGTGTGATTTACTGGAGGAACAAGAAAGAAGGGGAGCGATTAAAATGGCTTCAGGTTACAGAAGATTCAGGAAGGGAGTGGGTGTGGAAAAGTAAACAAACTAGACATCATCACAAACACATGCGCCTAAACTCCCATAAAACAACTACTAAACTAGCAATGAGTGAGTATAGGCATATAGAAGATCCAGGGAGTACAAGCAATTAAAAACAGGGTACAGCTAAAAATTAATTGTACAAAAATTTAAATAAATAGTTAAACAACAATGTGGTTAAAACCCAAAGCTAAAACCACATAAAATACAGTTAAAATACCAATAAAAGCCCTATCTACCACATGAGATATAAACCAAAGGCCTGTGTTACTGAAATGGTCTTTCACTGCTGGTAGAAGAAAAAGGAGATGGGAGAAGAGCAAGCAAACCTCCCATGGGAGCGAATTCCACAATCTAAAAGTAGCCAAATGCCCCTATGATGGTGGTGAGACTGAGAGGAAGTCTTCCCTTGAGGACCTTAAAATTGGATGGGGTCAAACAGGGGGATGGATCTTGCACACTCAAACAGCTAGATGCTTTAAAGGTCATAAGAAGCAATTTAAAATTTGCCTAGAAATGGGTCTGATGATATCAGTGAAACTTTTTCAGTCAGCAGCGTGGCTGCAGCATTTTACACCCATTGAAATTTCTGGATCATTTCCCAAGGCAGCCCATCTGAAGCATGCTACAGTAATCCAACTGGCATGTAATCCAGGCATGTATTACCATGTCCAGGTCTGACATTCAAGGAATTGACACAGCTGGCAAATTAATTTTTACTAGATTGGGATCCTATAGTGTAGAGGTGATAATAAGTTGCTAACTCTAAGAAATTCATTTTTAACTGTTTAATTTTGCTAAATCAGATTTGTAGCATAACTGTGAACACCTTTTTCACATGAGAAATAGCCTGAGAAGTGTTTCCTCCTTAATCAAAATTTCTACTTTCATGATTGTCAGGGCCAGCCAAGAGATGGTGTCGGAGGATGAGGAGGAGAACTTGGCTTCTTAGGAGCAAGTGGAGTTGGAGGCTAGGCCAGGTCTCAGTTCTGCTCTGCCAGACCTCAGCCCTGACATTTCAGCCTCAGGAGTGGATGCTGAGTCAGGATCTAGTACTGTGGAGCTCCCTTCAGAGGCTCAGCAGCTGAGTGTGGTTTCAAAGGAAGAATCCATCTTGGAGGTTCCCTCCTTTAAGGAAAGGAGGGCTGAGAGTGCTTGCGTACGTCAGTCCCGCAGGCTTGCAGAAAAGCAAGCTGTTAACAAGGCACAGCTGACAACAGGGAGGGTGTCTCCTACTTAATCACCTATGGGACGCCATCCCTTTGCCAGAACTTACTGAAAGTCTCTTGGTGTGACTGTGTGCTGGCTTCATGTATCTTGACCTCTGGTTTGCCTTGATCTTGGAACGACTTGGACTTCTGCTACTTTCTCCTTGCCCTGACCTCGGACTGGAGTGACTTCTCCAACCCTGACCTTGGCTCTGGCTTTTGGACTATTTCTGTGAACAAGATTTAGGTTTGTGGAACTGCCTTATCAGCTTGTGTTGATGTGTGCTGGCTGCAGTCCAGGACAATGATAATAATTTTAAATTCAGGGCATATAATGCTTCCATCTGATCACTGACTTTTTCAGAGCATGTTGTTCAGTGGGGGTCTTCTCTAGTGCTTCAACCTTTTGTCTGCCTTGTTATTTTGAGCTCTGGGAGTCCCTTGTTACATAAAGAACAACTGACACAAAGAACAACATTTTTATATGCATCGTTGGATGGGATTCCTCTGGAGATTGAAGCAAACAGGCAGCTATATTTAGGACATAAATATCATTGTTGTGGTGTATTCTAGAATGGGGTGATTGGTTTGAGGAGGATAAAGAGCTAAGCAAGCAGTGGGGAGGCCTACACATATGTTGGGTTCCCTAGCACTAACCATTCCTAAAAGGTAGGAGGAAGGGGTGTAAATAGGAAAGATTGTCTCTTGAACTCCTACTAGAAAGAAGCAGTTGAAAAGAAAATACTCCTTTGTTTATTTTGTTAACACTTTGGGGTACCACATTTCTGCTGGCAAAGTCACACCAATAGCAGAGATGAAAGTGGTGGCAAGAAGAAAAAGGTGATGACAACCACCAGTAAAGAAAACACCAATCCTCATATTTCAGTGCTGGAAGTGCTGTCAACAGATTTAAGCATGTGCTACAACATCAAGGATTTATTCACCTATTTAAACTGCAACATGATGTATGCTGCCCTTCAGAGGAAACTTTCTGATTCTTATATCTATGTCTAAATATGTAGAGACATCAAACAAATGGGTGAAGCTGATTGCAAAAGGATGCATGAATATAATCTGATATTAGAATAGATAACATTAAAAACTTGGTGGGAATGTTATCCAGTTTCCGGGACAAACCAACATGGTTCTGAAAACTGACATTCTCCAACAAAGGATTGTGCTGAGTTGAAATATGTCAAGACATTTAATTCTATCCATTTAGAGCTGAACTGACCAGTTCCTTTCCCACTATAGATGTTCTGTTTCACAATAAATTGACACAGCTAGTACTTTTTGCATTGCACTGTGCTTTGTAATTATTATTTTTTACACTCCGTGTTTACAATAGAGGGGGAAATAACATTCACCATAATTTTTTCCTGATTAAAGAAAAAATTCCTGACAGTTGGTAGATCTTGTTGGGAAGAATAACAGACCAGTGAAAATTTTGTACAATTTCTTCATACTCAAAAGACACCAGATCCTGTATGATCTTGGCAGCTAAGCTAAATTAGTACTTGGATTGGTAAACACGAAGGAATACCAGGTCCTGTAAGCTACATTTAGAAAGAAGAAAATTGCAAAACCCATCTCTGAGTATTCTATGCCTATGAAAACCCTATTAAATTTAGGGAGTCATCACAGATTGAGAGGCATCTTGAAGTCACACATAGAGAGACACTGAAATATCCCAAAATGTGGCAAGGGAGTTGATCTACAGATTTTTTAAAAAAACTTTTTCATGAAAACATGTTTTCTATGTAGAAAATGGTTTTCTTGCATGAAAAACATTGCTTCCTATTTGTGCAAGAAGCCTATTCTCTTACACAGAAAATTGAATTTTTTGCACACAAAGCACACATTTCTCAACAGAATAATTCATCTTATTTCTCAACAGAATGACAGAATAATTCAACACTTCAAGATATTCAAATACAGGAAGAATACTGTAGAGGAATATTTGTTTACTCCTACAGCATGGAGAGAATTATCATAATTATTTATCCTTGCATGCAAGGTCAAAATAGTTGAAGATTTACATCCCTAGTGTACACATAGAGAAACACATATCACTGCAAAATGTGAAAATTATGTGTCTGAAAAATAGACTTTTATCTATTGGTCCCCTGTCTCGGGACACCCAGAAGCCCCACTGATTATTGTAAATGTTAAAAGATGTGAGAATTAAGGTCCAAGAGTCCTTGGGGGCCCGGGGAGACTCACAGGTTGAGAATCACTGTTCTAATCTGTGAAAACTCATGCCACAATAAAACCTGCGGCAAGGTGTTTTGTTGTTCTTTTAAAGCTGTTGCAATGTTTGGCTATCTCAAAATGCCTGTGATTATTTTGAGGGTCTTTCAGTCATATTGAAATTGATTTTTCCCCAATTTGTAAGTTTGTTGTTACTGGTGTTGTTATCAGCTTGTCAGATTGGTGCAATGAGAAAGAATGTCTAGAGAAACCAAAATGCTCTTTTCAGAAGCAGAACGAAAAGATTTAAAATGCATCACAGGACAATTTCCCACTACAAAATAACCCAGTGTGGAAACTGGGTTATTTTGTGATCAAATTTCTCTGAGGCTGTTTATTCCCCTTTTATTCTCCTTTTTCATTCACACTGTGGGGGGGTGGGGGGTGGGAGAGAACGGCTGCCATGGAGAGAGGAAGAGGAAGAGGAGGAAAGAAAAGGCAAACTCTTTTTGAACAAACCTTGCCAAGAAAACCCCAAAACAGACTTGAAGGCACACAACAACAACAATAAAGGAGGACAAGTGGTATGGTGAGAAGGCTTAGACCCCAGCGGCTCCTCCTCCACCTCCTCCAGATGGGCTACTTCTGGTGCACCCCTCACTTTGCTGTTCATGGTAGCAGCAATGGCAAAACTCCATCTTCCTCTTCTCCTCCTTGCCCCCAGCCACCCTAGGCTGCCTCAACCGGTGTGCCCGGCCAAATTCTCCAAACAGAAGAGTGATCCCTGGTCCCTATTCAGGCCTCTCCAGGCTCCTGGCCCCAACCCATCCTCAGCAGTCTCAACTGGGGAGCCTGGCCAGAGTGCTTCCAGGCCCTCCTCTGCCTCCTCCTCATCCCCTCTGGGTGAGAGAGTCTGACTTGCCCAAGGGCACCCAATGGATTTCCATGGCTGAGCTAGAAAAGGCAGAAGAAGGAAGAGAGGTGAAGTTGTGCTCCAATGACTCTGGTGAGGCTCCCAGCTTCCTTGTCTCTCTCTCTCCAAGGAGGAAAGCCTTTTAAATCCCTTCTTGCCAAGGGGAGAAAGGGAGGATGGAATGCCCCACCTGACAGCCTTGGCTGATCCCAAAGGGAGTGCCACAGGAAAGGAACCACCCACAGCTGCACCCTCAAGAACAGCACTAGAGCACCAGTTTGCTGAGAGAAGCTGGCAAGAGCTGGTGCAGCCCCCTGATGTGAATTCGACCCATCATTCCCAGTTGTTGAACACAGTTCAATTTCCGGTCTTCTCAAAAGAACCACAAAAGCTAGTGTCAGGAAAAAGCAGGCTTTTTTGTGTTTGCCTCACTTCATCACAATTGAAACCAAGCACAGTAGGATTGGAACCAGTTTTCAAGCGAGAATGATGGACATATAACTCAATCAGCAATTTACTTTAAACCCTAGTGGGAACAAGCTCTCATGTTACTTTTGTGAGGGAGCTGAAGGGGGTAATCAGAGCTAACTAAACACAGTCTTATTCATTTCTGATCAGAAATAAGCCTCACTCAGTTTAGTAGAACTTCCTCTACTAAAATTGCCGGGGGGGGGGGGAATCAGTGAAATGAAGCAAATATAATGTGGGTGAGCCATTTTACAAAACTGTTTCTTCTTGAATTACTGGGTCAATTTCATGAATTTTTAATCAAAACACTGTTTCTGAGCTCCAGTTTCAAGTTGCTTTGTTGTGTTTGCTGTGAGATCTGTATTCCAAGCTTCTCCATCATAATAGTAGGTATTTGGTTTGTGCATGCGTATGTTCTTTAAAAATAGATCTTAGAATACAATAATTTAAACATCTTGGAAGCAAGCAAGGTTGGCTTGTGACTTTTATGTCAGCAAGTTCATAAAACTGCTTTGGACTTGAGGGTGCAGTTTTTAGTCTTCCTTGTTAGAGAGCTCTAGAGCCACACCAGACGACAAATCCCAAAATTCCATAGCATTGAGCCACGGAAATTAAAGTGGTGTCAAACAGCTTTATTTCTGCAGCATGGCAACAGCCTCAGTCTGCATTCTGAGGTCCTAAAAACACTGCATAAATAATCTTGTCTCAGACGGCTTTAACTGCCCTGGCTTAATGCTAGGGAATTCTGGGAACTGTAGTTTGTGAGGCATTTAGCCTTCTCTGTCACAGAGAGCTCTGATGCTGCAATAAACTACAATTCCCAGGATTCTTTAGCACTGACCCAGGGCAATTAAAGTGGTTTCAAACTGGATTATTTCTGCAGTGTGTTTTTGGACCTGAGATATCCAAGGTGTACTAACCTATCTGAAAACAGGTTCAGCATCTTGCTCCTTTGGTCCAAGTTAAAATTCAGAATGGATTCACATGCCAAACATGGAAGAAACTAACTACTATCAGGAGCAAGATAATAGGAACCTGAAGATCTATAATCTGAGGCCCAAGACAGACCACCCGAAAATAGCAGGCTAGAGGTGCCTGTTTTAACTCCAGAGGGATGCCACAGCAGCCACAGTGTGCAGCATCCCTTCAGAGTAAAAAGAACCTGTTAAAAGCAGGTTCTTTTTATGGCATGGTCCGCATGCCATGACAGCGCCTGTTGTGCGTCCATGATGTAAGAGAGACGTAGTGACGTGTGGACACCATGCCATGCTTGCATCATAAATGTGCACCCCATGTGGGCAGGACCACACAGTGATGGTGGCGCCCATACATCCTAAAGTTCAGGAGTGTGCAGTTAGTGCACGCTTCCGAACCCTAGAATTGGTAGCAGCACACCGCTTTTGGCCCGTCTGTCCCACGCCTAAGATTTCATAGAACAGATTTTAAAGTTACAATTCATGTGCTGGAAATAAATATTTCTTGAGAAGAAACCCTGTTGATAAAAGGAATGTAAGTGTATACCTTCATGTAAGCATACATGTGAACAAAGACACACATGAAGGACAAGTCTACCTAGTTACAAGCCATGGTAGTTATATATTGCCCCAAATATCAGAAGCAGCAGTATACGTCTGAGCACCAGGTGCTGAGATATAGGAGCAGTGGGTACTAGTGCATTCCTGCTTATAGAGTAGGCCAGGATGGAAAAAGTACACAAAAATAATGTTTTTGCATCCTCCTAGGAGACAATGAATTGTAACACCTTATAAGCTTTCAAGTTCAGCAATTTGTCTTTTAAACAGATTACAAGGCTTCCCTCTACTGTTTAACATAGAAAGCACTACCTTTTCACAACCAGAAGAAGATTTTAATTTTCAGTAACCATATGACCCTCAGAGGAATCAGAGACATTACCCCTCCCTCTGGACCTGCTATAATTGCCCATTTCTGGACTAGCAGAACTCAGGATTAGATACTTGTTTGGCTACTGTTGTAACAGAATTGTGGCTTATACAGTTGATCTGATTTGTTTCCATATGTCTCTTACGTTTTTACATGAAAATTCATTATCACACACCAATCATTGATTTTGTTTTATTTTAAAGATACAGACATGCTGCTCTTCAGGAAGACTTTCAAAGTGATTTATAAGACAAAATCAAATATACAGTACAATAACATGTAAAAAGAGAGAGAAATGTGTATTAAAATCCATTAAAAATTTTGGAGAATGAAAAATGTCATCAGTACCATTACCAGTGTTGGTAGCAGGTGAAATTTATCATTTATCAATTTAATTTATATAGAATCATACAATCATAGAATCACAGAGTTGGAAGAGACCACAAGGGCCATCCAGTCCAACCCTCTGCCATGCAGGAACTCTCCATCAAAGCATCCCTGACAGATGGCCATCCAGCCTCTGCTTAAAGACCTCCAAGGAAGGAGACTTCACCATTCTCCGAGGGAGTGTGTTCCACTGTCAAACAGCCCTTACTGTCAGGAAGTTCCTCCTAATGTTGAGGTGGAATCTCTTTTCCTGGAGCTTGTATCCATTGTTCCAGGTCCTGTTCTCTGGAGCAGCAGAAAACAAGCTTGCTCCCTCCTCAATGTGACATCCCTTCAAGTATTTAAACAGGGCTATCATATCATCTCTTAACCTTCTCTTCTCTCGGCTAAACATTCCCAGCTCCCTAAGTCATTCCTCGTAGGGCATGGCTTCCAGATCCTTCACCATTTTAGTCTCCTAAATGGTGACTAAATATATTTCCTTTGTTTTGGTATGGGACCCAAGATGATGGTGGCAGCTGGTAGTGTCTATATCACTAGATGATTTAATCTGTTCTGAGATTTAGTCCAAACTTTAAATGAAGTATGGTATGCAAGGTACTGAACCTCTTTGGGAAATCTTAAAGCTGTATTGGTGGAGAATAAGGTTCCCACCTTAGGTGATTCCAAAAATGAGGGATCACCACCAAGAAGACTCTCTCTAAATACCCTTCTCCTCTTTCTCTCATCACCACACATTAAATTTGAGATTATGGAAATACTGGAAGAGAACCTCAGAACCCCCCTTTCCATGGTTATGCCCAAGTTTTTGTAGGGCAGTTCTTTGTTTCCTGAGAGTGAGTAAATGTAAATTCCCACCTTCCAAAGACCTACCCCAAAGTCAAGTTGAAACAGACACTTTGAGACACCAGATCTGGATTTAAACTACTTTTATTAAGGTTACTAAACTACTTTTACTGAAACTACTTTTTTATTAAAGCATATAAGACAAGCAAATAATCTAAATACTATGCATATAAGGCAAGGAAGTAAGTATCAAGAGAGATCTCTTTCATACACACACATAAACACACAGACACACAGACAGACAGACAGACAGAGCCTCACACACACAGTCCCTTTGTGAACGAGTGGCCAGTTCTCCCTCAAAGGGCTGGATGAAACCTGTAGCTGTGGGCAGGAATCACCAAGGAGGGACTGGAAATCCTCCTCTTTTATACTTTCTTCTTCTCATCTCTTGAGCAAGACATGGTTTTCCTGGTTGTCATTTACAGTTCATGTTCTCAGTTCTGAAAGCTTGGTCCATGTTATTGCAACACAGAGAATTGTTTATTGGAACACAGCGAATGTTATTCTAATGCTGACATGAGTTAGTCAGGAAGATGTTCATGTTGTCAGTTGTGAGACCTTGGCTGATGTCACAGTGATTGCCATAGTCCTTGCAGCTCAGGGTACATTCCGTTTGTGCAAATTCTTCTTGTTTTGTAGAAACTCTCTTCCCTGGCCAAGTCAAAACTTCTTGATTCTTAGTCTCCAAATCCTTCCTTCAGCAATGTAACACGTGCAGCCATTTCCTTTGGTTCAGGACCATATTTTCAACTGATACACACTCATCCAGAACCCACTCGTTCATTACACCATAACAGTCAGGTTGAGGGGATATGTATATGGGAAAAACAAGGATAATGGCAGAAAACTCTGCCCTGACCTGTATGCATTCAGCAAATTATGTGAATGGGCAGCTATATTTGAACAAACTGCATGTGATTTAGCATGTTGCAAAAAACTATTACAGCATTTCTAATGCTGCAGATAAAGCTGTGTCTACGCATACACAAACATACAAGGGATGTGTTCCACACAGTCTGAATGGACAGATGTTAGAAAGAATGTTGTTGCTAACTGTCCTCGAATTGACCCAACTCATGGTGACCCTGTGGATAAGACATCTCCAAGTCCCTTTGACCTCCACTGCTTTGATTAGGTCCTATCAATCTGGTATGTGGTTTTCCACTTTCTCTAGTGCCTACTGTCTCCCCTAGCATTATTGTATTTTCCAGTCAATTACGCCTTCTCATGATGTAGCCAAAGTATGACAGCTTCAAATCGAGGCTGTGGTAACTGCACGCTGAGGCCTGACCCAGCCTTTCCACGGTTCAAATAGAAGCTGTAAAAAGTGGTTCCTTTTTGAGCACTTCCGGTTGGGATCGGTGGCAATGTCTGATCAACTCTAGGAAGGCTCCTAGAGGAGATATCTCTGGACGGCGTCCCCCCCAAATAACAACAATTAAAAACTAAAACTTTAGCAACAATTGAGGGGGGAATCAATCCCTGCAAAGGGGAACGATTTCTGGCTTGTGCAGAGCTCCGGACTGCCCGAGGAGGCGAAGGCGTGTGGGAGTGAAGAAAGGAGGAAAGCCTCGCCGCTGGAAGGGACAGGGAGCCAGGAGCCGAAGGAAGCCGTGCAAGTGAGAAGCCGCGCTGGAAGAGCGGTGCAAAACCACCACCAGCTAATTAAATCAAACAACTCAAAGTAAGCTAACATACTTAATTTGTTCTTTTGAAAGAGGAGACTGAATAAGTAGAAAGACCCGACAAAGTAGTTACAAAAACAAAAGAACTCCTGGACTCTGAATAACTCTATTTTTAAATTCGAATTAAAAAAAAAAAATATTACAATGAAACTATGGAATAATTAAAAAATACATTTCCCTAGTAACTGAGAGGAAAAAAAAAGAGACAAAAACGGAAATTAAAAACAGGGTTTACATCACAGCTACAAAGAAGTCAACAACAGGAAAATTACAAATTAATAACCCAAGAAAATAATTAACAGCATTATTATCAGGGAAGAAAGTATAATCCTGGGAGTAAATAAATTTGATTATACGAGTGTGACCAGATTGATTGATTTAAACCAGTCAGGAATACGCTGGACTGAACTGAAATTTAATAAATATAACAAATATAACAAAAACAAAACAATCAAAAATGAACAAATCATTTTACAAAGGATATATTTACAAACCGTGGAGAAAAGGGAGAAACAAAAACAAACAAAACAACAATAATAATAAAAGACAAGATATTTGTAAACAAGAATTATAACTTGCTGCATTTACAAATTAGTATTCCAGCCTTGCTGCATTTATAGACAAAAGACTCTCAAATAAAGGATTGGAAAAAAAAAGCAACACTCTAGTAGCAAGGAAAACAGCAAGGAGACAGACAAAACAAACCCAAGTGCAGATCAACTCAAGGACGAAGTAAACTTAAGGAAATCAAGACAGGAAATAACTACAACAACGAAAGCACGACACCTGGTGGAAGAGAAAAAACATAATAGAACAAACTTAGAATTTCACAACAGTGACGCCTGGTGGAGAAACAGGAGTGTTACAATTCTAATAGAATAAAATACAAACAAGTACTGTACAACATATATTAAAAATAAAATAAAAATAAGTGGAGAACAGAACAAAATAAAAAAGAACTGAAGGAAATAATAAGGAAAAAATAGGCACATAACCAAGGGAAGAAGAAAAAAAAAAGTTAACAACAAGCTAATAAGCTAATAAAAAGAAGAAAGAGGGGAAAAAAGAAAAGAAAAATCTATTAAATCGAGTTAACACTCACATAAGAAAGACAGTGCCCATATAATTAAAAATTAAGAAAACAAAAACAAAATCAATAAGTAATTTTATATTTGGAAAGAACAACAATAATAATTACAACAACAGAAGCAAAGAATATCAAACAATTAAATCAACAAATAAATAGACAAAAAGATGGCAACAGGCCTAAGAAAATTTACAAACTCCCAACAGAGAAGACCGTCAACTGAATTTAACACCAAACAGATGGAACAGAATACGATTTTAGATGAAATAAGAAAATTGAATCAAGGCATGAAAGACATGCAACATGAAATGAGAGAGATGAAGACAGAATTAAAACGAGATTTTAAGACGGAAATTAAAAGCCTTAAACAAACTATTGAAAAGGTTTCAAGAGACCTTAAAGAAACAGATACGAAGGTGGAAATCTTAGAAGTCAAAACAAAAGAGTTGGAAGACAAGACGTTACATTTATCTGTAGAACACGAACGAGAACAAGACTTAAGAGCTTTATCTGACTTAAAGGCTAGAGAACGATGTTTAAAAATTAGAGGTCTTAGAGAACTGCAAAATGAAGACTTGTACAAATACTTGGTTCCAATATTGGCTGACTTTGTTGAAATCCCATGTACAGAAATGTTAAAAGAAATTGATAAAACTTTCAGAATCAATTCGAGAATTGCTAGAGAAAAAAATCTTCCGAGAGACATCTCAATTTATTTTGTACGTACAAAGACAAAGGAATTGATCTTGGAAAAAAGTTACGAAAAAAAATTAATTGTAGACAAAGAAGAACTGATGATTCTGAAGGACATTCCCGCGAGAATCCTGAAAAAAAGAACGAATTACAAGTTTCTAACAGCATCTTTAAAAAGACATAACATAGCTTACAGATGGGAGCTACCTGAAGGAGTCTCTTTTATTTACAAAAAAAAGAGAGTAAGAATCAACTCAATAAGTAAGGCGAGAGACTTTTTAAGATCATTCAGGAAGAATCAAGATACTACTGAAGACTCAAAAGAGCCAATGGAACCATCTAATGAAGAGGAAGACTTGGAAGACGACTCAAGTCAGAAAAATTTGGAAGAAAGTGATGCGGGTGAGGAAGATACTGAAGAGGCCTAATATCAATTTAAAAGGTAAGTGACGAAAGTTTAAGGGGTGAATAAATAAATACAATGAAATTGAAAATATTATCTTGGAACATCAAAGGCCTCAACACGCCGAAAAAAAGGAAAAAAGTCTTTCAATATTTAAAAAAGAAAAAATGGGACATATTGTGTCTTCAGGAGACCCACATTAAACAACAAGATGTGGGCCTTCTAAAGAACAAAAAACTTGGAAAAGAATACATTTCTGCGTATAAATCAAAGAAAAGGGGAGTAGTAATATATATAAATTCGAATTTAGTTTCCATGGAAGTACTTAATGATCAAAGGGGATATTACGTGGGAGTTGAAACAACAATTTGGGAGCAAAAGGTGTTAATTGTGGGTACTTATGGTCCATTAGAAGACAAAGAAAACTTCTACAAAAAATTAATGAATGAAATTCTAGATTTAAATTATGACAATATAATTATGATGGGCGACTGGAACGGGGTTGTGAAACCACAAATAGATAGGAAATCAGGGAAAGTTATTAAGAAAAACCAAGGAAAATTACCAACAAGTTTTCACAACATGATTAACAATTTAGAAGTAGTTGATGTTTGGAGATCGAAATATGGTGAGAAAGAAGATTTTACATTTTATTCTAACAGGCACAAATCCCACTCTAGATTGGACATGTTTTTTATTTCTAAAAAATGGATGAAAAGTGTAATTGAAATGAACTCCCTCCCAAAGACATTATCTGATCACAACCCCATTCAAATATCTCTTAATATTAGACAAAAAAATCTCTCATGGCGTTTAAACGACAACTTACTAAAAAAGAAAGACATAATAGAAAAAGCTAAAAAGACGTTACAGTATTACTTTCAAGAAAACTTAGAAAAAGGAGTTGATTATATCAATGTCTGGGAAGCCAGTAAAGCCGTAATGAGGGGTTTCTTTATTCAGGAAAACATAATACTGAAAAAGAAAAGAAATGCGAGAATCGAGGAAATTACTCAGAAAATTCAGGAAAAAGAAAAAAAATTAAAAGAAAATCCTAAAGAAACTGAAATAACTAAAGAAATAAAAATTTTACAGAAACAAATTTCTATGCTTCTAGCAGAAGAAATAGAAAAAAAAATGAAATATGCTAAACAATATTATTTTGAAAATGCAAATAAAACGGGGAAATGGTTATCATACAAATTAAAGAAAGAAAGAGAGAAAAAATCGATGCTTAACATCAAAGTAGGCGAGGAAATTATAACTGAACAGAAAAGAATAAAGGAAACTTTCTATAACTATTACTCACAACTTTATAAAAAACAAGAAATCACAGAACAATCAGTAATTAACTATTTAGAGACAATAGAGGTGACAACCATCCCAGATGATCAGATAGCAGCGTTAGAACAACCAGTCACAAAAGATGAAATCAAACAGGCTATAAAGGAATTGAAAAATGGGAAAACTCCTGGCCCGGATGGATTCACAACAATTTATTATAAAACTTTAGAAGACCAACTAGTCGACCCTCTACAAAAAACGATAAACATCATTAAAGAAAATAATTTCCCTAAAACTTGGAAGGAGGCCAACATTTCTTTAATATTGAAACCTGAAAAAGATCCACAAGAAGTTAAAAATTACAGACCGATTTCTTTATTGAATATTGATTATAAAATATTTTCAGCAATTATATCTAATAGATTAAAAAAAATTCTGCAAAACTGGATAGGGGAGGAACAAAATGGTTTCCTACCAAAAAGATATTTAAAAAATAATATAAGAATAATGATTGATATAATCGAATTGTTTAAAAATAAAAAAGACAACGAATTAGCTATAATATTGGTTGATATGGAAAAAGCATTTGACAAAGTTAACTGGGAAACATTACTTAAAATATTAAAAAAAATAGGATTTGGTCAAAAAATTTTAGAATGGATCAAAGCAATTTATAATGAACAAGAAGCATACATAATTATAAACAATGAAAAAACTAAAGCTCTAAAAATACAACAAGGAACCAGACAAGGATGTCCACTCTCCCCTTTACTATTTATCATAACAATCGAAATGTTGATAAGACAAGTGAAATCAAATGGATTTATTCAAGGAGTTAAGAATAAAGGAGACGAATTCAAAATTTTAGCATTTGCAGATGATCTAGTTTTCTTTCTAGAAAACCCATTATCTACCATAGAGGCTCTTAGAAAGGAATTGAAAGATTTTGAAAAGATATCTGGACTTAGTATAAATGAAGGGAAAACGAATATATTAACGAAAAATATGAAAAAAAAATAATGAGATAAAACTACAAGAAAAAACAGGATTTAAAATAGTAAAAAAAGCAAGATATTTAGGGATTGACATTACAACAAATAACAGCGACCTTTTTAAAAATAATTATAATAAGTTATGGAAACAAATTAAAAAAGATTTAGAAAACTGGAAATCATTGAACTTATCCTTACTAGGTAGGATAGCTAGTGTTAAAATGAACATACTACCAAAATTGTTATTCCTATTCCAGACTATTCCAATCATAGTAAAAGAAAAACCTATACATTTATGGCAAAAAGACTTGACGAAATATTTATGGATGGGGAAAAAACCCAGGGTAAAACTAAAGACTATACAAGACGCGAGGGAAAGAGGGGGCTTAGCATTCCCTAATTTAAAAATATATTTTCAAGCTGCTTCCCTAATGTGGGTTAAAAATTGGGTAATGCTAACTGAGAAAAAACTGTTACGTTTAGAACATGTTGATGTCATTTATGGATGGCATGCATATTTATATTACAATAAAGAAATAAACAACAAAGAATTTTACAATCATTGTATCAGGAAGCCCCTCTTGTGGATCTGGAAAAAGGTAAGAAGGAAAATTGGAGACAAAATATCTTTAGAAACATCGCCCCATGAAGCTTTTTTTTA
This sequence comes from Urosaurus nigricauda, assembly GCA_034509955.1. Taxonomy (NCBI): domain Eukaryota; kingdom Metazoa; phylum Chordata; class Lepidosauria; order Squamata; family Phrynosomatidae; genus Urosaurus; species Urosaurus nigricauda. The sequence goes on from JAOEGL010000005.1 coordinate 48,026,930, forward strand.
GAGGGAGAAAGGACGAAACAAAAATTGGCTTAGATACAAAAACTTAATAAGTAAAGAAGATAATAGATTTAGATTTAAAACAGAAGAAGAACTAAAAAATGAAAATATAAATTTACATTGGTACTTGAATTGGCAGTTAAAAGAAAGATTTAGAACAGATATACAGGTAAATGGTATTGCAATTGAAAAATCGGAAATAGAAGAAATATTAAAATTAGAAAATAAAGGTCTTCTATCTAAATTATACCAATTTTTGTTAAAAATAGAAATGGAAAAAGAAATAGTAAAAAATAACATGATAATTTGGTCCCAAAATATTGGCAACAACATTGATTTAGACCAATGGAAATATACATGGACAAAGAGACTAAAATATACAAGAAGTCAAGACATTAGGGAAAACTATTATAAAATGCTCTTTCGATGGTATTTATCACCAGACAAACTAGCGAAAATCTATGGAGTAAGTGACAAATGCTGGAAATGTCAAAAAGAAAGAGGAACATTTTTTCATGTCTGGTGGACTTGTAAGAAAACTAAAAAATATTGGGAAGGAGTTCATAAAACAATTTGCAACATACTAAATTTAAAACTTAATCCTAGACCGGAACTATATCTATTGAATATACTAGATTTAGACTTAGAAAAAAAATATGGTAGAATTATATTCCACTTAACTACTGCAGCAAGATTGACATTTGCTAGAAGATGGAAGGAAGAATCAGTTCCTGAAATAGATGATTGGATAATAAAAGTCTATGATATGGCGGAAATGGACAGACTATCTTGTTTATTGAATGACGGAAATATAGAAAGATTTAAAAAAGACTGGGAAAAGGTCACTATGTTTCTACAACATAAACATGGACATTTAGCAACGACTGGATTCATAGAATAAAAGAAAATGGACAATACAACACTCCGGCGACATAAAGAAAATTGCCAGCAAAAAGGAAAAACCTATGAATGTTGTTTAGAATTTGAAATTATACATTTAATTTTATCAAAGACACTTGGTAAATGTTTTGTAATACTAATTTATCATACTTAGTTAAACACAACTTATATAGAGTTATTTAGAAGATAATTAAATATATTTGTGACACACTTCGTTGAAAAAAAATCTTCATAGCTTTAGTTAAGCGGTAAAGGGGGACTACAAAAGACATTATAATAATCGCCTCATTCAGAAGAAAGGAAGATCCTTTGTAAATCTGTGTAAGTTCGTAAGTTTGTGAAGGGTAGTGTTTGATTCATGTTGTTGTTGTTAACTTGTATGTGAAGGAGAAAGAAGTAGGAATTAGTCAGTTTTAGTTTAAACGAAGTAAGGTTGAAGAAAGTGGATATAAGAGCGGAGAAGTTTAATTAAAGTGAAAGCAAAGACAGTAGCAAGGGTTTAAGGCAGGAAGCAAAGTAAAGAATGAAATTAGGAAGAAGCAAAGTAAAGTGGAAGTATAGTTGTTTAGACAGAGAAGACAACGACATAAGAAAGATAAGGTATAAGTAAGGATAAGCGACATATTTATGTCGTAGCTCTTGATTTTTGATGTCATTGTTTTGTTTGTTTTCTTTTGATTTGTTCTGTTGTTGTTGTTGTTACTGTTATGTTTTATTTTGGTTTTTTTGGTTTTTTGTCCTTTATGCTTTGAATGATTGCAATTTTGGGTTCTTAGAAATAATCAACCTTCATACTGATACTTAAGAAAATTTTATCTACATTCATTGTTAATGTTAATGCTTTTTTGTTGTTGTTGTTGTTTGTTTTGTTTTGTCTGTTACATATCTGTCTAATAAAAATTTAAAAAAAAAAAAAGTGGTTCCTTTTTGTGCCCTGGAAAGGATGCGATAGCTGTGGCACTGCATCTTGAAGGTGCTTCTTTGGTGCTGCGTTGTATGGACACAGTGCCAGAGGAGCACTGCAACACCATGCACTATGTGGACCAATGCACAGCATCACACTGGACCCTGCAGGTGGAGTCGGGGCATGCGTCATGTGGACATGACACCCCAACTCTGCTCCCAGGCTGGCCTTAATGGCCAGTATGAAGAGCCACTCAGTTTCTTCAACTTGGCTTTTGGGGAGAGTTCAGACCTGAACATTTGTTTGTGTTTCTGGCTACCAACAGTATCCTCAGCACTCTTCTACAGCACCATAAACCAAATGACTTTATTTTCCTTCTGTTCACTTTCTCCACTGTCCAGCTCTCACATCCATACATAGTGATTAGGAATATAATGATGTGGGGGCTGTACAGACGGGTGGCGAGATGCCACCACTTTTCACCCTGGAATGGGGCCATGGCAACCACATGCCGCAGCCTCTGCAGGAAGCAAAAGGAAGCCACGAAAAGTGGGACTATGCAGACTGGCACTTTGTGCCAGCCTGTAGGTGAAGTCATAGTGCAGCGTCCACATGCTGGATATCATGACTCCACCTCCATCACGTCATGATGCCGCACGCCTTTCTAGACAGTGCACGGCAACATGGAACAGCCCTGGTGCTGCATCTAGATGAAAGGGTGTCAGAAAACTTCACTGCCATGGCTGTAATGCTCTTTAGAGGGTGCAAAAGGGGCTCCTTTTTGCACTCTCCAGAGGCTGGATCGGTGTCATGGCATGCGGTTGCTGAGGCACCAATCCAGCCAGTAAAGGTGCAGCTGGATGTCATCAATCTGTATAGCCCCAGTGGGTTCTTTTTGCTCCCTGAAAGGGGTGCCATGGGCATGGTGGTGTGCCATGATGGTGCCCCTTCCATGCTGCACCTTTTGGGTGCTGCACCCAGAGGTGCATCATCATGGTGTGCACCATGTATACTGGCACACAGCACAATGGTGTCCTGCCAGAGGAAGTAGGGCTGGAATCATCCAGATGCTAAGCCCTCAACACGTGAACAGGCCATCACAAATTGCCAGTCTGTATAGCCCCTTGGACAATTATCACCTTATTAACACCATTCCTATTCATTTACTCTATATGTGTTATAAGAAAAGAGCTAAGGAGTGCTTGCTGGGAAGGAAAATATAAGGTATGGGGGCAACGTTATATAATTAAATCAGTATATGATTTAAATGAAATTGAAGGGTGGAAGAATGAGGAGGAGGAGGAGGAGGGAGTTTTAAAGCAAACTAGGAGGAAATGGTGTATGTCTAGTTCTTTCACAATTTGGAAAGCAGTTGGAGACCAATAAATTAATGCAGGTACAAGCAACACCAGAATCTGTCCAGTGGCCACTCAACCACAACATATTCCCATATGTCCCAGCCTCTATTCATTCCATTGGCTGCCACAGCTACAATGAGAAAATGTTATCTGCATTTGCTATACCGTCTTTTTCTTGCCCTCTATATTTTTGGCTTGGTATGCAAGCTTTAAATGAGAGGGCTTGTCTTTTAGAGTCTTTTAATGAATTGTAAAGAGGGCTTGAGTACTGTACAATCCTCAGAGGCCTGGATGCTCTCTCTAAATCCTCTGGAAACACATTGGCAATCCACATGAAAGACTTCTGAGAGTTCCCTAGTGCACACTAGACACTACAGTGGTATTAAATCAGTCTCTCTTCTCTAAGTGTCATTTAAGTCTGAAGGCTTTGCTGCCATTTGAACTTTTCTTCAAATGAAGTCTTATGGGAACTTCTTGACAGCTTGTACAAAAGGGAAAAATACAAACAGCTGAGATTAATATTATTATTACTAAAATCCTACATAAAGTGTCCAAACAGTGGAAAGCAAGGACACAACAATCCACTGTAACACATCCCCTCTCACATTGAGCACTCTTTGAGGAAACAGAGAAAAACTGGAACAAGATGTTATTGCTTGTAGAAAATGAACACCCTTTCCACACACACCAATATTCTCCATAATTTACATATCTGAGGATTGGAGAATATGTGGACTTCTGAACTGTGACTCTCATCATCCCTAGACAGAATATTCAGAATAAAGTGGGAATTGTGCTTTAACCATATTTAGAAAGCCACATATGCTCCAGCCACACCTTTGATTAAAGACAGGAATTTTGCTCTTGCCTTGTGTGACTTAAGCTCTGTGTTGCACAAAGCACTGTTTAGTATGCAGTTGATCTGAAGCCTTTCCTGCCTTTTTCTAGGGGATGGAAAAGCTGTCAGAAAATAAAGAGTGCCACAACTGAGGCTAAAAAAAACAACAAGTGACAATGATGAAAAATAGGATTAGTTGGGATCCATTTTAAGGAATCTTTGACACCTAGCCCATTCAAACCTCAATTTAAGTCTGGAATGTTTAACTTAGGCTGCATATCCACTGCAGAAATAATGCAGTTTGATGCAGCTTTCACTGCCATGTTTCAGTGCTATGCAATTCTGAGATTTGTAGTTTTGTGAGATATTTAGCCTTTTCTGTGAGAGAGCTCTAGGGCCACAAAAACTACAATACCCAGCATTCCATAGCAATGTGCCATGGAAATTAAAGTGGAGGCAAGAGACATTATTTATGCAGTGCAGATGCAGCCCAAGGAGATGCAGACTTTAAAACAACTCAGTTTGTGGTACAGATTCTCGAGAAAGAAAGAAAAAAAAATAGATGTATATTGGCCAGTAAAGGTATTGCCTGCTTAACAGATCTCATTAAGTGGTCTCTGGCTTAAGAAAGTTCATGTCATGATAAATGTCTTGCTTTTCAGAAATACGCAGGACTATTTGTTTCACTGAAGCGACTAATGCAGCCACTGTTCTGAAATATCTTAGTTATATTTCAGGTAGTTGGTTTTAGCTAAAGCTTTTCAGATTAATGTCCTATGAGCTCATTTAGTGTTGGAACTGGTTTTATGAGGGCTTTTTTTAAAAAAAGGAAATGGGAGATAGCCTACCACTTTCCATATAATACTTTCCATTTTGAAATAATCTAGAACAGCTGTTCATAAATCTCAAAAATATCCCAAGGAAAAAAAGTTTTAAAAAGTAGGAGTATTGTTAATAATTATTTGGGAGAAAGTGTTCACTATGGAGATGTTCATAAATAAGTTTGTTATACAATAGGCATAACAATATTTCAATGACTTTGTCGTAGTTTGGTTAAATGTCTAAATAAAGAGATAGCACAGATTAAAAATGCCACCATTAAAAGAAATATATGATTAATAATAATTTAATGTACAACATTTACAATACAGAATTGTCTTCCAAAACAAATGAAAAACATTTCAATTTATACAAGGAAATAAATTGATTTTAGACTGCTTGCAGTTAGTACTTGGATGGGAGATTGCCCAGGAACACCAGCTGCTGTAGGCTATATTTCAGAGGAAGGAACTAAGTATTCAAGTATTCTGAGTATCCCTTGCCTAAGAAAACCATATGAAATTGATGAGGTTGTCATAATTTGACAGTTGACCTGAAGGCACAAACATACACAGACACCACTTGTTAATATTGTGCTAAAATATATCAGATTTTTTTTTTATTCAGTTAAAATTTCAAATGATTTCTTTGACCCAAACCAGATTTCCTTCCCACAAAGGAACACATGAGCCTTTCCTCAGAATATTTTATTGATACAGACTTCTGGTGGCAAGGTGGTATGGGGAACAGCCTCAAAGGAATGGTGATCCTGAGGGTGATCATTTTAGGGATAAGGTCACTGGGGAGATGTGTAAAGGGCCCCATTCATTCTTTAAACTGGAGAGGAATGAATGGGGCCCTTTAAAAATTGAAAGAGAACCCCAGTCCATATATGGACAGGAGTTTCCCTTTTTCCCCATTCATAAAATCGGATGGGAAAGGAGCCTCGTAGAATGCGCATGAGCTGTCAAACTGAAAAAAAAATTAAATATATATATAAGAAATTAAAAAATATTTAAAAAATACTAAAATAAAATACAATAAATCAGGTCAAGTTCAGGGGAGGGGAAAAGGCCAGGGGGTGGAACATGCCTCCTCTCCTGGCAAAATCGGGCACTCCTGATTTTTTAAAATATTTTTAATGTATTTTTTATTAATAATTTATTGTATTATTTTATTTTATAGTTATTTAATTTATTATTTATTTCATTGTATTTTATTGTACTTTAGTGTATTTTATTGCATTTTATTTATTAGTAATTTATTGGATTTTATTGTATTTTTTGTATTTTATATAAAAAAATTTATTTCTTTTTTCCCCCCAGCTTGACAGCTGTCATTCGCATTGGCTCTTCCGTTTTTATGAATGGGGATGGGGCCCTTTTAAAGGGAACCCCAGTCCATATATGGACAGGGATTCCCCCTCATCCCCATTCATAAAAATGGAAGAGCCAATGCGAATGACAGCTGTCAAGCTGGGGGAAAAAAAGAAATAAAAAAATATTTAAAAAAATACAAAAAAATACAATAAAACCCAATAAATTACTAATAAATAAAATGCAATAAAATATACTAAAGTAAAATAAAATACAATGAAATAAATAATAAATAAAATAACTATAAAATAAAATAATACAATAAATAAATAATTAAAAATACAATGGAATATAATAAAATATTTAATAAAATATTTTATTTAATAAAATATATATTAAATTAAAAAATAAAAAATACAATAAAATAATAAATGAAATAAAACACAATAAAATTAAATAAAATAAAAAATAAAATATTAAAACATATAATAAATAATAATTTAAAAAGTACTGGGAGGAGGAGGAGGAGGGGACATGATCGCCTCAATCCGCACTGCTCCCAGCACTGCTCCCAGCCCTATGCTCCATGCGCATAAGCTGTCAAATATTAAAAAGTATATATATATATATATAAAAAACCCACAAGCATCTCGCGTGGCCAATGGCTGCATCAGACATCACCATGACATCATTTGATTGACAACCAAGAGGCTCCATCTTTAATCGTTACTTTGCGTGTATGAACTTTGTTGGGGTAAAATGCACCGGAAAGCATCAATGGGGGCAAAAGGTAGTATGAACTTCTCTCTGGAGAGAATCGGTTAAGCCATGCACGATCTCATCAGATCAAACCACGGCAAATGGGCTAGTCTGAATGGGGCCTAAATTTGTTTGTAAGATTGCTGGCAAAACACTTACCAAAATTGCAGAAAGCAAAAAGGTTTGAGAATTGAGAATGGGTGGCCATAGAAGGAGAGAAGAGGAGAGGAGTAAAAGAAGAGAGAGTCTTTAAATGTTTGATGTTTTGAACACTATTATATTACAAATAGCTATTGTATTATATTAACATTTGTAAGTAGAAAGGGAGGTTTATTGTTAAAAGAAGGAGAAAAAAGAAATTAATTGTTACCCTATTTGTTACATTGATGTTAACGTGGGACCTTCCCCCAGACTGACTGATAGTTATTGAAAAGAAAGTAAAGAGGAAGAAACAAGGAAGCATTAGGATGTAATACATAAATGCTACCATTGGAATTGAAGCAGAAAGTATAAAGAGAGAAAGTAAACTGCAGTGAAGTGGGAATAATTGGGGAAAGATCTGAACAAAGAAGTGCTGTACTGGGCCAAAAGAAATAGAGGTGGACTTAATTTTTTGTACGTTTGGGGAATTTGTAGAAATTGGGTTTAAACAGAGGTGGTTCTAATTCCTTGGAATTTTGAAAGACTGTAGAAGATGACTCAGATAATTGAAGAATTGGACAGTAAAGTGGAAAAGAAATTTGATTGTGTGTAACTGGGAAAATCAAAGAGAGTCTGCTAAAAATTATTTATTTATTTATTTAATTGATTAAATTGAATCTAAAATGAATAAACATATAAATACATAAAGAAGCTAGTAAACAATAAAAAAGCTTAGTAGAGTGGAGGAAATAAGATATTTGGAAGGTTGAAATCTAATCTGTGAAAATTTAAATTGTGAAAAAGAAATTGAGGAAGAGCCCTTGAAAACATGGAGGGTAAGAGATAAATCGAATTAAAGCTAATTGGAGGGAAAGAATGGGATGACTAACACACAAAGCGTGCACAAGTTACAGCAGCTATTCAGCGAAGATCTTCACTTGAAATATCAATGAAGATCAACTGCATGATGCTATTTTGGAAGAAATGAGGAGCATTCATCAGGAGATAAAACAAGAGATAGAAAGTTTGAGAGAAGAAATAAAAAAACAGGATTAGAGAAGATCGATGAAGATTTGAATAAAATTAGTGTAAAGGTAGAAAATCTGGAAATCAAAACGAAAGAGATGAGTCAACAGTGTGATGCAGCAGCTAAAAAGGCCAATGAAATTTTAGGTTGCATCAATAGAAGTATAGTATCTAGATCAAGGGAAAGAATAGTGCCACTCTATTCTGCATTGGTCAGGCCCCACCTGGAATACTGTGTCCAGTTCTGGGCACCACAATTCAAAAAGGATGTGGAGAAACTGGAGCGTGTCCAAAGGAGGGCAACTAAAATGGTGAAGGGTCTGGAAACCTTGCCCTATGAAGAACGCCTTAGGGAGCTGGGGATGTTTAGCCTGGAGAAGAGAAGGTTAAGAAGTGATATGATCGCTCTGTTTAAATACTTGAAGGGATGTCACATTGAAGAGGGAGCAAGCTTGTTTTCTGCCGCTCCAGAGAACAGGACTCGGAACAATGGATGCAAACTGCAGGAAAAAAGATTCCACCTCAACATTAGGAAGAACTTCCTGACAGTAAGGGCTGTTCGACAGTGGAACACACTCCCTCTGAGGGTGGTGGAGTTTCCTTCCTTGGAGGTTTTTAAGCAGAGGCTGGATGGCCATCTGTCGGGTATGCTTTGATTGGGAGTTCCTGCACGGCAGGGGGTTGGACTGGATGGCCCTTGTGGTCTCTTCCAACTCTAAATTTCTATGATTCTATGATTCTATGAGATGGAAGAAAAAGTGGAAAATTGACTAAAGAGCAACAAGAAGATCAAGAAGTGATAATGAGGTTATAGTTGAAGCAAAGAGAGAATTTTATTTTAAAGCTGTGAGGAACCAAATGAAAATTTATATACTTATCTATCCCCAATCTTGACAAAATACATAGAGGAACCAGTACTACAATTCCCTTAGGAAATTTTGCTCGAAGTAGCAAAAATGAAGTATCTATGGAGAGACATTGTGATCTATTTCTTATGCAAACAAATAAAAAAATATGATACTTCAGCAAAGCTACATATCAAGACTAGTGATAGAAGATTAACCTGAAAACAGAAGAGGATAATAATAAATAATAATAATAATAATAATAATAATGTTTATTTATAGCCCGCTTCTCTAATAAGATACTTGGAGCGGGGTACAGCAAATTAAAAAGATACACAGTAAAAACAACAATCACATCCCACCCCAACCACCCCCCTTAAAACTGAATTAAATCAAGACAATTTAAAATTAACACAGTTAAAATTGGTCGACAGTTATTAAAACAAAGTGCAATCTCATGAACAATCCATGTGCAAGGCCGCATTAGATAGATTCAGCAGATTAAGTAAAGGGACAGCTGGAAATAATTTCCAGTTCTATTTTTATTTTCAGAGCAGGGAGTAGGTGTTCCATTTATTCTCTTCTTCAGGGAAAGGCCTGCTGGAAAAGGTGGTCCTGCACCAGGTTGCCCCCCTTTATAGTTTGCAAGTATTCAAGAGACAGTGAAATAGTTTAATAATAATAATAATAATAATAATAATAATTTGTATTTCCCGCCTCTCCCTTCGTATCAAGGCGGGATTCCAACAAGTTAAAAACTACATAAAATACAGCATACAATTTGCAATATATCAACACGTACAATTTAAAATCTAAAAACCAACAACATTAAATTCAATTATTAAATACTGGCAGTCAATTTGCTGTCTATCTACATTTCCTAGTCATTCATGGCAGTCATAGCAAGTCAGCAGGATAGGCCCGCCAGAGGAGATCCGTCTTAAGTGCTTTTTTTGAAAACATCTAAGGTGGTAATAAGACAAATCTCCTCCGGCAAGTCATTCCAGAGTTTCGGAGCCACAGCAGAGAAGGCTCTATTAGATGTTGATGTCAGTTTTGTATTAATCACTTCCAATAAGTTCTTCCCTGATCTTCTGAGGGTGTGGGACAGATTGTGCTGGGAGAGGCGTTCCTTCAAATAACTTGGGCCCAAGCCATATAGGGCTTTGTATTGGGCCCAGAAGCTAATTGGTAGCCAGTGTAAAGATTTTAATATCGGAGTGATATGGTCAGTTCTTGATGCCCCATTAAGCAATCTGGTGGCCGCATTCTGTACTATCTGCAGCTTCCAGACTTGGTACAAAGGTAGCCCCATGTAAAGCACATTGCAGAAATCCAAAGAGAGGTTACCACTGCGTGTATCAATGTTTCAAGGTCCTCCTTGCACAGGTAGGGGCGCAGTTGGCGTATCACCCGTAGTTGATACCATGTGCTCCTGGCTGTCGCCTCCACCTACGATGTCAGCTGGAGTGACGAATCCAGGAGCACGCCCAAACTGCTTACTTTGTCCTTTAGGGGAAGTGTGATCCCATCCAGGGCAGGTTGACAGATCTCCATCCCTGGGCAAGGAGGGCCTATCACAAGTACCTCTGTTTTCTCTGGATTCAGCTTGAGTCTGTTTTCCCTCATCCAGCCTATTACCGACTTCAAGCAGGTATTTAGAGAGGAGATGCCATCCTTGGTCACTGCAACAGTCAGAGACACGGAGATATATATTTGAGTATTGATGACACTGCACCCCATGTCTCTGGATGATCTCTCCCAGCGGCTTCATGTAAATGTTAAATAGCATGGGGGACAGAATGGCACCCTGAGGAATGCCAGATGTCAGATCTCTTTTGCGAGAGCAACTGTCTCCCAGCTTCACCATCTGGAATCTTCCCGACAGGTAGGAGCGGAACCACTGCAAAACAGTGCCTCCGATTCCCATCCTTTTCAGGTGTTCCAGAAGGATACCGTGGTCTACGTTGAGATGTCCAAGAGCACCAAAAGGGTCACACTTCCCCCATCGATGCCCAGACGGAGATCATTGACCAAGGCGACCATGGCTGTCTCAACTCCGTATCCCCTCCTAAAGCCGGTTTGAAATGGGTCTAGATAATCAGCTTCATCCAAGGTGGCTTGGAATTGGAAGGTGACCGCCCTCTCTATCACCTTGTCCAAAAATACTAACAATGAGATTAGACTGTATTTCTTATCAAGGAATCAAGGGAAGGCTTTTTTAAGAGTGGTTTAACCACATCCTGTTTCAGCATCGATGGAAATTTGCCTTCCCTGAGGGACGTATTGATGACAAGCTGGAGTAGTGTCATCACCCTGTCTCCTCCTTGGGCGTTCAACCATGATGGGCAGGGATCAATAGGGCATGTCATCTTTCTAACACTTCCAAGGAGCTTGTTCACTTCCTCAGTACTCACAAACTCAAAGTGATCCGGTCTAATTGAGTCCACGGAGTCACTGGACGCCTTTGTTATATCCTCTGCATTAATGCCAGTGTCTAGATCGGCCCTTATCTGAGAGATCTTATCAACAAAGAAGTCATTAAAAGCGTCACAGCAGGCATCTGTTGGTTCTAGTAATGGATTCAGGGTGGGAGGGGGACAAATTAGATCTTTAATCACCCTGAATAGCTCTGGTGGACATGACTCTGCTGATGCAATACATGTTAATCCCTTCAATAAAGTGGCCCTATTTCAATTAACATCTTGTATCTAGTCTTGTTATTTCAAACTGGCCAGTAAGTGGTCAAAATGAGTCAAGTACACAGTCTCTCAAAATTTAAGGGAAAATTTTTTATAAGCTATTTTTTCATTGATATCTCTCACCAGACAAAATAGCAAAGATCAACATATTAAAAAATAATAATTGCTGGAAATGCAGAAGAGAATCTGGTACTTTCTATCATTGTTGGTGGATGTGCAAACAGGCTAGGGGCTATTGGAAGATGATTACTGATAGGATAAGTGAGATGTTAGAGATGAAATTACAACTAAACACAGAATTTTATCTTTGGGGAATGTGTGAAGATGAAATAGAAAAAAATATGGCAAGGTTATGTTTTATATAGTTTCTCTAGCAAGGATAATATATGCGCAAAAATGGAAGAATAAAGAGATTTAGACAAAAGAAGAATGGCTCTATAAGTTATATGATATGGTGGACAAATTGACCCAAATATTAAGAAGTAGATCAAAAGAACAATTTGTATGGGAAAAGATATTATATTTTCTAAAATTAAGATTGGGAGATATAGCAATATTGAATCTGTAAAATATTGGATAAAAGATGGAGTTCACTAAGAAAAGGGGAAGTCAGAAAAGAATGAAAACATGTCAGATATTGGTGGAAAGGAAGTTGGTATGAAAGGGAATGTTTGGAAGAGAAGAAGCGAGTAAAGAAGGGAAAAAAGAGAAGAAAATTAGAAGGAAAAGAAGGTTGAAGGAAATGTAGAGGTTATGGGAATGTGAGTAGAGGGCATGAGTAAGTGAAAGAGGGTGCAAGTAAAGGAGTTGAAACAGGGTGTGACTAAGGAAGAAGTGAGGGAAGGGAGGAGAGAGGAAGAGCGAGGGAGAAGATAGGAGTTTATCAGACGACAGAAATTGGAAGCATAATCCAATGGCAGTCTGAATGCAATCATGGGGTTTCACGTTATTGCGTGAAAGACTACCACATACATTTTCGGGCAATGGGAACTCCTTCCGAATGCAATCATGGGGTTTCATTTTATTGTGTGAGAAACTATCATACACAATTTAGGGCAATGGGAAGTCATTCCGAATGCGATGCAGGATCAATACGCAATCACGTAAATTAGCTGAACTGGCGAATTCACTCATTTCCGAACTGGCCCCACTTTTATTTCTTTCGAAATTGAGAGAAATTCCTCCTGTGTGATAAACTCCATAGAGAGATGGAAGGATAGAGGGGTGTGGAGAAAGAAGGAGATGGTAAAGGAAATGAATAGAAATGGAAAGGTGTAATAGAGGTGAAAGAAGGGGACGAGATGGAACAAGTCAGTAGGATGGGTTTGCAATGTGACAAGACAACATAATATTTTTGTTAGTATTATATTTGTAAGTACAGTGTGTCCGCACCATACAAGGGCGTGCTATACATGGCTTCCAGTTTAGGCTTAAGGTGCGCATGAATAAAACATGGCATGCATGCCTGTGGCATGCACACTTTGTTTTCAATGGGGAGTGAGCATACGTAGAATCCCCCTTATGCAGGAGGATCTGGAAGGGAAGGATAACAAATATGTTATTTGTTAAGGTTTGATATGGCATGTGTGGTGTGTTATGATGATATGATGCTCCTTTTTGTGTATTTTATGTGTTTTTAATGATAAGATTTATAATTTTTTTTAAAAAAATCATTGGTACAGTTTACTTCAATTTGATTAATGTGATCAAATGTTGGAGAAAAACATTTTAGAATGTTAGAGGAATGTTAGTCTGCTAAGGTTTCACAGGAACTTTTTTTTAAAAAAGAAATGAACAAATTTTGAGGGAATGAAAGGCAGAACTGGATTAATATGTCCGGATTTCTTTCTTTCTTACATTTTAATTGTTGTGGCTCACCCATCTGGAGGCAATGAAGGGCAGCATTAGTCCAAAGTGAAAATCACATATTCAGAGCATAAACATTTCCATGGGCCCATCTGTGTGATTCCCTCTCAGGTTATTAATATTGGCTTTATTTTCCCCAAGCTCATCCATATGAATTATCAAATTTGCATAATGCTACAGAAAAAAAATAGGTCAAAGTCTTTGTAGTCATGTTGGTTCCCACAAAATGCAAAAATGTAACAAGTAAAATTATACCTTTTTAATTGGATTAAGATGTTTCTGAACTTTACAAAATTCTTCAAACAAGGTTTCATTCAGAATATATATATATATATATATATATATATATATATATATATTGTGTTGTTGTATTAACTCACTTGAGGAAGAAGAAACTTTCTGGAACAACACTGCATTTTTGCTGTTAAAACCATGGTTATAAAACTCCAGTTTATGCTATACTTTTAAAATCCTGAGTCACTGGCCATGCTGGCTAAGGGATTATGCCAACTGTAGCAGAAAAAAAGTAACTTTCCCTATCCCTGTGGAGAAATCTTACAGGTAGCACATGATAATGGATTTAGACCCAAAGTGTGTGAGAAAAAGGTAATAACAACCTAACACTTTTAACTGCTAGTATAGAAGAAAACAAAGTTCAGAGGAGGATTTCTCTGTATGCTAGAGGGAATTCTCTCTGTCAAAATTCATGATCAGACCAAGTTGTTTATTTTATTCTTGGACTTATAAGTCATGAAGGGGGTTGTTAGAAAAACACTGAGATCTTTTAAAAATAGCAATAATATTCAGCCTAGTAAATACTATCTCTAGACATGGAAACCCATGGCTAGTCATAGCATAACTCCTGAAATGTTGTTCTGGAGTATTTATCAAGAGGATAACATTGATTAGTATGAGAACCGAGGTGAGCTTTGTCAATCCAATAGGTTAACCATCCTCTTTAGAGGTTTGATTCCCCTTTCACTCCCTATCTCTCACATACAGTTAACATCATATCAGGTTAGAAGCAAAGACAAGCTTGTTGTCCCTGTTCCCACTTCCAATGTTTTCATCACACTTCTCTCACCGTTTTGGAGAGCCAGCTCTACTTGCTTAGTTTCCCTTAAAGATTTAGAGCCCAGGAAAAAGACAAGGAACCCCAGCAGACATTACCAGTTCCATAAGGGGAAATAGTTGGGAAAGAAGTAAGAAGGTGGATAGAGCCAATAGGAGTTTGTTTCTAAACAGGATTTCAGAACTGGGATTGAAGCAGAGATGTGACTTGGAGATGCATAAATCCACTCAACCTTTATGGTGAGTGTTTGTTTTGGTTTATTTTTAAAGAGTAAGATAAAGGACTGGGACTTAACTGTTTGAGGTTTTTACCACCTGCAAAGGTTAAAAACTCATTCTGGACTACAATTTGGCATGATTTTGCCTATACAGTTTTTCCCCAGATGTAATTTGAGAAATTCAGTGTGGCAGTTAGCTTGGCACTGGAGAGAGACAGCCTATATCTCAAGGGAAGTTACTTCTCATAGATTTATAGAATTATAGAGTTGGAAGAGACCACAAGAGCAATTCAGTCCAATCCCCTGCCATGTAGAAATTCACAGTCAAAGCACCCCCAAGAGATGGCCATCCAGCCCTGTTTAAAGACTTCCAAAGAAGGAGGCTCCTCCACTCTCTGAGGGAGAGTGTGGGAGAGGGAGCTGGGTATGTTTAGCCTGAAGAAGAGAAGGTTAAAAGGTGACACGACAGTCCTGTTTAAATATTTGAAAACATATCATATTGAAGATGGAGCAAGATTGTTTTCTGCTTTTCTAGAGACTAGGACATGGAGCAATGGGTTCAAACTACAGGAAAAGAGATATCACCTAAACATTAGGAAGAACTTGTTGATGGCAAGAAGTGTTTGACAGTGGAATACACTGCATCATACTGCTTTATCACACTGCTTTATCAAAACAGGGCATTTCCTGTTTAATTCTTGTTTAACTCTTGTTTAAATTCTGTTTGCCCCCTAGTGTGATAAAGCAAATAGTGTGGTGAAGTCTCCTTCTTTGGAGATTTTTAAATAGAGGCTGCATGACCATATGTTGGGAGTGCTTTGACTGTGTATTCCTAGGCAGCAGGGGGTTGGATTGGAAGGCCTTTGTGGTCTCTTCCAATGCTGTGATTCTATGATTCTATGGTGATAGTTTTCTGTCGATTTAAAACTGAAGAGAACATTTGTTGTCATTGAGATACATGACATTAAAAGCAATGTGACCAAAATAACAAAAATATTAATGATATTAAACAGAATTAGCTATACAACAAAATATACACAGTACAGCAACATTTTCTAGTTAGGTTAAATTTTCTTCTACTACTTCTTCTTGAAAACAAAAATTGAAATCATTATTTGTAGGGCAAGTCCATTTAGAACTCAGACTTGAAAGCTGCTCATGGTGTTGAGTTTTCCTTTGGCACAGATTTACATGCATAATTAGTAATTTTTTATTGCTTATTAACATTCATTGAATATATTGTATTATAGTTTTTTCTTAAATTGTGAAAATGTTGACTGAACAGTGTTGATAATTGGGCAATATGTCCCAACTATTTCTGAAGCAGGTGTTTGGCATTTAGCCTCCAAATGGTCAGTAATTCTGTTTCCTGCAAGATTTATGAAAGTGATCTGTTCCAGTCTGCTTCGCAGGGCCATCCCAAGAAATTTTGCTGCCTTAGGCAAAGCAATAAATCCACCACCCACAGCAGCACTCTGAAAATCCTAAGAAACTCAGTCAAGATATTTTGGCATGTAGTGGAAACAATACCCAGGCAACCCTCTATTGCTAAACATGTAACAGTAACAGTAGCTGTATCCAGAGAGATAAATTAAATTGTCCTAACTGCTGGTTTCTATCTTAAACTACATGTGGGATCAACATATCTTATTAACATTTCTGCTCAGAGATGGATGTAACAATCTCTCTCTCTCTCTCTCTCTCTCTTTCTCTGTGTCTCTCTGTGTGTGTACTGAAACATGTACAAATGATATCAAAAGGGTGTGTCTGAACAAGTACAGACTAGGCTTCTCAAGCTAGAATGAACTGCTGCATTGGCAGACACTATGGGGTGATCTAGACTGCCCAAAAGGGGCGGTCCATGACTGGCGCGTCTAGATGGGCCCTATATGTCCTTCCTCTGGCCAGGTGCGAGAATGATTGTCTTGTATTGTTAGAATGCTGCTCCCATTACCATTAGGCAGCATAGTTAAGACTTCTGGAAGCTACAGTACAACAATATCTGGAGGGCCATATCATTCCCACCCCTGTTCTAGCCACTGCTTTGTATGTGTGAGAAAGCTAACCATAAATAGATGGCAACAAATATAACTGTAAATTTAAGCAAGCAATTGTAAGTTTAACCAGCAGCCGCAACAACAAAACAATAACAACAGAATAAATTGTAATTCTCTCTAATAGTAAATTAAGGGGTCAAGAAGCTATCAATTTGAACTTGAAACAAAGCCATTCACAAATATGAAGTCGAAAGCTTTCACGGCTGGCGCCCATAGTTTTCTGTGGATTTTTCAGCCTTGTGGTCATGTTCTAGAAGAGTTTATTCCTGTCCTTTCTCCAGCATCTGTGGCTGGCATCTCCATAGAATACTGGCAAATAAGAGAGTGGGTATATATATGCTGTGTGACCCTGGGTAGGAAGGAGTGAACCACAGCTTCTCTCAAAGGAAAGAGTTTTGCAAAGGGATGAGGTTTTAGGAAAATATTACATGTAACCGGTTTGTATAAGAGAGAGGACAGAAGTCCTTGGTCCATGGCCTAATGACAGTGTGCATCCATTGATTAAACCCGATTAGGTGAGATATTGAATACATCAGAGTTCAGGAATTTATTCTTTAAAGGGTGTAATTGTTTACACTTTATTTATAGTTATTCTTTCAAGAAGAGAGCCACTGTGACACAATGGTTTGATATTAGACTACAACTTTGTAGACCAGGGTTCAGTTTCCCTGCACAGCCATGAAACTCACTGGGTGACCTCAAGCAAGTCACACTTTAAGCCTCAGAGGATGGCAATGACAAACCTCCTCTGAACAAATTGCCAAGAAAACCCAAAGATAGGGTTGGGCTTGGGGGCACCATAAGTTGGAAACGACTTGAAGGCACATGACAACAACATTGTTTCAACACAACTCAGTAGTTTGAAATTATGATATTCTTTTTTAAAATCCATTGTTTCTCAAAATTCAGTTATATAGTTACTTTTGAAGATATATGGTAAGAAACAAAGTCTCAAAAAGGTTTTGAAAAAGATATAATTTTCAAAAAATAGTATAATGCCAAATGTGGTTCATTGATGACCTTCTTTTGGGACATAAGAATTAAATTCATTTAATAAGGCAGTATCACTACAATTCTTTTTGAAAATTGCCTTGCCAGGAACCCGCATTCTTGTGGCCCTGAGGAAAGTATTCACTGAACTCTGTTAGGCACTTTACACTATATATATTTATGTGTGTGTACACACACACACACACACACATACTATTTTATAAAATATTTCAAATTATGTGCACCTGTCATGAGAAGGAAGTTTGAAGGTGGATAGACCTTTCCTTACTGATTCTGTGTCAAAAATGTTAGACTTTTTTAAAAGTAAGGTCCCTATTTCCTATGGCAAGGTAGTGCACAGATCACAATGATGAATAGGCTATAGAAAAATTTCCTGATTCAGTTTTGATCCCAATTTGGTGATTTGGATAGATGGGCAGCTAGATGTGTTTGTCAGACCAACAAACCAAGAGACAGAGAAGCAGTAAACTTTTTTACCATTTTCTTTTTGGACATGAAATGGAGTGGTTTGCTCATGCAAACCAATATGCATGAAATAGGAGATAAAATAATAGTCTTTGCTTTGCTTCACCATATGAATTAAACACGCAGCATGAGCCAGTGCAATATAATGGCTTGAGTATTGGACTAGAATTCTGTAGACCAGGGTTCAAATTTCCACTTAGCAAAAGAAACCCACTGAGTGACCTTGGGTAAATCACACACTCAGTCTCAGAAGATGGCAAAGACTAACCCCCTCTAAACAAATCTTTCCAAGAAAACCTCATTATAAGTTTACTTTCAGGTTGCTGTAAGTAAGAAATGACTTGAAGGTACACAGTAACAATGGGCTGGTACATACAGGCACTTTGTGCTGGCCTGGGCCCGAAAGTAGGTCTACGTAGCTCTACTATCAGCACCCATGTGCCATGTTGGCGTGCCCCCATTTACATGGGGTGCACCATGATGACGCAAAGGCGTCAGAGCACCCAAATAGCACTCCACGGAAGGGGTGTCATCATGGTGTGCGAGTGTGCCCCTAAAAAGAAGCTGCTTAGATTGGCTTCTTGTAGAGAGTGCATTGGTGCTGCAGCATGAGGCTGCTGTGGCAGTGACCAGGGACAAAGACAGGAGGCTTTTAGTGGCCCGTCTGTTAAGCCTCAACATTATCAGCAGTGTATGTGTTTTGTGAATTCAAATGTAGCTTTAAAAAAAAAAGACTAGATAAATGACATATTGCACATAAAGTGGACACATTATTACAAAAAGAGCCAACTAGGTGAACAGAATAATTAAATTAAATCATTATTAATAAAACATACAAACATATTTTAATTTTACCAATATTTTATTGATCAAATATGTGCACATTTATTATGTTTATACAGATTATATTAATTAATTCAAATTTATTTATTTATTTATTTAAATTATATATATATATATATATATATCTTTAATTTTGTTTATTTAAAAATATATTTATTTTAAATATATTATCTTTGTACAATTTTATTTATTTATTTTTTTATTTATACCACACTCTTCAGCCCTAAAGGCAATTATTTCAACTGAAATTCTTTATCGAAAGATGTAGCAGTGATGATGTAGCTACACTGACATACCCACATCTCCCAATGTTACCCCTCCAAAGCTTACCTTTTAAGACATGCAGCCCCTTTCCCAAGAGAGCAGTTTCTGAGGCACTGGAGAGTGGGACAGTGATTGATGACACATCCAGTTCTCTCCTGGAAGCAACTTAGTCCTGTTGCAGCTGCCTTTTTCATTATAACCCACTACAATCACTCTCCCACATTTTTGTGTCTTGGAAGTTCTCTGGGACTGCATGGCTTAAAAGATGGGTTTGGGGAGCATTTTCAAGGGTTCAGTGATTGTAATGAATATAATGATGATGTTCTAAACCGGATTTCTGACATTGCAATTACTGAGCAGGACACCAAACTATATTTATGCAAATTTATACAAATTTGTTACATTTGTACCTATTTACCTAATGTGCACCACTTATGTTTTTACTTTACACCAAAAAATAAGAAAGAAAAAGGAAATTAAAGGAAATTAAAAAAAAAAAACACGTCTAGCTGACAGCCCAGTCTGCATCTCCAGTTCAGAAGTATGGCATTTTGTCAACGCTTTAAGTGCCTTTGCTTAACACTTTAGAATTCTAGGATCTGTAGTTTGTTGTGGCTACTAGCTCTCTCTGTCAGAGAAGGCTAACTATCTCACAAAACTACAGATCCTAGAATTCCAAAGCACTGAGCTATGGCAGTTAAAGCAGTATCAAACTGGATTATTTCTGCAGAGCAGATGGAGCCTCAGTTAGTGTACACTCATGGAACAAGTGTGATTTAACTAGGGATTGATGTTATAGATCTAATGGGAAACCCTAATGAATCCTAAATGAATTACCTTTACATTTCAGGAGTTATTCTTCATGTAAAGTGCACTTTTTTTGGCATAGAACAGTTTCTACATTAAAAACCAGCATTTCTGTGCATCTGAGTAAGTAAAGACAGGGGCTGAACAGTCCTGCATAAAGAGCCAGCTTCAGTGTGGTGTGGGGACATGGCAACCTGCCCCAACTGTGCTTCAGAACTGACATCACACTACCCACTCAACCAGATGGCAAGCAGCATGGGAACACTCTAGTGGCGCAGCAATTACACGCTGTGCACCACAGGAACAGAAAAGAGCCAAGGCAGTGATGAAAGTGGCACTTTTTTCAGGGCAAAAAGGAGCGACATTTTTCCACTCCTTTTTGCACTGGGAAAAGGCTGGGTTGAGGCCATAGCATGCAGTTGCCATGGTCCTGATCTGACAAACAAAGGGGTGACATGGCGTCACCCCTTTAGGGCTGTCTGTTTCAACCCTAAGTCTATGGTACAACTTCTTTCTCTCAGTTACTTTCAAAGATGCTACAAGATCCCTTAAATTTTCTGGTTAAATTAATGTACTGTTTAAAAACATATGAAGATCCAGCTTGAGTATAGTCTTTGAAAACTGTGCACTTTCAATTGCTTTTGGCAAAATTGTTTATCTGCAAGAGCAAAATTTGTACCCATAGTTTTTTATTCATCATTCAAGAATTTATTCAATGAAATTAACCAAGGAAGGAAGGAAGGAAAGAAGGAAGGAAGGGGAGGAGAAGGAGGAGGAGAAGGAAGGAAGGAAGGAAGGAAGGAAGGAGTGACATCAATCTATGAAGCCCAGTTACTGCTTATAACATGTTTAAAGTTTGTTTCATGTAGGGATGAAAAATAATTTTGTTGAGTTTGACTGTCTTGATGATACTAATCACTTTTTACTGTCTGAGGGATAATGTAAGAAGAAAAGTATCCCAGAAAACCAATTAACACATTTGCTTACAGAGTATTTCAGTGGAATAAAATGTGTACAAAGTAAAGCACACATTTTAAAATGTGATTACTAAAAAGTACATTTTAGCTAATGAGGGAAATGTGTATATTGGATAAAATGTGGAAATAAGAACACATTTTGTGTTTTAATTTTTTTAAAATAACATTTAATT
Source organism: Urosaurus nigricauda (assembly GCA_034509955.1). NCBI lineage: Eukaryota > Metazoa > Chordata > Lepidosauria > Squamata > Phrynosomatidae > Urosaurus > Urosaurus nigricauda. The sequence continues at coordinate 48,048,287 of JAOEGL010000005.1, forward strand.
AAAATTGCATTCAAATTTCCATGTAGGGAAAATGCAAAGTCATGAAACGAGATAAGAAACAAAATTAGATAGGAAACAAAAAGTATCTGCAGAAAGGATTGGGATAAGAACTAAAAAAATATAGACTGAGAGATTTTCATATCTCTAGCTTGATTGCGTATGGCATTATATAAACATGGAACTATATGAGGCTAAAAGCTATAAAGATCATAATGAGATTATTGCTATTTTATGCAACTATAAATGTATGTTTTGTTCTTGCTTCCTGAAAAAAGCTCTAATTTTCTATGATTATTTTGATTAGATACATTCTCAACTAAGTACCTGAATCAGTCAGCTCTAAAAGGTTCCATAATGAAATGGTAGGACAAACAACAATTATTGAGCGAGGAAAGTTTGTCGTGTACTGCTCTTTTCCACATTTTACCTGGAACTGAAAACATGAACATTTTATTGCACAGATGGAGGATATGACAATTTTGACTTCTACCTAATGTGTAGCTCTAATTTTATTCTATTTTAAGTTAAGTACTTCATGCTGGATTGAAATATATTTTCTTCATTTAGTCCATAGGATTGGATCTGGAATTCTAATTGAATATGTTGTACCAGAGAACTGGGACCATTTGAACCAATGCAGGAAGGGTCTGAAAGGGGAACTGTCCAATTTACATTCAATGAAGCTGTGATTCTTTCAGTTTGAAGGAAATCTTTGGATATACTCTACAGTTGTTTCTAATCATGCTAATACAATGGGGAAACTTAGGGCCCAAATAGACCAGTAGTAAGAGCCAGCTTGGGGGAGATATGGGGGTGTGGCGTTTAGATTATTCATGCCCCAATGCCGCTCCCAAGACAGCATCATTCTGCCTGCATGACCAGACAGCAGGCAGCATTGTGAGGTTCCAACAGTGTGGCATTTATACACCATATGCCTAAGGAGCACCACAAAGCTGCAACAGCAGCTGAAAGGGTGGCCTTTTGCCAGCTCAAAAAGGAGTGGCATTTTGCTGCCTCTTTTTGAGCCAGGAAATAGTCAGATCAAGGCTGTACAATGATGTTGCCACTTACCTGATCCTGCACTCAAAGGGGTGGCATCACACCGGCCCTTTGACAATCTTTCTTTTTTTCCTCCAGATTTTAACAACTTATGATTGGGACTCCTAAACACAACACTGGGATGACTGTTCAACTCTACCACCTAGCAGTGAAATCAACAAAATCAATAAAGTAAGAGGCTAAATACCAACCATATGAATGACATATACATTTTATTAAGCATGCTAAAAGAATTGTAGATGGGAGTATTCCGTTAAGTAAAGTGACATTTTTCTGAAATGAAATGTGTGTGGACAAGGCATTTGACAGTTATGAAAAAAAAATGATTGGAAAGAGGGGGGAAAGTCTCAGCTATGGGCAATTGTTTGTCAGACAAGTGGAAAAAAGAATAATGTTCTCTAGGAATGGCTGCACATGGTCCAAACAGGATTGTAAAAAGATGAGAAAGATGAGGAGGAGGATAAAGATGTTACAGTACAGTAATAGGTTATAGAGTTGAAATATGGGATTGAAGTGCACATTGTCTACTCTACACATGACTGTAAGAAGATGCTTGAAGCAATGATGAAAACTGAGACAGCTCTTTTTTTTTTTTTTAATACCAAGAATTGGAAATGTTTACATTCACATACACATACAGAGAGCGGGGGAGGGCATGACATTTCAGGGATCCCAGGAGCTCTGTTTTTAAAGAGTATGTGGTTACACAGACTGGCACTTTGTGCCGGCCTGTGGGTGCAGCCAGAGCTCAGTGTCTGCATGTTGGACACCCTATCCCCGCCCCCAGAGCACGTGCCATGATGATGCAACTCCGGTGCTGCATCTACACTATGCAGTGCCGAAGGGATGTTATTAAGCCATGCCGGTGTAGCTATGGCGCCCCTTGGAGAGCACAAAAAGGACCTGCTTTTTGTGGCACCTTATTGCACTCTCAGGAGGCCAGATTGAGGCTGTGGTGTGCGGTTGCCGTGGCCACGATCCAGCCAGTAAAGAGGCAGCTGCATGCCACCCATCTGTACAGCTCCTGTGTTTCCAAACCTAGGTTTCACAGAATTCAGAGAACTTATCTGATGAGGTACTCCTGTTAGTTCCATTTTACTGAGCTTGTTAAAATAGTCATCCTATTTGCCAGAATGTTATGATTTAATAATCATTACATTTCTGCTTAGCAAATAACAAATCCCATTTTTCTCAGAAAGAAGAAAGCCATAGTAACTATAAACTGGTTTTCTTCTTTTGGTGTTAATCACTTGATCTGTTTTGTGGAGTTTTTTTCTATTTTTAAATATGGTACTATACGAAGGGAACAGCACACTTGTATCCCTCTTGAAAAAGCACTAAGTTTCCAATTAAATGGCCTTGGAGTGTGAAATCAGCTTCTTATTCTAGTTTTCATAGTATTATATATCATTGCTAGTAAAAACTACTGGTACCTATAACTGTGTAATACTGTATACTCAAGAGAGAAATATATGCAAAATGAAAATGTGTAACATATTTTATTTGATTTACTATGAACTCTCCCATGTATTTCCAGGTGGCAAAAATTGGCATTCTTGAGGTTTTCCAGGAATAAACCCTTTATGTCTAATTAAAATGCAGATGAGCTTCATAAACCGCTGTAATTTGAAAGGCCTGATTTACTAATGCAGTCGCCTTCCATCTGCTTCAGGTGTGAAGCTGGAAAGTGTTCGTTATGATAAAACTAAATTTAATTTGGATTCAGAATTCCTATCTCTAATAGGAACATTTTACACTGAACATTTACTAAGCTTAAGACCCTACCATTTTCTCTGCTACTGCTTTAATTGGAGCATTTAAAGTGTCTGGTTAATGTTGTTGGTGTTCTTGTGATGTGATGAATATCCATCATGAACAAGTATTCGATATTTAATCCAATCTAACTTGTGTGTCCTGGCTACTCTTAAATTAGAAGCTATATGACTGGGGAATTTGACAGGGGCATGTATCCAGTACAAGAGTAGTATAAGATTAGATATCTTAGACTACTGCTACTTAAAGTGGTGCCTGGACTGATATTGGTCCTTGAGACATTGACCTCTGGTCTCTGGCAACTTTTCAGGAAAGAGAGTTGTACCAAATGAACACAAATAAAGTGCTGTTATTTGGCACACTGGAAGAAAACAGTTGCTAGCTCCACATATCCACATATCAGATTGTCTAAGAAACACAGGCCTTTTCTGCATTAGCCAGGATGCAGTAGGGGCAGCCTGGAGTATCCTGGCCTTCCAGCTGCCCAGTCATTTTCCTGTTATCTTGGCCTTTATTCCCACATGGCAGCAGCTTTCTGCATGGGCATTCTGTTGGGGTGGCTGGTGTATACACTGCCAGCATGCATCATTTACTTCTCAGGTCATAACAAGGTACCCTGTGATGGTCACATGTTGGACTCCTTGTTTTGATGTCAGAATGAGCAAATCATCATAATAGTAGACACAACAGTGGGATGTCCATGCAGACTACAGAAACAGAGGGCTCCCAATCTTCCCAGAAGATCCAGAGCAACAAGTAATTAAAAACAAAACATTGTGAACTTGATTTGCCCCAGATCTGATGTGGGATGTGCCAGACACCATCTGGATTGTTCACAGCAGAACCAGGGTTTGGGATATGCATTGTCCAAACAGGACAACAACAGAAAGGGTGGGGGGAAGGTGTTTTTTGTTTATTTGTTTGTTTGTTTGTTGGCTTGTGAAGACAAGGCCACTGTCTTAGACAACTCCAAGATGTCAATATGCAGACATGATCTGGACATGACCCAAGCCTATATATGTACTCTACTTGCATATGCAGGATCTATATTTCTAGGATCAAGGAAAATTTTTCAAGATGCATTCTTTGTTATTTCCAGTTCATCGTCAATCAATTTTGGACAGGGATATAAGTCGTTGTAAATCTTGTCTCAGAAGCAAGAATGAATAACTATTTTGTCCTCACACCACCAAAAACTGTGCATTATTCAAAACCAGTTACACTTTGGGATTTAGTCTGTGCAAAATATGCACATGGGAATTTATTTGCACAGAAAACATTTTCTGAACACAATGCTACATATCCTCACAGAAAGCTCGTGCAAAAAAATTTCTGCAGAAAAGTTTTAGTTTGATGCAGAATAAGTCCTGCATGGCCAAGATTCATGACTGTCTAGGATTTTCTTCATCAGAGATTTCTGACACTTGAGAAACATTTTTTGACCATTAAAAATATTTTTAATATTCTTTCAATCCCTGGTCTAACCACATGGATTATTGATCATGAGATGATGTAGTATGGTGGCTAAGTAATTCAACTATGAATCAGGAGGTCTTCAGATCAAAGTCTTGAAAGAACTGTAAGAACACCCAGTCTTGTTTCTTTGTTTCTTATTGTCTAGCTGGGGGTATTTTTAATGGAACAAAGAGGGTGACATACAAATTTAATAAAGAGGCTGGTTTGGGGTGTGTGTGGCAATTACATGCACCACACACCTAAGACAGACAGAAGCCTGTCAGATAATTACATGCCAACTGGCTTCTCTCCTGCTTGGGAGGCATGATGCTTAGATGTCACTTTCCCCAGAGTGGGCTTTTTGGGAGGAAAGCCATCATTTTGAGAGAAGGGGCAGCTTTCCCCCCCCCTCCCCCCAAAAAGGAATGGATCTTATCTGCTCCTTTTTGGGGAAGAATCTGGCTGGATAGGGGCCAGGCATCTGTTTGCCCTGCCCTCAATCCAGCCTAAAAGAGGTAGCTCTAAACCATCCCTTTTGGGCTGTCTGTATCCCCCCTATAAAACTTGATGTAAACACCATGAAATCAGTAGTTGCTGAAAACAAATTCCTTCTTAATAAAGAAGTGGAAGAAAGTCAAAATATTTCTTTCAGCAGTTGTTTCTAAGTCATAATGTCAGGGGACAGATTTTTGTGCCATTCCCTGTATTACCACTATGTTCTGTCTACAGTACACATATAAAAATAAAAAGCCAATTCTCCACTTAAATAAGTAGTGAAATAGATAATTTGTATTTTTTTTTCCTATTGAAGCAGGGAAGTGTATGAAAAATTGTTCCATTTGTCTTATCGCTTTTAAAGTAAAGCATCAAGTTCACTAAATGTAAAACTAAATAGAGTCTGTTGTGGGGAAATGGGGAGCAGTTCGGATTATCAGAAGTGTTGACACTGAGTAATTAAGTTCAGTTACTTAATGGCAGGGAACTTTGCTCAATGATGGGATAAAGAAATGTGCTGCTCAGCTTGCAAACAGCTGTATTACCTTTTAAAATGGGTGGCTGCCAGCAATAGTTTTCTTTATTACCTTTCTTATTGAGAAAAGTCATTGAATATTTCATTCACTCTCCTTTCTGTTGATGTTTTGATAGCCTGAATGCTGCTGTATGGTGAACTCATTTCCTGGAAAAGTATATTTGTAACAAAGGTCTGATAGGTACATAATCCATTGGGTTCTCATCCATTTCTCCCTAGAGTTTCTCATTGCATTGCTTAAGGTTATAACTTGAGCTCAAGAATACAGCAGAATTTATGATAAGTGGCTTTTTCTTACACATACACCACTTAGGAGAATGCAAGATTTTTTGTTGCTGGAATTTTTCTTTTTGGTTTGGTTTGTTTAAGTGAATCTGACAATGAATTGAATGGAAATTGTAGAAAGAGAGGGGAAAGCAGAAATTATAAAATTAATGAGAAGGGACTGATCTGATATTAAAAGATAAACTATTGGCTTTTTCTTCTGTAATAGTTCATGTAAAGGTAAATGCATATTTTATTCCAAGAGCATAATAAAGCTTCCAATATAATATGGTTTCTGTGACATAATTAAAGTCAAATTGAAACAGATGTACAGAGTAAAAGTAATGACTAGATTCTTCACAGAACAGCAATGTACATGATATTGTACAATCAAAATATTTTTTCTTCTAATAGCAAAAGAACAAAGTCTACATGTTCCAGATAATACAGTAAGTTCTCTTTAATGAAATATTGTTTTAAAGAGCAAAGTCTCTGTTTATGTTGTCTATTTACCCATGGGAGGGGCTTGGATATTCAGATAAATTGGCTAATATATAATATATGTTCCCTCACTCAAAATGAAGCCCACTAGAATTCAGTGGGACTTTCACTTTAGTAAAGATGTAGAATTTTTTGCCCTAAAAAAAAAAATCATTATCATACACACACACACACACACACATTTATAACCAGATTTTCTCTGAAAAATAAAGATGAAGGAAGCTAATGACATATTTTAAAACACAAAAAAATTACCCCCATTCTTTCCACTCTGTTTCCATCTACACTATCTACAAATAGATAGTGAGTCCTTTTGAACCCTGTGGCATGGGACAAAGGGGCTGCTACTTGGCATGAAGTTCTAAAATAAATTAATCTGAAAAATTCAAGTATCCCATCTCCATCCACACCCATACTAATTCAGGAGCCATTCCTCACTCCCACACAAAAGGGTAAGGAAGGAGTAAAAAATCCTTTCATTAATTACTTCAAGTTAACTGTTCTTAGGAGAAAAGTCAATATGTATTGTTTGGGGGGGGGGGGGAGAGTGCTGTGATGAAATCTGTCTTCTAATTTTGTACAAATTTTCTTATAATATTATTTTTTATTTTTTTACAAAAATGACATCTGGGATTCAAGGCAACTCTATTATGAAGGAAGTTTTAATTTTTACCTTACTTTGTGTGCAGTTTGGAAGTTTTTTGTTTTTTGTTTTAATTTCTTTCAATGACATTTTTGACCTTTCCCTTTTGTTGTGAGTAGCTCAGGGTGATGTTCCCCCATGCTTGTTTGCTCTTTTACATCTGTACAACAGTCTGTGGTCTCTCTGACATTCTGTACATCCTGATCTAAAAAAAATCCATGATAATAGTTACCTCAGAGAGTTGAATGAAGTGCAACCCATGAGTCACATGAGGTTCCCACATGCCTAGAGTCCTCCTCTAGGCATAAACAAGCCAGGCTGGCCCATAAACATGGCAAAATGACCTCTCAACGTTCAAAGATTTCTGTGATTACAAGGGGAATGCTCCAGTTTGATTACGTTTTTAAGAGCTACAAATGGTGGACACTGAGTCTAGGGAGAGATATGACCTTCCCAAAGCCAGTAGGGACCACTTGAACCTGAACATGTTAGCTCCCACTAGGTCACAGCATGATCGTCATCCTTGGAATTTATTTGAGGGGTGGATCAAATATCCCAAGTGTGGGTATTTGGGACACTTGTGTAGAAAATGAAATTTCTGTTCACAGCTTCATTAGAAAATATGGTCCACATAAAAATGTCAACATCATAATGCTTTCATGCATGGGTGAAATCACTCATGGAATACTATGAATGGTTTTAGTTGGTACAGGTCAAATATGTGATTCTAGATGTGGAAAAGTTGTAGAAAAGGGAAACCTCAATGATTAAGTGGTGTGACAACTTTGCTGTCAGAAATGGCCAAATCTAGGGGCCTTTTAGACCAGAAAAAAGATAAGTAATGGCAGACATAATAGCAATGTTCAAATTATGCATGGTATGGGGAAAGGGGATAGATAGCTTATTATTCTTTCCCTCTTCCATAACACTACAGCCTGAACAATGAGAAATACATCTTCGCCCAACTCAAAGTAAAACAATGGAATTCAGTAACACAAGAAGTAGTGATGAAGAGCAGTGAAGATGTTTATCATGGGGATGAGAAGAATTCATATAGGGTGAAGCTGTCAAAGACCTGATCAGTGTATGTAACCTCGATGTTCTGGAGGCAGTATGTTTTTCAGTACCAGATGCTTGAGAATAACAGCAGAAGAGGGCTGGTGTTGACATGTCCTTATAGGCCTCATATGGTTGGCCAGTACAGGAAACAAGATGTTGCTTGATATGACTTATTCTGGACAGCATTATGATGCACCGTGGCTTGTTTTACATTCTTATGGCCTTGTGCTCTAAAATCACAAAGACAGATCTCTACTATTTTGAACATTACCCCAGTATTCAGTGGAGGCCTGTATTGAAAAGGCTGATCTATCAGCCAGTCACGAAGCAGCATGTGACTAGTCAATGGGAAGCCGGCTGGGCAGGGCTATAAAAGGGCCTTGCAGAGAGTGAAAGGGGGGTTAGTTTTGAGGGAAAGAGTTACATGGAAAGGAGGGGTGTGCTCTTAGAGTTCCTGAGGGAATGTTTTAGTTTTGTTTGGAGACCACAAAAGGGTCTTAAGAGTCCAAATAGGGGCTGTGTAGGCTTGGGAAGTCTAGTCGGGAAAGGCTCTGAACAAGCCAGTTGTTGAAAGAAAGATTTTGGTCCATGTACCTGAGACAAGATTGCCTGGGTGGCTGTATTAATGTTATTATTTTGAAAGGACTTCTTGTATCTAATTAACAAGTCAATAGTAACAACTTTGCAACTAATTTAAAGTTTATATTTATATTTTTCAATAAACTTTTGTTATTGTTTAGACAACTACTTGGCCGCTGTTTGAATATCAAACCAAGCTGCCTAACAGAGGTGCTGTGCCATCTTAAAGAGCAGTGTTAGGGTGAAGGTTGGAAAGAGTCCCTTCACATATTTTGGTGGCAGCAGTGGGATTAAAATTTCCATAGGTCTGCCACAGTGGAAAATAAGTTGTGGGTGGACCGTGTGTGTCTAAGAGGGTTCACCACAAGGCCTTTCCTTGCCTGCATAGTCTTCCTGCTTTTCCATTTGTGGGAGTAAAAGAGGGGGGCATATCAAGTATATGGGGTTATACTCTAGTTTTATTCAAATATTTGTCTGATGAACACATCTGATATGTCTGATGTGTCTGATGGGCATTATGAACAACATTGTACTTTGCTCCCAGTCTCCCAATAATTTTTGAGCACAGCCAGTATAGTAATAGAGCTCCATTAGCAACAGCAGATGCCGAGTTTTTTGTTCACTGAGAATAGCTATCAAGGCCATAGATTCCCAATGTCAATTATCACAGCAAACTATTATTCATGAGCTTAAGCGAGGATGTTATTTAAGAAATGTAGTTATCTGTAAACACTGTATATTTAATGATTATTCTTGAGAAAATAATTGTAGGGTACTTGCAAGTGTACATTCAGTTTAATTAACAGCATGATTAATCAAAAGAACACCTCTGATCTAAATATGTATTGAGACATAAATCTTGTTGACATGTAGACCTTTGCACAAAGTGAAATATAAAGATTAAATATTCTGTGCATTTCATTTCAAATGTAAAAGGACAAATACCAGTTGGAGAAGGTAAACCCATTGTTTTAATTCAATAGTTCTGTCATCATATCCTTCACATGCCACCTCAGACTGATAGGTGAAATTCAGATCACAGACATAAGAAAACTCAAGATCAAGAAAGGCAATATCAGTTTAAATCTGGTTCATGCCACTTTTAATTGTGTTTATAATGAAATCTGTTAATAATCTTAATTATTAATAATAATGTTCTATTATCATCATTATTATTCTGTTTATTTATATCCTGCCTTCCTCACAGTTCAGAAGCTCAAGACAGCTACCTAATTTAAAACAGTCTAAGAGGTTGTATAGACCACCCTTAAGGGGCGGCCTGCAGCCACCTCCATCTTTGCCAGATTGAGGCTGCAGGAACCACACACCACGACCCCAATCTGGCCTTTCCAGGGTGCAAAAAGGAGCCACAAAAAGTGGCTCTTTTTGGTGCCCTTGAAAAGGTCTGATAGCCACAGTGCCACAGCTTTAAGGTGCTCCTTTGGCACTGCATCATGTGGACGCAGTGCCAGAGTGCAAAATTATGCTGCATGACATGTGTAGTGGTGCACAGTGTCACACTGCCCTGGGGGTGGAGTCAGGGCATGCATCATTAATGGCCGGTTTGCACAACCCCTATGTTAAAACAGTATAAACATTAAAAATACAAAATGTAAAAGACAATTAAACAATTCAAACAACTAAGAACATTGTATTATTAAAATTGAAAAATTTAAAACTCTTTAAAACAAAAACAAAACAGCATCCATATCAATATATGAAGGCCTGGCAGCATAAACATGTTTTTATCAGCTGTTGAAAAGAAAGCAAAGATCGGGGCATCCTGACCTCTCTAGGGAGGGGGTTCCAGAGCTTGGAAGCAGACACAGAGAAGGCCCTGTCTTGTTCCCTCTAAATGCACCTGAGAGTGTGGTCAAACAGAGAGAAGGGCCTCTCTCAGTGATCACAATACTCTTGGGGGTTCATACAGGGAGATACAGTCCTTCAAATAGACTGTATCCAAGCTATATTTATCACACTCTTTTCACCAAAGAGTAGAAATCAGACACAAACACTATGCTATACTAAAAATAAAATTCCCATCACCTCACCAATAGCTATTAATCTCTACAGACTTAGGGACACTTAGCAGTTTAATTCAGCAAATCAAAAAGGGAGGTCTTCAACCCTTTATGAAAAAGGGTAATCTCTTCTAGCTGGAGATAGAGTGGTAGACTGTTCTCTTCATGTACAGCAACTTGAACAAAACACAAATACATCATATATGTTAGAGGTCCAGTGTCAAGATCAGCTAACTCAGTTCCCAATAACCAAGAGAACATCTTAATGTGATGAAAACAAAAGATTTTATTCCAGAAACTGAGCCAGAAGTTCCTCTGTCCAGAGTTGTGTTGGAACTGAAATGTTTTTCCCCTGGATCATATTTAAGAGTTCCCATCATCGAGCCCCCTCCCCTCCCCAGCTATAACCCCAAGTCTTTGTTCTGAATCAAAGTGACCTTTCATGTTTCCTCTTTCCTTTCCTGCATTATCATTCAATTGCACTTACGGAAGTAGAGTGTCCCTGATTCACAGCCCTGATCCACTTGCAAGAACAGTGTCATAAAATCTCTCTTGCCCCTGTTTATTTGCCCCATCCCATTGTTTCCCAAATCTTGGCTTCCCACAGGATTCCTATTCCCCTCTCACACAATGTCGCCATGTCATCTTACCACCATATCATCATTATATCATAGCATATGGATCTGACATCCAGTAAAAATGGAAATTTGAATTTAGAGTGATGAAATTTAATCTAGCCATTCATATACTTTGATGGAACAGTTAATTGTAGCTTCTTTCACTACAATTCATGGCATCCAGAAATACTTAAAATTTCTCTTGATTGGATTAAAACATTTTAGGAATTCAGAACCCACAACTACATTTGTGCCTTTTATCAGGATATATCATCTTCATATCCTTATTTATTTATTTAGGGTATTTATACTTCATTCTTCAGGCCTAAAGGCTCTCGGAGCAGCTTACAGATGGTTCCCTTCCCTGAGGCTTACAATCTAAAAAGACATGGCACAAAAAGAGAAGGGAATGGTGATGGAGAAGGGGATCATGCCCAGTGGTTCTCTGAGGCCTGATGGAGTTGGGTCTGCCTTTTCACTCCCTCCCAGGCCAGATGATGATATATGGCATGGAAGGAGGGCTCTTCTTCAGGTTAGGCCCGATGGAGTTTGGCTGCCTTTTTACTCCATTCTAGGCCAGATTATGTCAGATGGCATGGAGTGAGGGCTTTTCTTCTTCAGGCTAGGCCTCATGGAGTTGGGCCTGCCTTTTCACTCCTCCCAGGCTGGGTGATGTCAGATGGCGTGGAGGCTCTATTTCTTCAGGCTAGGCCTGATGGAACTGGACCTGCCTTTTCACTCTCTCCCAGGCTGGAAAATATCCTTGACTATCCAAGTGTCCTTCATGTGATACTTAAAGGGCTGTGTAAATTAAAACATCCATTGTAATATTTACACAAGAGGCCACTGTCATTAGATGTGTGCTAATCCTACATATACTTACCCACCATAAAATCATGGTGTCACTCAACAGAGAAGGCAGACCCTCACTAATGAGGTTAAGTGTTAATTAGCCTTTCTGCTTTAAAAAAAACAAGAAGTAATTCATGATTAGAAGTAATTCATGATTATGGAGTCAAAAACTTTCATGGCCAGCATCAATACTCCTTCCTTCCCAGGGTCACAAAGGATATATATCTCCAATCCTTTCTCAGGCTATCATTCTCTGAAGATGCCAGCCACAGATGCTGGCGAAACATCAGAAAGGAACTCTTCTAGAACATGGCCACATAGTCCGAAAGCTCCACAAAAAAAAACTATGGATGCCAGCCATGAAAGCCTTCGACTCCACATTTGCTCTTCTTTTTCCCTCCAAGAAACAAACAGACCTTGAGCCCTGGGGGCAAGTCTTGTTTGCTGCTGCTCCTTGGAGAAAAGAACTATATAAGGATCTATCATATCCCCCATTTGCTCCAAGGACAGGCTGCCAAGTGGACAAATTTTTTTTTGAATGGAGACATCAAAATGTGGTGTTACTCAATGTGCATCTTAGTCATGCTCAAAATGGATAACAGTTTTGAATTCTTCCTGGACAGAAAGTCAAAATGTAGGACATGTCCTGGGGAAAAAAAGATGTCTGGTCACCCTAATGATGGCAGAAGAAAAGAAGCACCAGCTATAGTTCTGACAAAAGAATAGTACTGTCCTGAAAGATCCCTCCTCGGTACTCAGTAGTTACAGAAATGCTTACTTTGTCAGAGATTTCTACTGGAAGAAATCCCCAAGAAAAAAAATGCTGTCTGCATTTTCTTTGCATGAGGATGTAGCCAGGTTCACTTCACTAGAACCACTCATGATATTGGAGACATACAGCTGGACCACTTACAGGTAAGAGGTTGTCCAGCCTTATTGAAGCTAGTGTTTGATGCATGACCCTTTGATTTACATCTGATTTCTTAAAAGAGATGGAGTAAAACAGAACCCCTTGGCTACAGAACTATGGAAACCCATTTTTTCTGGAGGAATCTTTAGCTTGCTGCTGTGATAGCTTGGCAAAGGATCTTGGATGCTCTCTTCATAGAACTCTCTTACATTTTCCTTGTTTTGCCAGTATTTCTGTGTTGTTACAGTATGGAGCAAAACAAAGGCCTGGATCTAAACAATATGCTTTCTGAAAGTTGACACCCATGACCTATCACAAATCAAACATCTTGCTTCCCAAGAAACAGAAGTCCTGTTTCTCCGTAATCTTGTGAAATTAGATACTTTTTAGATATAATAATTAAATTTATCATTTATATCAGGAGTAGGCAACTTGTAGGCCCCCACTTGTTGGATTGTTGTTGTGTGCCTTCAAGTTGTTTCCAATGTATGGTGACCCTAATATGGAGTTTTCTTGGTAAGCTGTTCTCAGAGGGGATTTGCCATTGTCATCTTCTGAGGCTAAGACAGAGTGACTTGCCAACGTCAACCAGTGGGTTTACATGGCCGAACTGGAATTTAAACCCTGGTCTCCAGAGGCATAGTCCAACACTAAAACCACTATGGACTTTATCAGACAGGAGGAATTTCTCTTTATTGTGAATGGAGCCAATTCGAATTCACGTGAATTCTTATTGCGATCAGAATGCATTCAGAATGACTTCCCATTACCCAAAAATGACCCCCAATTGCCTGAAATTGTGTGAGATGCTTTAATTCGCAATAAGGTAAAACCCATGATTGCATTCGGAATGACTTCCCTTTTGCCTGAAATTGCGTGACATACTTTAATTCACAATAACGTGAAACCCAATGATAGCGTTCAGATTGCCATTGGATTATACTTCCAATTTCTGATGTCTGATAAGATCCTATGTCACACTGATTGTAATTCCATCATTTTCTATCACTAGATCTGCTTGCTAAGGCTGTTGGAAGTTTATCTGGAAGGCTACAATTTTTCCATTTTAAATGTGGAGAGAGCTGTCATTACCCAACTCTACTCACATAATGAGTTGCATGAAGAATATATGGTATGATTCACTTTGTAGCTCTATCCAAAGCAAGCAGAATGATTGGAATGACACATATCCATCCAACGTAATGTTCTAAGAAACATTAGAAAACATAATTGTGGAAAACATAATTGTGAAAGGAACTTTTCAGCAAAGGAGATTTTCCTCTGTAGCAGAATATTAATCATTTATTATCCATATCATTTATTGTGAACAAACATTGAACTTTTTTAAAAAAGCATTCTTGCTTATCTAAAGAAAAAAAGGGCACTGTTGTTCCTTAATCTAGATGTCTCTGATTCACTTAACAGTGACAGATTTACTATTGATATTGTCCTTGGAATACATTCTTTCTAAGTTGACCTTAAAATAGTATTTTAACTCATATGCAAAAGAGGATTTGCTATTTCAAAAGTCAGCAAAGAAAAACTATATCTACGAGCTCACTTTTATAACTGCTTCTTTTTATTGTCATATCTACTTCCTACAGTCTTCATTTCTCATAAAAATGTATTCAATTTGTTCCTGAATGCACATGGCTAAAACATTTCAGTTCCATACAATGTTATGCTTTTGAATTGCTAATTTATGTGCTAGATGTTAGAGAAGCCACTTATTATAACCCTTATGGAGGTATTATGAAACTGTAAGGATGTAGGGACATAAACACTGCCCCACCTTTCCACACCATTTCTCCAAGCTGTTTGCAGTTATAGGCATATGTAAAATAGGGAAGTGTGTATAATTACAATTCCCAGTTACACATAAGTATTAACAACTTTCAAGCAGAAATATGAAGAGTTGAGACAATACACACATCCCTATGTATTCTTCATTCTTAAATGTCTTGGAAAGAAGCGAGCAGCTGGTAACAATTCCAAACAAACACAAAAAGACACCACACAGAATTTGTGGAGCAAGATAAGTCTTAAAAGGCACACTTACAGGCAAAGGCAGTTGAAATCAGGAACAAGCCAGGCAGTCCAGGTCAATGGTTCCAGAAGAGCAGTGTGGTCAGGTCAGCCTATAGTCCAAAGGATCAACCTGAGAAATCAGAACCAAGTCAGGAAGCAAGGTGCTTTCTCCAGAAAACTCAGATAACTTCTGGCAAAAGTTCTGGTATCCTTCCCGGGCTTTTTATCATCAGTCTTCATTAGTGCAGGTGGTTTTAATGAGCTGGTGTTTTTCATAAAGACTCCTTGAGTGCCGGAGACATGCCCTTTCTGATCTTCTCTGGCTAAAAGTAGGTACGTGATCCTCCTCCATGTCCACAATACTAGAAGGCCCTGCTGTGGGGAGGTTTGGCTCCTGTTTGTCTACTAAAGCCACAGCCTCTGCTGGACCTCTCAGGGCAGAGCTAGGGCCAGACCGAGGTTCAGGCTAAGGCTCCAGCTCACCCTCTGAGTCCTCAGCCATGCTAGGCCTGACACCAAAACTCAATAAGCTTTGGCAAGTCCAACAAATCAGTTTTTGTTTCATTTTACTTTATTATTTTGGGTTTTTTAGTTTGTTTTTGGAAAATCCTTATAGAGTTAATGAATTATACAATTGTACTGTTGGAAGAATTTCAGAAGTCATCATCACCGATGCATTGCCTCAGCAAAAAACTCACAGCTAAAGTATCTATGGCAAATTCAACTTCTGTTTAAAAAGTGCCAATGAATGAGAAACTAACAGGGTAACGGAGATCTTTCATTCATAGTGGGCATGTCTGCACAAGACAAATGAAGCAGTCCCCCCATATTCATGTTGACCTGTCTTCACGACACAGGGCCAGATCTCCAATTTGAGTGTAAAGTACCTTCACAATGCAATGAATTCTTCCTTTCCCTCTCTTAAACTGGCTTAAAATAACATATATATTTTGCTCTGGATTTCACATGAAAATCTGGAGCACTCCACAGTAACACCAGGCAGCTGTTTACAAATACTTCTCTGCTAATGATGCTGTTTTGTGTCACCTACCACCACCACTTTCTCTGAGTTCATAATGATTGACCATGTGATTGACACTGGCATCCTCATTTCTGACCTCAGAGGGAGCAACTCAGCAGTTGTAGCAGTGGGTGACACAGTGAGACATGCTTGTAGATAGATATGTGTGGAGGTAACAGGGGAATTTGTGGCAGCTCCAGGACCAGAATAACCTAAGTGCAGCCTGGAGTATTCTGTCTGAGGTAGATAAGCCCAGGGTCATCATAAGCTGAAACTGTCTTTATGGTTAATTAACAAAACAACATCCCACCCCTTACTATCCAGAGGTTCTTCCTGATGTTTAGTCAGAATCTTTTTTCATGTGATTTAAATCCATTAGTTCAGGTCCTACCTTCTGAAGTAGTTGAAAACAAGTTTGCTCCATGCTTCATGTGACCACCCACCTGACACATGAAGACATCTATCTTATTATATTATTGCACAGAATAAGGCCACTTTTTGCTGTGTCTTAGACTGAACAAGAATCATAAAATGATTTTTTTTTCCTTGAAGAAATAGTTCATTTCATTACCAAACCAAACAACATTTGGAGTAGGACTGTAAACAATTTCCTGACATGATTTTGCACCCTGTTTAGTTATGACTTCCATTTTCCTCTAAATAAACATGAATTAATTTTTTTGTAGGGATTTTGGGCTATGTGGCCATGTTCTAGAAGAATTCCTTTCTGACGTTTTGCCAGGAAGGAACTCTTCTAGAACATGGCCACATAGCCCAAAGCTCTACAAAAACTATTGATGCTGGCCATGAAAGTTTTCAACTGTCCTTGGCTGAGCGAAACATTTGCTGGATCTTCTTCGTCACTTTGTAAACCATTTGAAGGTTGTGTTTCTTCACCACTTTCCCTATTCTATCTGTGACTCCTTTGATGTATGGTAAAAATGTCTTCCCTTTGGGTAGTTGCTTGTCTTGAGTCTTCTGGGTTTTTCTGGGCCTGGCAGCCCTTCTGATGTCTGCACTGGATTAACCATTGACCTGTACAGCCCGGTCCAGGTGTTTCAGTTCATCTTCCAAGAAGTGGGGTTCATAGATACATTTTTCCCAGTCTACTAATGTCAGCCCTGGTGGCGCAGTGGTTAAATGCCTGTACTGCAGCCACTCACTCAAAACCATAAGGTGGCGAGTTCAAGACCAGCAAAGGGCTGAAGCTCGACTCAGGCTTGCATCCTTCCGAGGTCGCTAAAATGAGTACCCAGATTGTTGGGGGGCAAATAGCTTACAATTGTAAACCGCTTAGACACTCATTAAGAGTATGAAGCGGTATATAAATGAAGCTGTTTGTTTGTTTGTTTGTTTTATAGTTCTTCTTTTTTGTCCTAGTTGATGGTTGGAGTTCTTGTGCAGGTATCTGTCCGTATGCGTAGGTTTTCTGTATACTGTGTGGCCTAAATGTTGGTTTGGTTTGCAAATGACTAGGACATGCAAGAATGGTAATGTTCCATCCTTTTCTTTTTCCATTGTGAATTGGATGTTAGCTTGGATGTTGTTCAAATGGTTCAGAAATGCAGCCAGATATTCTTATCCATGGCTCCAAATGATGAAACATATCGGAACCATGTTGTGGGCTTTTTTGGTGCTGTTTCCAGGGCTTGTTTTTCAAAGTGCTCGTAAAAGGGCTCAGAGGGCTCCCCATTGCTACCCCATCTCTTTGCATACGGACAGATACCTGCACAAGAACTCCAACTATCAACGGCTTCCCTGTACATTCTGACATGGTAGTTGTTGGCATGGTCCAGAATTTCAGTGCTTTGAAACAGCATTTTATGTCCAGGATGCTTTATAGCATGTTCTGCTACTGCTGATTTTTCCAGTTGACCCAGTCTGCAGTGTCTCTCATGTTCTTTGATTGCCCCTTTTGGGAGGTCTGTACAGCCCCTTTGTTTCTCTTTACCATTTCCTGTTTCTGAAGAAAATTATTATTATTAAACTTTATTTATAAAGCTCTGTAAATTTACACCACTGAGTACACATACATTTTTCAACCATTTTCCAAATATTTTGAATATTCTTTCCATCTCCTGTCAGTGTTCCTCAATGTGTTTATCATAGGAAGCAGTCTTTGAAAAATAACACACAAGGCACATTTATGTTTTGTAACTTAGAATTTTCAATATTCCCTCTTAACAATGGCTGGGAAGTGACAATTGCTTTCATGGATGTGGAAAGCTGAAGGTAACAGCATTAAAAGCCAACCTCTGATGGATTGTTCATAGAAATACATAGCAGAAGCAAGTGAAATGTTCAGAGCAGGTAGTCTAGAAGGAAAGCATGATTGAATTTTATGAAATAGAATTAATCTGTATGGATAGAAAATATAGATGGGAATAATGCAGAAGCCATCATTTTAAAGTGACCTATCTGGATTGCCCCTGAATCCCAAGAGAGTTTGGCAAGCACTTACATTATCCCTTATAAAAACAGAATTTAAAATTGCTTCTACTGTAAATATTCATCCTTTCTTCTATCCAGGTTTGCTCCAAACTGCTATTATGAAAGCCTGCCCCATGGCATGTAGAGAAACTTGCATGTTAAATGGAGTAACAATAATTTATCCCAAAATATGATGCCACTTTGTTGAACTTTAATGATGCAGAGACAAATTTATTTTTGAACATGTACATTGAGCTTTCTTGATGGCATGCCATTTGTGAATGTTTGTATGTTATTAAAAACAATGCATTGTATGTGTATATGTGTTTTCTTTTTGCTATTCTTCCTCTTGCACAAAGCTTTATGTTTCTTTTTGCAACTCTCATGACCACTGTTTCCCAAGTGTATGTTTATGTCTAGTGTTTGCTGTCATGAAAAGGATTTATTTGAATAAACCTCCACAGCCCTAATAAATCCACAAATTTGAGATTAACAAGAATCTAGCTGTTTTTCAGCCTTATATGCATTCTTGTAATCTTGTGTTCAACATCCATTACTCCCCACTACAGTGACAAATCTATACTTTTGATAATTTATTATTTTCTGGGTTTGCTCCAAGTTCACTTATTCATCTAAAATAATTTTTTTCTGTCTTCTTTAACTGTTCAGAAAAAAGCAACTTCATTTCACACATTTGAGAATGCAATATATGCCCTTGAGGAGAGCATTTTTTGTGAAATAAGACTTGAATTTTCAGGTAGAATATTAACAGAAATTTGAGAGGGGATAGAAAAGGGCCTTTGAAAATAGTAACACCTCCTGAATGTATTTCATTGGAGGTCAGTTTCATTGACTTCACTATTACTTGCTAAAAGCAAGTAAATTATGGATTCTGATTTAGTAGGCCAATCAGCTTTGGCTACAGAATGCAAAGAATGCCCTTTTCCACTTTTAAATCTAATGCCTAAAAATATCAAAGCAATCTCACCTTTCCTTCTAAAAAGGCTTTGCATGTGATCAAGAGAAGGTAATCCAATTTTTAAAGTGTTAGGTTCAGTGAATCAGTTTCTAAAAGAAGCATATGGCATTGGAAAATAAAGAAAGTATATATTGTTAATTTATTAGATTATAACAGAGGAAACTTACATAACAAAGGATCATGTTAATGTTTGGAAGGACAAGAGATAGTAATTGATCTCTCTGGCAGACAAATAATTCTGGTAAGGAAGAAGCTAAACAACAACCAGTGTCATGCTTATAATACTTGTGTATAATCAAATAATATAATCTAATCAAGGAGAGAAAGAAGAGAGAATGGTTGACTATTAGAGTGAAGCAGGAAGAGTGGGTGGAAACGCAAACAATCAGGAAATCTATAAATTAGCAGTTATCATATTGGCTTGCAAAGGTTGTTAACTCTAATAATTAATGCTCTAACTGGACTTTAAAAAAGACAGATGCAGGCATTTATAATACAGTTTTTTACATGTCTACTCAGATAAAATCCAATTGAGGTGAATGTAGCTTACTCCCTGATAAGTAGGCATGGGATTGTAGTTTTTATGCCTTGTACTAGATTTGAATAATAAAAGAGAAGCAGCTATTTAACTTTGGTTACATTTCCAAATATGTAAAGAAATGTTTGAAGATGGATGGCAGCAAAAGCTGCAGCTTAATCCAGGCAAAATGGAAGTTCTTTAGGGGATGATATTAATTGATAAATTGGTATTGGATAGAGTGCTCACTCTGAAGAACCAAGTTCACCACTTGGGGGTTCTTTGGAATCTTTCCTTGTGTGTTTAAACACAAGTGGGGACAATAGCTATGTGCTTCTCATAACTTTGCTTGGTACATAAGCTGCAATCCTACCTAGGGAAAATAGACCTAGATTCCGTTACAGTGCACCCACATCATGTGTGAGCGTATGCTGAAAGCTGTACCGGAAAAAGCCCTGATGCTCCCTGGAAGAAGTAACGGAGTGTGCACCCGTGACACATGTGTCGCTCTGAGCCATGGGCACAAGCCTCATTATTTCTGATGGGGCTCCAGCAAACATGTAATTTCCCTTAAGCTGTGTGTGTTTGTGTTCCAGAATGGATCCCTCATGTAAGGGAAGGGCCTACTGTATTAATGCCTGAGTTATATTCTTAGTCAGCCGTGAAACCTGCTGGATGATCCTGGGCAAGTCACGCACTCTCAGCCACAGAATATGGCAATGACAACCCACTCTGAAGAAACTTCTCAAGGAAACCCCATTTAGGTTCACTTTTGGGTTCACCATAAATCAGAAATTACTTGAAGGCACACAACAACAACAACGATGTATCAAGACTAGATTAGGGAAATGCACTTTATATGGGCTGCCTTTGAATACAATTCATAAATTTCAGCTGGTACAGGATGCAGCCACTGAAATTCTTGTGTTTAGAAAGTTTGACTATTTTCCACCCAGGCTGCATTACTGCAGTTGTTGCCAATGTGTTTGTGAACCCAGTCAGACTATTTTTGATTTTCAGATCAAAATGGTTTGTGGTCTAGGTTTTGTTGTTGTTATTTTGAAGGATTGCCTTCAGTTTTTCAACCTACATTTTAAAATCATCTTCATATTTATCAGCCTGCTAATGAAAACAATGTAGTTAACATGTACTAGGGGTAGAGTTGTCTCAGTGATGGGTCCTACCATATGCAAATCCCTGTTGAAAGATATGTAGATGGCTCTATCTATGGCTGTTTCCAATTTTTTTTTAAATCTCTTCTATCTTGGTTTTATAGGAACATTTTGATTTTCATTGCAGTTTTTCTAAAATTAATTTTAGTATTATTTATTTTACTAAAAATGTTTAAGCATTAAACAAATTTTAAATTGTCACTGTTTTGATTGCTTGATATAATATTGCTTGACTGTTATGTTTTCATTGATTTTATGTTGTAGACTGCCTTAAGATAAGATTATGTTGTAGACTGCCTTGAAAGATAAGAAAGATAAACTCTTATTTTGAAAGACATGGATTAAATAAATAATAGATTCACACTTAGTCATACATAGAGTCAGTAAAATCAATAGGATATGAATTAGTCACAAGTAACTTAAGTCCCATTGATTTCAGTGACAATACTGTTTAAACAGTGTACTCTTTTAAGAATCTCACTATATTTACAATCTTACCCTATTTCTCTATGTCTTTCTCACTCACACACCAATACAAAATTGCTGAAGGCCATTTTGAAAATCCTCCATATCGCCAGACCTTTTACTTCTGATGAGTCCCTCATTACAGAGGCTTTAAGTCATGTAGTGTTATTTTACTCTTATGTTGTCTTTTGAACTTTTTTCTCCTCATATAAGAAATAATTGTTTGTCAAACCATCTACTTTCATTCCACCATAGTTAAACTACTCATCTTTAGCTAGAGAACAAAATGTGCACTGTGCATATATGACACTTCTAAAATCAATGGCCCATTTTAGATTGGCAAAAAGAGGTGTGTTGAAGGCTGCATGAAAGTCCAGCCTTTAGATGAGAAAAAGGGAAAGTGTGCCATGAAAACACTATTTTGGCATTTTAAGGGAGAAGAAGTGCTTTAAAAAGGAGCTGGCCCATTTTACATTGGCAAAAAGAGGTGTGTTGATGGCTGCTTGAAAGCCCAGCCTTTAGATGAGAAAAAGGGAAAGTGTGCCATGAAAACACTATTTTGGAGTTTTAAGCGAGAAGAGGTGCCTTTAAAAAGTAGTTTGATTTCCCCACTACTTTTTTTAAAAGGGCGCAACATTGCTATTCCATCTAAAGGCTAAGGTGTAGTTGCACGGTTAAATGGGGCTCTGTCTCTTTGGGGCTTTTTAGACCGCCCAAAAGGGGCGGTCCATTCTCGCCCCTTTCAGCGGTGGGATGACGCCGAGGCTGCCGAACGGGCAGCCCCAAGGCCTCATCCCGCCGCTTTTGGAGGCCGCGGGAAACCCCGCTTCCCTCGGCGGAGCTGAAGGGAGGAAGGGGCCACCGCCGCGGCCCCTTTCTCCCTGGGTCTTTGCCACGGCCATTTAAAGGCCGCGGCAAAGACCCGCTGTAAGAAAAGAGCTCCGAGATGGAGCTCTCTTTTTGCAGTGTGGGAAGGGCGTGATTGGCGCCCTCCCACGCCGCAAAAGCATCATAACGTGGGCAGCGTGTCAAAATGCTGCGCACGTGATGACGCCTTTGCGGCGCCACCGTATGGACGCCGCCATCTTTAAATGGCGGTGTCCATACGCTTTAGGGTTAGGGAGGGTGTAAACGCTATGCCCTCCCTAACCCTAAAGGCGGGCTTTTTAGCCCTAAACGCACCCCTTTTTGCCCGTCTAAAACGGGCCTTTAAAGCACCCATTTAAAGGTAGCGATACAAGTGCGGAGGGAGGGAAGGTGCCAAGACAAGAAGAGACCTTCAGAGCCCGGCCAGAGTGCGCCTGCACCTTCCTTCACCTCCTCCCTTTGGCTGAGAGAGTGTGACTTCTAGGGAGACAGCAGGGCACTGGAGGCGCTCAGCCAGGCCAGGGCAAGCTGGCAAGAGGAGGAGGAGAAGGGGAGGGACCTGGAGCACCTCCG
This sequence comes from Urosaurus nigricauda, assembly GCA_034509955.1. Classification (NCBI taxonomy): domain Eukaryota; kingdom Metazoa; phylum Chordata; class Lepidosauria; order Squamata; family Phrynosomatidae; genus Urosaurus; species Urosaurus nigricauda. The sequence goes on from JAOEGL010000005.1 coordinate 48,071,102, forward strand.
CTGCCCTGCTTCCCTGCAAGTCACACTCTCTCAGCTGAAGGGGGGAGGAGAAGGCAGGCCCAGGCACACTCTGGCCAGGCTCCATTGCTCTCTCCTGGCTGCCTTCCTCCTCCCTTTGGCTGAGAGAGTGTGACTTGCAGGGAAGCAGGGCAGCAGAGGGGCCCCATGTCCCTCTCCTCCTCCTCCTCCTCCTGTTTCCAGCTTGCCCTTGCCCAGCATCAGGAGGACCTGGAGCACCACCGCTGTCCTGCCTCCCTGCAAGTCACACTCTCTCAGCCAAAGGGAGGAGGAAGGCAGCGGGGAGGGAGGGAGGGAGGGAGGATGGGAAGGAGCCAGGAAGAGACCCCCAGAGCCTGGCCAGAGCACGCCTGGCCCTCCTGCTTCCTCTTCAAAAAGAAGGCTGGAAAAGTAGGACGTGTCCTGGCAAAGGAGGACGTACCTGGTCAACTTGGAAAAGGGGGGCCTCTGCTCAAGAATGGAGGACATATGGGAATCCCTCCTGGACAGAGGGCTGAAACCTCAAGACAACTCAATATAATGCTCTGACAGAACACAGACTACAACTCCCATGAGCCTTTGCTACCATTTCCCAAGATGCCTTAATTTGCAACAGAAAGCCGACCAGTATGTTCACATGTGATGAATTCTTTCATATTGACTCTGCATTTTCTTTTTGTGTAGATGCTCTCTTGTCTTGTGTGTGATGAGCTTGTGCGTAATCACGTGCATTTCCGAACTGACCTCACTTTCTCCCTCTTTCAGAATGGTCCTGTACTCCCCCATATGATAAGCTCTGACTGTATGATGTACCTGCGCAATTGCGCAATTCGCAGCCAGCAAGGGAAAAAAAATGTTTAAAGCGCGGCTAAAAGCCACGTTCCTTGCCGCCCATGTAGCTGCTCCGCCTGTGTTTGTAGCCTTTTGACAGCTTCCCATGTAGCTGCTGAGCCACAGAAAAAACCTCAGTCTAGCTGCCCTGTACTTTTTAAATGCACACCTGGGGCTTGCAGTCTAGCTGCTAAGCATTAAGGAAAGTGCAACTTCATGTCACACTTTCCTGCCAATCTAAAAAGCCCCAATAATTATTATTTGTTATAAGTTTGCATTTCTTAGGTTTATATTTGTATATCTCTCAGCAGGGCATTTGGTCTCTCAGCAGGGTATATCTGGCTCATGTCCTTCAGTCAGATTCAACATGCACAACTCCATACATTCTAGAATTTGGGTTATTAACTCATAGTAGTAAAGTTTTCCATGGGATGCGGTGGCTTAGTGGTTAAGATGCCAATTATGACTATCAAAGGATTGGAAGGTTGGCAGTTTCAGGCCGAAATGTTGCATGAGCTCCTGTCACTATTCCCAGCTTCTGCCAACCTAGGAGTTTGAATGCATGCAAATGCAAATGGGACGGTAACAGCATTCATTGAAGTCATGCTGGCCACATGACCACCAGAGTCATTTTTGGACAATGCTGGCTCTTCTGCTTAGTAAAAAAGATTAGCACTGCCCCTTACTGTCGGTTATGAATAGACATTCATGTCAAGGGACAAGTAAAATTATTATCCAGGGGGTAGTCTACACCATCAAAACAACAACAACAATATACCCATGTTGAATCTTCTTTCTTTAGAAACATGCAACATGTTTCTTTTAGATGTTAGTCCATTTTTTTAAAAAAAAAAAACACACCACATTTTTACTCTGCATTTTCCAGGAGAAACTGGTTTGTAGCAACATGTATCCTATCCAGACCAGGTTAACATTGGGAGTGGGATAGCTGGGGAGTGAGATAGATTGGTAGAGACAGAGTCTGGCGAAAGCCACAATAGCTGTTTAGAGTACAGAGGATGTGTTAACTTTGTAAAGTCAAATTCCAGACCTCTCCAGTTCTGATGTTGTGATAGGAACGAGAGTCCTCCCTACTTCCCTCTGTTCTCTTTCCCCCATCAAATTTCTGATAGTGGTGGAGTAAGAAGAAGAAAGAAATTCTTAGATAATTCACAGGGGACATGAAAGGGAAAAGGAGATTGGCTGGGATAGGCATCTGATGAGAGTGTCGGATGGTGGTAAGACTGGCAGGTGAACAATAAAGTCTATTAGCTGATATAATTATACCTGTACCCCTTTTTGTACAAATTGAATCTGAGTACATGAATGTGTGACTATCAATACAATTTGAGCATAGTTTATTTCAATTAAATGCAGGATGAATTCAGGGAAGAATACTTTGAGGTGGTTATTAATGTATATTTGATCGTCTAGACAACCCCAATGCCAAGTGAGTAATTCTGAGAAAAGGAGTACCAGTTTTATGAAGAATCTTATACTTTAGCATTAACTACCCTTTTTTATTTTAGTAATACTGCTTTGTAGAAAATGGATGAAAACACAAAACATAGATCTGAGTAATATAAAAGATGTTGGGAAATTTTGTTAAGTAATTATTATACCTGCCAAAGTGACAGACTGCCAAGCCCCAAAGGACATTTACAGTGTTAATGGATCCAATACTATGCCTGCTATCATGCCAGGACCTTCTGTTCTTTATTTCACAGAGTGCCCTACTTAACATAGCCTCAGTTTAAATTACTCGGTAATTGCACCCTACATTCTAAAATTCAGCATTTATTACCAGGATTGTTTCAGGTAAATCCAAAATATTATTTCATGGTTAGTAAATGCAAAACATATTTAGTAGCCTAAGTAGCCTGGGCTACTAGATTCAGTGTGTTTTAGTGGTTAAATCACTGGACAATGACTCTGGAGATCAGGCTTGAATTCCCCATTTGGTCATAGAAACCTATCTTGGGTGAGTTACACACACTGAGCCCCAGAAAATCCAGTGATAGAGTCACTTTAGAGTTACCATAAGTCAGAAATGACTTGAAGGTACACAACAACAAGAAACATCCTAAAGCCATCAGGTCTCATATGATCTTGGAAAATAAGCATTTCTCCACAAAGTAACAATATTGTTCTGTATGTCTAATACAGCCTATTTTTTTTTTTAAAAAAAGTTTTACAAAATATATTTCTTAAATTAATAATCTGATTTTAATGCCATAAAAGACATTAAACACATCCATGTTACGGGTATTTATTACCCCAGTTTCAGCAATCCAAAGCATTATATTCACAAAAGGTTTGATTATATGTGCATTTGCATTTCCTGATGCCTTATTAGTGACTTCAGTGGAAAGCTTCCAATTGATTAATTGCTTGATTTTCCACTAGTTCTTTATCATCATTAACAGGTCTGTTGCAAGTGGTTGTTTTTATGGTTTAATGTGTCATTTACAGAAATTTTCTTTCTGGCAGGCTGACAAAAGGAGTATATTAGATGTTGTGCTGTCTAATTACATGGCTTGATTTTAGCAATCATTTCCAATTTGTTGTTCTCAAGACACAGAAGGACACAAAGACAATCTACTATATATCAGGTCCTATAATTCTTTCTTACATTTCTCCATAAAGGTTAGGATGAAATAGATTGAAGTAAAGAAATTGGTTTGTCACATGCTACCATTCTGATATGAAATAAAAATAGGCAGATTTTCATCATTATTTACAAGCCAAAGATGTGGCAAAGTATTATTGCTGTTGAATTGTTCCTAAAGAAAATGACCGAGGAAAATGTGGACATTTTTAGCAAACAATATATCTAATGAATTGGAGACAACCAGAAAAAGATCCCCAGTAATTAGAAAAGACCAGTGCATTTTTCTTGGGGTTTCGCAGACTTTTCATTTGCAGACTTAATGCAAGAAAATGAAAGTTCATTGCCTTCAGGATACTGGATACTGTTAGCAGTAAGCAAAACCTATAAAGGTTTTTGAACTATGAATGGTAGAATCTGTCAGTTAGCCAGTGGTTACACTAACTGCGGAATTGTGGAAGTTGTAATCCAAAAAAAGTAACTTTTACAAGCTCCAGGGAAAGCCAGTTAAAATACATACCATACAGAGAAATGGTGGGAAAATGATGTCACAGGACAATGTGGCTATTTTTGTTGTTGTTGCATACTTTCACATCATTTCTGACTTCCTTCTACCCTAAAGTAATGCTGTGATTGCAAGATTCTTTCAGAGGGGGGTTTGCCTCTTCCCAAGCTCACATATCAAGACTGTAGGCCCTGTTCCATATACCCGTGCTGTTTCCAACATGGTTGGTGACTTTTCAAGACAATATAATTTCAGCTGAAGTCCCTAGGTTAGGCATACATTTTTCAGAAAGACTGATGACTCCTTCCCACATCGCTCTTAGCCCCCACCTGTTGATCAATATTCAGTTTGTTGGAATACCTGTGCTCTAGTTTGTGATTAAGGTTGGAAAAAACTTTCCTTTCTCCCACTTGTCAATCTTATTGAAGATCTTTTTTGTGTATGTTCAGAAAAACAACTTATTAAAAATGTGAATTTGAGTTAAACTCTTCAAAAACAAACGGGGGGGGGGGGGGCGCCTTCATGTGCTCCAACCAATTTCAATAGGTGCAACTTTGCTCAGCAGGAACAGAATGTGATGTACTCAATTGCCTTAAAACAGTTAAAAATAAAGATCCTGTTGCACACACACACACACAAAAGATCACAACCCTAATCAGTTATAACATGGCTGAATAAACAGGAATTTGAACCTAGACTTTAAATTTAAACACTCAGGACCCTTGTCCTGAATGAACAAAGTTTCTGTTTCAGTTTCATCCATGTTTACTTTTTTTCTTGCAGCTCTTCCACACTGCAGAAATAAAGCAGTTTGATACCCCTTAAACTGTCATGGCTCCATCCTGTGGAATCCTGGGATTTGTAGTTTGATGAGGTATTCAATCTGGTGCCCCAACAGACTACAGATCCCAAGATTCTGTAGGATAGAATCGTGGCAGTTCAAGTGGTGTTAATCTGTTTTATTTCTACCATGTTGTTACCAGAACCAAAATCTTCTGAATTTTGGTGTATGTACATTCTCCCTATGGGCCCAAATGGATTCTGTACTGTGGGCATCCATGATCTCAGAGCCAAGGGGTCACATCCACACTATCCCATAAGCACATCAAACAGGAGAGTTTGGGAGTTGCAAATGAGAAACTCTGACACCTCCAAAATCAGAAAGATAGGCAATTACAGGCAGAATGTCTTGCCAGACAAGCCAGATAAGGTTGATTTACAACTCAATTCTCACCCCACATTGCCAGTCCAAGTAATCCTTTACAATGTAGATTTAATTTCCTTTGATGTAGGGCAAACACCTTTGCCCTTAGTCTAGTTATCACTTATAAAAGATCCTAAATTTTCTTTGTTAGGAGAAGGAAGGAGCTAGTATGGAGTGCAGGGGACCCCCATGTCTCCCTGCATTTCAAACTGGTTTCGAATCGGGCTCCCTTCCTGAAGTTCCAAGCATCTGAGTCCCAATTGCAGCCATGAGATCACGTCTTGAAAGGAGCAACCTTACCTTTGGTAATTATCCCTTAGTAAAGCCTGTCTTATCATTGCCATAGCCCATGTATGTATCACGGCTTGTATCACGGAAACCTGGATGGGAGAAGACAGCAACATGACAAGGGCTAAGGCCCTTCCAGCCAGGTATACCATCCAAGAGCAGGTAAGGGAAAGTGGGCGGGGGGAGTGGCCATGATCCATAAAACTACAATCAAACTGTCCAGGAGACCTATCTGTAAAATTGTCCACATTGTGTGTATCTACTTGACCCTGAAGACCAGGGACAGTTTGGGGATTCTGTTAGTGTACCGTCCACCCCGTTGCCTAACAGACTCCCTAAGTGAGCTGACACAACTGGTCTCAGAGCTGGTGCTGGAGTGTCCCAGACTTCTGGTTCTCGGGGACCTCAACATCCCCTTCGAGGCCGGTGTATCAGATCTGAATGGAGCAGCTTGGGAGTTCATGGATACCATGACTACCATGGGCCTGTCCCAATTGATCTCAGGTCCTACACATTGTGCTGGTAATACACTCGATGTGGCTTTTTGTACAGATCAGGACAATCCGTGGGCAGAAGTCATAGGTACTACTGCCCTGTCATGGACGGATCATTTCCTTGTCAAGTTAGGACTAAAGGTCTCTACCCACATTCTCCCCAGGGGTAAAGGACCTATTAAGATGGTCCGCCCTCAAAGGTTGATGGAACCAAAACGGTTTCAAGAAGCCCTAGAGGTTATATGGTTGGGAATGACAGCGAATCTGTTGATGCCCTGGTTAATACCTGGAACACCAACCTCACCTGGGCTATAAACGGTGTTGCTCCCAAGCACCCTTTCCAACTCACTTCAAATAAACAACCATGGTATACACAAGATCTCCGGAGGATGAAGCGAGATACAAGACGACTAGAGCGCCTCTGACATCAACACTGATGCTTATCTGACAAGGCACTCCTAGAGAACCTATTAAGGTCCTACGGAGTGGCAGTCGATGCAGCAAAGAACTCATTCTATGCTGCAGATATTGCATCAGCAGAGTCTCACCCAGCAGAGCTATTCAGGTTGGTTAAAGATCTAATTTGGCCCCCTCCCACCCTGAATCCTTTATTAGAAACAACAGATGCCTGCTGCTATGCTTTCAATGACTTTTTTGCCGATAAAATCTCTCAGATAAGAGCGGATCTTATCCGCTCTTATCTGAGAGATCTTAATGCAGAGGATATAACAGAGGATATAACAGAGGCATCCAGTGACTCCATGGACTTGATTAGACTGGATCACTTTGAGTTTGTGAGTACTGAGGAGGTGGACAAGCTCCTTGGAAGTGTTAGGAGGACAACTTGCCCTCTCGATCCCTGACCATCTTGGCTGACTGCCCAAGGAGGGGACAGGGTGATGACATTACTCCAACTTGTCATCAATGCATCCCTCAGGGAGGGCAAATTTCCATTGGCGTTGAAACAGACTGTGGTTAAACCACTTTTTAAAAAAAGCCTTCCATGGATCCCTTGATAAGAAACAATTATAGGCCACTCTCATTGTTACTATTTTTGGGCAAGGTGATCGAGAGGGCGGTCGCCTTCCAATTCCAAGCCATCTTGGATGAAGTTGATTACCTAGACCCATTTCAAACCGGCTTCAGGAGGGGATATGGAGTTGAGATGGCCATGGTCACCTTGGTCGATGATCTCCGCCTGGGCATCGACAGGGGAAGTGTGACCCTCTTGGTGCTCTTGGACATCTCAGCGGCATTCGATACCGTAGAGCACGGTATCCTTCTGGAACGCCTGAAGAGGATGGGAATCGGGTGCACTGTTTTGCAGTGGTTCCATTCCTACCTCTCAGGCAGATTCCAGATGGTGAAGCTGGGAGACAATTGCTCTCGTAAAAGAGACATCTGGCATCACTCAGGGCGCCATTCTGTCTCCCATGCTATTTAACATTTACATGAAGCCACTGGGAGAGAACATCCGCGGACATGGGGTGCAGTGTCATCAATATGCTGATGACACTCAAATATATCTCTCCATGTCTCCGACTGCTGCAGTAACCAAGGATGGCATCTCCGCTCTAAATGCCTGCTTGAAGTCAGTAATGGGCTGGATGAGGAAAAACAAACTAAGGTTGAATCCAGAGAAAACAGAGATACTTGTAATAGGCCCTCCTTGCCCAGGGATGGAGATTTGTCAACCTGTCCTGGACGGGTTGACACTTCTCCTAAAGGACAAAGTATGCAGTTTGGGCATGCTCCTGGATTCGTCACTCCAACTGACATCTCAAATGGAGGCACCAGCCAGGAGCATGTGGTATCAACTACGGGTGATACGCCAACTGCGCCCCTACCTGGGCAGGGAGGACCTTGAAACATTGATACACGCAGTGGTAACCTCTCATTTGGATTTCTGCAATGCGTTTTACATGGGGCTACCTTTGTACCAAGTCTGGAAGCTTCAGCTAGTTCAGAATGTGGCTGCTAGACTGCTTACGGCATCAAGAACAGACCATATTACCCCGATATTAAAATCTTTACACTGGCTACCAATCAGCTTCCAGGCGCAATGCAAAGTGTTGGTTGTTACCTTTAAAGTCCAATATGGCTTGAGCCCGAGTTACTTGAAGGGATGCCTCTCCCTACACAATCTGTCCCGCACCCTCAGAACATCAGGGAAAAACTTATTAGAAGCCACCAATACAAGATTGATGTCAACATCTAATAGAGCATTCTCCGCTGTGGCTCCAAAACTTTGGAATGACTTGCCAGAAGAGATCCATCTTATTACCACGTTAGATGCTTTTTAAAAAGCACTTCAGACGGATCTCTTCCGGCATGCCTATGCACCTGGCTTGCTATGAATGCCATAAACGACTAAGAAATGACAGTAGTAAGCTAGACAGATAGCTAATGATAGCCAGTAGTTAATGACTGAATTTAATGCTGATTGTTTTTAGATTTTAAATTGCACGTTTCAATGTATTGCACATTGTATGCTAAATTTTTGTAGTTTTAACTTGTTGGAATCCCACCTTAATCCGAAGGGAGAGGTGGGAAATAAATAAACAAATAAATAATGATGTGTGAGTGAGTGAGTGAGTGAGTGAGTGTTTGCTGTGTGAGTTCCCCTTTTAATTAAATGCAATTCACTGGAAGAATTCTATCTCTGCATCTCTCTAACTTGGCAACCTCTGTATAAATTTGTGATATGGTCTTGAGGGTACATGTAGCCAACCCAATAAATTGAGCTAATTAAAATTCCACTAGAGAGACCCTTGGCTACTATGTATATACACCCTTGGTCTCAAATTCCCTCATCTTAATTATGAAGAATTTTGGGACTATTGGTAACTTTTAAAAAATAGAAATGAAATTATATTCTGGTCAATCCCTAGAATAGAATGATTAGTGTTTCAAGAATACTGTTGATAAGGGACTATAAATTGTTCTATGGTTCATTTGTTTCTGATGACACTAGCAAAATAATTAAAATACAAATTCATGTAGCTTGTAATGTTTATATGTGTTTTGAAAAGTTCTCTGACTGCTAGAAATGTAATAGAAGAGTGAACGGGTGCACTGAAGTTGCTAGCTGAGTCACATTTTGTCAAATCTGGCAATCAGAGTGAAAGTTCCAAAAACTGGCAGAGTAAGCTAAGGTAATTTTATTGAAACTCAAATTAAAAAAAAACATTAAAATGCTGAGCTTCACTGACCAACCTCTGAAAAGGTTTAAAATCCAAACAGTGTATAGTACAAGAAAAGATTTTATCACAGTTAGTGTTCCCTCTACCCTGTCTCTCTCTGACCCCCAAGTTTGTGATCATAGAATCATAGAATCATAGCGTTGTAAGGGACAACAAGGGCCATCCAGTCCAACCCCCTGCCATGCAGGAAATCTCAGTCAAAGCATCCCGAACAAATGGCCATCCAGCCTCTCTTTAAAGACCTCCAAGGAGGGAGACTTCACCACACTCTGAGGGAGTGCATTCCACTGTCGAACAGCTCTTACTGTCAGGAAGTTCCTGCTAATGTTGAGGTGGAATCTCTTTTCCTGTAGCTTGCATCCATTCTTCCAGGTCCTAGTCTCTGGAGCAGCAGAAAACAAGTCTCAGAGTTAAACGCAAATTTAAAGCACGGCTTATGCAAAACTATAATTTTAATACATTTGCGAATGGGTTTTTGTTGCTGGGTTTTTTTTTGGGGGGGGGGGGGTTAATGTGTTATGTGAACTATACCTGTGTTGTCTATGCTTATGTGCATAATGTGTATTTATAAAATTGATTTCATAGGCTCTTTAGACATTTCACTTTTCCCCCAGGAAGCTTTCTGTTCCCATTTAGTAATGCCTCATAAATAATTTATGAATTTAATTAAATAATTTACAGGCAATTACAAAGAAGTATGCATTTACAGTTCTGAATGGTAGTAATTAATTGCTTCAAGTGTTTCAGAACAGTGCCCATGTGCTGTCAGATATGCCTAAAAAAAGAGTGCCCATGTGCTGTTAGATATGCTTAAATTTGTTCCCCCAGACTGGCACACTTGCCAAATTATTATGCTAAATGAGAAATACAAATTTGTGAAGATGACTAAGGAGACAGACTTAGACACAATATAGATGTTGGGAATTTGAATCCCAGAACATTAGACTGATTTCCAAGTTCAGTTGTTCCAATGTGTTCACAGAGCAAAAATTAACATTAGTAATGATCATAGCTCCAATTCAAAGAAAGAAAAATAGCAACCTATGAAACACCAGTCTCCAGTGTCATAGAATCCTGGTATATTTGCCAGACTATGGTGGAAATGGACTTCATGAGGGGTATGAAATTGGAGTTCTGTACCAGCTAGACAGAAATTCAGGGAGTAAAGGTTCCCCATTCCAGAAATTAGGATTTAACCTGTTCTTGAAGGGGCATGCACTCCCACTGAATTATGAAATTTATAGATGTGGTGCATTATACATCACTGTCATTTTAGGCTTTAGGCTTTAGTGATCTCTGTGGCATGGAGCTCCTTATATTGGCTTAGGCTGGTTTTCAAGCTACCTTAGACCTCTTTAGAAGGTAGATAACAACCTCTCCCTCAGTCTCCCTTCTCCTCCTCCTCCTCCCTATTATTATTTTGAGCCTCCAAGCAAGATCTGTCTTGTTTTTATTGATCATCTGAAAGCCACTCTGGGAGAGTTTTCAGCTGAAGAGTAAAGGAAAATCCTTTAAACAAACAAACAGTCTGTACTTATCCACAGTCTTGTAAACTTCCTTTTGGACAGCTGTATTATTGTTGTACATGGCACTGTCTCTGCAGGGCATGGAAGTGACACTAGACATTATAAGCTTAACACATCTTTTAATTAATTAATTAATTAATTAACAAGTAATACAAATACAAATATTAACAATAAACAACAAATGTGAATCACTCATTCTCTCTCTTTCTCTCTCTCTCTCTCTCTCTCAAACACACACACACTTCAAAGCATCATTTGAAATGTCCATTTATGTTATCTAAATGTACAATGCCAAATAGTTCCATAGACTAAAGGAGTTTGCTTCCACAAGTATTAATATAGCTAATAATTCTTTTTCTTCATGCCCCAACTGAAACTGTCTCGTTGGACACTTTTTTTTAAATCCTCAAAGCAATTTGTTTATGTGCTCTATTTTATTCTCATGTTATGTTTTATATTTTATACTGATGCTGGTCTTGGACTGTAATAAAGAATTTCATGCCCAAAAGTGAGACCCAACAGCTCTCTGGCTGAGAATTCTAAATGCCCCCTCCTAAACTGCAAATCCCAGAATGCAATAGGAGGCAGCCAGAGCAGTTAAAGTGGAATAGCAGCACTATAAGAATGTAGCACAGTAATCTAGATTGTCTCCATGGGCACATAATAGCTACGAGGGAAGGAGGCTTTCCATAACTTCATTTATTTTGGCACTTGAAATGAGGTATCAAGGTAAACTATACATATGACTTGAATTCCTTTTGTCTGTTTAGTATAATTATTTTGTATAATGGTGGACATATGAGGGGGTATCCAACAGTTTTAATGATCACCTTTTTAAAAAATCGACAGAAATTTTGTTTTGAATTGTAATTGTTAACTTATCTCTATGTAGTCACTACCTAGCTTTATACATTTTTCCCAGTGTATCTTGACCCTCCAAATACCTGCTATTGTAGAAGCCTGCAGATTGCGCCTGATGAGGATTTTACACTTTAGTCACTTCTGACACAGCCAGTCACAAAAATAAAGAACGCAATGAGCTGATTTTCTTAGCAATGTGCACTTAGGGACCAATGATGACACTGACAAAATTTCATCAATATGCCATATTAACCTCCGGGTAATAAATATTACTTTATAATACCTCCTTGTGAGGCACAATCTGCAGACTTTTACTATATCAGGTATTCAGAGGGTCAAGATACGCTGGGAAAAATGTATAAATCTAGATAGTGACTACATAGAGATAACAGCTACAAAGCAAAACAAACTTTCTATCAATTTTTTAAAAAGGTGATCATTAAAACTTTTGGATACCCCCTGTGTATACACCACACACACACACACACACACACACACACATATGTAGAGAGGGCAGGTGTTACTGCATTCATTTATAAACTTGGTAATAATTCTGAGATGAGTTCTTTCAAATCAGAACTCAGAGCTAAGGATGAAAGAAAGATGTAACTGTCCCCATTCCTTTAATAACTTCTCCATCACCAGCTGTGCTTTGTGCAGTTCCTTTACACCTCCTCATATTTCATTGCTCACACCAGGATGCCCTCCTTAGTGACCGACATGTTATTGTCTTATCAAATTTATTTATTTATTTTTTACTTTGCTCCAGTTATTTTTGGAGCTGCCAAAAGTGATGTCTCCCCAGGGCTTTATCTCTCAAAGAGTTTCTTCCTGTTAAGGTGTTTGTGTGATCTGACTACTGTTTCAAAACACCAAGATGTTTCAGTTTACTTCATTACTTATTCTAGGGCTTATATACTTCCCCTGTGACCTGAAGTATTGTGTGCAGATGTGTGTTTAAACTTGTTCAGAATCAAAATACTTTCATGTTTGATCTTCTTCTCAGCATTAGTTCATTCAATTTTTTTTTCTACTGTCTGAGGCTAGTATACAAAACCAACACAAATCCCAGGCACATCACAAATAATACTGCAGTAAGCTAATCAAGCAACTTTCTGTAACTGTTAAGCATGGTTTTACATGGAGCTGACTACACCTCATTCAGAGTCATTTTATGGCTGTGTCAGAATCAAATATTTGCTGTCTTGGGATTTGTCAAATACATTCATGAGTGAGACAATGCTAACAATGTTTATGTAGCAGTATAGGGAGACAAACCCTGTCAAAGAAAGAATGCTCTGTGTTTCATATGATTTAATATGAATTATTTATAGCCCATGTTTTCACAAGGAATCAAGGCGGGTTATGACATCAAAAAAAAAGTAAAAGTAAAAGTAAAAATAGTACATCAAAGTCTAGCACAATTTAAAAATAAACCCCTTCCCATCCCCCCTTCCCCATCATAAAAACAAAACATATTACAATGTAAAGCTTTTTTTAAAAAAAAAAACAGCTAAAATAGGGGTAAAAACCAGTTAAGGCAAAAATGGTTTGCAAGGCAGAGAGGGGCATCCATACTCATAGAAGGGGGAGGCTAGTCTGGAATATATTTCCCTCATGACCTGAAGTATTGTGAGCAGTATGTTTAATAAAACATCTCCACAGGACTTCATTGCAAGTTTAATGAAACAAATACAGTAGGTCTGCACATAACATGACAGATCATTCCGGGACCCTTTATGTAGAACAATTTTCATGTATATCCTGGAATCCAATTTTTCTTATCCAAAATGAATGACAAAGTGTTCTCTCTATTCATTTTCTAGCTTCTCCAGCCTGTTTCTATGGTATGCTTTTGCTGGGAGTTGACCACATAGTTGTTCTGGAGGACCAAGAGATTCCTAGAGAGAATACTTTTCTAGGCATTTCTAGGTTCTCCAGCATGGCTTTATGGTCAATGTGGCAGAAGTATACCATAGGAAGGTATATTTGAGGACTTAGAAAATGCCTAAAGAAATTATCTGAAACTGTGTAATATGAACTGATGCTAGTATGCAGGTGTATTGTTTGTATGTTATGTGTCTATATGTGTGATGTGTGTGTATGTAATGCATCTGTTACTAAAAACAAAAACAAGCCCCTCAATTTTCCACCCCCAAAAACCCTTTTCCTCCCCAGTCATTCCCTGGGCTGCTGAAGGAGTGTTTGTGGAGGGAAAGGCAGGGGGAGTCTCCACCCCTTAAAACCCTTTCCCTGCCCAATTGCTCCCTGGGCTGCCCAAGAAGCGATCAGGGAGGGAGAGGGCCTCGTTCATTCCAGATACAAAGCACTATGATTTCATCATAAAGTTCTGAATCTCTGCTCACATCAAATGAATTGCTAATGTCACCTTTATTTCTGATGAAGCACAATGTTGCCATGTAACATTTTAATCAAACATTTAATGAAGTAATGGGCAATACAAATAGCGCTAATGAATATAAAGATTTCTTTCATTGACTTACATACCACCAATCAATAGCTTTCTGTATCATTTAGTACTTTGTGTATCAGCATTAATGATACTACTATGCATCTGGGCATAACACTTGTTAAATAACTGTTTTATTCTCCCTGGACTATTTAAAACATAGTACCAAAATACTGCTGTTTTACAATGCAAATTGATTATCCTTTCACTGTGAGTTTTTCGGAGTTTTGTAAATGATTTTTTTTTAAAAAAAAAAAATCAGTTTTGATGTATTTGGCAAGCTTTAATTCAATAAGTCAATTCAAATGTACAATGATACATTTGTTGGGACTCACAGTTGAATTTAACCCCCCCCCCCCCAAGTAACTATTCCAGCCTCTGTACAAAGTATATTCCAGAAGGTCAGTGCAGAGGTGGTAAAAAAGCCTGTGTCACAGGCCAATCTAATAGGTCAAAAAGTTCTATAGAGCTCCAAAGTCACCAAAATATCGTGCATTCAAGACAGAAAGGTAGAGGAAAAGGCAGAAATACATTATAGGAAACACTCCTCACAATCTTGAATGCATATGTGTGCCCAAATGACTCCATGTCCCACTCTATTCATTCCCTACCAACAGCCAATTTAAATATCTATTATTGGTCTAGCAAATTCAGATTGAAATAAAAACATATTGAACTTCTAAATCTGGAATAAGATATCATCAAGTTTTCATTGAATATCTAGAATCTATTTTGGATTCCAGATGGTACTCTGGTGCTAAATTAAGAGAATCATAGGTTTCATCATTACAGGAAGTCTTATTTCTTGTGGCAGAGAAGGTCACCATGAAATGGGTATCTCAACATATTAATTTTGTAAAAAAAAAAAAAAAAAAAATCTTAAATATTTCTAGACATATATGAATTTTAAAATTACTGTATATACTCATCTATAAGTTGAAAAATTTAAGCCCCAAAATGGGCTCCAAAATCCTTGGTTGACATATACAGATCAATATGGTAATACCGCTCTGAGGCAATACTGCTCCAATGCTCGGTGAACCTTGGAAAAGCTGGTGGTGAAGGGAGAGGAAAAGAGAAAGAGACAGACAGCGACAGAGAGAAAAGGTTTACTTCCTGATTTTGCAAGCCATGGTGAAGGGAGGGGGGAGAGAACAGAGGTTTGTCTTCCCACTTTGCATTCCAAGACTGTGACCCTTAGGAGAGGTCCAGAGAGGGAGAAGGAGAGAAGGAAGTGGTGTTTTCTTTTACCTTTTAGGTACTTTGCTACATGACCCTAAGTTTGACTCTCAATTTGTCCATGGGTCATATCAAAATCTATGACTTTCATCCCAAAACCTGCCCTTGACTTATACATGAGGTTGACTTATACATGAGTATATACTGTATGCTCATATGGTTTGGAACCACATGGACAGTCAGCATGGTTGGCTACTGCATGCCCTTACTGTATCAAAAATACTTATATTCAAGATTTCCATTCGTTAACTAATTGATGAATGATCTTATTACTTTATCTATACAGGAATGTGTACCTTCCTGGTTCCATCATCAACCAGAATTTGTACAAACAGTCAGCGTACAGTATATTAATGTATCTGCCTACTCCAGTGATTCGCAAAGTGGGGTTGTGGAAAGATCCAGGAGCCAGTGAGGCAAAAGAGGGTGGCAAGGGGCCTTCTGTCAAATAATTGGCACAAAAGAAAGACAAGGGTAACACTGGTTTTTAGGAACATGGTTGGGCTGAGGACTGCATGAAACATCTCTTTTCAGTATTCCTTACCACTGTGTAGCCTCACTGACAGTTACTTACTTACTTACTTTCTTTCTTTCTTTCTTTCTTTGAGGGAGGAATAGGCCTGGGCCACTCTAGCTTCTGTAGTCACACATGAGAGGTGGAGGAGGAGGTGAAGGCAAGCTGGGTGCAGCTGAGGTAGGCACCTGTGCCAGCTGGCTGCTGCACCAAGAAAGGTAGAGGCAGTGGTGAGGGGGAAGGTCCCCATCATTGTTTTTCTGGGATAGGTGTTGTGGGGCACTAGGATTGCCACCCAAAATAATTTTTTTAGGGATCACTGGTCTACTCCATAATTGCAGTTAGCCCTCAGCTTCCATGGCATCTGTGAGTGCTGCCCCTCCCTGAAAGTAGAAAAATAGTGAATATCTCTAGGGCCCTCAAAACCGTATTTAAGACACACACAAAGTATCTCTATTGGCAGGGTGGTTGTGCCTAGCCATATGTGCATTTCTTTGTATGCCCATTCACACATTAGGGGGAGTGTGTGTATGTGTGTGTGTGTGTATATATAAAACTGTATATTTATAATGTTTTGTGATGTTTTATACATATATATGTTGGGGAAAAAAGATTATAATCAGTATATGTAGAGATGTATTACTGTTGGCTAATGGTAAAGATGGGCTAAGCTCTTATGGATGTTTCATTTCTATAACCATCACTAACCAAACACTGTCTTCCTTACAGAACAAAGCAGAGAGCTGGTAAATGAGTACTACCCTGTTTCCCCAAAAATAAGACATCCTTAGAAAATAAGACCTAGTAGAGGTTTTGCTGAATTGCCAAATATAAGGCCTCTCCCGAAAGTAAGACCTAGCAAAGTTTTTGTATATAAATATATATACAATATATAATAAATGTTAAATTTTTTGTTCAACAATAAATGTGAATTCTTCTTCATGGAAAAATAAGACATCCCCTGAAAATAAGACCTAGCACATCTTTGGGAGCAAAAAATAATATAAGACACTGTCTTATTTTCGGGAAAACATGGTATGAAAAGGAGTGTGAACTAAACAAAGCTGTACCACCTGAGTGTTTCTCCGTGACAGATGGATGGGCCAGCCCTTGTCATTGGCTCTGTAACAGTACCTTGCAATACTAAGGACTATTGAAAATAACCTTCTTGGCATCTTACCCTTTTCACTACTTCCAATGACAGATCAGCAGAAAATTAGAATACCATTATCTGATTCTGAGTCTAACAGATCAAATCCCCACAATAGAGAACAGCATAAGGCACAGTGGTAATTGTATGAGGGGTATGTGTGTGTGTGTATGAAATTCTTTTACTACTTAGTTTCCACTGAAAGGAAGGAGCTGATTATTGCTTCCTTGGCATTAACAGTCTAAAGGAATCATTACTGATTCACTAAGTGAATATTAAATTATATAATCACATTGAGGGGTGCTACATTTTAGATCTCTAGTTAATAATTTCTACATGGAAGGAAAGAACACCTAATTGCCACCAAACTGTTTTAGTCCTTATAATTTGAAGACACACCATTTTTAAATGGCATATTCCCAGGATGTTAATCATTTCCAATTTACGATGCTCTTACAAACATGTAAAGAGCACTAATGGTATGAAATTGCTTGACAGGCTTAAAACCTAATCCTCCTCAAAGTGACCTGAAATGAAAGTTTACATCAGAGAGACATTAAAAATGACTGTTCACAGCAAATTTGTTCAATTTATGTAATAGGTAGATGTGGAAATCTGATATTATCCTTCTATATGAATTCTCCAGAGGATACAATTCTAAAATGTGGCAAGCAGTTTACATATGCAGTAATAGTGAAGTGGGAATAAGAAAAGAGCATCTGTAAGAAATAAAATGGGCTACATTGTGTCATATAGAAGATCTAGACTTTGAAAAAGTTACTTTTTTTGGAATAGAACTTTGGGAGCTGTAAATTCAAAAAGCATTTTTTTCAAGCCCTAGAAAGATCATATTAAGAAAATATTCCCCCTGCAAGGGCAAAAGTAGAAAGGAAAAGGGAATTTTTGGATATGTGTATTATGTACACATGTGTGAAGGCACATTCAAGCATGGTATTCTTCACCTGCAATCTAAACTGGAACAGATCACTTGCTACTTTATTCTGATGCATGGGTAAGCCTGGCTTAAAGAGCTGCAAGTTTTGTGTGTTGTGTATGTGTCTTCATGTTGCCTGTAGATTTATGGTAACCTCACAAATTTCATAGTGTTTTCTTATGCAAGGAATACTCAGAGGTGGTTTCATCAGTTACTTCCTCTGAAATATAGCCTGCAAGACCTGGTATTCATTGGTGGTCTCTCATCCAAGTACTACCCAGGGCTAACCCTGATTAGCTTCCAATATCAGACAGGATCTGGAGCTGTTAGACTACTGTCTTCTAAGACACTGCAGGTTTCCTCATTCAACAATTGCTATGGCATGAAATACCTGTTAACAGCTGTCATTTAAGAACAGAGACATGTTTCTCCTACTCATTGTCAATAAGATTCACACCTCTAGGAAAACCTTTTACTACAGTAATACTTTGCATGTTCTATATTCCATCTGGCTTACTTTAAATGCAACTAACCAATGACATTCTTTTACACTGGGCTGTTTTACATTAGTTTTATATAACTCGTATTTAAATAGAAACAGTAATTAGATATATCCAAGCTTGTTTTCCCCTTCACTTCATGCTAGCACTTAGCGCTTTACATATCTGTTCCACTCTGTAGTGAACTAGGCACTCTCTAAGCAGTTTACAAAGTGTGATGTAATTGCCCACAAGAAACTGGGTACTCATTTCACTGGCCTATGAAGGTGGAACGCTGAGTCAACCTCAAGCTCACAATGTTATGCCTGCAGTACCAATATTTAACCACTGCACCACCAAGGCTTCCAAAAGTAGTTGGGATCTCCATCCTATTTGCAGGTTTGTCTTCTCAAATTAAAAAGCAATGACAAATTGCCTTGTTTACAATATTTGTAGTCTCCTTTACTGTTGTTACAATGATGATTATGATGGTGGTGGTGGTGGTGGTGGTGTATTCATGAAAAACTCTCCATTTCCTATAACCAACCAGTTATTTGTGTAAACATGGATGCATCTCTCGAGCACCATCTATAAAGTAAAATCAGTTATCCAGCAAGGCAAGCTATATTTACAGAGAATAATGTCATCTTCCAGATGTTGGATTGCAAGTCCCATGATGACTGGCCAGGATCACAAAACAGAACTTGCTTCTGTTGAGCCATGAGATTTACTATTATCTTTCAAGCAAAATTTTATGTCAAATTATTTTTCAGAATATAATGCAGATTGCATATTTTGGTCAAAGCACCTATGTGCAGAATTCACTGAGTCTTTGGAGTTTATTGCACTGGGCTCCAGCACAGTGCGAGAATGGCCCAAAAGGGGCTGGGATGGGGACAGAATGAGTGGGGGGCTCATTTTACTGCACACAAAGAAGTCCCTCACTCATTCTGTTCCCTGCCCTTCTGTTCCCAATCCGTCCCATATGAAGAGATTTTTGAGAACTGTTCAGAACAGTTCTCAAAAATCTCTTCTGGGACAGATTTGGAACAGAAGGGCAGGGAACAGAATGAGTGAGGGACTGGTGTGTGCAGTAAAATGTGTCCCTCACTTGTCCCTCATTCGTTCCTGGTGAGTGATGCCATATCGAAAGGTGAGTGATGTCATATCCCAGCTGATGGAGTCTTCATTATATCAAAAACAGGGCCTACAGCTGGCAGGCTTCTTCCAACATCAGAAGAGTTAGGACCCTGAGGACAGTTGGCTCAGATCCAGCACTCAGAGAGGGGCAGCTTTGTAGCCAAATCTTAAGCAGAGCTATCTCTCCAAGTCCCAAGCAACAGCAGTGTTTAAAGAGATCGACTGTCTTAAAGTGTGATACTGTAGTAGAAGTTTTCAATTGCAAGTGTGGTCTTGTGTCACACACATCTGCTAGGAACCTCTTTACCTACAACTAGTGTGTACATATATAAGAACACTGGATATTGCAGTAAAAGCTCTTGAAAAAAAACCAGAGTCAAAATCAGAGTCTCTAATCTCTGGAACTTCCTGGTACATTTGGCTCACATTTGGCTAATATTTTATCTCATGGGCAAAGCAGCCAGGCAGCTTGGAGCAGCCTTCAGCTGCTCCAGCCCCAATAAGTTCCTAATAGGTGTGGGACTGTTAGGCATTGAAGCCAGTCGATGAAATGTACAGATGTGCACAAAAGGAAACCAGGAAGCTTGGGCATAATTGTCTGCAGCTGAAGGCTGGAACAGCAGACAGTGTTCAAGGTCAGATATGTGCTTGATTGCACGTAAGCCTGGGTAACATCAAAAGTCTTCCTGAGTGAAGGGACAACATTGTTGGTGGCACAAGGAAAAAGAGTCACCAGAAGAGGATGGGTTTGTGACCGCATGGCACAAATCTATAAATAGCCTGCACACCGCAGTGTGGGTTGTTGGGTAGTCGGAGTGGATAGATGGTTGGAGAGTTTTGTTGGACGGGCGTGTATATATTTGTAAATATAGCAACTTTAAGAATAAACACCTCTGAGGAGAGAGATTTGGCTCCAGTCTGTTTCATCAGCAGCGGGCAGGAGGAATTCCTGATAAAGCCGAACAGCTCCAAGGTCGCCGGTAGTTCCAAAGGCATCGGAGATTGCTTTACCTGTGCATCTGCTTGTTTACATCAACAAGGGTTACGGGCCCAGATCGTTATCTGATAAGGCATCTCCGTTTGTGCTGAAGAGTTCAACTGGCTGTGTGAGAGAGGTACTTTGTTGCTGTGTTGTGCTGTCAGTGCCGGAAGGCTGGATGGTAAGATTTTTGGACTGTTGTCTGTGTCTTATCACAATTGACAGTAGAAGCTGGGAAAACTGCCAGGACTCTATCTTTACACTGCTTAATGATGGAGGCAGCTAAATTTCCCAAACTAGACGAAACTAATTATGCAGCTTGGAGTTCCTATTGTGAGGCTTTGCTGGTCAGAGAAGGACTGTGGGATGTTGTTGAGAGAGGACCCACAGCAGATACTCTTGACCGAGATAAGAGAGCAAGAGCTACAATTTTGCTTACAATCACGCCGTCGCAGATCAACCATGTCCGGGAGAAAAGAACCTCAAAGGCAGTTTGGGATGCTTTGAGGGAGATTCACCAATCTAAAACAGCTCTGTCAAGAATGATTTGGTGTAGGAGACTGTATGCCTGCAAAATGCAGAAAGGACAATCGCCAGAGAAGCATCTGGAGATCATGGCTGATTTGTTCAGCCAGGTGCAGATGAGAGGTGTCGTCCTTGCATCTGAGCAGAAAGCATACATCCTGCTTGGGAGTCTTTCTGATGATTTTGAGAATATTCTGTGGAGTCTTCAGTGTTTTGATGAATCACAGATTACTGCGGAGCTGGTGGCTGCACGTGTCTTGGAAGAGAGCCAACGTCGGCAGTACGAGGCAGGGCTCCAGAGGCAGCATGCAGTACCAAGACAAACACACCCAATCGAGGCTTTCAAGGAGCTGCAACCGGAGAAGGCAGCTGTGTCCAGGGAGAGAAAGTGTTTCCACTGTGGGAAGCCAGGCCATCTCAAGAAGGACTGTAGAAAGCTGGCAGCAGCAAGGAAACAACAGCCTAAAGATCCTGTGAGCAGGAAAGGCGTTGTTGCTGTGGTAAAGAACAATGAATATAAAGCCCATCAAGCTGTAAACCCCATTTGGTTATTAGATTCCGGAGCATCGTCGCATATGATTAATTGTGATAGGCTCCTGAAAGATAAGGTGCCATCTAATGTACATTCAGTTGCTTTGGCTGATGGTGCATCAAGGGAGGCAAAAGTGATGGGAACTGTGTTCATCCCAAGTTTTGGAAAGGACTTTTCAAATGTTTTGTGTGTTCCTAAGTTGCAAAACTGTTTGGTTAGTGTGTCTGAATTAACCACCAGTGGGTATGCATTGAGTTTCAAAGGGGATGATTGTACTATTAGCATAAATGACCAAGTTTGTGCTAAAGCAATCAAAAGAGACAAAATGTACTATATGGTTGACAAGGCAGAATGTTCAGTAGTCAGCAATGTGCCTTTGCACTTAGACTGTGCTCACTACTACCATAGAGTCATGGGACATACAAGCTTCACAAGTTTGGGGAAGCTGGGGGAAGTGTGTCCAGAATTTAAAATGTCCACTTGTTCAAACCACCTGGATTGTTCAGTTTGCAGCAGGATAAAGCTGAAGGCTTTTCCTGTGGCCAAACGCAGCAAATGCACCACACAAAGACCTTTTCAGGTTGTGCATGCTGATTTGGCTGGTCCTTTGGCCAAAACTATGGGCAAAAATCAGTACTTCATGGTCATTGTGGATCGTCACACACGGTTTTCGTATGTGATGCTCATGAAGGAAAAGAGTGAAGCTGCTGAACACATCAAAAATTGGGTCAATATGATTGAAAGGGAGTTTGAATACAAAGTAGGATCTTTGGTTACAGATAGAGGTGGAGAATTCCTGTCCAATAACCTGAAAAATTGGTTGAGGAGGAAAGGGATCCGCCACAACACGACGAACGCGGCCGTTCCCCAGGAGAATGGCTTAGCGGAGAGACACATTGGAGTCTTAAAGCAAATAAAAGATTGCATGATGCTCGATGCAGAAGCACCAGAGCAGCTTTGGGGGGAAGCAATTTTGACAGCAAACCATGTTGCCAATCGCACTTGGAATTCTTTTGTAAAGAAAACTCCATATCACATGCTGTATGGGAGACCACCAAATCTCAAATATCTGAGAGTTTTTGGGCAGTATGCAAATGTGTATGTGCCTGCAAACTTCAGGAAAAAGGGGGATCCTAAATGGAGAAGGTTGATGTTTGTGGGGTATTCTGGGAACAGCTATAGATTTTATGTAGGTCATGGGGAAATCTTGCTGTCCAGAAGTGCCAACTTTGAAAAACATTCAGGTTGGGAAAAGCTCCATGCCAACAAAGAGGTTTTTCTCAAGCTGGGGCAGAGTGACATAGGTACTGGAAATGGAGGGGTGCTAAAACAAGAAGCATCTACTGAAAGTGAACCCAGTACTTCTGCACACCATCACACACAAACACATCCAACTTTGCACTCACCAGTCACTACACAAAAGTTTGAAAAGGTGTCCATGAAAGACACAGAGGTGCAAACTAGTTCTGACAGTGAGGATGAAAGAGGCAGAACAAAAGTGATTGTGCCAAGGAGAACTCAGAGGGTGAGGAGACCTCCAGATAGATTCGTAGTGCAGGGTGCAAGAGCTTGTTCAGTGATGGCAGATGAGCCAGTGAGTTTTGAGGAATTGCAGTCATATCCTAAGGAGGAGCAGGAGAAATGGTTTTCTGCCATGGATCAGGAGTACTTGTCTTTACTAGAAAAGGAAGTGTTTGAGATTGTGGAGAGGCCTAAGAACCACAAGGTTGTAGGTTGCAAATGGGTTTTCAAGAGGAAGGAAATGCCGGATGGAACCCATAGATACAAGGCAAGACTGGTTGCAAAAGGTTTTTCGCAGCAGAGGTTTGAAAATTTTGACAAAACTTTTTCACCTACTGCAAAGCCAGAAAGTTTAAGGCTGGTATTAGCTTTAGCAGCTAGGAAGAATCAAGTAGTGAGACACTTTGATTTTGAAACTGCATATTTGAATGCTCATCTTAATGAGGAGGTTTTTATGGAACAACCTTTAGGTTTTGACAAGGACAGGGATGGAAAGGTTTACAAGTTGAAAAAGGCATTGTACGGTTTGAAACAGAGTGCACGTTGCTGGAACCTTTGCATTCATGAAGAGTTGGTAAAATTGGGATACAAACGCAGCATTGCGGATGCGTGCGTGTATACAAAAGGTGATGTGACCGTTGTGATTTACGTTGATGACTTGTGTGTCGCAGCGAAGTCAGAGAGGGAAATTACATCAGTTCAGAAAGAGTTGTCTAAGAGGTTTAAGCTCAAGGATTTGGGAAATCTCAAGACTTACTTAGGGATTGAAGTTCAGTGGACTGAGGATGGCAAGTGTTTGTTGAGCCAACAGAAAAAGATTGAAAGGCTGATTGAAAAATGTGGCTTGCAGAATGCAAAAGTTGTAAAGAGTCCAATGACTTCTGGAACTTCTAGTGCAGAATCATCAAAGGAATTTGAGAATCCAGAATTGTTCAGAAGTGTAGTAGGTAGCTTGATGTTCATTGCAAACAACACTAGGCCAGACATTTCGTTTGCTGTTGGAGTACTTAGCAGAAAAGTAAGTGTTCCAAAAGTAGAAGACTGGACTAGAGTGAAACATGTGCTGAGATACTTGAAAGGAACCAAAGAAAGAAAGTTGGTGATACAGGGCAGTGAACAACAGCTGGATTGTTATGTGGACAGTTCATTCGCATCAGAATTGCACGACAGAAAGTCAGTGTCAGGTTTGCTTGTAAGATTTGCTGGTAGTCCAATAATTTGGCGCAGCAGGAAGCAAAACTGTGTGGCTTTAAGTACTACAGAAGCAGAATTTGCAGCATTGTCTGAAATTGCAGGAGAGATCCAGTGGATAAGGCAACTGCTTGTGGATTTGGGAGAAAAGTGTGAAGAGCCTACTGTAGTCCATGAGGATTCACAATCATGTATTGCAATGTCTGAAGCTGAGAACTTGAAGTGTAGGACAAAGTACATTGGTGTGAGGTATCAGAATGTGAGAGAGATGGTTCAAAACAGAATCATAAATCTGGAGTACATTGACACCAGGGACAACATTGCTGATGTTCTCACAAAAGCTTTGCCAATTGAAAGGCATGAACATCTATCATGTTTGATAGGCATGGCACAATAAACACAGAGTTTGGCTGTTCAACAAATGTAAACATTGGAAGATGGCAAACACATATGTGGCAAAATGATACACATCTGTACATTTTGGAGGGGCATGTTAGGCATTGAAGCCAGTCGATGAAATGTACAGATGTGCACAAAAGGAAACCAGGAAGCTTGGGCATAATTGTCTGCAGCTGAAGGCTGGAACAGCAGACAGTGTTCAAGGTCAGATATGTGCTTGATTGCACGTAAGCCTGGGTAACATCAAAAGTCTTCCTGAGTGAAGGGACAACATTGTTGGTGGCACAAGGAAAAAAGAGTCACCAGAAGAGGATGGGTTTGTGACCGCATGGCACAAATCTATAAATAGCCTGCACACCGCAGTGTGGGTTGTTGGGTAGTCGGAGTGGATAGATGGTTGGAGAGTTTTGTTGGACGGGCGTGTATATATTTGTAAATATAGCAACTTTAAGAATAAACACCTCTGAGGAGAGAGATTTGGCTCCAGTCTGTTTCATCAGCAGCGGGCAGGAGGAATTCCTGATAAAGCCGAACAGCTCCAAGGTCGCCGGTAGTTCCAAAGGCATCGGAGATTGCTTTACCTGTGCATCTGCTTGTTTACATCAACAGGGACTGTTGTGACAGAATGGCATGCTCTGGAGGTGGACTGCACCACGGTCCCAAACGGAAAACCGGCAGGACCAGTTTTTGCTGCTCTTTTTTGTGCTGGCTTTTTCCCTGTTTGATGAACCCTTGGCATGGCTTCCAGCTCCTTTTGGGGCATGTGTTACCTGCATGCCCTACCCATCCTGAAGCCGGTGCTTTTTGCCTGTCCTCACATCTTTATGTTAGATGATTCCCAGCACTCAATCTATAATGTGGTAGGATCAGATCTGCTAGGTCCCATACTCTGTTTGTTGGACTTTTAACTTATTTGTTGACTCAGTGTGAGTCTTGACTTTGACTTGACTTTGAAATAAATTGAATAAAAGAGAATAATTGGAATGAAGAAATTGTACAATTTTAAATGTAAGGAAACTGGAATTGTATAGGGATGAGGAGTATTTGCTGAAACAAATGTTGAGGGGAGTTCCTATGGTTATAGCCTTCGGCTGGAAATATGAATAAAAATGGAAGGGGATAGATCACAATATTACATTTTGGAATATATAATGTTTGAATTTATATTAGAAGGCAGAATGGGGTATATGGGCCAGTTGAAAGGAAGTGATTGATAACCTTGTTCTCTAGGTGGGTGGAAGTGGGAGAGAATGAAAGGTTGTAATAGAAGGAACATTGATATAGGGTTATTGGGATCATTAACTTGATAGTTATATGTTATTATTAATGGTTTTGCATTAATTTAGGGGAATATAAGATAAATAGCCTGCAAAAATAATGAATGTTAACTATCTCAAAAACTCAACAATAACAACAACAAACTTCAATTTGACTTCCTGATGCTGTGTTTGGATACCCCTACTTCCTTTTCCTTGTCCTTTATTGCTACTGGTCTGATTGAGGTAGTCTGATAATATGACTGAAACTTGCCACCTGGAAATAGGCCACATCTAGTTTGAACATTTCAATTATATATTTTTGGACTGTCAGGATTTGCTCTCAGAGGCTACCACCTGAGACTAATAAATGCTGCAATGTTTCTCAAAACAGATAGCCTGGGCAGTTATCCATGTGCTGTTTTGGTTGTCATGCTGACCATATTTGCACATGATGACTACAGTTTATTATGACCAAGTCAGCATGTACCACTCTCTGCAAGCAGGAGCAGCTTTAAAAATAAATAAATCATGGAGCATGGTCATCATTCTGATTTATCTGAAGAGAGAGAAGGTAAAGCTCCCAGTGCATACAGTAAATAATCCATGGATAGAAAGTCTGTGATTTGTAGTGCCACTCCTTCTTACACAACTGCTGAGAAGGACTCATTTCCTTTTGCTGGAAATGAGTTGTGTGTTTCACTTATTCTACAAACAACAGCAACAAACAAAAAAAACAAAAACAAAAAAACCTTCCCTCAGGTGTTGAGGAGAATGGTATTTTATTGACAGTGTTTGGTTATCAGACCAGGCATTTTCTGTATGTGGAAAGGACAATGGGGCACCATGTTATTCTTCATCTCAAGGAGCAACATGTTTTGGGTTGGTTCACTCTCTAATTCTTCTGTGCATTCTCATCAGAAACAGCTCAAGGTTTCAGATAACTACTCTGAGTTTTTTTAGCTTGCTATCTTCCATTTCTGAATATCTTCTTCCCTCTCACTGCCAAACTTAAGGAATATTTTCTCCCCAGAAAATTATTCTTTTAGGAATCCCCTTCCCACACACCCATTTTTTTCCCAGTTGGGTGAAATCTTGCTTTATTGATATCTTTATACAACTATCACAAAATTGCATAGATAATAATAAAATGATCTCAATTTTTATTTTGCTTTGTCGAGTTTTGTCTTTCATTACTTTAGAGACTGAAGTATTTCATTTTCTCTTGGCTACACAGATGCCTTACAAATTTGTATGCATTGTTGAATGCCACGCAACATATTCAATCTGGGGACTGTGTATTCAGGTCTCAGCCTTGGAATTTGTAATTCACAAAACTATTAATTAGGATTTGAAAGAATGTAGCTGTGCATGCTGTTGGTACCGGTTACCTCTGAGTGTTTATTTTTGTCATCTAGGGTATGATATTCTCAAGTATGCAAATCCCCAGGATTTAGTTTACTCTGCCCCTCACTTAACATCTGTGATCTAAAAACTCTCCTTAATACATAAAAATAAACCTTTTGACATGAGCTAATCTGGGCAATCAGTGGATTCATTCTCCATGCCATCCTTTGTCTTTTATGCAAGTAGGAAATCAATTTAATCTCCCTGGATAAACGTGTGTATCTCTGTATACTTAGGTACTTAATTAATTCTAGCCAATAGGGAAATGGTTCCATTTCCCTGCCCCATTTTCATTTACCAAAGAAACAGATTTAATTATTGCCATCTACTCACCAGTGAATTGGGAAATAATTGCATGGGTGGGAAGGGGAGGGAATGTGAGGGTATAAGATTTATGCTAGAATATGAAAAAAGGAGAAGAAGGAGAAAATGATAGCTTGGGCTAATCAGTTTTAATGAGTTAACAATGTAATATTTATGTTACATGTTATGCCATTTTTAAGAGGATTTCCCAATATCAGGACTTCACAACTTGTAATCCACAGAACCAAGAGTAGCCTACCAACTCCACATCATAGCAGGTTTAGGTGTGTGTACAGTTACTCCATGATTTGTGGTTCTGCACTGTGAGAACTCCTGTCAATGGATCAGTTGCAGAAAAATAAATCACAAACCATTTCAGACTAGTGAAGAACAAGTCAGATAACATCTATATGCTACAACAGAAGCAATGGTGATGGAGGCAAACAAGACACATCATTCCATTAAAAATTATCCTACTGGCCTATACTGATCATGCCATCTTAATTTTCCTATTGGTGAACCAACCTTCTGTTGTATTTTGTGTATCCTTATACAGCTTACTTATTAATTTGGATTTGTCCTATTTGAAAATGTAAATATTCAACTATTTCATGCTCACATGTGAGTATAGATAATTTCCACAGCTTTTTCCCCATCACAGAAAAAATGTTTGCTCCCACTTTTCACACATCCCAAAGTGTTTAGGGAACATATTCTGCACAAATAAATAAATGAGTCAAATACATGTTTTATTACAAAATATTGGGGATTTTGTGCAAAAACTGCATTTTCGTGCAGAAACCGCCTGTTTCCATAAACATAACTTTTCCAAAAGTTTGTACCAAAAAATGTATATTTATGGAAGTGAAGAGGAGTCTTTCTCATAAAAAATTACTTTTGCAAAAGTCTAAAATTTTGGCAAAAAATAAAAATACATACTAGTATTTGTGCATACAATACATTCTCAAGGAACACTAAGTCTAAACTCTAATCTTCCTGATTATCAGGAAACTAATTTTTCAGTCAGGAAGCACATATTCTTTCTGTCCCTAGTCTTTATGGACCTTATTAGATGGTGGTGCAGTGTTTAACCAGCTATTCACAACCACAAGTTTGTGAGTTCTATCCCAGGGCTCCAGGGTCAACTTAGCCTGGCATCCTTCTGTAGGTTGCTAAAATGAGTACGCAGCTGATTGAGGGCAATAATCTTACATATTGTACTTGTTATTATTTTCAGGGATAGGCTGCTCGTACAATAGTCCTACCATATTCTTCATTGGTTGGGCTTCATCTGGAGTACTGTGTTCAGTTATGGGCCCCTCATTTCAAGAAGGATACAGACAAATTGGATCCACTTGAGAGAAGGGCATTGGGGATGAGAAGAGGTGTAGAGAAATAAAACATATAAGGAAGTAGCTGAGCATGTTTAGCTTGGTGGAGAGAAGACTGAGCAGATGACATGATTGCACTCTTTAGATAACTCAAGGGCTGCCACAAAAATGAAGGTGCTGGTTGTGGATTGTTTTCTGTTGCCTCAGAGGGTATACCTACATCTCATGTTTTTAAGTTACAGGAAGATAGATTTTGAATGAACATTAGAAGGAAGTTTTTTACAGTGAGAGCAGTTCAGCAATGGAACCAATTGCTTAGAAAAGTGATGGAGTCTCCATCTCTGGATGTCTTCAAAAAACGATTAGGAAGCTACCTGCCGAGGATACTTTCGCTGGAGATTCTGCATTGAGCAAGGGGTTGGAATTGATGGCCCAATGAGGCTCCTTCCAGATCTATGATTCTTTTACAGAAGGCATTAAAGTCAAACTATGGTTCTTCCAAAGGCAGCTGTTTATATTGCAAGTGGTGTTTACAGTTGGCCCTTCCCTTATGTAAGAGGAATTCGCAAATACTCGAGCCCCATTTGAATGAATGGGGTTTGTGCACATGGCGGCATGGTGGTGTGCATGCTGCGGACGCACACACCATACCCCTTAAGAGGTGTGCCACCCCCTTTCCCAGTTCAGTGCTTAAAGCTGCATAAGGAACACCTGTGTAAGGAGCACAGGCACACTATGTTTTACAAAGGAAGCAGCAAACACTGTCACCAAAATATTGCTTTCTCAATGTATTTCCATTCTTCCTGTTACCATCTCTTGTATTTGAAGGTGCTGAGAAGGGCAATGATGTTGAGGTCACATGGTATTGCTACACAATCTTAGCTGTGTAGGTCTGCCATTAGTGCTTTGCACATATAAAGACATTGTCTGTAATGTTCTGTGTTGGTGGCCCATCACAAAGCTTTAAGGTTCCAGCTGCTATTTCTAAAAAACAAACAAACAAAAAACTTTAGATGCACACATTGCATTAAATCTGCAGTATCTACACTTTCTTTCAGTTCTTCATTATATTATCAACAATTAGTGAAAATGAATGGCTTGCTGTTGGAACTTTTAGTGTGCACAGTCAAAGTCTTAAATTGTTTCCTTCAGTTTGCAGCTGCTTTATATCCTAAACTATTGACAAGAAATCCTGGATGCTCATAACCACTGCCCTTGTGATCCATCCATTTGGTGTGCTTAGAGAGTCTGAAAGAAAGAGAGAGAGAAAGAAAAAAATACTGAATTTTGTGATGTTGCAAACACTTGGTAAACCATGTGCATCTGCTAATATATTCCATTGCCACATAAACTGCTTTTATACTGAAGTAAACGTCTGTTCGACTGGATAATGCAGAAAATGTGGTTATATTTTAAAGCCCATCTTAGTTTAAACTAAGCTTTTTGCCATCTGTTCTTGTCCCTAATTCTGAATGCAAAAGAACAGATTTCCCTATTACCACCATAAAAAGAAAGATATAGATGATTTAAATACAGCTGTATGTGAGGGTGCAATGTTGCCTTCAAGACAGATATATGGGTTTTGTATAGAACTTAGATTTTCAAACTTTCTGCTTTTAGGGATCCATTTTTCAGACTACCTTGTCTTCTAAGGAACCCCTGCAGATTTGCCACAGAAACCCAGGGCACTGAAAGAACAACATGTAACTTAAAGGAGTTAATGAGTCATATCTAGTGCTTGGGAAAGTTTCTTTGTTTAGACTACAGCTCCTCAACCCAAACCCACAACCAGCAAACCAGCATGCAAACCAGCATGGCCACTAAGGAATTATGGGAGATGTGGTCCAAAAAAGGGAACTTTCACAAGCTCCCTTGAGGCTCCCCCCCCAATCAATATATCCAGACATTAATTTTATTGCATTTCAGTTTTAATCTGAAACTTAAAAAAAGAGTAGAGATATATGCATCTAGGTAATACATATATACATATAATACATATATAGAATTTCTCCTAAATTGTAGTTTTCTGAATTTGTCTTCTCTTACAATGCATAACTGTAAA
The DNA here is from genome assembly GCA_034509955.1 of Urosaurus nigricauda. NCBI lineage: Eukaryota > Metazoa > Chordata > Lepidosauria > Squamata > Phrynosomatidae > Urosaurus > Urosaurus nigricauda. The sequence continues at coordinate 48,102,051 of JAOEGL010000005.1, forward strand.
TGAACTTTCACTCAAAGTTTACTCTGGGTTTTTTTTTTTTTTTTTTTGAACCAAGAAATATGTGTAAAATTAGTTCAGGAAATTTGGATCAGGTTTGTTAGAAATCACAGTTTCTCTGGTAGATCTAGTTTGCATCCACAGGAGCAGGAACTCTACACAACCAGGATCTAAGACCTCCACATTCAGAATGTTTTTGGGGCTGTTGGCAGCTCTCTCAGAAGTTATGCTAAATGCTCACAAATGGCATAAAAACAACAAACACAAACCTGCTCATGTAAAGATGTACATCGTCACATATTTCATTTGTGCACATGAAAATGACAGATCTCCATAGTTTGATCCCCTCTAGCTGAGATTACAAGAGCTTTTTAGTGAGTTTTTGCATTTCAGTTTTTGTTTGTTTGTTTGTTTGCACACAAAAATCATGGCATTTCTGCAAATACAATTTATGTTGCAACACCTTTTTTTTTTTTTTTTTTGTAAATACAACATCCCCTCCCAATAGTGCATTTCATCCAAAAATATATTTTTCCATGAACTAAATGTTGACAAAAAGGTCGCCAGGTGTGAAAAATGAATCAAAAGTTTCTCCAAATCCTTACAGTATACTGAGACTTGTTAACACCTTCTGTTTTGTATGTGCCAAGACAATTTATGAATATTCATTCTATCCTTGCTCACCATGCCTGCTCACATGTCACAAACATATAATTCATTATCCTTCTGTTCCAAGAAGAGTCCATTTCTTTTCTCCAGTCATTTCTACATTCACTGAAACAAAGTGTCTTTATTCTATCTCCTGATATAGATTATTTAATTTAAATTCCTCCTTCCCTCTACCAGAAGGAATGGGGTGTTCCAAACCCATCTCACTGAGTCCTGGAGAACATTTTCATTTGTCCTTGGCTTGATACAGCTTACCTTTTCTAAAGTGTCTTGGATTTATTACCACTAATTCTCCCACAATTTATGTTTCAACCATTAATCTATCAGCATTCAGTTGAATCTGAGTATCTCGTGTGTGAGAGTCACTTCTTCACATCAGGGATCTTAGAAATGCCATCTTCTAAATTTTGTTCCAACTAAGATCATACACAGATAGAAACTGTGGGAAGAAGTGACAGCTTGAAGTCAAAGGCTTTCATGGCCAGCATCCTTATTTTTATTTTATTTTATTTTATTTTATTTTTGACTATGTTGCCATGTTCTAGAAGGGTTTATTCCTGATGTTTTGCCAGCATCTGTAACTGGCATTCAGAGAATTCTAAATTAATTAATTAATCAAGCAATTACTTAAGCAATTAATGGAGAACCAAAGAGTCACTTGTGAATACATGTAGCATTCTCTGAAGATGCCAGCCACAGATGCTGGTGAAATGTCTTCTGGAACATGGCCACGTAACCTGAAAAAGCCACAAAAAACTATAGTGACAGCTTCTTTTGCAACCTACATAAGACACTCTGTACAATCCCTATATATGTATATGGCACTACATTTTATAGTGTATAAAATATTCTAGTGCAGAGGTAGGGAATAAGTTGCCCTGATGTCCCATCATCTCTGACTATTGGACATGTTGGCTGGCAATGACAGGAGTTAAGAGTCCAAGAGTCACTTGTGAATACATGCAACCTGGAAGTGTAGTTTGCATAGAAGACAGTTCCAAAATTGTGCATTGTGGTGGATTGCTGAAACAATATACAGCTGGCCCTTCAGATCCACAGACTTCAGATATGTGAATCTGATCATTCATGGATTTTCACACCCCCATATTATTCAATGGCAGCAACATCAACATAGACACACTGAAGTTTGTTATTATTCATATTTTTTTTTCATATCCACAGGGGATCCCTGAACTGACCCCTGTGGATCTGAAGGGCCAACAATAAAAGCATTATTTGTTCTAATTTCCTCTTGTCATAATTTTGATATTCTTAAAATGACAGGGTTTTATCTGTGATGGCAACAACATTGTGGCACTCACTCCCCAGTGAAGTCTGCAGTATTTTTTACTGGTCTTTAGCTCTAAGAGTTTCTCTTTTGGAAAGCTTTGGTGTGGTGTGACTAACATTTTCAATAAAGGGGTGATATATCTGTAAATATCACTGTGTATTTTCCATATTTATTCTTTTGTTTTTTTATTTTATTTTAAAGTATTGCTTTTAATATATTTTGTAAGCTGTCTTAGAGATATTAATCGATCAGATGATATAGTTGCTTTTAATATTTAAAGAAATAAGAGCAGAATTTATGAATATACACTGACTGTGGGACTTCTTAGGCTTAATAAATATTTTAAATATATAATTTCATATTTACTGCAATAGGGAAAAGAATACCTGTGAATTCTTTGTACTCTTAACAAGGTTTTAGTGGCAGAAATGCATTTTGATTTTACTGGAGACATCATATATCCTTCAGGGGGTGGAGAAAGTGAAGAAATTTCTGACAGCTTCATCACCAGTTATAGCCTCTGGAGTCTGAAAACTCTGTCCAGAAGTCTCTGTTAAAGAATATATTAACATACTATTTTCTTTTCCTTTGAAGCCTACTCCAAGTCTTGCTAACTATGACTGAAAGGAACCAAGTGTTCAAAATACACAGAAACTGTATTCTCCCAAGTATGACCCCAAAGTTTTTGGACAGCAATTAGGCACAAATAGGTTTCTTCTTTTTGTTGTCTGAGCAATTAAATGTCTGTTGTCAAAGTTATTGGCAAGGCTTCTTTGTTTTCAGATCAGTAAGTATAAATAAAATCATTGTGAGATAGAATAATGACAGGTTACAATTCAGAAGCAGGAACAAAGATATATTATTGCAGTTCTAGTAATGGATTGTTATTTATTGTCACACTGTTGAGGACAACTCTAGACCCAATTTCTTAATGTTGCTTCTCCTTGCACATAAAACACACAAGGGGAATCTAAAATATTTACATGTAATGGCTGAAAACACCACATGGTGAACATAATAAGCAAAATGTCATGTGATTTCATCTAATCAATCTATTCCACATCCATGGTGACAGATGATACTGATGTGAAGATTTACCTACATATGAGTAAAACCATAATTACACCTAAACTAAACACAGTCATCGCAGTTTGGTACCACTTTAACAGTCAGGGGCCCTTCTGAAATTATCCTGGGTTTACAAAGGTATTTATGCAGAACTTTATTCCAGAGACCTCTAGTGCATTAGAATACATAACTCATGAAAATGACATAGCACCACCAATATCCATTGGACTAAGCCATAACAGTTAAAGAGGAAATGGGATTATTGGGTTAAAGGGCAATGGCTTCTGTTATTGAGATAATCAGCAACTGAAAAAGAAGTAGTAGAATCCTAGATGTTTTTATTCAAAAATAAATCCCATGGTGTACAGAATATCTTAATCCTGACTGTGTCTCAAATTACCACCTTAACAAATAGCCATAAACCAAGCAAATATGAAAAGCATGTGACGATGGTTATAAATCTGTGGTTTTAAGCAGATACTGAGAAAATGCACAATAACTCTTGAGAGGAAATTGTTGTTGTTGTTGTTTGCTTTGTATCTGTCATGCTGTGGTATAGTATACTTTATGCCAATATTGCCATTTTGCTTTTTCATTATATTTTAGTTCCTGAGGAGTTGTGTCTACAAAATAGATGTACAATTGAGAATATATCTTTTCTTGAGGTATTCAATTGGGCTCTTGGATAAGCAAAATCTTAAATGTGTGCACACACATCCTCCTTCCCTAGGCTTTAGTCATCATCTCTGTCACATCCTAACTGCAGCTGAAAAGAACGAAGTGTAACAGGGGACAGGTTATTTGTATTTCTAAATGGCACCTTTCTATTATTTATGTTTGCTTGACAGGCATGTCATTTTCAGTTAGCATAGCTGAGTGTTAGATTGGTTTTAAGCTTTGTCCTCCAGATAGAAAGCACTATCAAACTAGCCAAAATTTCCTGTAGTTCAGGATTGAGCATCATACAGTCAATGGGTGTAAATCGATAGGAATGTAAATAATCTATTATTTTGTCCTTGCAGGAAAGGATTAAACACTACTGTATTTTTTTCTATGCTGAGACATTTCTTCCTATATTCAAATGCCACAGAATATTGCAAATGAATTATTCTTTGGAGAAGTAGGTGTTTTTTGCGCAAAAACTAATCTGCACAGGAAACCTATTTTTCACACAGAAAAGTTGACTTCTTTGGTGTGAAAAGTTTATAAAGGTATTTTTGCAGAATAATTTCACTGTAGAATTATGGGACATTCAAATATTAAGAGAAAGGGCACAAAAGTCTCAGTACTCTATTCTTCTTAATATGATTTCTTGACAGAGGCAAACCTGTTTTTCAATCTGGAAATGAATAATGGCATTTCCCCCCCTATCATTAGCATGTTCTTCTTTCAAACACATGATTCTTGGGGATCCCACAAAATTGCTTGTTGCTGAAAAATTTGTTTTTTGGGGGGAGGGGGTAAATTTTAAACCACACTACCAAAATTTGGTGGTACATCAGGAAGCGTGACACAGCCTCCCCTTAAAATAAGGATTTCTGTCTTAAAAACAAGCTATGTGAAAGAATGCATCAGTTCAAAACAGGGCATTTGCTTGAAAGTGGAAATTATCCTTTTAGGGAGGTTGGAGAGGTGTGGCCACAGCAAACAACATGGCCCCTGGTAAGTTGGGTGGTGTGGTGGTTTTGGTGGTGGAATTTGTCCTCACTTTTTCAGCTACTTCTAAAGAGGACAAAAATCTGTCATGGTTAGTGAAACGGTCATTTTAGAACAAAGTGGTGCATACTGTTATGCCAAACTACATGTTCCAAGTTCTTCCAAGTTTTTCTCCTCTATGAATGAGCTTTCTGTTTTCCTGAATCCTTATTATGACACTTTGGAATTTATTTTGATAGTTTAATTGACAGTTTAATTTATTCCTGATATTAGGCATGATGGGGTAAGCTCCCATCACTAGTCTCAGTTTTTGCCAACCTAGTAGTTCAAAAGCATGTAAAAGTGCAAGCAGACAAACAAGTAACACTTTGGTCGGAAGGTAACATGTGCAATCATGCTGTCCACATGATCACAGAGTTGTCTTTGAAAACGAAGGCTCTTTGGCTTAGTAATGGAGCACCACCCCTATAGTCAGACATGGCTTGACAACCTTGTCACAGGGGAAACCTTTATCTTTACCTTTTACTTATGATTATTGTACTGAGGTCTTGAAAACCTAGCCTAATCGGTATTTCAGGATGTGCACCTATGACTGTTTTCCCCCATCGGGAATGTATGTTGCCCATGCTATCTTTGTTTACTGTGGATAGATTAACATACATGTAGAAACTAGATTTGACATTTGAATATGTAGCATGAATGTGATACTGACTGCATTGAAATTTTTATTTTTTTAGCTTTCCTTAAATTCCCCTCAAAGATTTCAGCTGAGTAAAACTATTTCTTTCTCCTAACCCACCTTGAATTTTCCTTTAGGCAGTAGCAACTCTGAGAGAATGGAAGATATTCTCCAGAGAACCATGTATTTCATCAATTATGATTCAACCTTCTCTGGACTGGAAATGCAAAGGAGAAACTTTGTGGTCATGGCATGCCGTATGTACTGAGCTGTGGGTTTTTTGTTTTATGTTTGTTGTGTGTTCCTGTGGGGGGGGGGAGGAGTAGGTAGATTAGTATATGCAGTATTATTCTGGTATTCATCTTGAGGTGACCTCCTTGAGAAAAAAGAATTTCTAAGAGAGATCCTGGCATGAAAACATTGAATGGAAATGTTTTCAGTTCAAGAATATAGAGGCATCTGAGAACAGACCAGAGATACAAACTTGCCTGCTAACAACATGCTTGTATAGTTCTTCTATCTATTATGATATGATATGGGTCATGCTTACACAGTTGAATGTTCTTTGCTTGGTTCTACAATCCTGGGGATCCATTTGTAGTTGCTTTACTTGGGGTGATGATACACTTCAGCCTCATTAGTGTTTTCTCTGGTATAGTTGGGGCATAATTTGTTATTTAGGGGTCTGATTCTACTGCTTGCAGCAAAGGGATGCTGGAATTCATTCTCTTAAAGATGGCAATACTTCTCCCACTGTTGATCACTTGCCACATTGATTTACCTCCAATAAAGCTTATCTTATAGAAGTGATATGTTCTAGTTTTCAGTACTAAGTGAAGTCTTGGGGAGCCATGGAACTGGAGCTAATTTCAGAACAGCAAGTTAGGGCTGAAACAGACAGCCCTGAAGAGGTGGCTTGATGCCACCCCTTTGACTTCCAGACACTATGGCCCCAATCTGGCTTTTTGCCAGCTCAAAACAGAGAAGCAGGAATCCTCTCCTTTTTTAGCTGTCAAATAGCCGGCTTTTCTGCCACCTCCACAGCTTTGCGACACTTCTGCAGCATGTGGCGTCTGAATGCTGTGTTGCTGGAGTGGCACAAAGCTGCTTGCCATGTGGTTGGGTGGGCAGTTTCACAGTGGCTCCTGCCAGCTTGGGGGGGTGCTTTGTCTAAATGACACCCCCCCCCCCAAGCTTCTGGGAAGTCACTGCAAAGGGGCTGTTTCACCCCAAGTGTCGACAGGAAGATTCAGAGCATATTTTGCACCTGTTTTGTAGACAGTCCAGTAAGAGTGGGTTGAAACACCAAGGCTTGCATGGAAATCATGTTCCTTGCATCCTCCCAATTTAAGCACTATTTTAATTGCTACGGAATGTCATTTACTTAAACATATAATTCCTCTGTGATGTCACTGCTAATAATTCTATCCCACTGTGTGTGTGTACCTATGCACCTAAAGATAGTCCTTTAAGCATGTGGACTAGTCCATGAAGGATTATACCTTAATAATTGTGGTAGTTTTAAAATGCCAGAAGACTCTGTAGCATTGTTAATATGTTACAAATGATACTTCCATGAACATGGGAGGACGTTGTGCCCTTTCCTATGTGAATGGGAAACATTCCTCTTGAGATTTTTTTTCCTATAAGGAAAGTTGGAAAGGAGGGTCTAAATGCTTTCCATTCCTCATATTCAAGAATGTGCAGTAGGTTTTCTCTGGAAGGGGCTTGTTAACTTGACATGTATGAACTGACTCTAAAATTGTTGTAATGTTTTCCATATCAAAGCTACTGTGAGTAATGCTTCCTCCCTTACTTTTAAGAGAGCCATATTTTGTGCAGGACCTGGAAATGAGCTGCAGTAGTCTCAGATCTGCCTCATTTAACTGAATTCTAAAGCCCGTGGTTCCACCCTGATATAAAAATATTTTTCTTCCATTATGCCAAAAGTAGTAAATTCTGTCATGAAAATTCTATAATATGCTTTTGATGTGAAGTCAAGAAAAAGAAAGAATTAGGAGAAGGGCATACAGTAACTGTAACCATTTGAAATGTACATTTTCATATTTATTTTCCATGACAGTGTGAGTATAAAATATTCCCTTTTTGAAAATTTGTGTGAGGAAACATAGCTCCTCTGGTCTCTTATTGGATGTGTATATTTTCACTGCAGCTATGGTTTTCTATATCATTTCTCTCTCATTGACAACAGAGATAGAAGTCTTTATCCTGTTGGTCTTCACAACCCTTGAAGACATGAGAACAGTAAATGGATTGAAGTGCCAGGCATGGTTTTATGATTTACGTGATGTACATGTAGCACTTTTAAAGCTGGCTCTCCCTAACACAATGTGGATATATCTGCTACCAAAATGGTAGTCGGTAAACAGCAGGCAAAATCCAATAAACAAAGCAAAAACAAAAAAAAACCAAACAGCTTCATTTATATACCGCTTCATACCCTTAAGGAGTGTCTAAGCGGTTTACAATTGTAAGCTATTTGCCCCCCAACAATCTGGGTACTCATTTTAGCGACCTCAGAAGGATGCAAGCCTGAGTCAAGCTTCAGCCCTTTGCTGGTCTTGAACTCGCCACCTTATGGTTTTGAGTGAGTGGCTGCAGTACAGGCATTTAACCACTGCGCCACCAGGGATCTCTGGATTCCTGACAAACTCAATCTGAGTTTGTTTTTCCTCATCCAGTCCATTACCGCTTCAAGACATTGACTGAGAGGAGAAATACCATCTGTCATCTGACCTGCTGACCAGCACAGGGACCAGGACAGGGAGAAATATTTTTGGGTGTCATCTGCGTACTGATAACACCCCACCCCATATCTATGGATGATTTCTCCCAGCAGCTTTGTATATACACATTGAATAGCATCGGGGACAGGATGGCTCCTTGAGGGACACCACATTTAAGCTCCGCTTTCTAGGAGTGGCTGTCTCCAAGCATCACCCCCTGGAATCTACCTGAGAGGAAGGAGCATAACCACTGCAAGCCAGTGACTCTGACTCCTAACTCTCCCAGGCTTTCCAAGATGATGCCGTGGTCTATCACATCAAAAGCTGCTGAGAGGTCTAGAAACACCAACAGGGTCACATTACTTCTGTCAATGCCTAGATGAAGGTCATCAGCCAGAGCAACCATGGCAGTCTCCACACCATATCCTGTTCTGATGCCAGTTTGAAATGGATCTAGATAATCAGTTTTATCCAAGATGGCTTGGAGTTGAAGGCTGACAGCCCTCTAGATCACCTTGCTCAAAAATGGCAGCTGTAATACAGGCATATAGTTTTTCATATCCAGGTGCTCCAGGGAAGGTTATTTCTAACGACTGCCTCTTTTAAACAAGTTGAAATGTAGCCTTCCCTAAGAGATGCATTGATGAAATTTCTGAGAAATGGCATCAAGGCATTACCCCTCTGGTCATGGACTTGGTAGCCATGATGGGCAGGGATCAAGGGGGCATGTCATCTTCTTCACATTTCCAAGGATCTTGTCCCTGTCATCAGTACTCACAAACTCAAACCGATCCAGTTTACTCTCAATAATGGGTTTACTGGACACCTCATCAGTCAATTCTGCTATAATTCTGGCATCCAAATAAGCTCTTATCTGAGAGATTTTATCTGCAAAGTAGTTGTTAAAGTCATCACAGCAGGCTGTTGTTGGGTTAAGTAATGGGTTCTGCACAGGTGGAACCTGTGTCAGTTCCCTTACCACCCTAAACAGCACTACTGAACGGAACTCTGCAGACATGATACGTGCAGAGGAGAAAGATATCTGCACTGCATGTATCACCTCTCTATAGGAACGAAGAAATTTCCTATGACGAGTTCTGTCAGATAAGAGTCAAATATCATGCCAGATGAGCTCTAGCCATTGTCCAACCAACTTCATTTTCCTCAGATCTTCAGTATACCATGGTTTATGATTGGAAGAGGGTTGGAAAGGATGCTTGGGAGGAATTGTGTTGATGGCCTTGGCAAGACTGGTGTTCCAGGTACTATATTGACCAAAGCTTTGACATGATCACTAGTGTTACCAACCAAAAAAATCCTCTTAGGCTTTTTGGAATCCAATTGGTTCCATTGACCTTCCAGGGAAGACCATTCTAATGGGTCCTCCTCCCATGATGGGGCGAACTGTGGCTCTCAGTTCAACCTTGACCAGGTAATGAGTGAAACACAGGGCAGTTGTGAGGCCAGAATATTCCAGGTTCCCACAGTATTGTGACCGGTGTAGACAAGCCCCTGGATAGCAAATAGCAAGTACATTTCTATATCTCTTATCAGTACACTTAAGCACTCCCTAAGTGGTTTCCAATGTGTAAGCTAATTGTGCCCAACAAGTTATTTTAGCAATCTCAGAAGGATGCAAGCTTGAGTCCAGTTTGAGCCCTTGGCTTGTATTGTATTGAGTGGCTGCAGTACAGGCATTTAACCATTGTGCCACCAGGGCTCCTGTATCCATGGAGAGAAGATGTTTAAGTCATTTGTGTTTCTTCTCCTCTAGATTCAGTTATTCATTCCAAGGAAGTCTTTGTTTCAGACTTTGTACATACACAAAGCCACAAGTGGTATCAGTGGGAAACACTGATTATGGTGTGTTTTATTAGTTACATATGACTTTTATTAATAATTTTTGAAAAGAAAAGAGGGGAGAGGAAAGAATGAATGTAGCAGCACCTTTCAAGTTAACTGATTTATTTAAGAAAGCACCATTTTAGGATTTCAACACACTGTTCCAAATGCACCAGTGGAGTACATTAATAAAATCACAAGTATTTAAGTACAGTAACTTAGGGCCTGGACAGACTGGCACTTTGTGCCAGCCTGGGCCCAAACTAGGGGTGCACGGGCACCCTGGGCACCATCTTGACATGCCCCCATACAGATGGGGTATGCCACAATGATGTCCACACAGCGCCCAAACAGCACTGTGCCGTGCGGATGTCATTATGGTGTGCGAGGGCACCAATGGTGCCCCATGCGCAGCCTAAAAAGAACCCACCAGGACTGGGTTCTTTTAAAGCCTCCCAGAGGCCATGACAATTGGTTGCTGCAGCCTCCATTCGGGGCAGAAAGGGGTGGCATCTCACCTCCCCTTTCTTACCATCTGCCCAGCCCCATAGTTATGGGGGAGAGTTTGGATTTAACAAGATACAGTGACGTAGATATGTCCTATTACAACCTACATATCTATGTTCTAAATATAACATTTTAATAATAATAATAATAATAACAATAATAATTTTTATTTATAGCCCACCCCTCTGAACAAACAATCGGGGCGGGTTACAACAGAGTTAAAACAGTACAAAATTAAAAACAATCCCATCCCAACTCCCACCCCAAATTACATAGCAAATTAACAGTTACAGTAAAAAATAACAGTACAAATGTACAAATGTCACCACCACCCCATCCCAATCCTGAAATAAAACAATAATTAAGTAATTTACAGTCTCTTCTGCTTGCAGGTTTTATAGCAGAACAGAAGGTGGGGCTGGTGGTAAGTGCTGGTCTCAGGAGCCTTCTGGCCTCAGCTTCTCTTGCTTCCTCAGTCTCTTCTGCTTGCAGGTTTATAGCAGAGTAGGAGGGTGGGGCTGGTGGTAAGTGCTGGTCTCAGGAGCCTTCTGGCCTCAGCTTCTCTTGCCTCTTGCCTTTAAGAAGTTATATGAATACAACATATATTGTAAGTTGGATATGATTTAACAGGATACACCAAAGTTGTGAATAAAGTAATGAACAGCTATTCTGATCTGGTTTGCTTCCTTGATAAGAAGCAAAGATTGGGGAAAAAAGATAAGATAGACTGTTTTTGAAGTTACACTATCACAAATTATTCAACATCCTGCCACCAGTACACAGAGACATCTATAGGATGCACTAGTAATGTAATATATATGATTCCAGTATTTTTCTCCCCAGTGGACATATAAATGGTGCCTTGCTTTAAGATGATTCATCCTCCATTGTGGGCTCCCTTTGGCAAAGGTTTAATATATCTAATTTGTCAGTGTCAACACTACTGCTAATCTTTCTGGCCAGTGTCAAACTCTGAAAGCTATCATCTATTCATTCTATGGAGCACTGTGGAGAAGAAGATGTACAGTTGGAGAAAACTAATCTGCAGAAGTCAGACTTTTGTTTTCAAGAGCACCCCAGGAAAAAAAAGAAACATGGAATAGAAATATATGGGTATATTAAAAGATGAAATTTGGAAGATACCTTATTCAATCTTTTCATTTCATGTGGCTAAAAATCCCAGTGTTCAGAGACTGTAGCATTAGATATGTATTTTTCTTGCTTCTGGGCCTCCTTTAACTTTGATTCATTCATTGTCTTCCTTTCTTAAGTTTGCCTTGTTTCCCCTTACTCTTTCCCCATTGTTATATTGTGATGTGAGAGTTAAATCTTTTCTGGTTGAGTTGTAATAGTGGTTTCATGAACTGGAGCCATCATATGATCATGCAATTTTGTCGCAATAAAAATGTCTGTAATTCAATCAGATCTTTATGTGACTAACTAGAACCTTAGGGGATGTGGGAGATTTTTTTTAGCCCCCCCCCCCCCAAAAAAAAGAACACCCACTGGACTGTTTCATCAAGACACCAAAAATAAGTCTACATAGATAGTCATGAACTTAATTGAAGATGAACAGTTCACTTTTTAAATGTCCTCTCGTCTTGGTATTTGAGAAAACATTATTATAGAACCTGCCAGAAGCAACCAGGAAGAGTTTGTAAACCAGAATTGGCAGCTGTCTGCACAAAGTGCTGGCATTTTTAAGCCTAGGAAAGTTGTGGGGAAATAAATTGAACTCCTGTGATGCAATATGATGTAATTCTTCACTGATTTCATTTTTGAAGGAAACAATGAGTAATTTTACCAAACATCCTCCCACTGCCAACTGCATCTCTCTCTCTCCCTCTCTCTTTTGATGCCATTCTCAGTTCAAGACTTATTCTGTTCAAAATTTACACATTGTATTTTTGCATGGAAAACAAGAGTTTTCTATGCAGAAATACTATTTTCTGTTTTGAAAAAACAACAGCTGTGTGTGAATGCTGTGCAGAATAAGTCTCAAGCTGCAAAGATCGTATTTTGAATATTTTTGTATATTCTTTCACTTCCTAGTACAACATCAAGTAATTATTAAATGGGGTTTGAAGCTGAATGTTACAGCTCAAATCAGATATATTTTCTTTTTTTAAAAAATAACAAACTTTGTCAAGGAACAACAAGATGGAAAGCAAACTAAACTAAATTGTTAGACTCCCTAGGATAGATGGCTATTCTGCTAAAAAAGTTCAACAGAATTAATTCAATACATACCCATGCAAAATTTGAAAAGCATATGCAACTCCACTGGAATAACAATGTGTGGCTGTTAGCTGAAGCTTTTCAGATGTCAGACTACAGAGACATTTTCAAACAGAAACTCTCACTAATGGAATCTGGTCACCTTTTTCACCAGTTTCATTATATCTTTCCCACATATTCTGGGCTATAAGTAAAATGACAATAGTAACCATCTATCCTTTACCTGTAAAATAGACCTAATCAGAATAAGAGAACACCTGGCATTTGGCTGAAATCCAAAGGCATATATTTTTGATGGATGAAATATATTTTTTCAGGTCAACACCTATGAATGATGGGAACATAGGAAGTTCCATATGTCAGGTTAGATTATTTGTCTATCCATTCAAGTACATTTTTTTAAAAAAAAAAATATTTTGACTAGCAGCAATTTCCTGAGGCCTGAAGCATCACATTGTAAATCATCTGATCCTTTAACCTAGAAATGCTAGGGATAGAACCATGGACCAACTGGATGCAAAATATTTAGTCTACTATGAATTGACATCCACTTAAGTGAGCGGCATGGATGTAGGAAGTCAGAAAAATCGATGGAGTTTCTGTCATGAAAGCAGGTGAAAAATGTGTATTGCAATAATGAAAGTTACCATTGGCCTTCACAAAAGGGAAAGATATAAGAATATGACAAAGCCAAAAATAAACAAACTATACCACCACACGCTGTTATCAGTGCCCAATGTCCCATGAATATAGCAGCTGAGAGGAGGAAGGAGAGACTTTGGTAATTAATTAGAAAATAATGCACTATAAACTGCTAGAAAAATTCTCTTCTTCCTTCCAGTCCAGTAGAAACACAATGAATGCAAAGATCAGTCTGGCCATGAGAACTGTCCATGAGACTAGCTAATTCTGCTGCATAGAAAATTCAGCAATGGTTAGCCATTTTCCATATGGTTTCACAGACAGCAAGAAGGACACTATGTCCTCAGTCTCTACTGAAGACAAAATATGCAGCTTATTTTGGTTATTTGTTTAATTTGTATCCTGCCTTTCTCTTTGCACAGGACTCAATGTAGTTTGCGTATCTCTGTAAGTATGTGTTGCAACCCCTTCCTGCAAGAAACATTGTCACTTTCTTTGAAGGTTGCTTCCTTACACATTTTATGTAAATATTTTACACATATGGTCAAAGCACTCAAAGCATTTAAGGTGCAGCAGAATATAAGGAATATGTAAATCTCAGACCATTCTATAAATGGAGCTGGCCCATAAAGTGCTATATGGCTTGTCTTTAGGTTATTTGAAGGGTCCATATGAGCCTGTCTAGATTTTGAGATCTTCAGAGGATTGCAAATGGTCTTTCTCTGGCTTGGGTGCAAAACTTGGGTGCAACAAGTTTTTGTCTTCATCCTACCACACTCACCAGTACAACTGGTGAGAACATGGGAGATAATTTTCTCAGTAGCTGCTTCTGAGTTCTGGAACTCCCTCCCTAGAAAGCCTTGATTAACCACCTTTTCAGGCTCCTGCTGAGAGAAGGTGAAGATTTTTGTTTTGTTTTGTTTGGGAACTGATCCTTAGAGGGAAAGGACTTTTCATAGTGTGCTGTATTGTCTTTTTTGTTTGGTTCTTATGATTTTGCTTTTCATGAATGCATTTTAAATTGCTTTTAATTATGTTGTAGGTGTGTCTTGTTGTTTATGACAAAGTCTGTAACAGGGTTTTCATGATGGCATTTGTTCAGAGTGAGTTTACCACTGCCTTCCTTTGAGGCTGAAAGAGTGTGAGGATCACCCAGTAGGTTTTCATGGCTGACAGGGGATTCAAATCCTGGACTCCAGATTCCTAGTCCAGTACCATGCTGACTCTTGACAAAATATAACACGAGTGAAAAACTAGTTAATAATACTATCTAAATGTACTGAAAAGTGTTATGATCACTGGAAATCTTCCAATTTTGTGATGTGCATGTTCTTTCTATGGCCGTGAATGTACTCTGAACCATGAGCAACCATGCTCCTAGGAGCAGTAGATCATGTACCCAGAGTGCCCAAACAAACATATCAAACAGATAGTTTGGGAGCTGCCAGAAAAATTCAAACTTCTAAGACAGGAATGCTAGGTGATTTACAGCAGGAAGTCTTGCACCCAAGCCAGAGAGAGGCCATTTGCGATCCCTTTTCACCTTTGATACCCCTATCTCGAGTGATCTGTTCCCATGAAGATTTGGCCCTTTGATATATCTTTGCCTCAGGCTATTTGTTGCCTATATATGCATCCAGATTTCCTTTGTTTCTTTGGACTGGATAGAATTCATGGTGACTTTGGATTCTGACTAGTTCCAACTTGATGACATTCCCACAGCATTCTCCAAGATGGCTTAGTCCAACACCATACCATCCAATCTGGAGTCACCAAACTTTAGTAAGCATCACCATTAGTGAAGCCTCTTGTGTATTCCAGTGTTAAACCCTGTATTCCTTAGCTCTTGTGTGTGTGTGAGAGAGAGAGTGCATTTGCACTGATGTGTGTTTCCCCTGAACAAAATACAGTTAATGGAAAGACTTCTGCTTCTGTGCTCTTCTATCCTAGCATCTTGGTATACAGGCGGAAAACAATTCCAGAGGGCTATTTGTAGCTCTGTCCATTATTTGAGATAATTGAAAATTCCCCTTAAAAAACTCATAGCTACAAAAGGGAGGTTGTAAAATTGTTTAGTTCTGTTGTTGTGTGCCTTCAAATCATTTTGACTTGTGGCAACTCTAGTGTGAAGCTACCACAGGGTTTTCTTGAAAAGATTTGTTCAGGGAGGTATGACTTTGCTTTTCTCTGAGGCTGATGGAGTGTCATTTGCCCAAAGTCACTCAGTGGATTTCTATGGCTGAGTGGGGATTCGAACCCTGGACTCCAGAGTTTTAGTCCAAGACTCAAATCACTATTCCATACTGGCTCTCACTTTACATGTGTACATTTTTTCAGCAATGTGAGCTTGTATTTGTAGCTTTTCCTCATGGGTGGGAAAAAGTGATACATAAATAAAATAGTAATGGTGCAAAACAGAACGGGCATGTATTATTTCCTCCTAACGTTTAGGTGGAATTTCTTTTCCTGTAGCTTGCATCCATTGTTCTTGGTCCTGTTCTCTGGAGCAGCAGAAAACAAGCTTGCTCCCTCCTCAATATGACATCCCTTCAAATATTTAAACAGGACTATCATATCACCTCTTAACCTGATTTCTCAACATCCTTTTTGAATTGTGATGCCCAGAACTGGATACAGTATTCCAGGTGGGGCCTGACCAAAGCAGAATAGAGTGGCACTGTTACTTGCCTTGATCTAGACACTGTACATCTATTGATGCAGCCTAGAATCAAATTGGCCTTTTTATCTGCCACATCACACTGTTGACTCTTGTTCAACTTGTGGTCTACTTGGACTCCTAGATCCCTTTCACACATAGTCTCATTCAGCCAGGTGTCCTCCATCCTATATCTATGCATTTCATTTTTCCACCCTACGTGCACTACTTTACATTTCTCTATGTTGAATATCATTTTGTTATCTTTGGCCCAGCTTTCCAATTTATTCAGGTCATTTTGAATTTCAGGTGTCAATGTATGCACCCTAAAACCATTTGCATGACCCTGAAACCTCCTTCCTGTTTGGGACATTTAGAGTTATCAGTGATCATGTAGTTTTCATGCAAAGTGTGCAGTTCAACCAGTGCTCTCTCTTTTAAATATATGATCCAACATAGCTAGTGCAAAAAGAAAAGAAAAGAAAAGTTCTAAATTGAACACAGAAAAGTAAAATTTTCTAGGGCATCCCTTCAGGTCCTTGTAGTATGTAAGGCAGCTATGATATGAAAGTGAGATATCTTTTGAGGAGATCAGTATGCACTCTTGAAAAAGCATTTGTAGCTCCTTGTAACTATAAATCAGAATTAATATAAAATTCTCTCTTAAAGGTCAAAACTTGGATTCAAGATGGGCGAGTCTGGCACTCATTGTGCTCTATATGTTTTTCAGGCTAAAGTTGTTATCTGTTGCTGCTGAAATAGCTTGGATTCTATCCATTTGCTTAGCACTTAAGCTTTTAATAGCCCTGTGATTGAATTTTTCATTACTAGGCAATTAGTACTTCATGTTTAAAGAGCTCTGTTGGAGGGTTCTCCACTCCAATAGACTTTTTGTAAGATTCACTTTAGTGGAGATTGTCTTGTGCTAACTTCACCAAATGGCGTGTTATAAGCTGATGAGAATTCCAGGGAACTGAATTTAGGCAGGTCTACAATTGTGGAGTTTCTTGAGTGGTGCTTTGCCAAAGTTTTCTTCTTTCTTTTTTAAATAAAGAAACCATTCCTATTTAGTCTTGTTGAAAAGTAAATGCTTTCAGGTTTTTAAAAAAATCAAATGTTAAAAAAAAATACCATGTGTAATATCTGGGGTTCTTATTTACCTTAATTACAAGTTATCCAAAGGGAGTTAACTATACATTGGTAGTTGGACATATATGCAGTTATAGGTATAGTTAGAGACACACTTATCGAATTAACCTTTCTCAGTGGTAGAGTGTTCCTGAACAGAAAACAAATAAATCAGGACTTCTGCTCACATTCAAGTGAAAACAAGTTGAAACCTCTTGCAAACTGGACCACTTTAGTCAGAATATTCAGGAACATTTGCACATTGGAGACAGAATTGGTACATCTCCATGTGCAATTATGGTTCTTGCATGTGTTAATCTAACCTATTCTGGTATATATAATTCCTGCATGTCTGGGCATACTGCTGTGAGTTGTAGTCCCCCTCCCCCAGTTTCTATGCTCTGCATCTGAACAGATTCCCAGGATTTTCATTGGTTACACAACATGGACAGCTTTGTAATCTCTATTTTCACTGTGTGATTATTTGCCCATTGTTATGATAGTTGTTGAGCCATTTAAATGGGTTATAATTCATTTTAAAAATTAATATAGTTTTATATCTCCAAAAGTACTTTTTAGCAAGTAGACAGAATTGATTTTTTTACATTTTGAATTTCAAAAAACTCAAATAAATATAAAGACACTCTACTCGGGTACTAGCACAGTGTAGTGATACAGATCACTACTCAGCCATGGAAACCCACTGGGTGACCTTGGGCAAGTCACACTCTCTCAGCCTCAGAGGGAAGCAAAAGCAAACCCCTTCTGAAAAAAATCTTGCCAAGGAATCCTCATGATAAGGTCACCTTTGAGTCACCATAATTTGGAAATGACTTGAAGGCATACAACAACAATCTTGTCTACTCAGAAGAAAGTGCTATAGGGTTCAACAGTACTCCTAGGTTTGGATTGGCTTGTACTAAAATAATTCTGGGTCCAGATATTGACCCACATAGAAATTGCCTATGTTGTTTGCAATAAGACTTCTGAAGGACTTCTATTTCAGTAGTTAGCAGTTTCATAATCTGCATTCCTAGTTCATATGTGTTTTAGAAATGGTTATTTGTTACACTTGTCAGAACTAATATCAGTAAGCCATGGTTTAATATTCAACCATGTCACGGGCCCAAGCCATCTTTTTTCTGGCACAAAAAGAAATGGCAAAATGCTGTTCCTTTTTGCACTGGAAAAAGGGCACCCTTTTCACATCTGCAGCAGCTTTTCAGCCCTCTTGCGGTGTGCAGGATTTAAACGCTGCACTGCTGGAGCATCAAAAAGTTGCCACCTTGTAAATGGCCAGGTGGCTTCACATCAGCTTCCTGCCAGCTTTGGGATGTGCATTATGTGTACGCCATGTCCCCAAACTGCTGTTCCAGCCCTCAAACTCTTATATTTGCTATGTTTGTTTTCACTTGGTAACTTGGCTGACACTTCTCTTTGGATGCCTAAGCTGAACTTCAAATTACTGAAGTTTTAAGTGAATGTCATATTAGAAGTATGGGAATGAAGGGGCATTTCGTTTTGGGGAGATTTAGAATTTTTATTATGGGAAAATGTCATCAATTTTTCACACACCTTCATAATCATCATCATCCTGCCTTTTCCCAAGGGAATCAAGGCTGGTTACAGAATGAAATACAATGAAATACAATAAAATACAATATAAAATAAAATTCTCATTTTAAAAAGTAATCACCTCCACAAATCCCCCCCTAATAAAATAGCAAATTAAAAAAATACAATGACCATACAAATCAAAAGATCAAAACAAGAAATTCATCAAAATTAAAGGTGGTTTGGAGTTGGGCATCTCTCTTTTAGGGGATTATCAGTATTGGTGACAGCATCAGTGACAGCAGTGGGGAGGCTAATCTGGAAAGGCCTGCAGGAAGAGATCCATCCTAACAGCCTTTTTAAAGGCTTCCAGAGTAGCAATGTGATGGATCTCCTCCGGTAGGTCGTTCCATAACCTAGGAGCTTCATGCTACTTTATCTTGAGCCATTCAGGGCTGAGAGGTTTTGCTGAGCTAAAATCTGCCTCCAGCAGCACCTTTCTTAAACAGGGACAGTCCTGATTAATCCTCTGTCATGTGATGATGATGATGATGATGATGATGATGATTTATTTCTATTCTTCTTTTTCTGGGTGCAGATTACAACACATCTTTCAGATGTCCTTTTAAATATTCCAATGTATCCCTCCTCTTCCTCCAACTTTCCTCAGCTTACTTCAATTGCTGCAAATTGTGTTCAAAGTACAAAAGTAGTTTGTACTCAATTATTTTAGCAGAGGGAAGGCAGGGTAGAATATTGGCCTTCCCAGTAGCCTCAAACAAAGGAAAACTGTTGCAGCCTCTCCTAGCCTGTCTGTTCTTCCTCTTTAATAGCATTGACCATCTTGACCAGGCTCAGATGTTGCTTGTCCACACATTGCAATTTTCATCTGTGAAATACTGGAGGATGTGAAAACAGTACTGAAGTCATGAAGAAGGCCACTATTTTAGCTAGCTTTGTACACAGCCTGCTTTGCTTTGGAGGGGATGTTTGGCTGTTGAATGGGACATGTGTGTTTTTCCTTATTAAACTCTAAAGAAAACTGTTCTTGTGTGGTGCTCTGTAGGAAGCAGAAGTGGTGCAGGATATAATGTATCATGAAAGGATTGCTTCTTTTTTGGGGGGGAAAAATGTTAGCAGGAAAGAACACATCCTCTTTAAAGTCACTTCAAGTTTAAATTCACTTTAAAATTTCCTCTTACATCCCAATCTCTTTTGCTTTTGTGTCAAATCTTTTAGATGATAAGCCTTAGGACAGTCTTATTACTGATCTTTGTAAGCCACTCTTGACAGGTTTTTACAGCTGAAGAGAGAGGCAAAAAGTCTTTCAATAAACAAGCAGAGTTTCCTGAGGTCATTAATTTCTATAAAATGGATTTTCCTCAAACTGAGCCATACTTAATTATTTGTTCTTAATTGTTTCACAGCCTCTGGGTTCATAGGATATTTATTTATTTATTTATTTCCTTATTTTTTTCCCGAAGAAACAGCACTCACGATGGCTGACAGTAACATTAAACTAAAAACCACATAAAGACAGGATATTTTTTTTTAAAATGTTAATCAAATGGGAAGAACAACCTTTTTCAAGAAATCCAGTTTAGATCAAAGGCTGATCAGAATAATAATTTAAAAAATGGTTCCAAGTTGCATGAGGAAAGCTTTGAAGGCCACAAACACTCTGATTTGTAGTAAGGAACAAACAAGGAAGGTGATGCAACAAGGAAGTCACATGCTCCTTATCACAGGCTCTGGTCAACCAACAGGTCACACGCTCTGGATCAGATCAAATCTTTGAGTACTTCCCAAATGTATTCTCTTGTATGACATATTACACTACTCCAAATGCCATATAGCTGAGATATGTATTGGTAGTGTTGTGTGCTGTAGTGTGCCTTCAAATCATTTCTGACTTATGACCCTATAGGTGAACCTACCATTAAGTTTTATTTTTTGGCAAGGTTTGTTCAGAGGAGGTTTGCCATTGCCTTCCCCTAAGGTGGGGAGCATGTGACTCACACAAGGTCAGCCGGTGGGTTTCATGGCTAAGATGGAAATCAAACCCTGGTCTCCAAAGTCATAGCCATTACAAACCATTACACCATTCTGGCTCTCTGAGATATGTATTACCCTATAACTACATCTGATTTTTCCAGTTGGCACATTGACCTTATATAAGCAAACACACATTTTGCCACAAGTGAGATGTAGATATCAAAGTGCTGCAGGATCTGGCACTGCTTACTCCTTAGCACTCACCCTCACCCTTTTGATAGTAATTTGTTAGGTGTGTACAGTTTGCATACAACTCTGTGGTACCACTGTCACTGCCTCTGGATTAGGTAGCACTTCTTTACCCCCTTTCCCCTTTTCCTTCTTCTCCAAAGCAAGAATGAGCTCAGACATCTCTGCTGAATTGAACTGGAACTGGTATCTATAGAAAAGTTTCTTCCTAAGGCATCCAAGCATGCCAAAATATGTGTGTGTGTGTATTTTTGTGTATGAGAGAGAGATCCTATAGAAACTGATGAGGAAGCACAGCCTTCAGATGGTTTACAAATCAATCAAGAAAATCCAGAAATTTCTTAACTCAGTGAAGGACAAGAGAAACCCTCTCAAGGCTGCAGGAATTTATTGCATACTGTACACATGCGAACAAGTCTGAATATGGACCACCACTGCAGTTTCAAACATGAATCAAGGAATGTGAGAGACAATGCAGACTGGGTCAGCCAGAAAAAAATCAGCAGTAGTAGAACACATTATAAACCATCCTGGGTATAAAATGCTGTTTGAAAACACTGAAATTCTGGACCATACCAACAGCTATCAGGTCAAAATGTACAGGGAACCCATTGAAATCCACAAACATTTGGGCAACTTCTACAGGAATGAAGAAACCCTTAAAGTAAACAAAGTTTGGCTACCAGTCCAGAAAAACACCAAAATCAAGACCCCAGGTGAAAAAACACCTAGATGGATCCAGGGGTTTCCCAGAAGACAAGGGATCACTGATTAAATAGACACCCTGAGGCCTTACCATTCAACAACAGAACAATACAGAGATTAACATGTAAATCTCTTCATCTCAGCCAACTATATATATATCCCATTCTCTTCCATGCCAGCATTCCCTGAAGATGTCAATAGCAGTTGCTGGTGAAATGTCATGAATAAACTCTTCTAGAACATAGGTTTCATAGCTTACAAACTCACAAAAAAGTGATCCTGTCTTTCTTCCAGTGGAGGACTCAAGGCAGTTTTCAATGCAGAATAAAAGGCAGTGCCGATAAAGGTCAATCATGATGTGAAAGAACAATTAAAGAACCATAGAGCAGTCATTTTAAAAATAGCACTGGATTAAAATAGTTTGAATTATTTAAAGCAAAGCAAATAACGGAAAAGGTACAGTACATGCACCCCATTAAAATATTATTCCACAGCAAAGAGTTAATGAAAAAAGTGTATCTAAGGAGATTAGTGGACAACTTTTAAAAAAGCTACTTACCGCTGCTTCTTTCAATTTTATTGCATGCATTTTGCCACTGATGCTGCTGGCCAGGTGAATCCTGGGTAACTTCCAGCTAGAATCCAAGCTCAGCTGGCCAATTTGCAAATCTGGGAAGCTCCTGGCTTTGCCAAACGGCCAAGTGAGCCCAGATCCTAGGCGGATTCTACCTGTAAGTTACCTGGGATTCACTCAACTGGCGGCATCGGCAGCAAAATAATAATAATAATAATAATAATAATAATAATAATTATTATTAACCTTTATTTATATAGCACTGTAAATTTACATAGGGCTGTACATACAATCTTTTTAATTAGATGGTTCCCTGCCCTCAAGCTTACAATCCGAAAAGACGCGACATAAAAGGAGAAGGGAATGGTGGTGGGGAAGGGGATCAGGTCTAGCAGTTTTTCTCTCCCTCTGAGGCCTGGACCAGGGCAGATGGACTGGAGGGAGGGCTCGGCTACTTAATGGATAGTTAAAATGAGGCATCCCGGGGCAGAGAAGGGCTCACATTTGGGAACTCTTCCCTAAACAAAATAGTCTTTAACTCAATTTTGAAACTGGTTAAAGAAGTGATGAGGCACACATGTGGGGGAAGAATGTTCCAGGAGTGAGGGGCAGTAAGTGAAAAGGGATGAATTCATGCAATGATATCAGGATACATCCCAAAGTAGAATTGAATTCAGCAATGGTAAGTCACTTTTTTAGCTGTGCTTTAATCTCCTAGCAAAAAGGCTTTTGTGTATTAGGATCGAAAGAATACTTGAAAATATTTTTTAAAAAGTAGAAAAACTACTACTACTACTACTACTACTACTACTATTGTATCAAAAATACTCAGATGAGCATCACTGAGGACTGATGACAATCTTTGCAGTTCAGAACCTACTCTGTATAAATTTGCATGTGGTTGTTTTGCACAGAAAACAGCATTTTCTGCATAGAAAATAGCTATTTCTCCACAGAAATATATTTTGTGCCGATAAGTTGTTTCCTGTGCTGAATATGGTGTAAGTGAGGACATTTCATGCAGTACATGTGCAGGCCCCAAACCCAATGCATGAATTATAGCATTTCCCCCTGCTGGTATGTTTTAGTCTTGGAACCATTTATTTAAACAGTAACTAATCTTCTAAGTAAGAGAGCAAATGAAGTGTAGTGGTTTGAACACTGAACTCTGAGGAGTTTATGGAACAGGCTCCAGGGACTGATCTCAGAATGGAATGGGAGAGGCCAGGAAGGGAATGGAATGAGAGGGGTATGCATTTTACCATACACAAATCCCTCACAGGACTCTTTCAAACGGGAGGAATTTCTCCCAACTTCGAATGGAGCCAATGCGGATTCATGTAAATTCGCTTGTTTAGCGAATTTACATGAACCCCTGCTCCGTTCGGAAGAACCCCTGCTCCGTTCGGAATTACTTCCCATTACCTGAAAATAACCCCCCCCCCTGCCCGAATTTGCATGTGAAGCTTTAATTCGCAATAATGTAAAACCCATGATTGCATTCGAATTGGCTTCCCTCTTGCCCGAATTTGCATGCGAAGAGTTAATTTGCAATAACGTAAAACCCATGATTGCATTCGAATTGACTTTAAATTATACTTCCAATTTAGCCTCGTATGAAAGAGTCCACTGATTTCTTTCTCTGCCCTTCCCAGTCTATTCCAGAGAGGAAGAGATTTTTGAGAACTGTTTTGAACAGTTCTCAAAAATCTTCTTCTCTGGAATGGACTGGGAATGGATGGGGAATGGAAAGGAAGGAGTGAGGAACTTGTCTGTGTGATAAAATGTGAGCTCCACTTATCCCTCACTCGTTCCAGGCCCCTTCTGTTTCATTCTGAGACTGGTCCCTTAGCCCCTGTGCAATAAACTCCTGAATCTGGAGACCAGAATTAAATTCTCCACTCAGCCAGGGAAACCCACACTCTCGGCCCTAGAAAACCACATGGTAGGTTCATCTTAGGGTCACAATAAGTTGGAAATGAGTTAATAATGACACAACAAAAACAAACTCTTCTGTGTGAACTAATACAGTAATGCTTTTAGTGCTAGAACTAGAAAAGACACACACTCAAATATTAGTTTGGCCATGGAAATTTCCATCTGATCTTAAGTCGTCATTTCAGCCAATATATGTTTGAGTTATTATTGGAATTAATTCCAGAACAGTATTCATGTAAGTGGCTGAATGTATTGTTGGTATAGTAAATAATAACAGCCTTTCGTAAGGCACAGGCCCTAAGGCTATCACATTCTTATTAGATCACTGTATTGTGTGATTATGGATGTGTGTTTTTATATATATTTGGCCTCAAATTTCTTACTGATGACAAAAGACACAGATATGTGAAAATACCACACGAGGCTCCTGAAAGCCACTTCAATGGCTCAATTGCTTGCTATGCAATCTTTCCAAGGAGTTCTGCAAAATAGACTATTCTGCCAATTTATCACATTGATCTGGAAAATTCAGACTTGGATCAAGAAATAATGGATCCTGACTAATATCACCGCTGTTGCCACTATCATTGCTGGGTGTGTCACTTCACCCATTGTCTAAATGCAAGCAAAGGCTGCGGGCTTGTTTCTGACAAAACTATTGAACAAAGAAGTAGCTGTACCTTTTATTCTATAAGCTGCTTACTATAAGGACATTAAAATAATGAAAACTTAGAATCTGGTCCAGATAACGGTCCAGATGAATACTGGGTGACAGGCCTAAAACCCAGTTTAAACCTGGCGAAACCAGGAGTTTGGCAACTTCTGTCATCATGCCATCTGTCCCACACTTCCTATTGGAGATGCACAGCTGAATTCTTACACATGAAAAATTGTGGTGAAGAGACTAAAGATATATATATATATATATATATATATATGCAGGAAAAATACATATATAGATAAATATAGGTAAGGGTAAAAATGCAAATACATAAACTGTGACTTATTATATTATATTATATTTATTAGACTATCTCAAAAGCAAAATCCTGACCTACACTTATGCTAGTAATGCATGCAAATGATTATTTCCAGCAACATTCTTGCAACATAAGTGAATAGAAAAATAACATGCCCTCTCCTTCCTTTCAAAGTATTGATAGCAATCAAGTCACAGGAAGTCTATGTCTTGTATGGTGAACAGGGGTTGCCAGGCAACAAGCTCATTGTCAATTTTTCTTCAGGGTGCAATAAATGTCCATGTCTGGAACACTATTTATCTTCATTATAACTAAGTAATTCAAGCTGTCAACTCTCCTGTGACCACTGGCTATCTACTTACCATATATTTGATGCTTGACTACACTGCACTAAAAAAAAGAAAAAAGAAAAAGAAAAAGAATGAAAAAGAAAAAAGAAAAGAAAAAATCCCTCACAAAAACACTTGTCAACCTTGTGCTTGTCGAATCATTAACATTGGCAAGAATCCCTACCTTTTACTCATGCTATATATTCATTAATGTGGACACTCATATTGAAAAGGGAATGCAGGTTTGGGTTCTTGAACTTACCCTGAGTTTTAGTCATCTTAACTTACTCACTTAAAATCAGTATTGTTTTAAAGGAAAAACATGATATTGTCATATTTTAATACACAACAGATTAATCAAGGGTTTCAAGAAATTTGACAACTGATTAAAATTATTCCTGAAAACTGAAGAAATTGGGCACCTATTCTATATAATGTTTTTGAACTACTTACAAATATGTTGCCCAGCCCAACATTAAAAACACAAACACAAAAGTTGACAGCAGTTATAAATTGCACTACTCTGAAGCACTAAAGAAAATATTGACTAGGTTGTGAGACCAATGCAACTTTACTGATACATTATTTTCAAGATGAAAATTTGGGGAGGAGGGCTTCTTTTAGTTGATAGTTTCACCCCATGCCAGCCAAATACAGGTAATTATAGAATCACAAATTTAGAAAGGACCACAGGATCCATCTAATCCAACCTCCTGCTATACAGTAATAAACAGTTAAAGCACTCCTGAGAGATGGCCATCCAAATGCCATTTAAAGATCTCCAGTAGTGGAGTATGCATATGTGTTTGTGTGTATACACACATGTATACATATAGTTTCAGTGGAGTACTTTACCATTGATACATTATTTTAATACATTATTCATTTAAATTAGCTGAAGTTGATTGTAACAGAGAAGATTTCCATAATGAGGGCCATAAATTGCCTTGTACTATCAAACCTAGATCTTTTCCCCAGACCAGTTTTCAACACATTACATTAGTTTAAGTATTGTCAATAAAGACAGAGTAAATTTTTGACATTAATCCAAATGTTTTTGGCATTGTTTTGAAATACCAGTAACTGTAATTTAATGAATGATTTATTCATTATAAGCTTTACTTCAAGATGGGATAGAAAATGTGAAACTAGTGAATTTGAGATCATGATTAAAAGACAGTTTAAACCTGTTGTTTTATCAGAGCCTCTGACTTTTGTTCCCAGTTTTGAATTTTTTTTTTTTAAAAAAAGTCTCTATCAACAAACAGAGGGTGTCATAAGAATGATAACAGTGGTGGTAATGGTGCTATTAAATATTTTAGTCACCTTTTCTACATTTATAATATATTTTTCAAAAAAGATTTTTTAAATAACTTTGCAAAGTTTTCAAGTTTAATAGGTATAAGTGGCCTCTTAATCAATCAGGATGTTCATAATCTATTTCTAGTTAAAAAAAAAGTATCTACATTGAGATTCAGTATAAATCTCACCATTTTTCTAGATTGGAATGCTTCATAGTATGACATAGCTAACAAAATGAAATTCAATACAGAGAAATGTAAGGTTCTGCACTTAGGGCAGAAAAATGAAATGCACAGATATAGGATGGGAGACACCTGGCTGAATGACACCACATGTGAAAGGGATCTAGGAGTCCAAGTAGACCCCAAGTTGAACGTGAGTCAACAGTGCGATGCAGCAGCTAAAAAGGCCAATGCAATTTTAGGCTCCATCAATAGAAGTATAGTGTCTAGATCAAGGGAAGTAATAGTGCCACTCTATACTGCTTTGGTCAGGCCCCACCTGGAATACTGTGTCCAGTTCTGGGCACCACAATTCAAAAAGGATGCGGAGAAACTGGAGCGGGTCCAAATGACACAACATTAAGTACTACTTCTTGTAGTAATACCTTGGTTACCAACTTCATGGTTATTCAATAAAACATAAAATAGAAGCTGTGAAAGGCAATAGGATTTGACTAATACCTAGGAGGGTATGTTTTCTTTTTATTTTCTTTTATTTAAAAAAGAAGCCTTAACCACATGTCCTGATTCCAGTTTTTAAAAAGTGCTCAGCCCTGAAACTGCTATTTCAGAAGGACTAGCTGTTTCTGAAGGGTGATTTTGTCCAAGTACTACAACCTCTTGATTTCTCGGTGTTAGCCACTTTTACAGTAGCCAGTGTAAGTACATAAATGGATGGAGCTGTATAGTCCCATTCTTTAAGGCTACCTTGATTCAACAAAGAGTGGAGTCTCCTTCCTTGGAGGTCTTTAAACAGAGGCTGGATGGCCATCTGTCAGGGATGCTTTGATGGAGAGTTCCTGCATGGCAGGGGTTTGGACTGTGCAATTTTAGGCTGCATCAATAGAAGTATAGTGTCTAGGTCAAGGGAAGTAATGGTGCCACTCTATTCTGCTTTGGTCAGGCCCCACCTGGAATACTGTGTCCAGTTCTGGGCACCACAATTCAAAAAGGATGTGGAGAAACTGGAGCGGGTCCAAAGGAGGGCAACTAAGATGGTGAAGGGTCTGGAAACCATGCCCTATGAAGAACGCCTTAGGGAACTGGGGATGTTTAGCCTGGAGAAGAGAAGGTTAAGAGGTGATATGATAGCCTTGTTTAAATATTTGAAGGGATGTCATATTGAGGAGGGAGCAAGCTTGTTTTCTGCTGCTGCAGAGATTAGAACGTGGAACAATGGATATAAATTGCAGGAAAAGAGATTCCACCTCAACATTAGGAAGAACTTCCTGACAGTAAGGGCTGTTCGACAGTGGAACACACTCCCTCGGAGCGTAGTGGAGTCTCCTTCCTTGGAGGTGTTTAAGCAGAGGCTGGATGGCCATCTGTCGGGGATGCTTTGATTTGGAGTTCCTGCATGGCAGGGGGTTGGACTGGATGGCCCTTGTGGTCTCTTCCAACTCAATGATTCTATGATTCTATGGACTGGATGGCCCTTGTGGTTTCTTCCAACTCTATGATTTGCTGATTCTATTCTATTGGGCTTTCTAGATTGGCAGGAAAGGGAGACATGAAGTTGCCTTTTCCTTAATGCTTAGCAGCTACATTGCAAGCCCCAGGTGTGTAATAAAAAGGCATAGGGCAGCTACATTGAGGAGGTGTGGGGACAACTTATTTGAAGTCTTTTCTGTTGCTCAGCAACTACATTGGAAGCTGTCAGGATGCTAGAAACACAGGCAGCTGCACGGGTGGCAATGAACAGGGCTTTTGGTCACACTGAACCTTTAATTTTTTTTTCTGTTGTTGCCAGCTGTGAACTGTGCAGTTGTGCAGGAACATCACACATGAACATCTGTCAAATTACCATTGTGGTTTTGCTTCCCTTTTTTAAGTGGGCAGTTGCACCAGTGCACCATGAATGAACCCCTTTATTTTATAATAATAGTTATTATTATTATTATTACCCCACCCCTTTGAAATCAATTGAGGTGGCTTACACATTAAAATACTATTACATCAATAAAACAAACTGCATCTCTCCCCCCCTTAAAAAGATATTAAATCTGTTACAATTTAAGTTTATGAATAAACTTCTTTATTTTATGAATGAATTGACATTTTATGCACAGTTGTATAACAGTTACAGCACCCAGAGTCCCTACTGCGCATGTCTCGGGTTTGGATTAGAACTGGAGCTAAGGTTTGGGAGCTTTAAAAAACTGCACAGTTGCACTGCAGCATTTAGACACAGCTGCACTGTTACACTCTTTTTAAAAAGAAGCTGGGGAAAGCAGGTCCTTTTTAAACCTGCTTTCCCCCCACTAAAATGCAAAAGAAGTGCGTTCATGCCAGACTTTCAGTGTGGGTCATCTAAAGGCTACACTTTCATGCAGGCATGAACACACCCC
The DNA here is from genome assembly GCA_034509955.1 of Urosaurus nigricauda. Classification (NCBI taxonomy): domain Eukaryota; kingdom Metazoa; phylum Chordata; class Lepidosauria; order Squamata; family Phrynosomatidae; genus Urosaurus; species Urosaurus nigricauda. The sequence continues at coordinate 48,131,366 of JAOEGL010000005.1, forward strand.
TTTTTGCTAGTCTAGATCAGCCCTATGATTCTATGAGGACAGAGTACTCTTGTACATGGGAAGTACTCATTTTTCTCCCCACCCCCACAAAATATTTCTTATGCTCAAAGCAAGAAACCAAGGCTGCATCCAAACTGCAGAAATAATCCAGGTTGATACCACTTTAACTGCAATGGCTGAATGCTATGGGATTCTGTGAATTGTAGTTGTAGAATCATAGTTCTGAAAGAAAAGGCTAAGTGACGCCCAAAACTACATTTCCCAGCTTTCCATAGTATGAAGCCATGGCAATTAAAGTGATGTCAAACTGGAATTATTTCTGCAATGTGGATGCAGCTAGAATCTACAAATCTACAAATCTCAGGCTCATTGAGATGAGCCAATGAAATTCTTTTTCCTTCCTGTGTGGACTTTCATAGAAGTAGCCACCAAAGGCCTCTGCCTACATAACAGAAGGGGACCTTGAGATGAAAAAAGAACATCAGATCTGGAAGAAAATGAAATCAGAAGAATAATTTATTCGTATTACAGATGTAATGCACCATTTTTAAAAAAATAGGTGACATTTGTAAGTTTTATAATTTTGGAGCTAAGTTGCACTGTTAATAATGGAATGGTTGCTCAGGTTAACATATTATTACAAGATGAACAGAAGCACGTTTGATTGACTCCCTAGAGACTGACTTCCTACTAGGACAAGGAAACAGAAAGGTCATGTTGATTTAGTAGTTCTTTTCCTTGTGCATCTGCCCTTTCACTTACTTTCGCTGTTGATGTAGAGAATGCACTTCAGTGGAAATCTGCTATAATAATACTTTTCTAAGAATGAATGTAGCTTCTTGTTCTTTTCTCTGGAAAATATCTTTATTTAGAAATGTAAATGGATCAACTGTATATGCATTTATCCAAGAAATATAAAACATGGTTGAATCAAAGGACAATATTGAAAGAAAGGGTACAGAAGAAAAGTGCACTTTAGATTTCAAATATTTTTGGTTGGGCAGCTCATTTACCTTTCTGGACCTCAGTTCTTTTTTAAAAAAACAACAACTTTTTTTTTTGCTTCTCTATAGGATGTAAAATTTTATTTCATAGAAATCAATGGATTATCAAATAAGGAATCTACTGATTTTATAATCAGTAATGATATTGGGACTTCCTTTCACATTATCTTAAATGTTCTATTTTATTTAAAATAGTTTTAGTCTTTTAAAATAATTAAAACAAGTTTGAATAAGCTTGCAAATCTCTTACCCTAGATTCTGTAATAAATATCTTTCACACTTTACTAAATGCTGAAGTGATATATGGCTATCCTAAAGGGAAGAAAATATTGATAGTGCTGGTAACCATATCCATCCAAAAGATGACCATAGGAAATTGTGGCAAACTGGATTGATGAGAAGTTGAAGACAGATACCTGGAAAACCAAAGGAAAAATTGTTTGGAAAGAACAAGGAAGTCCACACCCTCCAGAGGAAGCAGCAGACTCCAAGATTTCCAAGAAGCATGCCACACTTGATAGCCAGAAAACAACAAGAACAGATACACTGGATACTTTCTGACAGATAAAATTTATAACTCTGATGTATAGTATTGAATGAATGGCTTCAAAGGTGCATGCTGTTCTACAGCTACAGGGAATGGGAACACAAGGAATCTAATTTGTAGCATTTCAGGAACCATAGAAAGTATTTGAAATGGATAATCTCCTGGGCCAGAGGTATAATGCTATATAGTCCCATACTGAAAAAAAGTCTTCAGAGAAATCAAGTGAAGGAAGAGACACCATGAAGATTCTTCATCTTGTTCCTATGTAGATTCTGAAAAGTCCCTTGATTCCTGGCATTGTTAGAATCATTCCTCAATAGTCTGCAGTAAATCATTGAAGGTAATACCTAACTCCATAAACTAAGGGCCAAAACAGACTGCAGAAATAATCCAGCTTGAAACCACTTTAACTGCCCTGGTTCAATCCTAGGGAATTGTGGGAACTGTAGTTTTGTGAGACATTGAGCCTTGTCTGTTAGAAATAATAATAATAATAATAATAATAATAATGCTTTATTTATAACCTGCTCCTCTGTATCCAATCGGAGCGGGTTACATCAATTAAAAAATACAAAATAAAATATACACAACCCATACCAACCACCCGCCCTTTAAAATTGAATTAAACTAACATCAATTAAAACAACATGATAAAAATTACAATTTAAAACAGTAACCCACTGCATAGACATCAGGGTCAAGATATTAAAGTGTTAATGGGAGAGCTTAACCCAAACAGAGCCGGGAGGTTAAGGACTTTCTGGGAAGGCCTGCCAGAAGAGATGCGTCTTCAAGGCTTTTTTAAAGCAATCAGAACATGTAATAAGACTCATCTCGTCCGGCAGGTCATTCCATAGCCTGGGAGCGACAGCTGAAAAGACCCTCTGGGAGGTCTGCGTCAGCCTAGTCTTCATAGGCTGTAACAGGTTTCTCCCAGAAGACCGGAGTGTGCGGGGGGGTTCGTATGGGAGGAGGCGGTCCCTCAGATAAGATGGACCCAAGCCATGTAGAGCTTTAAAGGTTAAAACCAACACCTTGTACTGCGCTCAGAAACTAATCGGCAGCCAGTGGAGAGATTTGAGCACCAGTGTTATGTGCTCTCTCCTCGATGTTCCCGTGACAAGCCTGGCTGCCATATTCTGAACTAATTGAAGTTTCCGAGTTAGGCACAAGGGTAGCCCCATGTAGAGCGCATTACAGAAAGCCAATTGTGAGGTTACCAAAGCAAGTACCACTGACTCCAGGTCCTTCAGCTCCAGGAAAGGGCGCAGCTGGCAGATCAGCCGAAGCTGATAACAGGCATTCCTGACTGTCACATTCATGTGAAGCGACGAATCGAGAAGTACCCCCAGACTGCGAACAGGGTCCTGTGAGGAGAGTGTGACCCCATCTAGGACCGGAAGGTGTATTCCCAATCCTGGCCTCAGTCCTGTGACAGTTAGTACCTCTGTTTTGTCCGGATTGAGCTTCAACCTGTTTTCCCTCATCCAATCCATTACTGCCGCAAGACAGTCATTGAGAGGAGAGATGCCATCTGAAGTCTGGGCCGACGATCTTGTCATGGAGAGGTAAATCTGAGTGTCATCAGCATACTGAAGACACTGAGCTCCATGCCTCCGAATGATCTCACCCAGCGGCTTCAGAAAGCTCTGGTCCCACAGCAAACTACAGTTCCCAAAATTCTCAAGCACTGAGACCTGGGCAGTTCAAGCGGTCTCAAACTGAATTATTTTTGAAGTGTGTTTTGGGCCTATGGTAAAGTAAAAGTGATCTCTTCCCTTTGATCCATTGCAAGACTAACAATGTATTATAAGGAAGTCAAAGTGGTGGTGAGGGGGGAATGAAACCAAACTTGGGGTGGTCCTCGAAGTAAGCATCTTGTTTAAATGGACACCACATTATCTTCACTTTCTTCACTTCTTCTGTGTTAGAGAGTTTCAAAGCCTTCCCAATCCACAAGGGGAAAATTCAGAAAGGCTCACTAAGACGATTTATATTTTCCTAACTCCCTTACACCCAAATCACGAGTTAAAAACGGCCCATGCAAAACACACAAGGGGTCTCTGAGTGTCAGAGGAGAAAAAGGGACTATTGTAACCACAGTTCTCTGAGTCTCAGGGGAAAATGTATATTCAGTGTCAGTATCCAAGCAATAGGGCATTGGATTTAGTACCAAAAGTGTTTGCCAATATCCTACATCTCTCCACATTAACTATCAAGTGACTGCCTATGAAATACACCACTCTTAGCCAATTACCAAAGTTCCCAGATGACAGGGTGGGGTAGGGTGGGGTAGGGTGGGAAAACAATGGAAAAAGAAAAGTCCTACTGAGTCCATAGAACCAGAAAGGCTCACACTGTGGTAGAGGTGGGAGTGTGGGCCAAACACTCAGAAACAAAAGAGGAAGGGAATGGACAGCAGGGCCTTAAATAGGCTCCAGTTCTGCCCCCACACTCTTTCATGGTGATGAGAACCTTACACATTTCATCCTGGTATTTCCCTTCTATGAGGCCAGTAAATGTATCTCCCCCCATGCAAGGATACACCAGGCAAGGGTGATCCAAATATTAAGTGTATATAAAATTAAGAGATGTTCCACCTTAATCTGGATATTCCTTGATTAACAATGAATAGAATGGGGAAAACTTTAACAAAATAAAATTTGCTATTTTAATAAATCCCTTACCTTCTATAACCAACAGCTGAATCATTTTACTCAGCAACATAAAGATAATGTTTAAAACAAGAGGATACAGTCCATAGGTAAAACTAACAAATGCATGCCTTTATCTTCCCTTCACCTTCAGTTTAAACATTGTGGATCACCAGCTTCCCACAAGGTAGCACTTGAAAGATTTTAGAGTAGCTTCAGCTGTTGTATTCTCCTCCTCATTAGTGGCAAAGGCGCACACACACAAAAAGAAGGAGGTTTCTTTAAAGGTCAGAGCTTTCCATCAAGAATGCAGGAGAAAGACTGAATGCCTTTGTAGAGAAAAATATTCCTTGATTATATTTTTGCACTAATGTTATTCATAAATCATGATTTTCGTATACCATTGAATGCAATGCTAATAGTTGTGACACAACCAACTAGCAAAATTAAAATTATACCTTAAACTTACAATATCATACACAGAACCTAAATCTATTTGCATATTCATAGTGAAGATTTGGTTAAAATGCAGTGTTTTTAATTTAAAAAAACAGAATTTAAATTTTTTTAAAACTTTTTTTTTTAAATTGAAATTTTGATATTTGAAGTTTTAATTTTCAAAAATTATGGCCCTCTCCTTTCTCCTCCCACTGATCTTCATCCCACTCCAGCCATCCCTTAAAGCATTTTAAAGGTAAGTGCCACAGCCCATTTCTGCCCAAAGGTAGGTGTTTGAGGAGCAGTGCTCTGCCTGCACACCCATAGTGACACTGCTGGTTCCAGGAGTTGCTGGATAATAAGATTATCTAGCTCCGTTTTAATTTGGTCGCAGGTCTTGTTATGGAACAGAGACAGCTTTATTTACCTTGGTGTACAATTTACAGCAGGAAATGAGTAGGGGGAATGTGTTTCTGTTGGTTCTTTTGGACCTCTCAGCAGCTTTAGATATGATCAACTATATGATTCCTCTATACTGTCTTGCTGGAGTAAGACTAGAGGGCACTGTTTTACATAGGTCTCCTTCCTTCCTGGAAGAGTGAACCCAGAAAATAATGCTAGGGGACTTCCATTCCATACCTGGTCTATTGGCTTGTGGTGGCTCTCAGAGTTCAGTTCTTTCCTCCATGGAGTTTAACATCTATATGGGAGAGAGTGTCTAGAGATTTTGAGTTCAGTGTGCTGGTGCTGTCTTTTCCATTCCATTTAACTCCCCTGAAGCTGATTCAGTACTAACTCAGTGAGTGATACCAGTAATGGACTGGATGAGGGCAAGCAAATAGAAGCTTAATCCAAACAAGACAGAGGTACTCCTGATCAACTGGAAGACATACCAGAGAACAGGGATTTCAGTGTGTTATAAATGGAGTTACACCTCCCCTGCCTCTCCCTGAAATCTAACGTTTATAACTTTCAACTGGATGCAATAAATGTGGTCCTGTTTTCTAAATAGTTTGCCTTGTTTCTCCTCTTTATTTCCAATTTCCACTGCCAAAGATTATACAATTCATCTTTTCAATATCTTTAGAAATTATTTTAATTAGATTTTCACTTTAGTTATATTTATTTGACAGCCAGCAAGGTGTAGTGATATGAGTGCTGGATTAAAACACAGGGAGACCAGAGTTCAGATCCCACTCAGATATGGAAACCTACAGGGAGTCCTTGGGTAAGTCACATACGTCTTATCCTAAGAGGAAGGCAATGACAAATCCTCTGAATAAATCTTGCCAAGCAAACCCTGTGATAGAATCTCCAGGGTCACCATAAACTAGAAATGACGGAACATACACAATAACAAACACAACAAAAAGATTATCATGTCATTTTCCTGGAATTCTCATTTGGATGCAGCCAAATTTGGATGTAACTAATCACATTTTAAAAGTAACTTATCAAGCTCTGGAGATACCATAGTAGTTATGGTACCTGAAGTTACAGCAAAGTGCATCAAATAGACCTAAACCTGATTATTTTGACATTTCTATAATGATCCTATTCATTATACTTTCCAGTAAATGTGATTATAGGTGTAATTTGAAACATTTCAGTGCAGCTCAGTGTATTGAGGGGGCTCAAAGTGCTCATGTTTTTGGTTCATTGCCCAGAGAAAGCAATATTAACAAGAATGTGATATATCTATGAAACTGGAATATTTTCAGGGATACAACTAATGATTGATTCACTAGAATAATTATGAAGAAGCTGATGGCTTCTATAGTGTGGCACACAAAAAGGGTGAAATCTTTTCACATTCCCTGTTCTTTTTCTTCTGCCTGCCCCATACTTTATGTGGCATGTAGCTTTCAGAGGTCTTATGTCTCCCAATGAGTCATGACAGGAAGCATGAGTAAAAGTGATTTAAGTTACAAATTAATGTGTGTCTGGAGTCAAACAGTTAGCAAGTGTAACAATCTAGGAAATACTTTGGCACTTTCAGGCAAATCACATCTTAGTGAAATATTCCATGGTACATTCATCATATGGACTCTTCAATTACATTAGGCATTCTCCCAGCCAAAGGTAAGTACTTTTTAATCCCATTATCATCAGTATTTGAGGAGTAAAAGTTTATGTTTCAATTTTGCCTATTGAACTCAGCAAAAATATGTTTAATTTAACAGTGCACAAGAGTAGGATCATGTCTCGTGTGTATCTCAGGAAGCAGTATCATCCTCATCTTGGTAAAGTTAGTGGTGTATGATCATTCAATCCTATACATGTTTGTTGAGAAATAAGTCCCATGGATTTAGTAAAGCATAACTGAAGAAAGTAAGCACAGAATAAAAGTAGCTGTGTATACTCTGAATACTTTGATGGGATCCATTCTTATTAAATGCAATGGGCAATTATTTCAAGTAGGTATCATTAGGATAGGGAAGCATGTCCCGTTCAAGCCAACAGAGCTAATTGAAAATGGCTGTGATTCAATTGTGTTCCACAATGTTACTTTCAAAGAAGCATGGTGCTTTTGTTCTGCTCTTATTTGATGTGTACCAAACAGAACACTACTAAATCACCATGTGGAATGTAATGTAGGAGTCCATTTTAATGAAATTTTGTGATGCAGTGTGAGAGGGTGGAGGTCAGGAACCCTCAGGATGGGGTTGAGCAGGCAGGTGGAAAGGAGGAGGAATAGTGGAACCCAGGCGGAAAGGCTGGGAGAGGCTGGGAGAAGAAAGTTAAGAAGGCTCAGGTGGAGCTGAGGGGAGGAGTTTGGGTGGAGTCCAGAAAGGAGGGGCTCTTAAGGTGAAAGGGATTGGTGGCCTGGGAGAGAGTTCTAATTGGGGGAAGATGCAGGAGAGTGGAGGTAGACACAATAGGGAAAGGAGGTGTGATCCACAACCCTGATTACACTCCAAAGTGCACATGGTAGACCCCACGTGGGTCCACACCTGATGGTAACACTAGCAGACCCCTGGAGGGAGGGCGAGTGGGGAATTCTGTCACCCAGGAAGGAAGGTAGGAGGTCTCCAAGGGTGGCAGGGACCCTAGAAAGCATGTGGTGGGAGCCCAAGGGACAGCAGCAGGAACACAGACCACAGCCAGAAGGACCTAAGAAACATGAGGTGGAGCCTTTGGAGAAAGGATACTGGGCACCGGTTGGGCCCCAATCTATGGACTAACGAGAGTTGAGAACCACCAGTTCTGTTCCTGTGGTGTGACAGAACACCCGGTAGCAGAGTCTGAAGTAAGACTACCCACCTGTGGGCTGGAGGACTTTTTGATTATTTTTTCTAAAGTTTATTAAAGTTTGTTGAAGCAGCCTCAAGTTTCTGGTGGTCAACTTCTCCAACATGAAGTTGGGTCCCTGTCCACTGCCCACACCAGCAGCCCTGCCCACATGCGGTAATAGTTGCAAATATATTTAAAATGCCATAATGTCACATATAACAAATTTTAATTGATTGCATTAACTTGTCAATGAAGAAATGGGACACAATGTAACAATGATAAGGAAATGTGAAAAACAAAATGAAATTATGCATTTACCCACCTACTCTGTTTTATGTTGTTCTTATATATTATTAGATTCGACGTAGTTCAACTTAATTAGACCTTTTCCCACTATAACACACAACTAAAGGCAAGTAAAAATGTAAAACGTGTATCTATTTTCAAAATGTATTTGATGAGGGTAACTATGTAGGAAGGCACTGGTTATGTTCCAGGAATTGATTGGCAAGATGAATGTATATACATTCAGAATATTACATTCTGAAATCTTACCAGGATTACATGCCAAAAATCAAGTTCAAGGTTTTCTGAACACCATTCTACCTCCTTACTATGTGAGTATCATGAAGCATATGAGATTGTTTCAATAAATCAATTGTATATTGATTCTTCAACCAGTATATTAAGAAGCAGATGTCTCAACATATAATCACAATTTTCCCTCCAGTAATGTGCTATATTCCTGCAAAAGCTTTTTGTTGGCATTCTGGTAATGGTCATGATGTACCCAGTCCAGTAAAACGAAGAGGAAAATATCCATGTGCAAATAATTTCATTTCATGCTGAATTATCTGATTTTGTGTTTTAAAAATGTTTTAACCAAAAGGGCAAAGTTCAAAAATGAGTAACATATGTAAGACATGCTGATCTAAGGTCTATTACCACTGATAATTGCTTCCATTTTTATTCTTGGTGTAGTTTCAGACTTTGTCCTTATCAGTGGAATAAAATTGATTCTCATTTTCCTTGGAATTCCATAACTTTAAGATGATTTCTCAGTGACATTGTTTGACTATCAAAGTATATTTAAAATCAAAATATGTGGTATAGAACATGATCTATATGCCTGGATCTCTGCCTATTGAAATCTTGTAGTTCTAAAAACATTTACCATATAGACTATATAAGTCAAACTCATGTATCAGTCGAGGACAGATTTTGGGGCCAAAATTATGGATTTTGATATGACTTGTGGATTAGTTGAGAGTAAAATTTAGGAGTGTGTAACAAAGTGTGAAGCAAAGGAAAACAGTGCCAGAAAACTTAGAAAAATAACTGTTTAGCCCAGTACAGATACAGAAAAAGGCTGACTGTACGGTGCGATTAGGGTTAGGCAGGGTGCAGCATTCACATCCACCCTAACGCATATGGATGCCACCATTTTAAAATGTTGTCATGGCATGCCCAGCATTTACACAACGCTGTGTGCACCTGATGACATTGAGCCATGGGAGGGTGCCAATGGCACCCTTTCCATGGCGGAAAAAGGAGCTCGAAAGCCGAGCTCCTTTTTTGCTGAGGGTCCTTGGCTTTTTAAATGGCCACGCCAAGGACCCCGAGGAGAAAGGGGCTGCTGTAGTGGCCCCTTTCTCCCCTCAGCAGCACTGGGGAGAGCGGAGCGAAGCAGGCGCCTAGGGCGCCTGCTGCACCCCACTTTCAGGCCGCGGGGAAGTGGCAGTTCACTGCTTCTCTGCGGCCTGCAGAAGCAGTGAAATGGGTTCTCTGGGGCTGCCGGTGAGGCAGCCTTGGCCCCATCTTGCTGCTTCTTGAGGCGAGTACAGACTGCCCTTTTGGGCAGTCTGTACTGCTCCTTTGTGTTCATACTAAAGGCTTCATGAATGAAAGAATATAAAGGGGGTGTGAGTGTTTCCAGAACAGATGACACCCTCTGTCCAGGAAAGCAGCCAAATGGCTGATAAGGCCAGCCTAGTTCCCAAACAAACAAACCCCCAGTTAGCAGAGTCAGTGCAAGCCACACAATCCTGGGAGATTAAAGGCAGTATCAGAAGAAGGATTGCCAAAAGAGTTGTCAAATGGTCCGAGATTCAAGGTATCAAACAGGTAGGTTGATAAGGCAGTCCAAGATCAAGGGTTCCAGATAACCAAGACAGTTCAGCAGTCCAAGAACCAAGGGTTTGGTCCAAAAAGCCACAGGAGCCAGATACTCACTGGCAACCAGATACACCTGCTCCAGATGCCTAAATAGGCAGACAGCTGGCACTCATGTGTGTCTGATTATGAACTTGTCTCTGATAAAGCCTCTGTGACCTGTGAAGGCCCTTCTTTTTGGCTCAATGCTCCCTGAAGGTAGGCACACTTCCCAGATTCTTTTCTTTGTCCACATCCTTGGCCCCAGGCAGACATGGAGAGGCCACAGACTCTGCTACAGCAGAGCTAGGGCCAGCCTCAGGTTCCCCAGCCTTAGGTCCCACAGGCTCTGGCTCATCCTCTGAGTCTGAGTTGTCTTCTAGGCTGGGCATGACACCATTGCCTTTCACCAGGGGATGGTTCCTTTCTTTATAAGAATTAAATTACAGTACAGTACTTACATTGACCTTTAGATAAGTTGACAGGTTTCTGGAGTCAATTTTTTGATGAAAAATTCTAGACTTATACATGAGTATATACCCTTCCTTCCTTCCTTCCTTTTCTCATTCTGTGCTCTGTGCAGTTCTTTTCTTGTTAGGCTCTGTTTTTTCAGCTGAATTTCTTTCAAAACAAATAAAAGGAAGGGAAGCTCATGTTACCTATTATCATTGCCATGAGCCTAATGATTATTTAGTTCACATGTTTTCAGCCCCCAGATTATGATCCAGGGACCAGCAAACAGCTCCAAACATCAGTACATGGACTTGGTTTTTGCTGGTGCTGGTCATCACAGCATTTCCTATTTTATGAGCAGACTACAGCCAGATGGTGCCTGGTAGCTTCCATGTTGGTGAGGTGGTGAAAGCAGTGATGTCCCTACAGTTGGTGTCACTCAGTGCAGCAACTCATGGTGTCATCCCCCCTTGGCTTTCCATACCACACCACACAGAATCTTTAGTAATGTTTCTTGTACTAATGTTACCCATAAATTAATTCCAGTATCTCACTGAAAGTAATGGCAATAGCTGTGAAATAGACAACTAGACAAAATTAAAATTATGCTTTTAATTTACAATATCATATGCACAGCCTAAATGTATTTATATGTACATAGTTTAATGTTGTTTCATGTTGAGTACCCAGATTGTTGGGGGCAAGTTGCAAACTGCTTAGACACTCCTTAGGCGATATGAAGCGGTATATAAATGAAGCTGTTTTGTTTTGTTTTTGTTTGTTGTTAAAGTGAAAATTTGGTGAAATGGGATGTTTTAAAGACAATTTAAAAGAATAAAAAATATTTTAATTTAAAATTATTTTTTTTAAAAAAATCTATTGCTTTTAAAACCCTAGAACCTCTTCTTTCTCTTCCACTTAGGCTCACCCCACTCACACTGTTAATTCCTCTGAACTCCAGCATTTTAAAGGAACTCAGGTTAATGCCACAATCCATTTCTGTCAAAAGACAGAAGGTTGGGGAGCACTGGTGCCACCCTCTCTGAGGACTGCACCCCTGCACACCCAGTGATGCCCTGTTACTTTAAGTTTTAGCCCAGTCTTTAAAGAAGTTATCCAAAGCACTTAACCCTATTTTCAAAATAGGTTACCTCCTTTGATGACTCATATAAATTTTGATCTAAAACTCAGTCAGTTTACTACTTCACTAACATGACAGGCACAAGTTGCCACTGATATAGCTATAGGTGTTCCTTTTCTTATTTCTACATTTAACATATATTATCTTTTTCTACAACAAAGTGATGTTGATCCTCAAGAAAATATCTTTAGCATCAGTGTAGTAGAAACAGGCTTAATTTTATAGTAATGGTGGTGTCATGATTTAAGTGAGTTTACAGTTTGGAACTGCACATTCTCAGAATATTTGTTTTTAAGGGTGGGGGGGGGGGGACAGATTTGAAAGACAAGTTTTTTGTTTTTCTGTAACATACAGGAAAGAAGAAACAGATTTAAAACAAAGAAAGCCTGTGAACACGAGAGACAAATATTAGTGTGCTTCCCAAATGAAACAGTATGCATAGTTGTTGAAACACAGACTGATTTAAGATCACTAAATTTAAAACTGCATAGTTGCAGCATTATGGTGCAAAATTAGAATATGAGCCAGTGACAACTGGGGGGCTACCATTTTAAGTGAGGTGATGAATCTAAAATCACAACCCTGACCATTCTGTGTACTGTTCTAGAAGAGAAAAGGTAATATTGGTAAGGAAGAATGTAACAAGAGAACAAGGTGATGTGGAGAAAGAGAAAGAATGAGAAAGAGATGGAAAGGGGAAGAACCAGCTGAGTCTGGAGCAAAGATGAGAGGGAACAAAAGATAAGAAGATAGAGAAATAGATTAGGAGATGGAGAGAAAGGAAGAACAGATAGGGAGAGAAAATTGAGATAGACAGTCATCTTCTTATTGTAATGGGAGCATATATAATACAATATAAGTAATAATATGACTAAACACTCTTACTTTCTTTCAGATTAATTATATGTATCATAAAGACTTTTCTTCTTACCTATTATCACTAATTACAAATCATTAATATAATAACTTTAGAATTTTTAAAGTATTTAATATGGTTAAGAGTAACTGATTATGTCGATTTGAATGTAAGTGGAAATGTATAATTTTTTCTGCCTTTTGTGTGTGTGTTGTTTGTATGTTTGTTTTTAATTTAATACAATTTATTTAAAAAAAAACTTTGCTGGAAATATTTGTAGAACATTAACAGTTTGTGTTAATTTCACACTTCAAGTAGTAGCATATTGGGGTCAAGGAAGAGAGTCAATGGGAATGGGAACACTGTAATCAGAAGGAATTACTTAGGTCAGGGGAAAATAGGTTGTGTGAGGCCCAGGGGAGAGGAGTCAGAGATATGAAGGCAAGGACAGGGAGAAGAGAAAGTGCTGTTGAAGATAAAACAGAGGAAGAAAGTACTTCCTTCCTTACATGACCACATCACCGTAGGGAACTATGTTCAAATTTGTTTTTCATGCTTAACACTTAATGTATGTGGAAACTTGCTAAATTTCTAGTAATTTGGATCCCTCCTTTGATTTATTAATCTGTGTTTTGTTATTGTTGTTGTTTGGATGGCTTAACAGAGATCTACACCATGAGCTTTGTCATCATGGCTGGCATGTCTAAGTTGATGGGTTACCACTGCAAGAGTGAAAGGTAATTTACAGTACTTATTACTTTTGATATATGAATGTTCAAAAATATTCTACTATGTTTGCTAGACTTCTGATGTCCGCTGGGAACAAGTGAAAAGAATAGTAGAACATGCCATACAAGCCCTGCTTCCATTGCTCCTACTCTTGCCAAAGATCTTTATTCCCACATTTAGCCCAAAGGTCAGAACATATTTGGGAACCACACATAACAAGAGTCATGATTACAGAAAGGCATCATGGTACATTCAGCAAAATATGGTTATAATTTTCCTCAAAAGCAACAATGGACCAGACTAAAACCATGTCTTTAAAATGCTTTACACAAGTCAAAAGAAAGCATATCTACAACACTATTCACAGATCATCACAAGGCACAGATAAAATGTTCAGTGAGAAACTTATAGAGATAAAGGCAGAGGTTGCTGAGAAATAGCCCCCCCTCCTAATTTACAAATTAACCCTTTAGATTTAGATTTCAGAGACTCACTGACAGAGTCTTTCAACAACAATTTTTCTTTAGAGGCTTGCCAGTTGGGAGATGAGAAGAGTAGTTTCGTATCCCTGTCCATTTTGTACAGTTTTGTTTTCCCCACACATTCAGATGAACACTTGAATTTTCATGCAGCTCTGCAACTGTGTAGGTTTAATATTCTAGATTTAAACAACAAGAGACAGTTTGCAGAACTTGAAGCAAGCTGAGAAGGATGGGCAAAAGTAGGAGGAAATGAGTGTGTGGAACATTTTTAAAACTGCTGAAAAAGTGGGATGGCAGCTAATTAATCTGGACTGTACCTGCCAAATTGGGGCAATTGGAGGGTATGCTATGCTCAATTAAGTGCATGACAGATTGGTGGAACTAGTCTGAGTTTTTTATAAGTGCATTTTGTTATGTGGATGTGTTAATATGTGACACAACTGGTTGTCTTCTTTTTGGAATATATCGTTATTTAACCATTTCTTTTCTACATTCATTACATACCATGTTATTGTACATTAAATAATTACATTACATTAAACTTAATTTTTCATCCATTATTGTTTTATTGCCAAACCTGCCAACACTATCCCAATATAACCTGTTTGTATATCCACCATTAACTTGATTTCTACTTACTATTAGTTACTGAGATCTTTGGTTTCCTTTCATTTGCTTTGGTGATAATTTTTCCCCTTTCTTCAGTTTTCTTCAATGTTATTCTTTTCTCAAACCTCTCATCTTTATCTTCTTTTATACTTCCTTCTCCTTTCCTTTATATATTTTACAATTTCTTTCTATATAATTTCCATCCAGAGGCTTCTTGATGTTGTGAGCAAAATACCCTTCCTGTTAATGTTTACCATGCTACCATTTCTGATGTTAAAGGACATCTCAGTATTGTCAAAAGTATCATGGAGCTATGGCATGTGTGTTATTTGGAGATAGCATATCAATTTTAAAAACAACAGTACTAATGGCACAGAAAAGTAGGTATGGAGACAGCACAAACGGACATCATTTTCTAGAGCAAATCACACTAAATATCCCTTGTAGAAGCATATTAGAAGTCATGTGCTTATTGACAAAAAGATATTCATATTCCATACTTCTTTTTGCTCTTCTTATTGTGCTTGAACATTTCTTCTTTTTTACTGCACTTATAATACTTCTGATGCTATAATGTTGCTGTTATTGTCTCAAAAACCAAGCTTATGCTAGCTTCTGGGTATATGTACTGCATATACTGTATATAATACAACAGTCAGGCGGGCTTTCCCACATTCAATGCATTGAGCTTAAAGAAACTGTCAGTATTGCAGCATTTCTGTCCCCACTTCCACCCATTCTAGCAAAACCACAGTATAGCAAAGAATGAAGGTTGCCTAAATTCACCTTGGTCACTTGACACTTATTGAAACTGTAGGGCTGAAGATGTGGTTATAAAAGTGAGCCTTCATTAATGATGTCCAGTACACTTTTTTCCTTCTATGCTAGCATCATCTGATCAAGAAAATGAAATGTCCTCTGTGGTTATAAGCACTCTGCATCTTTCCACCATTCACTGAGTAGTCATTCTCTCTCTCTCTCTCTCTTTTACAAAGAAAACTTTTATAGAAGCATTATCTGGTCCATTTTTGTACATGTTAATGATCCATGTCTAACACTACACCAAACACCTCTTTTGTTCACAGTTGTGTTTATAAATACCCATTCAACCACTTCATTTTTATTCAAGACTTATTTCTACCTGACTGTATTTTTCATTATATTATTCAGTCTAGCAGACATCAAGCCAACAAGCAGTGCCATTTACTTTGGCACTCTTCAAGAACAAAAAGCATATGCAACATTTATGCTTTAAAGTTTAAAGCACCTCAAAACATTAAGTGCTACTTAGAAGGAAAACTGATAATTTGGGGAGAAAAAAAATTAAAATTTAAAAAGTGAAGATGTTCCAACTGCTTGATTTCCAACCAAAAATTTAGTAGCCTGGGAACACTAAAATGTATCCCATTTACAAATAGTGAGAACTCATTCTGTGCTGTCTGAATGCTCTTACAATTACAGTCCTTCCTGGTCTAATATGTTGATGTTGCATACAGGTAATGTCCAGGGATGGTGATTGGTGAGGAGCTGGTAAAAATTTAATAAGGTTCAGTAGTCCAAATGGGGTCCTGAACATTCCTGAAATGGCCTGTTAACTGAGAAAACTATTTCTTATTGCTCTTTGAAAAACCTGCCAACCTTACCTGTTAAGACCAAACATTTTTTTCATGTATGGCCCAAACCCATTATTATTGGCCCTGGTAACATCTAGCCAATGTCCAAGGTTTTCACATATATGTGTGGGGGGGGGGGGGGATTAGAGAAAGGTGGGAGAGAAAGGAAAGGATAACACATTTCTCTCCAGTGTATCCTGGTAAATTCCCATTCCTACCTCTATGGGATAGAATTCTGTTTTATTATTTAGCTGATGGCAGCTAATCTGAAAACATTCACTCTGCTCAGAAAATTTTACTGTGCCGGCCAGGAAGCAGCAGCAACCCCTGTGCCAGTAAGATAAGACTACTGAAATCACTGACTTTCATTATTTGCCTCTTGGTATGTTCGCTAATGTTTGACAGTTTCCCCCTTTCAAATGTGCCTTGTTGTAAAGCCCTGCTGTTATGTTCTTGAACTTTGCCATGACTACAACCCCAGGGTATCTGAACTGTCATGCAGGAGGAGTGGAAGACAGAAAGAGCTTGCAAAAATTCCAGAGGGCACAAAGATTCGTAATGTGCTTATGAATTTCCTGCTGCCTGATAGCTTTCACTTTGCCTTTATTGCTGTCACATTTTCTTAAATAATAGGGAAAATTTTCTGCTAATGGACAATGGAGACTGTCAGCTTGATCAGAACTTGCCCAGGCAGTCTGCCATTTGGCTTTATGTTTGGAAATGGAGGTGGGGCCAGCTTGGCTGGCTCAAGATAAGCAGCCCTGCAGCCATCATCTTCAGAGGTATCTTCACTAATTTATATGTGGATTATATTTGCATTCAGATATACCCAAGTCTCAGTATAAAAAGCATTAAATTGTTTTCCACTGGGAACAGGACAGAGTTGGGGGCAGCATAGCTGTACTTTTGGATGGAGTGTATCTGATTTAGTACCACTGTTTCTGGTTGAGATGTTGGCAGCTGAATCCTTAGTCCAATTAAGAGATATTCCTCTCACCTTTTCCTGAAAAATATGATCACATTTTAATATAATGGAGATAAGCATTACGGGCATTTTTCATACTGTGTAGCATTTATGTCATATTTAGCACAACAGAATAAGTGTTTGGTGAATATAAATATGTCAGAACTTTTTTTCTTTGCAAGGAGAAAAATACTAATAATTAGATTCAGTCTCCTTTACTTGCACTTTTTGTGCTGGCATTTAAAAAGAGATTATACCCTTTACCAAATGATAATAAGATTTCTCTTTGCATTTCCCAAAATATGATTAATAGTGTGTCTGCCACCCATAGTTGTAGCTGACTCTGGGTGGTAGGATGCAAAAATATTAAATTGCATAGTAGCTTTTCAAATAGTAAAATGAAGACCAGGTAAAAACTAATTATAATCTTTTCCTGCTGAATGATAAACATATTTCAGATTTTTATACTGTAGGTGTCTGCAGCTGAAAAAGCAAAGATTTCTTAATTATTCAGATCATGGTTTAAAGCAGAGGTGGGAAAGTGGCAGCCCTCCAGATGCTGTTGGAGTAAAATGGCCAACATTCCCCACTGTTGGCAATGCTGGCAAGAGCTGAAGGAAACTTTGCCCACATCTGGCCTAAATCCAATTCCTATTGCCTTCAAGAACAGACACATTGACTTAATACGTGAAACATAAGCCAATACTTATGTAAATCTCATTGCCTGAATGGATTACTTCAGTCAGACCTAGCAATTGGATTGATGCCCATATATTTATATTGCAAGCAGAGAATAAGTGTGAGCATCATGTGCCATCTCAAAGTCTTCTGTTGAGTAAGGGATGAGTATAATGAAAAAAGCAAGCTGATCTAATGTTTCACATATCTGGACATTTAAAGGGCCATGGTTGAAACAGATTATAAATAGCCAAGGCTTAAACAACAACAACAACACAATGACCAGAGCATTTGGAGAGCATTTACCCTGTTTTCCCCAAAAATAAGATATCTGCTGAAAATACGACCTACTAGAAGTTTTGCTGAATTGCTAAATATAAGGCCTCCGATGAAAGTAGGACCTAGCAAAGTTTTTGTATATAAATATATATTGAGTATATAATAAATTGTCATGTTTTTTGTTCAACAATTCTTCTTCATGGAAAAATAAGACATCCCCTGAAAATAAGACCTAGCACATCTTTTGGAGCAAAAGTTAATATAAGACACTGTCTTATTTTCAGGAAAACACGGTAGATTTTCATAAAATTTAATATGTTAAGGAATGTAGGGATAAAGAGAAAATTTTCCCTCTCATATTATATGTATTATAATTTTATTATACTTCATCTCAACCAATGAAGCTTAATGGGGGGAGAGAAAAGAAATCACTTCTTCACACAGTAAAACTATGGACTATGCTATCACAAAGTATGGTGATAGAATCTAGACTAGATTAAAAGGAGCAATAAAGGATGATTAATTTATCAGCTCTTAATGATGGCTATGTATAGCTTGCATGTCTAGAGCCACTCAGCCTACATCCCAGGAAGCAAGGCCCATTGGGTTGTCTAGGGCTTCCTTCTGAGGAAACATAGATAGGATTGTTCTATGTGGCTCTGAATACCAGTTGCTAGGAGTAATGGCAGGAAACAGTTGCTATGTTCATGTCCTGCTTGTGGGTTTCTTCTGATTGACAACTCTAGAAAGGAGTATGCTGGACTAGTCTGATCCAACAAGTGTCCTTTTATGACATGTCTGGAAGTGATGGTTGTTGCCATTGTAGAGTGTATCTATACAAAGTCAATGTGATTACCAGGGATAGCTTTTGATGCCAGTACAAAATTATAGGCCATGTCATTCTTCTGGAGAAGTCACATTGTAATCCCTTTCAAAGTTTTTGGAGCCTAAAACAGGGGCAGCCTGAGTCATTCATGGAATATTGTCAGTGAGAAACCTCCTCGATATCTAAAGCAAAATGTCATATTTATTTCAAAATATGTGTAATGCAAAAAAGGGAGGGAGATTAGATCAATCAAGCAGAATTTGCAGCATTTAAAGGAGAAGATGCTTCACAGTTTGTAATCTGTAAATTAAACAGTGACCTTAAAACCTTGTGAAGCTGTCTAATGAAAGTAAGTACATTTCACAGTGTTTAATTGGAAATATAACACTTCCACAGAAAGACAGAGAGAAAGACACACAGAGTGTTTTGTTCAAATAGCACAATTTTATTCAGAGGAAGCTTCATGAAAAAGCAACAGTATGAAATTAACAAAAAATAATGTGGTGCACATTGACACCTGCAGTTTCAGCAGCTTCTTTGTACCTTTGCATTTATTGGAGTGCCAGATTAAAAACATTCATATCTATCTACATAATGAAGCCAAACAAATAGCAAACATGATCAAAAGCATTATTCTAAATCCCTGTCTCAACTAGGGTCTAGCTCTGCACTGTGGGTGTGGGAACCCCATGCTAATTTTAACAGATGTTCCATTCACTTCATGAAAGCAGAGGATATGTGAATATGTTTTCATCTGGGCATTCTTATCTGTCCCTTCAATTGAAATAAATGCTGGAACTCAGTTGTGATGGAAACTCTGCATTCCTGCATAAGGAACACATTTAACTAGGGTTTAAATTTCTGAATATCAACATAAACATTTTGTGGGTGTACCCTCTATGCATTTTGGCCGAAAACAAAATGTCATTGACTTCAACAGAACATCACTGTGGCTCATAAGTGTTGTTTTCTAGGAACACTGTAAAAGGTCGTTTTGGAAAAACATGCTGCAAGAAAACACAATCAAGGCTGAGTTTTTAAAAAACATGAACTGATTATTTTCAGAAAATTCTACATTTGAGAGGCTTGTTTTGTGCTATTGAAGTATGTCGAATACTGCTCTGAAGTGCTCTGTATGGAAAACAAATAGTAAAAATATTAGTAAGGAAATAAAGAAAATGTTGCAGTCACTGATCAACACATAAAACATACAATATGCTACAATGACAACAAAAAGTAACATACTCTAATGAATCATAATACTGTAATAAACAGCAAGATATGTAGATTAACATACCTAATTATCAGGGACCCACAGCAAGCACTAGTGACTGCACAGCATCTGCCCATTTATGGATAATCTGAGAATCTTGTTCAGAAAGGGGGAAAAGAAGATACAGTTCATCCAGTTTACCAGGGCCCATTTTAGATTGGCAAAAAGAGGTGTGTTGATGGCTGCATGAAAGCCCAGCCTTTAGATGAGAAAAAGGGAAAGTGTGCCATGAAAACACTATTTTGGAGTTTTAAGGGAGAAGAAGTGCCTTTAAAAAGTAGCTGGCCCATTTTAGATTGGCAAAAAGAGGTGTGTGAAAGGCTGCATGAAAGCCCAGCCTTTAGATGAGAAAAAGGGAAAGTGTGCCATGAAAACGCTTCTTTTGAGTTTTAGGGGAGAAGAAGTGCCTTTAAAAAGTAGCTAGATTTCCCCACTACTTTTTTTTAAAGGGGTGCAACATTGCTATTGCATCTAAAGGCTAAGGTGTAGTTGCACGGTTAAATGGGGCTCTGTCTCTTTAAAGCACCCATTTAAAGGTAGCAATACAAGTGCGGAGGGAGGGAAGGTAGGTGCCAAGACAAGAAGAGACCTTCAGAGCCCGGCCAGAGTGCGCCTGCACCTTCCTTCACCTCCTCCCTTTGGCTGAGAGAGTGTGACTTCTAAGGAGACAGCAGGGCACTGGAGGCGCTCAGCCAGGCCAGGGCAAGCTGGCAAGAGGAGAAGGGGAGGGACCTGGAGCACCTCCGCTGCCCTGCTTCCCTGCAAGTCACACTCTCTCAGCCGAAGGGGGGAGGAGAAGGCAGGCCCAGGCACACTCTGGCCAGGCTCCAGGGCTCTCTCCTGGCTGCCTTCCTCCTCCCTTTGGCTGAGAGAGTGTGACTTGCAGGGAGGCAGGGCAGCAGAGGGGCCCCATGTCCCTCTCCTCCTCCTCCTGTTTCCAGCTTGCCCTGGCCCAGCATCAGGAGGACCTGGAGCACCACCGCTGCCCTTCCTCCCTGCAAGTCACACTCTCTCAGCCAAAGGGAGGAGGAAGGCAGCGGGGAGGGAGGGAAGGAGCCAGGAAGAGACCCCCAGAGCCTGGCCAGAGCACGCCTGGCCCTCCTGCTTCCTCTTCAAAAAGAAGGCTGGAAAAGTAGGACGTGTCCTGGCAAAGGGGGACGTGCCTGGTCAACTTGGAAAAGGGGGGCCTCTGCTCAAGAATGGAGGACATATGGGAATCCCTCCTGGACAGAGGGCTGAAACCTCAAGACAACTCAATATAATGCTCTGACAGAACACAGACTACAACTCCCATTAGCCTTTGCTACCATTTCCCAAGATGCCTTAATTTGCAACAGAAAGCCGACCAGTATGTTCACATGTGATGAATTCTTTCGTATTGACTCTGCATTTTCTTTTTGTGTAGATGCTCTCTTGTCTTGTGTGTGATGAGCTTGTGCGTAATCACGTGCATTTCCGAACTGACCTCACTTTCTCCCTCTTTCGGAATGGTCCTGTACTCCCCCATGTGATAAGCTCCGACTGTATGATGTACCTGCGCAATTGCGCAATTCGCAGCCAGCAAGGGAAAAAAAATGTTTAAAGCGCGGCTAAAAGCCACGTTCCTTGCTGCCCATGTAGCTGCTCCGCCTGTTTTTGTAGCGTTTTGTCAGCTTCCCATGTAGTTGCTGAGCCACAGAAAAAACCTCAGTCTAGTTGCCCTGTACCTTTTAAATGCACACCTGGGGCTTGCTGTCTAGCTGCTAAGCATTAAGGTAAAGGCAACTTCATGTCACACTTTCCTGCCAATCTAAAAAGCCCCCAGGAAAGATTCAAACACCGTGGATATAATGATGAAAGTAACAGTATCATAAAATGTGCCCAGCAGTTTCCATGTTGCCTTCACTTCAGAGCCATGTGTGTTCCTGATACAGATCTCTGTCTCCCCTCCAAAAGTGTGGAAGATAGGACATTAAAGTGGGCCAATATTAATGCTTTTCTAAATCTGGGGTTTGTTAATATAGCTAGATACTTGATCTCGGGGGGGGGGGGGGTGAGCCAGTGTGGTATATTAATTTGAGCATTCAGCTAGCAAGCTGGGAGAACAAGTATGAATCTTAGCTATGGAGCCTGGTTTACTTTGAGCAAGTCACATTCTCTGAGCCTTAGATGAAGGCAAAGCACACCACCTCTGAACGTACCCTGCCAAAAAGCCCTGTGATAGGTTCCCCTTAGCATTGTAATAAGTTTAAAAAATGTCTTGAAAGTGCTCAACAACAAAGTGTCACTTCCCACTCTAATGCATTTTATGATTATTTATTCAATCATATGGAATGTGACATTCTTATACATTAATATGACCTATAAGCTACATATCATCTAATATTTAGAATTTTTATTGGCTAACTTGAATTTTAGGTGGAATTGGAAATGGTGTTTTTGTTTGGGCCCCCTCCATCAGTAATGATGGGAAGCTCCATCCATGATACTCATCAGTTGCTGTTGCTATATACGGGTAGCAGAGCTGGAATCGTTTAAAATGAAAGCTAAAAAAGGACAGATGTAAAATTTTTCCCTTGTCATTTGATGAAATCCCCTCCCCCCCTTCATGCATCAGCAAACCATGTCAGATTTTTTCCATATCAATGCTGTCCCCGAGTCTCACCCTTTGGGATCTGCCGGAGAGAAAGGACTGGAACCACCAAAGCGCGGTGCCACCAATCCCCAGCTCTCTCAGCCGATCCAAAAGGATGGTGTGAAAGGCTGCTGATAGATCCAAGAGCACCAGCAGGGTCACACTACCCCTGTCGATGCTCAGGCGGAGGTCATCAGTCAGAGCAACCATGGCAGTTTCCACTCCATATCCTGCCCTGAAGCTGGTTTGAAATGGATCGAGATAATCGGTTTCATCCAAGACAGCTTGGAGTTGGGAGGCGACTGCTCTCTCGATCACCTTGCTGAGAAAAGGCAGCAAGGAAACTGGTCTATAGTTGTTTCTATCCAGGGGATCAAGGGAAGGCTTCTTCAGGAGGGGCTTGACGGCCGCCTCCTTCAGACAGGATGGAATGCATTGAGGGATGCATTGATCACCTCCCAAAGGAAAGTTCTCAATGCATCCCCTCCCTGGATGACCAGCCAGGATGGACTTGGATCGAGGGAGCAGGTCGTCTTCCTCACGCATCCAAGGAGCTTGTCCACATCACCAGTACTCACAAGCAATCTTGGGATTTGTAGTTGATTTGTATCCAAGCAATTCTGGGATTTGTAGTTGAAAAGTAATTTTCCCAAGCTCCTACTGAAAAAAACAAAACATCTATGCTTCAGTCTGCATATGAAATGGCAAAATAGTGATGGCTATGTCTGTAGAAAAGAAACACATGTAACTGCTTTACACTGAATCATACCATTAAACCACTTTAGGTCAGTATTGTCTACACTAACTGGCAGTGGCTTTCCAGCAACTCAGAATGTTCTACACTACATGTTTACAGTACATTGATAACTAGAATTCAGTGCTCTACAGCCCTAGTGGTGTAGTTCGGAGGAAATTTAAGCACTTCATTACACTGTAGGATGGATGGAGACATGGAATTTCAAGTGGCATCAAATTTCTATAATTGCACTGTAGACACAGTGTCAGATAGAAGCCTTTTCAAGATGGAGATGCCAGATATTGAACCTGTGACCTTTTCAATGCTTGCCAGCATACTACAGTGATCTGAACACTGAACTACAACTTAGGAGACCAGGGTTCCAATCCCTACTCCTCCATGGAAACCCACTGGGTGACATTGGGCAAGTCACATTCTCTTGGCCTCAGAGGAAGGTTACCCCCCCCCCCATGAATAAATCTGGCCAAGAAGACCCAGTGATAGGTTGTCCTTCGAGTCACAGTAAGTCAAAAATGACTTGAGGGTACACAACAACAACAAAAACAACAACAATTGCTACCACTGAAGCATACCTCCCTTCCTAGACTCAGATTACTGTATATACTCATGTATAAATCAAAAAACTGGGTCGACTTATCCATGGGTCAATGTAAGTACTGTACTTTAACTCTTATTTTATTTTTTATTTTTATTTTTATTTTATTTATTTTTTTAGAAAAAGAAGCATTCCTTTCCCTGAGTAGAGTGGCAAAAGGCAAGAGCTTAGTCCATCCTACATGGCTTAGGTCCAACCTATATTCGGGACCGTCTCTTCCCATTTAATTCCTCCCCTCCCCCCCACATACACACTTAGGTCCTCTGGGAGGAATCTGCTACAGCCTTATAAAACAAGGCTGTTTATGACCTTGCTATCGTTCCCAGATTGTGGAATGGCCTGCCAGATGAGATCCATCATATTACCACCTTAAAGAGCTTTTAAAAGACTGTAAAGATGGATCTCTTCTGGCAGGCCTTTCCTGAATAGTCCTCCAGCCACTAGAAGGAAAATCTACATACTGTATTCTGACCTCCTCTTGCTCAATTGTTATTGCATTAATTTTAAATATGTTTGAATTCTTTCATTGTTTAATAGTATTTTAAGGGGGGGGATTAAAGGATTTGGATTGTATGTTTTTTAATCTTTGTAAGCCACCCTGATTGCATTTTGTAGAGTGGCAGGATATAAATAAACTTTATCATCATCATCATCATCATCATCATCATCATCATCCTGGAAGAACCAAAAAGAAGCACTGACCCCCTGCACTCTATTTGCTACACTACTTATGGCCTTTCCTTCTGACAGGAAAGTGATGGTGATAGTTTCCTCCTTATTGCTCCAGGCTTTCAGGAGAACAAAAACATTTATGCCTGCCAGAATTTTGTAAATTCTTTGGCATCATTTTCCTTTGCTTCAACATTCACGTCCTTTGTTACATATACTTAAATTTTACTGTTGACTTATCCAAGAGTTATATCAAAAGACACAATTTTGGCCCCACAGCCTGCCTCAACTTATATATGAGGTCGAACTATAGTTCAGTATATATGGTATATTTGTACAGTAATGTTTTAAGCAGTCTTTAGTAAGTAAAGCCCTAAAGTAGTCAAATAGTCTTTCATCTAGATAACTAATAATCTGACAGGGGAAAGGAGCTTAATCTATGTGCTAACTGTACAGCATTTTAGCTGAATATAGATGTGAATGAATAACAAATGCAGTAGTGTGGAGATTGCCATATAATTGGATACCATGACCTCATAAGAGAACACTACTTGTGTTAATTCTTATTTAAATAGCTCATGCTGATGATGTAGTTAGTCATACATATTCATACAACCACTTAAGTTGAGCTCATTTGTAGAAAGCAAGCTGCTACTCTCCTCTGCCAAAACACCAATGTGAGTGCTGAGAGAAGTGAGGCAACATGACCTGAAATTTATTGCATGAAAAACTTGTTTGATTTTCAAATGGAACCCAGTACTTGCCAATTCTGATAGGAGAAAACAGCTTCAAGGTGTTTTCTCAATGTGATAATTATCTGTGAATTCACAGGTTAAGATTACAGACATTAAATCTTTTAAAAAGGGTAAAGGAGATCAAGAAGAAATTAATGTGTCAGCTGAAAATGGTCAAATCCTTCCAAATGGGGAAAGAGAAGTATTCCATATAACAGATATTTGTTGGCTATTGACACTGACAATATGCAACCTCAACCCTATAATGTTGTGGGGAGAGGTTAAAATTGCAATCTATTATTTCTAGAGGTCATCAATGACAAGATTTGTAATTAATACCCAGAAGCAACATTAGCCTGTCTAAAGTTACATATGAAATCCTACCCTGCTTTTGAATATTACCAATAAGCCTCCTTTGAGAAATCTGGGCTCATGCTATTTTCTAGTAATATCAGAGAAAGCCCTAAATTAAAGAAAAAGTCCTAGAGAATTCCTCCCTCAGGCCACAAGGACTGGTACTTTATCAGTTTTCATTATTAATATTTATATGTTTCAACCACATTGTTCCAGAGTGGTTCAGATTTATGTTCAGAATAAAACTTTGGAAACCATTGAAATTTTTCTTTTCTAACTATCACAGGATCCTCATTGTCTAGAGGTATTTGCTGACCTACTTGTAAATAATGAGACTAGACACACAAATGGGTTAGAAAATGGGTTATTTAACTTTAACTAGTTATGTGGTTTATTCTTAAAACTAGAGGATCCACCTAGTGTGTGAGCAGCTGTGGCAGGTAGTCTGTTCCCAAGACCACCACCTCAGCTTTCCCTGGGCGAAACAACTGAAATCTGTGGATAATCCATAATTGGATTACTCCCTGCTCACTCACATCAGAAATGTCAACTCGAGGTTTTCTCACTCAACTCACAGGACTTGAGTAAAGGTGTATATCTCAGGTCAGCCTCAAAGAAGGTCTCTTTCCCTATCCTGTTTAGCTGTATGGCCTGAAGGTATCGTTTCAGAGGCCTAACCTTCATCGCAAAGGGATGTCCTAGATGTTCACCAACATCTATATATCTCTTGCCCAGAAACTGCCATAGATATGGGGCAGGCATCTGCTTAGCCCCTATCCTCCACCAGGCTGGTTAAAAAGCCCTCACCCCTGTGAAAAATCTCATTTATTATTTTGCTCAATTGGACACCATCAGACCTGTATAACTCAGGCCTCATTAACACAACACCAGCATGCAGTAAATAGTGACCATTATCTAGGCCCTTGTGGATCTCAGAATTGACCAATCTTCTGGCTTTGTTAATTAGAAAGGATTCACCACCACAACTCCAAACTTGACAGGGCAATATAACCAACAAATAATAGAAGCAAATAATAGAGGGCCACTGTATCAAAAGCCACTTAAATTGTGTATAACATGTAGAGAAAGGGTTTTACCCTCAAGCAAACCCAAGTCATTCCCACACAGGTGAATGACTAAGCATGTGGTGGAGCCCCATACAACAAGTGCATCAACCATGCCAATGAAGGTCAGGGTTAGCTATCTGTTGAGTCACTGTCACCTCACTGAGGCTTTTCAAAATCAATTTATGATCATATATATCTTGTGCAATATGGGCTAATCCTCAAGAGACCCAAGTCATCACCACCCAGATGAATGATTAAAACATGTGGCAGAAGCCAATGGTGCTCCGTGAACAACATGGGCCATATATAGCCATCCATTCAATCAGTGTCATTGCACTGCAACCTAAATTAGCTCAAACTGGTTGCCTCTAGCTAGACGAGCAGTTCAGCAGATCATGTCATGGCCTCAAATCAAACTTAGTAGTGAACCAGCCCAAACTGGGTACCTGAAAAACAAAACAGAATAATCTCAGCACTATAAAGGTTGAACATATCTGGGGTAGGCCTGAGACCTATATCATACAAGCTGTTGAATTAAATTGAGAAGCCAAGTCAGGAAGGCTAGTGGCACAGTGGTTGACTGCAGCCACTCATTCACAAACCACAAGGTTATGAGTTCATTACTAGTGTCGACTCAGCCTGGCATCCTTCCAAGATTGCTAAAATGAGTATCCAGCTGGTTGGGGACAATTAGCTTATAGTTGTAAACCCCTTAGAGACTGCTTAGACAGTATGAAGCAGTATATAAATGAAGTTGCTATTGTTATTGCTATCTGCCAGTGATTAATCAAGTCTATCCCAAATCAGGAAAGATATAAAAAGATATCAAGAGCAGTCCCTTAACCACCAGACAAAAGAGAGAGCTCAAATGAAAACAAAGGAAATTGGGGGGGGGGGGGGCTTGAGGAGCCCAGCTAGAGAAAATAGGGGCTATTCGATGCTCAGAATGTAGAATGGAACAATAAAATGCAATAAAAAACAGTACATAAACACTCCCAGTTATCCCCATTACTCAAGTAAATGAAATCTGAGCCACAACTATCATCAGAGAGACCACACAGCTAGGGGACCACGTGACACAGAAAGCAGCCAAAGCTCAAGCCACCAACCAGCCTGAGCAACAAAACTGAAAGAGAAAGAAGGGTACTGGTGCCAGCCATATAAAGGCTTGACTTCGCCCCAAACCCTCTCCTCAGTGCAGCACAAACATGCCACCTTGAATTATTTAACTTATCTCTTACAAGAGACCAGCAAAAGCACATTCCAGGCTAGCCAGCACACCCAGGACGTGAATTGACAACACTTCTTACTTGTTATATAATCTTCATTTGCTTTTGCTTTTTCTTCTTCAATGAAGGCTTGATTACAAAACATAAGTTTCATATCCAAGTGAAAGATATCTGAAAGAAGCTTTCACTTCTATTTCTAATACTTCATTAGACCATGTGCCTTTATGTTCTTTTCCCAATGTCAACCTGACTTTTATTGACAATATTGCCTGAAGTGATGAGAAGCAATGATTGCTGTGCAGAAACTTTCATTTCTAAATAGCAATATGAAAAGCCTTTCCTACAAACCTATGGATTGTTTTTAGATTTAGAAATCCTTATAACTGACCCATTGAAGTCTGTGGGACTTAGGTCAGTCCCAGCTTACTTGACCCATTGATTTTAATGGTCTGCTCTAAGCATGACGTCTGGATCCAATTGATTCCTATTTTAATTTTTAATAACAACCATGTCTCCCATAACTAGTTTTGGTAAATTTTTAATTGTAGGTTTTAAGACTGCAAACTGCTTTGGGTCCCAATTTTGTGAGAAAAGCGGGATATAAACAAACAAAAAAACAAATAATAGAATCCAGAAAGGAGAAATTGGTGGGATTAGTTAATGAGCAGTGTATAGTTTAGTTTAGTTAACTGCAGTTTTAAGGAATATATTAAAAGAATATACATCTTGAAGCAAGTCATTAGCAAGAGGAAAATGTAGTCTTCTACTTTTCCTTCTTATTCTAGTTGTATAGATTTGTGGTACTTTTCGTAAAGCTAATTTCATTATTTTGTGTGTTTGCACACAAACAACATATCCTATACAGCTTGGGTCCAGGCTATTTGAAGGGCCGTGTCTCCCTGTACAAGCCCACCAGAGTACTGAGATCATCTGGAGAGGCTCTTTTCTCTGTCCCACCACCCTCTCAGGTGCAGTTGGTGGGAACAAGAGAGAGGGCCTTCTCAGTGGCTGCTTCCAAGCTTTGGAACTTCATCCCTAGAGAGGCCATGATGGTGTCATCCTTACTATCCTTCCAACGAGAAGTAAAGACATTCCTGTGCAGTTTAGGCCTATTAAGTGGAGAAGGACTGGGTTTTTAATGCTGCAATACCCAAATTTTTAATGGTTTGTATTTTAATATATTATATTTTAATTTATAACTGTTATAATCCTTTAAAATTGTTTAATTGTTTTTAAATTGTATATTTATATATTTTAATATTTCATATTGTTCTTAAATTGTATTGTTTTATCCTTGTTCACCATCTTGAGTCCCTATGTTGGGAGAAAGGTGGGATATAAGAAACAATGGAAATATAAGTATACAGAAAATATCTTTCCTTGCTGAGGTTGAACTCAGCTGTTGCCTGGGAATAAATCCCACTGAAGTCAGTGGAATTTACATCTGAGTTGGTGCATAAGATTCTGACAATATCCTGAAGAAGCAACAGATTTGCATGGATTACATGAAGTGTAATCCCCCAGCCATATAACTATCAGGAGTAATTTTGCCCTCTTGCCATCATTGGCTGCATCTGAAGTGGTACAGCACTAGGTTATTTAAGCTAGTACAGCTATTAGAACTCACCCTTTGGAATCAGAAGACTCAGATGCAGAGGTGTTAGATTGCTAGACTCCAGATTATGGTGGCCACTCTGAGTCCAGGGAAGTGAAGAATGGGGCAGTGGGGAGGTCCACCTTCCTGCAGGAGGTAGCAAACATTGAAGACTCACCTCCTTTGAAGATTGCTGAAGAAATAATGGGAGGCTATGCAGATCTCATCATCTTTTAAATAGGAAACATTGACTCATTAAGCATCTGGTGTCCTGAAACATTGCTCCATGATCAGCTGGGCACCATAGCAATCAGACAGATAGCTCCTTTTGCTGATGGCCTCAGAGGAGCTTCCAGCCATGTTGGGGGCAAGTGTCATTTGCATCCCACACACCCAACGTGACTGGAAGCTGCACCTTTTGGCCTGTCTGTTTTGGACTTCTGTGTTTTATACCTTGCTGGTTTCATTTATCTGGATTACTGAGTTGCTCAATGACATCATCAACTGATGAATTCCTTTTTATTTTATTTTCATCATGCTGGATAACCTGTGGCTGACTTGGACTGGCTTAAATACCTAGCAGGTCTTGCCTTAGAACCATTTAACTCCTGGGTCATTTGCTGACTGGAACATAGAATAACAACCTGTATTGAAGTCACTTCACCATTGCTGCTTTCCACCCACCTTCCTTATATATAGCATGAGAATTTCCAGTTTGAAGATTAAGTAGATATTGTTGAGTTGTTCTGGTTGGTTATTGGACACATTTTCCCCTTCTACTTCATAATATAGATAATTTGTAGTTATTCTTCTGTGGAAGCTATTGTTACATGGCTGACTGGCTTTAACTGGTAATTGCATATTTGTCATAACTTTTGAGGTGCAGAATTCTATGAAACCCTTTGATCTTTCCCTGGGATTAGGTTAGGATGAGTCCCAGAATCTTATGTCCTGAATTCCAAGGTCAGAAGTCAGTTAGGCTGAAAGACCTGGTTTAAATGGGCTTGCACAGGCAATTTATCCCCCCACATCCTATTTTGCTGCTGTGTTGCAGATTTCTGTGTAGTGGTTTTAATATCCAAGCTGTGGTTTTAATATCCAAATAACTAAAGCTGGCATCATCATTCAGATGGGAAGACACGTATTACATCTTTATGATGTAAGAAAGCTTGACAGTAAAAGTATCACTGAAGAATATGTAACTGTAACAAATTTAGTCATACTTCATTATAGGCTTTTAAAATTAAGGCATCCAATTCTCACTTAAATATATCCATGTTTAATCAAACACAGGAATCAATAACACATGCAACACTCTAATACAGCTTCTGCTAATTTGTTTTATCTGATCAAAAGAACAAAAGAGATAAATTTGGAATTTATTCATTGTTACTAGAACAGTGTTTGTCAAGTAGTGATAAAACTAATCTTAAAATGTTAGAAAAATTACTATGTATCATTGGCAAAGGTAGTAAAATTTGAATTCCATATGTAACTGAAAATGTAACTGAAAACTTACAGTTACATTTTGCAACTGTACAGAAAATCTGAAAGCTCAGAGTCTTACATCATGATAATAAAAACAAATGCTTGGATAGTGAAACTGGGGTGAGCTGATAGAGATGGCTAAATGTCTCAAATGTATATTTCTCAGTTACATAACTGAAATGGATAGCTGTAATTTTTTTTTAGCCAAGAATGTAAAAAGAGAAACAAAACCCATATATAATTACTTATCAAAGGTCAATGAATATAATGACAGTGGAGCCTTCCCACCTGCAAGAATTCAGTTACAGGGCTCCTTGCAGATGGGGAAAAATGTGGACAGTTATACCTTACATTATTCAATGGGCAGCTATGTGCACACATCTGCATCATAGTATTGTGTGCATCTGTTACCATTAAATAATATTGGGCATGGTAATCCGTAGGAGGTCAAATCCGCAACACAGTAGGCTCACTGTATCTTTTGTTCTGAATGATTGCATCAAAACTGCAGAAACAATCCAATTTGACATGACTTTAAGTGCCCAAGCTCAATGCTATGGAATTCTAGGAACTGTAGTTTTGTGAAACATTTAGCCTTCTCTATCAGACAACTCTGGAGCCACAACAAACTACAATTCCCAGATTTCCATAGCATTGAGCCATGGAAGTTAAAGTGGTGTTAAATTAGATGATTTCTGCAGTGTAGATGTAGTCAGTGTATTACTAAACTTGTCATTTGATCAGGGGATGATACAACTTACTTCATTTTCCCTTGCATTTCTCAAAGCTGCTCCAAACTCTATGCCTTCCAGTTTTCTTGAGCAGTTTCTTCTTTTGAGGGGGGCATGTGGATTGATGTGGCTACAATGGAAAGACAAAGTGTCATTTCCTCTTTCTACTGGATACTAGAGGTAATACAGTGTTGGACCCTAGCCACTGTTCTGCAACAAGGATGTCCCAAGGATGTTTATTCTGAAGTGATATTTACAGGTCCAGTGAGACTTACTCCCTAGTCTGTATGCTGAAGAGTTTGACTTATCAAATAGATCAAAACTTGTGTGTGTGTGAATTTAGTGTGATGGAGGTATCAAAAAAGTTACTTTTCTCTTCTACAGCTTCAAATGATATAGGAATGAACTTCGTTAACATGCCTCATTTCCAATTTGTTTTTATTTATTAGAGTATGACAGTTGACCATACATTATGTGAAACAGTATTGTAAGATACACTTGGTTTCAATACTGTACACCAGTCTGTTCCAGAAAAAGTTGCCATAGTGTCCATTCAAATTTATATTCTCTTCATGAGAGGGTAGAAGGTCAAAGCTATGTGAATCATTCAAAAGCTTCCTTTAGCAACAGTCTTCTGAAAAGTATGCTTATTCATGTATACCAAGGGATCTAACACCTGTTCTAGAACGTGAGGGACTTAGAAAGAGACATCTATACTGTCTTGCAGAATATTTAGCCATAAAGTCAATTGTTGAATAAAATAGTCAGATATCAAAGTCTGGGTTAGAATAGGGAAAAATGTCATTCACGTATTAACAGTTTTTTCCCCCAAACAATAAGGGAATAGAGGTAGGACTTGTGTGGAGGGGAAATATAATACCGATTAACCCTGCAGAAAGGAAACTGGGCCCAATGTCCAGATGCAGGACTTTCCTTGTGACCCAAGGTGTGGCCTGAGCTTGCTAACCTAAGGGAAAGCCCTGTACACTATTTACATGAGTATGATGCTTTGAAGTAATGAGCTAGTAATTAAATGATGTTGTAAAAGTACCATAACAATGGAGGGCAATATTACTTTTTGGTGTAACAAAAATGTTTTCTAGTTATTTTCTGCAGACTTTTTTTCATGCTTAGAGGCATTTTGACTGGAATTTATCAAGTTTTAGGCCATTATTTTAGTAATGATTGTATTTTTTAAAAAATAGTGTACAAAAATAAGAAAAAGCAATCATTAATAATGGAAAGATTGTAACAAGCAACATAATTTTTTCCCAGTGGAATGAATAATGATAAAAAACTGTGTTTCAGAAAAAAAAAGAATGAGTTTACAAAGTATGAATTTACAAAGTAACTTTCCAATCTCAACCTAAGAAGATGAAAGAGGATTATATAGTAGCTTCCTTAATCTACTATCCACCAATTAGCAACAAGGATCCAATAATGTTTATGTGTCACTGTCTAATCTGCACTGCAGAAATAATGCAGTTTGACACTGCTTTAACTGCCATGCCTCAGTGCTATGGAATCTTGAGGTTTGTAGTTTTATGAGATATTTGGCCTTCTTTTTCAGAGATTTCAGATGTCACAACAAAGTACAAATCCCAGGATTCCATAGCATTGAGCCATGACAGTTAAAGTGGTGTCAAACTTCATTATTTCTGCAGTGCAGATTAGACCACATTCTAGTTTGAAACTGAGGCTGCCTAGCCCTTTCTCTTTTCCTATTTAAAGTATTTACTGCCTCTTTACTCGAGTCCTCCACCACAGGAAAGGTTTTCTTCCCTTCCCCAGTATGCTAGAAATAAATCCCATTATACTGCTGCATGTATGTTAGCTGCCCTCAAAAGGATCTTGACCCATGGTGACCCTATGAATAAGGCATCTCCAAGACAGCCTGTCCTCAACAGCTCTGCTCAGTTCCTGAAGACTCAGGGCTGTGTTCTCCTATCCATCTGGTATGTGGTCTTCCTCTCTTCTTACTGCCCTCCACCTTTCAAAGCAATATTGTCTTTTCTCATGAGTCATGCCTTCACATGATGTGGCCAAAGAACAACATCTTCAATTTAGTCATCTTGGCTTCTAGAGAGAACTCAGAGGGAAATGCTAAAAGATTTGGATTAAGAGACGTAGCTGTATAAAAAGATTGGCAGCAATAGAAAACTTCACGTAATAGAAAAGTAAAGCTCGTGTCCTTTCAACTGTTGGGAACCTGTCACAGAAAGGAATGAGCCCATAGTGTTCTCTACACCTCTGACAGAACAGTCGGCTTTCTTAGTTCTGAAGCTCACATAGGATGGTTTTATGGCTCATACTAGAACACTCCCTTTCATGTAGTGAAATAACAACAACAACAACAACAACAATAATAATATAATTTATTTATAGCCTGCCTCACTGAACTGGCAATTGGGGCGTGGTACAACATAGTTAAAAACATCACAGGTTGAAATATTACAATCCCATCCCCCTCACCCACCCCTTAAAATAGAATTAAATAGCTAAGAATTTAAAACATAGTACAAATAAAATATATAAAAGTAACTGCCCAAAGCTGTATAAAGCAATTTTGAAGGGGGGAAGAGGAGCGAAGAGAAAAAATTGGCAGTGGATATGGAGCTGGGAAATTAAATGCTATCTGGGAAGGCCTGCCGGAAGAGATGCGTCTTTTAGGCTTTTCTAAAGCCGTCAACAGATGTAGAAAGACACATCTCATCCGGCAGGTCATTCCATAGCTTAGGGGCTATGGCTGAAAAGGCAGTCTGGGAGGTTTGTATCAGTCAGGTCTTCAAGGGCTGTAACAAGTTCCTCCCAGAGGACTGGAGTGTGCAGGGGGGGGTCATACGGTGAGAGGAGGTCCCGGAGATAGGATGGGCCCAAGCCATGAAGGGCTTTAAAGATTAAAACCAACACCTTGTACTGGGCCCGGAAACTAATTGGCAGCCAGTGGAGAGCTTTAAGCACTGGTGTTATGTGCTCTCTCCTAGATGTTCCGGTTATTAACCTGGCTGCCATGTTTTGAACTAACTGCAGTTTCCGAGTTAGGCACAAGGGTTGCCCCATGTAGAGTACATTACAGTAGTCCAGGCGAGAGGTTACCAGAGCATGTACCACAGTTTCTAGGTCCCTCATCTCCAGGAAAGGGCACAGCTGGCGTATCAGCTGAAGCTGATAACAGGCACTCCTGACCGTTGCATTCACTGACTCGTCATGTGAACCGACGAGTCAAGAAGTACCCCCAGACTGCAAACAGAGTCCTTCGAGGAGAGTGTGACTCCATTGAGGACTGGAAGTTGTATGTATTCC
The DNA here is from genome assembly GCA_034509955.1 of Urosaurus nigricauda. Lineage (NCBI taxonomy): Eukaryota > Metazoa > Chordata > Lepidosauria > Squamata > Phrynosomatidae > Urosaurus > Urosaurus nigricauda. The sequence goes on from JAOEGL010000005.1 coordinate 48,166,432, forward strand.
CAAACCTGGCTTCGGTCCCGAGACTGTGAGTGCCTCCGTTTTGTCTGGATTGAGCTTCAATTTGTTTTCCCTCATCCAGTCCATTACAGCCGCAAGACAGTCATTGAGAGGAGAGATGCCATCTGAGGTCTGAGCTGATGATCTGGTCATGGAGAGGTATATCTGAGTGTCATCAGTGTACTGAAGACACTGAGCTCCATGCCTCCAAATGATCTCACCCAGCAGCTTCATATAAATATTGAATAGCATTGGGGACAAAATGGCGCCCTGAGGGACACCAAAATTAAGCTCAATTTTAGATGAGCAACTGTCCCCGAGCCTCACCCTTTGGGATCTTCCGGAAAGAAAGGATCGGAACCAACAAAGAATGGTGCCTCCGATCACTAACTCCCTTAGTCGATCTAAAAGGATGGAATGATCTATGGTGTCAAAGGCCGCTTAGAGATCCAAGAGCACCAGCAGGGTCACACTACCCCTGTTGATACTCAAGTGGAGGTCGTCAGTGAGAGCAATCATGGGTGTCTCAACTCCATATCCTGTCCTGAAGCCGGTTTGAAATGGATCTAGGTAATCGGTTTCATCCAAGACAGCTTGGAGTTGGGAAGTGACAGCCTTCTCGATTACCTTGCTCAAAAAAGGGAGCAAGGAAACTGGTCTATAGTTGTTTCTGTCCAGGGGGTCAAGAGAGGGCTTCTTCAGGAGGGGTGCCTCCTTTAGACAAGATGGTAAAGAAATATCCAGGAGTTTTGTGGACAAGAGCAAAGACAAAGGAAAGATACCTAGATTAATCAGCCTTATCACAGCCATGTTACCTTTACCACGTTCTAAGCTAATTGATGTGTTGGTAGACAGCATCAGATAAATTTCTTAAGTTTG